>CAJQZP010000935.1:5557500-6757500 GCA_907164705.1 Parnassius apollo
TCTTATGGGGGGATATTTGCCATTAATAACCAATTTTTTTATTTTTAGTTATTAGATGAACGATACTTCTTCCTTATCTTACACCCATATTTGTATGCTTTTGTACTTATTATACAAGTAATATTTTTTACCTTAAAAGACATTAGTATAAATAAAACGGGTTGGGTTTACAATTCGGTCGCCTCAATTTGAAGATTCTGTTACTGTGGGGGGCGTCAAGGGAGTTTATCTGAAGCACCTACACGCGAGTTTTGCTACCGGAGCAGCATCGAAGTATTTTTATTTATTTTTTGAAAATATTGGTAAACAACTAATTAATTAAATATTCTCACGTTTTTGACGTTTTATCTGTCAATGTCATATCGATATATAGTACTAAATCGATCTAGTGAATCGATATTTCACCCTAGAGAATCAAGATCAAATCTTTTCTGTTTTGTTAAGATTTACAAAATTATTTATAATTAGTTGAAAGTACCCCAACTCGTAAAGAATGACAGTTTTTCAATTTAATCATTCAATGTTATCTGAAACTTTAAAGAACTTGGGCTTAGTGAAATATTGTTAATAATTCTAAAATAATTACTTCTTGTCTGATATGTGATGTATTATTTATTTCTATTTAAATAAGTAGTGCCACAAAAATATTATGAGGGGAAACAATTGCATGCTAATATTTATAATTTTAAAAGACATTAAAACTATTTAGTGTTAGAAAGATTGAAATAAATAGAACAATAATAAATATTATTAATATTTAGAGTAGACACTGTAAAACTATAGTTCATTTTGTTAGTTGATAAAAAATAACTTTTTTCAGGTGGATCGTTTAGAACGAGTATGCAGTCCTTGCTGGCTGAGGGCTTCCAGAGCTGTATGGAGACAGAGACAACAAAATGAGAACAGGGATATTGAGCTACAATCCATGAATATAGAAGACATCGGTAACATCCCACAACCACCCCCTATACCTGCACCTGTAACCCCTGCCATTTCCAGAGCGGCATCAACAATTACTATGGCTAATTATAAGCGTGCTGCTTCTACTTCCCGTCACTGTATTTTTAAGTCATGTAATCATTCATCTAGATTTTTAATACCTAAACTACTTAAAGAGAGATTGCTGATAGATCACTCATTTTATGTGCCACTGTGCGCTCGTATTTGTGAATACCATTTAAATGAACCCCACAATGATTGGAATAATTTATTCACGAGTAGTAACTGTTCAGATTTTACTGCATCTCAGATAGACAACCTTTGTTCCTTACTTAAAAGTAGTGTTACTCAAAATTATAATATTTTAAATATCATTGAACATAATTCAATATTATGCAAATATTGGTTAGGATTTACCAAATACCAATTTGAACAGTTACTAGTTGAAATTCCATCTATCAGTGAAAGAGTTAAATCACCTAAAAGAAGTCTAGCTATGTTCTTAGTGAAACTTCGTACAGGTGATAGCAATGAACGCATAGCTTCTCTATTTAATGTAGCTTCATCGACTGTGTTCAATCACTTAAATATTGTAAGTCAGTGCTTTGAAGAGCAATTCATCCAACTGCATTTAGGGACAAATACCTTATGCATTCAACAAGTTGCTCAATATAACTTGACAATACCAAATGGCTTGTTTGGTAATCCAGATATGGATCCTGAATTTATGCCAGCCATAGTAATATGTGATGGTACATACATTTATGTGCAAAAAAGTAGTAATTACTTATACCAGAAGCAAACATATAGTTTACATAAGTATCGTAACTTAGTTAAGCCATTTTTAATAGTGTGCTGTAATGGTTATATCCTTGATGTTTTTGGACCATATCCTGCAACAGAATCAGATGCTTCTATAATTCTTAGACTGTTCAACGATAGTAGTCCACTGCGAACCTATTTTAGAGAAAACGATGTATTTATTCTTGATAGAGGTTTTAGGGATGCAATTCCATTCTTGCAGCAATGTGGTTATAAGGCTTACATGCCTGAATCTAAACAAGCTGGTGAAATACAATTATCAACCATTGCTGCCAACAAGTCCAGATGTGTAACTTTGTGCAGGTGGGTGATTGAAATTGTAAATGGGAGATTTAAACGGGACTTCAAATTATTTCGTCAGGAATATTTTAATACTGCATCTACTCATCTCATGCTATACTTTAAAATTGCAGCTGCATTAATAAATCGATTTCATACGTTGATTCGTAATAATTTTCATGCTGTAGAGATATTGGCAATTGCTCAAGCCAAACTAAACACTCCAAATAATTTAGCCTCCTACGTAGAAATGCACAATTTAAATAGAGTGAGAGTGCGATTTGCCAGCATTAATGGTAATCTTCCAGAGCTGGATAGTTTTCCTCAACTGACATTCCAGGATCTCATTCTGTTTAGTCTAGGAATTTATCAAATTAAACAAGCTCGTAGTTATTACGGGGAGCATGTCAGGGCTTCTGGAGAATATAAAATCGAGGTATACCTGCAATCTGTCCATGATTTTGGTCCAAATAGTTATCTATTGCGAGGTAGGATACAATCAAGGCACACTAGTAAAAAAACTTATTACACTTATATACTAGTTGACACCAACCCATCAATTGCTAACACTAGGGCTGCTCTTACTGGGTACTGTTGCAACTGTTTGGTAGGCAGACGCACTGTTGGCTGCTGTGCACATGTCATGTCTGTTGTCTGGTTTCTATCTTGGGCACGGCATCGAGATGAGGTTGAACCACCTGCATCTTTTTTAGATGATATATTACTTTCAAGTAATGATATTGAAAATGATGAATGATGATTATTAATCTTAATGCGTATTAATATTGTAATATAAATGATCATTTTTGCTATAGTTGCTTCACTTGTGGCAACCAAAGTTTTTTGTGGTATTCTATAGGAAGATGCTGCTCCCCATCTCCTAGTATTTTTATTTTATTCTGTCGACTTTAACGACACCATACGGGACGGAACGTGATGGCAATTCACGGAAGGCCTCTGTAATATTTTACATTATATCTTTAATTTAGGAGCCATATGTTCGGCAGTGGACTGTTGTAATGATGATGAATAATAATGACTAAAAATTGTAATTTTTGTTGCTTATTTGAACTATTTCTATTTTACTGTGTGCTTTATTATCTGTTATATATTATGTTATATGTGTAATTTATAAATAAACGCCGAGCAAAGTTGAATTTATTGCTTTGGCACCCTTTTTTATCTCTTTTAATTGACAATATCCTTCTGATTTCTAATAATATCGTAAACGGGCGAGACATTATATTTTAATGATGTATGGGATTTATACTTGCTAATAGATGAATACTTTAATGAACAAAGGGCCGGCACTGCACCTGTCTGCTGTGTTATTTTTAAAAGAGGACTCATAAAACACTGACGATTTTAACCATAATTAATGCAGTGATTATACATGATCTTTGGGACTTATTACATATCAATATCGTATCATAAATAGAAATGTTACCATCAAGTTATTTTGAAAAAATCTTTTAATATGATCTTTTGATATGAAAACACGAAAAATGTTTCTACCTATGTCCGTTAGAAACCATCCAAGCGATTTTGATGATATGTTTATGTGTGTTTGAACGGGTCTCTATATGATTCATATTCACATATGGACTCGGTAGGTGGCGCTGTTGTCGAAATCCAGAAATCACCTGTGCGAAGTCGGGGCGGATCGCTAATAATAAATACAATTAAACTATACCTGTGTGTTTGTTATCCTGGCACAAACAGTTCAAAACATCTTACTTCCTCACAATTTATCAGTGTGTAATAACAGATAAGCATGATATTACCTAGTCATTTTGGTATTTTAGAACCCAGTCATTTTAAGATGTATAATTAGGTATTTAATAATCAACCAAAGCATATTAAAAAAAGTCTTGACACCGGGCCTGTCTGTCTGTCTGCATAAATAGATCTGAATTATATGTCTGAATTATATAGACTATGTTGGAAATGATGATTTACCATCTATAAATACGGTTGCATTATAACTTGTTTTTTACACAGTCAGTTTAAAACATCTTTCTTACTATATAACGTGTGTTGGTAATATTGTAAATATAAATGGATATATTATACCTTAGTCATCTTGAATTTATTCATATTATTTTAACGGTAATTGGGAAGTACACTCACAATCAATATATGTAAAAAATTGTATCCATACCACATTTGTACACAGACAGGCACTATATTTTGCCGTAACTACTAAAAATATTGAAGTACCTGAAAATGCTGAATGTACCTACAACTTGGTTTTATATGAACTATTATTCAACAGTGCACTATTTTAACTTAAAATACCGGTAAAAACCACTATAAATAGCTTTTAGTTTATTTATAGGTTATTTTAAAATTCATATTTTAATTGTCAATTTCTCGATTTTCCGTCTAGATGTGGTAAAACTAATATTACTTTTGTAAACTATAAATTATAAGGAATAAATGGACATCCATTTCATTGCGTGACGCGAAAATTTGTGGTGGGCCCATTCTCCATACAAAAATTGATTGTCTCCTTTGTATTCATAGTAAAAATAAATCAACTTCACAGAAATAATTTTTATATATTTTCCTCTTCAGACCTTAAAAGCCCGCAGCTGGTCATGAGTCTCTTCTATTATGGAAAGGAGTTTTCTTAATCCCTTTGCACGCTTGGCACGCGTATTGGCGACTGCATTAATAAGATTGTTCTTCAGACCGAATTTCGGTTCTAGTCTCAACGGAGACAAGCACAAGTATACTCTATTTACTCTATTCTCACATTCCGATGGGACAGCAATTGAACACGGCAAGAACAATGACTTTATGTGATTTTCGAGGTTTGGGGGTGAAACACCGCCAACATCCTAATTCCAGACCGCTAACAAGAATTGTTTAGCAGAAAATCCTAACACCTGATTATTGTCCCGGGTCGGGCTATAATCAGTTCGAAATTGCAATTGCAAAAGTGCAAGTGGAAACTGGACCAGCGAGGCATTCACATTAACTGACCGTTTGCACCTTTGTCTTTTCTAATCGTCAGGGGTATACGTTTTTAATTCTAGAATTATATGATATTGCGATTTCGACATCTTTGCAGGTCAAATAATCTTTCTTTTATTGACTCCCGTGGGGTGCAAGTTATAGTTTGGAGTATCACAATTATAAGGCAATAAGGAATTTATTTTATTTTACTTATCACAAAATTATTGCTGGCGAACACACTAGTACCATGCAATTCAATTACATTTGGCTTGTTGGGTCTAATTAATGTCCGCGACAGTTAACCCTTATTATACGTACGTATAGCTGGCAGATAATTATGCCGTACGGGCCGCCGCGTCCCAGACTTTTCCACTTTATTTGCTCACAATGCAGGGAGTTACTATATGGAGGCATATTGCTTTTTGAATTTATCTTTTATCTCATAAATGTTATTAAGAAATATTATAGAGTTTCGTTATATTTTTTTAAGATTTTATTTAACTTACTTTGCTTTTACATACATGATTCTTTCCGGTTCAAAATTTGTAATCAATGTCTGAAGCACTTGCTAACATCTGATTAAGTTGATATATGACACATATCTGATAGATATCATATATATATATATTACTGTATTGTTATACATTATAGTACCGTAGGTCCACTAGGGCACTGGACCTAGCAACGCGCATGAAAGCCAACGTGGCTCAGTAGAATCTTGGCTATTGGTTGGCTATGGTGTGTTACTTAGTTAGTGTATAATAAAATAAATCACTTTTACATACATAATATTAAGAAACAAATGAACATATTGGTTGGGCGGCGGGCCTTAGGGTTCCCGAGTTCAATTCCCCGGTCGAGCCTTGACCCTATTACACGAGATGTTGTTATACCAGGTGGACTGTATACGAGGGAAGCTTCTTCTGCCTCAACAAGATAGCGGATGTGGCACGCGGTTCCTTGACAATGCACTCGCTCTTTCGAAATCTATTGTTTGCTAAGGTTATGAAGGAATCCTGCTTGAGCACGTTAGGAGAAATGAAATGGGGCGGATTAGCTAACAAACAAATGCTCAAGCAGGCATTGAATTATAGGAAAAAACACACTTACCGGGGTGTGACTTCGATGCGGCTTAGGCGCTTCCATTGCTGTGATGCGACTTGAGGTGGGTCTTCTGGGGTGCCCCAGAGATGCGATCCACGCCAGTGGTGCGAAGGAAGAGCGCGGTGCGCGACGATATCTCCCACTATGTGAGGCGGTTACTTCTGGAGCGCGACTGCTCCATGTGCGGTTCAGACTAGCGGCGCGTGGCAAGAGAGGACTCGAGGGCAGCGCGCGAGCTTATATTGCTTCGGCTTTGCTATCAATGCATCTCGGTCGGGCGCGCTTCTCATTGGTCGAAAGAATCACGCCACCTTCTAGAATCTCCTCTTTCCCCTCTCACCCACTTGTTGCCTTCAGTGTGTACGGAGGGACAATAGGTCAAAGGAAGGATGGACACTTGGCAAAATATACCCTCGAATAAAATTAAAATACACGAATCGTTTCCGCGTAACCACATATAAAATATGTTTGTATTGTAACACATTGTTTATTATTCCTTGAGAGTCCAATCTCAAAACTCTCAATAGCGTAGAGACTTCTTATGATACCGTAAAGAAAAAATCTTGTCTAAAGAAGTATATACGCTATATATATATATATAAACTTGTATATATATATAAATTATACGTGAACAAAAATACATACCCGGAACAAATATTTGTAAGCCATACAAACACTTGCTCCGTGAGGTGTATGTAATACCCCGCAGCGCTACAGCCTCATGCTTAGCTACCGAGTCATCAGTTATAAATTTTAACTACCTACTTTAATGTAACTTATAAAGGGGCCTCATTTTTTAAAATAACTTGTTTATTCAGATCAATACTAACAATGTTCCTTTCTCTCATTTGACAATTTTCTCATGTGTCTGGAGAATACGCAATACAATTTGATAGGGAAAAAATACAATTATAAGTGCTTTTATTACCTCATGCCTTATCCTTATTGAAGTAATAAAGATGCCCTTAGCTTTTATATTAACTTGTTATACTTACACAGATATTTTTACGTTATTTTGATTTTCACAAATATTTTGAGGTAAACGCAACCGCACCAAACAAAAATACAATATTTATTAAACCTATAATCGCTCCATAACTCTCTCAGTAATGAAAGATTATAGGCCGCATCTTTACTTTACTTATTGACTTATTGTTACACATATGCGTGTGTTGCATGTGAACATTTTTTTATGTCATCAATACGCACTCCTTTGTTTTTAAGTCAATGATCCATTATTAACTTTTCTATATACCTAATGTGGATATATGTATATAATATTCTTATAAATAAATATCTTAAAATTGAATTTATAAATAAATCAATTTTTTATGTATATAATATTCTTATAAATATAATATTCTTATAAATTTATTGTGTTAAGTTTATTATTTGTATTAAATTAAATCAAAATTTTTTTTGTACCTGATATCACTCCATTCGATTATTTTAATTTGTATAAAACTTTTAAGGATTATATGGTTGAGCACCGATTTTATTATTTTGACGATATAAAGTTACACCTCACCAACTTTTTGGATTTGCAATCACCCGACTTGTAATACAGGCATCGTCTTTGCCCAATTGTTTGACCACGAATTCAATCTCATACACTATAAAACGGAAACTTTAATATTTAAAAAATAAGGAGTTTGTACGTTTATATTGTAGCCAGCTTACTTCAACTCTCTCTTGACAGTGTCTTGTGTATACAGCAGTGGATACCTAAATTTGACCTGCTCGTAGTTCGAAACCTTTATTATACTAAGTTTGTATAAAAAGGATTATTATAATGTTAAAGAATTTATGGATGATAATAACCCCTGGTAAAGGTGATCGTTGCCAAGCTATTTCCAATTTTTTTTAATTGTTTATTGTGTAACATACGTGATTTTAAGCAGTTATTTTTTAAAGTACCGCTGGCTTTCTTGCTGATTCTTCCAAGGACAGAGGCTTTTTTTCGAACCAGTTGTAAATTAAACAAAAGAGTAACTTGCAATGCGTATTATTCATCATCTAAATGAAATATAAGAGTTTCTGTTTCTGTTTCACTGCCGTTTAACTGCAGAAATAGGTAAAAGAGTGTTACAAACGCAGCCGGACTCGAAGGCATTATTGGAGCATGTTTTAATTTATTTGCAATGTAATATTTTTGCCTTTATGTAACCACTTGCTGATTTTCGATATATTGTATAAAATGAATATACATTCAAAGTGGTACTGCATAGATTTCAACCAGATCCGATGATACTTTGATTCAGTTGATATTTGTAACAAGCTATTTCCCGCGACTTCGCCCGCGTAAATTTCATTACGATTGGATTTACATAGGGCATGGATACCGGTATACCGGTATACCGAAATACCGGTATACCGGTAAAATTTTCGGTACTTTTAAGACCGGTATTTGAGGATAAAATACCGGTATTTCGGTATTTCATAATAAGTGATCTATTTTTGCAAGGTTGTTTACATACTACAGAACGCTCGATTTCTACAGTTCATACTGTTGTTCATACTGCTGATGAGTTTTCATATGACATCAATCACGAATAATCTCGATTGTAGAAAAATAAACTCAAAATTAACTACGCAAGACACTGTATGCATATCGTCGCTGATCTTTGCCGGCTACTTACCGACTGAAGACGTGCATTGAAAATACTCTGATAAACTTAAACTCTGCTGTCAAGTTTTCCCAAGAAGAGTTTGAATTGCTGCATTCCATTCAAAAGAGCCCAAAAATAGTCAAGATGACAGTGAAAGCACTTTGCCGACGAGATGCGACACTTTTAACTGAAGAAGCTGCCCTTAAATATATGCTACGAAAATTAAATAAACAAAAAACAAGTTTAATCTAAATTTCTTGCGGAACTTTCCGCTAAACATATAAGACGACTTACCTATTGAACCCCCTCTACAATTGCATACACTATCTCCTCACCTAACCAAGCACGACTATCTCAAAGCAATTCCAGCATACACACCACAGATAAACGATCCAGTGTTTCCCTCTAACACGAGGCATCATCACGTAATATAGACTTACGTCGACTGACCGCAAGTACAGACTTCAATAAACAGGAGTGCGATGAGCTCACCCGCTGCCGCTTATGCTTCTGGTGAAAAGGAAACAAGTTGACACAGGTACTAATAGCAGTACTTCATCTGTGATGGGGAAGGAACTTAATAAAGCAATAGAAAAATCTATGACCAAAAAGCAAAACAGATCCCAGATCGGCGAGGAAGAAGAAGATAACATTCAAACATTAATTCGAATTGAAATGACATTGTATGAAAATGGAGGTACGGGAGGTAGGTTTTTGGATGCAGCTTACAATTAATTCTTAAGTATTCCTCACACGAGCGTTGAATCAGAAAAGGTCTTTTCAGCTGCAAGTTACATTTGTAAAAAAATAAGATCATCACTCAACGACGCCACTTTGGACGCGTTGTGTTTTCTTCGTTCGATTTTGCAACAAACGCTATTTGTCTGATTAAAGGACTTGAATACTTGAGTTAAATTAAGCCTGCGCCTATATTTTGATTTAATTACTTTCGATACTTTCATTTGCAATTTGATTTTGTTTTAACAATAGTTCATATTCGTAGTTTAAACTGTGACTAAGAAAGATATTTTTTAAATGTTTTCTTATCATTAGATAGTAAGACTGATTTTATTACCGATTGTGATATTTGTGCCAATGAAACAATATAAAAACAATTGTTGGATCAAATAACGTGTTTTCTTTTTTATTCTTAATTACCTTTATTTTATGTCATTTTGTGGATTCTAGAAAGTTGATAAATAGTTTCAGTGTTTCTGCCATATAGCGTAGGAAATTGCTTTAATTGCTCTCCACAAACAAGACTTATCAATCGTTATTGGCATCATTTAAATAGTTATTAGCAGGATTTAAAAATACCGAAATAATACCGAAATTTCGGTATACCGGTTATTGTAATTTCAATACCGGTATCAATACCGGTATGAAAATTATTCCGGTATTCCATGCCCTATTTACAATAATAACTACCGTATACTTTCATATTATGCATTTAATAAAAAGCTGTTGTTTTGACATTACAATCAGAGATTAAATTTTATTTATTTGTATAGACTATTGACTACAATAGGTATCTATTGTCCACATATATTCTTTGAAGAATACATAAAATGAAAAATAAATTATGGTACCTACCTGTTTTCTTTTGTTTAGTTTTTTCTAGTGACAAATAAACTTACAGTCTACCTGATAGTAAGTGGATAGCTGCAGCAACCTTATTATAAGAAGGCTACAGATGCATTGCCACCCCTAAAGACTAAGATGAATTTCCTCACAGTCTGTTGCTATACTGGCATTCTATAGCCTTCAAACCGGAACACAGCAATGCGAGCTCAGCAACTTGCCGGCATAAATGGGCGAGAGGATGATACCTACCCAGACTGACTCCTAGGCAGGTAACAACAAGGCCCACCACCTAGTAAAATACTAATTAACCTCTAAGCTACCAAGCGTCCAAATTCGACCGCGGCGATATTCCGTCAAAATTCAAGAGGTCAAATGTGACCGCACCCACCCACAGCATTTTAACCCATAAAAACTTAGGTTTAGAGACTACTTTTCTATGAAGAAGTTTGGCACTATAGAATCAATATAAAGTGTTCCATCCTCTAGTGAAATAAAAAGTCAGTTAGTTTATGAATATTTATTTGTAATCTACGTTCATTTAAATTAATAATTAACATATTCAGTTCAATGTTACACTGTTGATTTTTGGATTGTTCTATTGTTTTATTAGTGTTTTAATATAGTATTTTATTATAAAATTGTAATGAAAGATTTTGAGTGAATATATTTTATCTTTTTACGTAAATAATTTCGAGTAATACTCGTATATATACTTAATTGTGATTTTCACGCTGCCTACATCCCCTTGGAAAGATTTTTTTGTTATCAAACGACCCCCCCCCCCTAAAACCCCCACAAAAAAAAACAAAAAAGGAAAAAAAAAATAAAAAAAATAATTTTTATATTTAATAAATAAATTTTTAAATTAAAAAATACACAAAACATAATATCTTAATGTAATGAAGTAAAACCTGAATTTATTTAGACTACAGGATAGAGAATTTTGTACACATTTTATAATGCAAAACTTCTTCACAGAAAAGTGTTCTCTAAATATAAGTTTTAATGGTTTAAAGTGCTGTGGGTGGGTGCGGTCGTATGCGACCGCTAGGGATTTGACGGACGCATTTGTCTGAATGGGTTTTTATGGGAATTGAAGGGTTAAATACTTTTTTATGAGAAATTTAACATTTTTTTTAACTACAAATGTGTTAAGTTTCTGAACACTAAAATGTTTTTCACAAAAGTCGCGTAAAGAATCTCTAGGTATAATTCAACGTTCTTGCATTTCGAAATTGCGATTAATTAAAATGAATGCAACTTAACCTGCTTTAGTTCGCTGGTACACCTTTGCCATGTTTACGAGCTAATTATAGCCTACGGTGCAAAGATTCATTATTTATTCGTTATTTTTCTAGTTTTCTTTACAAAAATCGAATCACATATTATGTTTTAACATATTAGCATATAAAATGTTTTAAGCAAAATAGTAGATATATTTTAAAAGAAGCTACCGCAATTTTATTTTTACTTTCATGTTAAACAAGACGAGGCACAAACGGTTATAATATTCAATTTAGGTGAGGTAAAATATTCCATCAATAAATATTGAATAGAAAGAAGAGTACCTTGCTATTTAATATGTATGGTGTGGAAAAGGTAAAAAAGACGAAAACGCCGAACGCAAAAATATACAAATATTTTTTCACGGGTAATAAAATTCCTCTATAAGTATTTTGGCTATGATTTCTCTCAATAATCCTGAGTCTTATCTCACAATAAAGTAGAAAATATTTTATTAATCACAAATCACTGAACATCTCATCTATTATATTTTATTTCAAGATTCCCCAATCACTGAACATCATCATACTTTAGTATGATAAAGTATGATGATGTTCTGTTCAGTGTAGATGTAGTCGTATTTTAAAAAATGGCTTTTGAACTCGGTAGTCTTATGAGAGCTTGTTAGTGGTCGTTAACGCGACTGTTGATCATTTCAATACAGTGGACACTTTGGGTACCACTTTAACGAATGTTCGGTGATTTAACCGAATATTCGGCCGAATACTAATATTCGGTAAAGCTGCCGAATATGCCAAATATCGAATATGAAAAGAATATTCAGACCATCTTTATTAATCACTAATCACTGAACATCATTATACTTGTTACAAATATATAGTCGTATTTTAAAATATGGCTTTTAAACTCGGTATTTGTAAGTGAGGTTTTTAGTTTCAGTGGAAATTTGAATCCCGGGTTAGACCAAAAAACTAAATTATTAAGTTTTTCGTCAAGAAATTGTCAGTAGCCCGGAGTCAGGAAGATGTCGGTATTTCCGTGCTCTTCGAGGCACGTGGCTAGCCGTTGTTTCTGCGTTTGATCTCCGGTATTGAGTTAAATATGTTAGGTAGATTATAGGATTATATTTTATAGAAACGTACCATTTTGTTATGTTTGTATAAAATTGATGAAAAACTTCTTTAGTTGTACCGTTTGTATTTGACTGGTTTTAGCCCCTCAGTCCCCTTAAAACTCCCATGCAGTCGCATGCGTCCGTCAAATCCCGAGCGGTCGCATGCGAACGCCCCCGTCCACAGCTCTATAAACCATTACAACTTATATTTAGAGACTACTTTTCTATGAAGAAAGCATTGTAAAATCTATACAAAATTTTCTATATAAAAGTCAGGTTTTACTTCATTACAAAAAGACTATTGCATTTTGATGACAAAAACAAAAAATACACCAAGCGAATGAAATTATTTACGTAAAAAGATAAATTATATTAACACACAAACTTTCATTAGAATTTTATAATAAAACACTATACTATAACACTAGAAAAATCCAAAAATCAACGCAATAACATTCACGCGAAAATGACGTACGAATTGAATGTAGATTATAAATAAATATCCATAGTATAACTGTTTTTTATTGCACTAGAGTATTGAAAATTTCATATTCATTTTAAAATGCCAAACTTCTTCATAGAAAAGTAGCCTCATAATATTAGTTTTAATGGTTTAAAATGCTGTGGGTGCGCGCGGTCGAATTCGACAGCTTGAATTTTGATGGAATAGCGCCGCGGTGGAATTCGACCGCTTAGAGATACATCGATACAGAAAGGACATTAAAACCCTTTCCCGCCATTTTTCAATTGTTGCTAAATGATGCGAATCTATGTAAGAAATTCTATACATTCTGAGTTTTATTACAAAAAGGGTAAAACTGCGACTCAAGCCGCGAAAAAAGTGATATTTATGGAACTAATGCAGCGTCAGTAAGAATAGCACAAAGTTGGGTCAAGCGTTTTCTGTCCGGGAATTTTGATGGCAAAATCTCTGGTCGTCCTCATACGGATAGAGTCGATGTCATTTTTTAAAAAAGTGTAGCAAGATCGGCATATAAGTAGTAACGATGTAGCCGAAGATTTGAAGATTGACCACAAAACAGTTTTGACCCATTTGAAAAATCTAGCTATACAAAAAGCCTCATTATTTGGGTACCATACGAGCTCACTGAAAGAAACCCAGTGAATCGTGTACTCCATACTGTAATGTAACCAAACCATTTTTGAAAAAAAAATTATCACTAGTGATCGATATCGATCAACAGAAAAGGAGTGGTCTTTCTCATGATAACGCCAGATTATACACATCTTTGGCCACTCAGAAAAAATTGAGAGAGTTTGGCTGGGAAGTGTTAATGCATCCATCATATAGTTCTGAAATTGTACCCTCGGATTTTCCCCTGTTTAGGTCTCTTCAGAATTATTTGGTTAGGTTAACATGAAGAGAGAAATGTCAAAATTACTTATCGCATTTCTTTGATCAATAATCCCAAGATTTCTTTAGCAACAAGATTATATGACTACTTCTAAATTGGCAACAAGTTATCAAACAAAATGGCACATATACTCGTATAATATAGTTAAATGTAATTAAACTTTGGAAAAAAGTCTTGAATTTTTATATAAAATACAAGGCAACTTTTACCCCATACCTATTATATTTGGGTATTTACTTAAACTTATCTCTAAGAGACACTCCAGAGAGAAGTGATTATGACCCGTATGACCCTCTTTTGTATAAGAAAATTATTTTAAGCTCATCGCATTTCTCCAAAAAATGTCATATTATCACAATGTTCACTACAAGGAACAAGTATCTTTATACATCAGACTAAAGGTGTCTGATCGATAAACTGATAAATTAAAGCCGAACATTACAATAAATAATTCTCTTGCACAGAATATCAGCATGTAATTACGGTATATCTAATGCTACTGTACTGTACTGTCGTATGATGAGTGTCGAGAGGTGGATATTTTACCGGCGAAAATAAATTAAAAATATACTGACATAATTATCACAATATATTATATTAAGTACAAAAATATCGCAGTTGTTAATAATTAAAAAAAAATATATATATATATATATATATTTAAATAATTTAAAATGGCGGCCTTGAATTGTAATTCTAGCCCATGGTCACCAAAGAACTGAGGAGAACTGAGGTGTTCGACGACCCGTGACGAGACGTGGTTAAAGTTTTAACCACGGCTACCTTCAATTTAATATTGACATCTTTGATTCGATCTAAGCAAAAAGAACTCATTGCATCATACAGGACATAGTATGATTAGGTTACGATTTCTTTTAATTATTTATTGGATACCAAGCAGACGTTAGCCCAGAGCCCTTTTCTCTACTGAAATCAGGATGAGTTTAATTTCAATAACATTGCGAATCATCCATGGTAGGAATCAATGCTCTTTTAGCTGCAGTTAAATTAGAAGTATAGTTGTAGCACGAATGGGTCGGCTCGACCGGGGAAGAACCACGCTCTCACAGATTACCAGCGTAAAATAATAGCTTATTGCTGCTGTGTTTCGTACGGAAAGTGTAGAGAACCGGAGACCCTTTTTACTGGAAACGAGGCATTCCATCTTAGTCCTCACGGGTGACAACGTATCTGCATTTTGTTTCGTAATCAAGGATAGATGTAGATGTCTATGGGCCACAGCAACCACTAACTATCAGGTGGACTGTGTACTCGTTCGTCACCCTATCCTATAAAAAAAAACATTTTTGGTCTGTCAAATCCGATGTAGCAACGGACACTATCCTGAACGTGCTTAAAAACTCAAAACTTCAAGGAGCGTCTGTCTTTTCCTTATGTCAGCTATATACGTTTTTAACGCGTTTTCTATTCATTTCTTAATCTGTCCTTTTTAAGATAAATCACATTCACAATCAAGTTTGTACATTCCTGCATTTTATAGAGGGTTATTACATTTGACAGACAGTAAAAACTGACTAATATCAAGCCACCGAAGGGGCAGATTGATGTATGTATCATATAAAACCTCGCTTCAAGATGTAGCTAATCTTGTCAGTGACTGACACCTCTGACATGGTAATACAGCAACATTTTCCCACGGTAGCTAATTGTGAAGGATGGTGGCGAGATTCATAGTTTAAAAATCTGTTAGTATGGGTCGTTAATCTATACAGAATTTAGCTCAGGGTGTTACCAAGATTCCGAATTACTAATACATTTAGATAGGCTAAAGAATTATATGCATCTGACTCCATTTTAAACTAAATTTTGGAATTAACGGAGTTAAGATGATCTAAAAATGCAGTTACTTACTTGATCGTAGCATTGTGAAAGTATCGCCTACGTACCACTTGTGGAATCTTAAAATCCGGAGAAGTAAAAAGTGCTTTCTCCTCGAAGTCCACCAAGAATGATGACAATAGAAAACACATTGCAACTTGCAACAGCAACTGCAACAGTGATATTATGTATGATAGCGAAACTTTTATATAAAATGTTAGCATGTCTTGTTATAATTAAATCATATTAATCAATAAAACGAGACAAAATAATGATATTCACACTTGTGATCGTACTTGCCAGTGAACTATATAGCAAATTGATTTCGAACTTTGTACAATAAACGTTATCGTTTCTCCATTAAATTAATTGGTATGTGTACTATCGCTCTGATGTATTTTTAAAAACTAATACTTCTACGAACAATAGTACGATAACAATAAGTAAATAATATTACTTTGACCACGTACCATTGATTTAAAAAAATGGCAGAGAGTAATACTTGACCCATTGAAAAATGATTTTCTTACCAATTTTCTCGAAAAACAGCTGGTAAACGTAGTGTACTTCTACCAGATATTATAGTAAGACCCTGATCAGGTACAGAGTGTAAATGTAGATATCCCAAGAAGTAATTTAAGCTATGCTTGACTATAGATTTTAGATAGCAACCATAAAACCTTTTAATGGAAACGTGAGTGGGTAAGTTAATCGGTTTAGATGTAAAACTAAAACCTCGTATATCTTGGTAATGGAGGGTAAATAATATATTTGTAGCCTTGTACTCATTAAATATTTAAATAATAAGAGAATATGCTTTGAGCAATCGCCTTACCCCAGAAAATCAAGTACTAAAATATTCAGAATACCATCCATCTACTCGTACCTATCCATCCATCCGTAACAGCCTATAAATGTCAAAACCATTCTTGTAAGGAGAGAGGCAATATAAAAAAGAATAAATTATTAAAATATATTAGGTATCTTAATAACTTCAATGTGCATAAATTTGTCTTGTTTACATTGCCTTAAATACATTGTCGGCCACAGGAAAATAAACTAAGTTATAATTTAATTATAATTTAAATGTAATAATAAATAAATTGACATGTAATAATAATTTCATTTTGACATTTCATTATGAGAATAAGAATGATAGAATTCATTTGTTTGAACTTAACTAAGAAATACTAATATTGTATAAGACTGACAGCCTATATGATATCTTATTATTTACATTTAAATTTAGCCAAGGAATTGACTACCCAAAACTCTGCTACTATAGCAAAAACCCAAAAAATGGGTGCGCAGAAAAAGGACCAAAAAGTATTTTCCTGAAAAATTTTAACCGGGGAATCTAACCTAATTTAAATATATGTTGTAAAGTATTATATTAAAACCCAAAGTTTATAATGTTTTTTTTTTTAAAAAAAAAAAAAAAAAAAAAAAAAAAAAAGGGTCGAATAGCAATCGTGTCCTGGCCGAAAACTATTTTAGCGCTTATAACGTCCTTTTAAAACCCAATGATTACAATTTCAATTATCCAGAATGCAGCCCACGAATAGTTAACTGTATACTTTCACATAAAGACAATCATAAAAATTGTATACACTTAGTGCATGAAAATATGCAAGGCATGTAGGTTAAAATTTAATTGTTTTATATACAACTTGTTTTTCATTACAACTAATTTTAAAACAACTTTTATAAGAAGATTCTTTCTTTACATTTTTAGGACTACACTTATATAATAAACTAAATAAAACATTAGACATTTAGCACCTTACTAAAATAGATTGCAAAAAAACTGTACATTTTACAAAAATTACTGCACATTTTATAAATTTTACAAAAATTAACTTATAATGAAACTTAAAACCTTAGTATTTAGACTTAAATATAAATACTTATATAACTTTCACCCGCAATACACACACACACACACACATACACACACACACACACACACACACACACACACACACACACACACACACACACACACACACACACACACACACACACACACACACACACACACACACACACACACACACACACACACACACACACCCACACACGTGCACACACACACACACACACACACACACACACACACACACACACACACACACACACACACACACACACGTGCAAACACACACACACACACACACACACACACACACACACACACGTGTGTGTTTGTGTCACACGTCTAATCCACACCATCTGGATGCTTGGCGATCTACCATAGTACGTTTCACTAGGAGTTTTCTTCCGCGTACGACGGTGAAATTTCCAGACCGATACGACTTCGGGACCTTCTAGAAAAGAGCTAACTCCTTTCTAAAAGGCCGGCAACGCCTATTCTAATTAATACTGCTATCTAATTAGTTTTGATTTGTTTTAAGGACCTAGATATTGTTTGTTGACTGCTTATTGTGAAGACTGAAAAATTATTTAATATGTATATGTAGTAAAATAAGTAAATGTTCATAGTAATAGTTTTTAAAATTTTAATAATATATTGTATTTTTTTTAATGTTGACATGATACAATAATAAATCATTTATATAATATGAAAGTATTTATCATTTATGAAGTTTTCTGACAAACTCTGTAAACATATTTATGTCCCACTGCTATTTATGTGCACAGCCTTCTCATAAGGGTTCTAGCCTCATACCCCACACTTAGCTGGTTTGGGGATTTTAGGAAGACGGCGCATACTGATGCTGCCTGTTTCCTGGTTCGTCCCTTAGTTACCTACTCAATGAAAACCACATGGTTTACTTCGAGATGGTAGGAGATACCTAATTTAAATTTGCGTCGGGCAAGATCGCTATAATTTTTGAAGTTTAGTTGCTTATTGATAAATATATTATACTTGATAATTCATACCTACAGATTTATATGAATAAGTATGCTATAGGTAGCTATGTTATTTAAATCTTGAGATTTACCTTAAACATTTGCTTCCATTTGAGGACGATTTGGGAAATTAATCCATTTTCTGATAATCTGAGGTTGAGTTAGTGCGGCCACTGCCTCTCTAGTGGCGCTGCTGGATGTAGGATCGCTAACTTTGAAGTCCACATCCTCATCCAATTTGTTAGGCTTTTTTGGTAGGAGCCATGAGCGAAAAATGTAACGCGCAGAGGAACTAAGTACAAAAAGGAAATTAAAACAACAGAGTAGGTAACAAATTACGGTATTGAGTTTACTGACTAGGTAACTATTTAGCTTTAGTTCTACAGGAAGTGAGCTTGAATAATGGTGTTGTTGCCAAACAGGTCCTTTCTAAAAAACCTGCAATTCCCCTGGTGTTGCAGTTGTACATTGGCGTCGGTAGTCACTTACCATCAGGTGAGCCGTAAGCACGTTTGCTCCTTCTCCTATAAAAAAAATTTGCTCTGCCAAATCGTTTCATCAGGTTGCGGTAAAACTTGCTTGCACTTGAGCGAAGATTACAGGCATAGTTGAACCCGGTAGATAGTGCTATTGTAGAATCTAGATATCACCCGTGCTAAGCTCGCACAGATCGCAAGGGCTGAATAAATGTGATTATATTCTATTGTATTTATTTCCACAACAATTCATTTGATCCGCTTTTAAAACGAAACAAGTGAAATTATTAATATTCAGTGGAACGGCCTTCCCAACGGCGAGCCCAATGGTGACATAAAAACCTAAAGATTTTCCTTTTGGCATAACCAAAGGGTAATAATATTTTCAGCTAAATATTGTGGTTTATAAAAAATTGCAATTAGCATGACAGCGTATCTGGGTTTCGATACTTAATCTGGAATAGATGTAAATGTCTTTGAGTCACAGTATCCACTTACCATCGGACGGACTGTGAGCTCATTTGTCATCCTTATTCAATAACACATACTTATAATATGTCATTCAAAAATATTCTATACCATATTTAATACGTAATAATATAGCGATAAGTGTCAGATAGCGCTCGCTGTCTATTCCACAGTACGCAACCCGGGTTCGATCCCCGCCGGTACCAATGAAATTGTTAATTGCAATTGTAAGTGCTGATTTACTAAGTGCTCGGCGGTGAAAGAAAACATCGTGAGGAAATGTGCATGTCTGAGAAATAAGAAAAAAATATTTCGAAGACATGTAAAGTTTACCAACACGCGTTGGAGCAGTGCGGCAAACATTTCCTTCCCTCAAACCCTCTCAGAAATGAGAGGAGACCGGTGCTCAGCAGTTTAACGTATATTGGCTGTAACTTTATATTAAAATCCAATGTTAAGAATATTTAAACCGAATACGCCTAACAAAACATTAGTGTAATCTACGTGTTTTTGCTTATATTTAATCATTTTTTATTAAATATGTGTGACAAGCGAGCACACAGCCCATCTAGTGGTAATTGGTATAATGATTTCTTATATTTACGCGAACACTACACATTGATTAAAACTACTTTTACGGATTTTATCGCGTTTTATTTATATTAATTTTAATACCCGACGTTTCGGGTGCTTTCCAGCACCCATGGTCACAGTGACCGAGTGAAGCCGGCCACAGTCGAGCGTGTGCCTACTATACTACCATATGTCAGAGGTGTCACAGACAAGATTGGCTACATCTTGAAGCGAGCTTCTATTAGAACATTCTACAAGCCGCCGAAGAAGATTAGTCAGTTCTTACCATCCGTCAAGTGTCATATTCCTCTACAAGATGCAGGAGTGTACAAGCTTGATTATGATTGTGGTCTCTCATATATAGGGCAAACAAAGAGATCAATTAGAACCCGCGTAAAAGAACACATAGCTGACGTGAAGCATCAACGTTCCGGGAAGTCTGCAGTTTGCGATCATATTCTAGATGGCCCCAATCATTACATCAGATTTGATAGACCACAAATCCTCGCGAAAGAACATCGATTCCTACCAAGGATGATACGTGAGGCTAATGCAATTAAAAACATCCTCATTTCAATAAAGAAGCAGGCTAGGTGCTACCGCCTGCTTGGGATCCTATAATTAATAAAATTAAAACTAAACCCAAGCATACCACTGCAAGACTTCAAAATACAGTTAGTTCATTCTGCGTAGATCGGACCAAAGACAATAATTAAAAAGCTGAAGGTACTCCGGGTTAACTTTGACATCGGGAAGTCAGTCACCTCAGTCCCCCGTGACCATGGGTGCTGGAAAGCACCCGAAACGTCGGGTATTAAAATTAATATAAATAAAACGCGATAAAATCCGTAAAAGTAGTTTTAATCAATGTAGTGGTAATTGGGTTTTGTTGGCCATAGACATCTACATCTATCTTTGAGAATTAACATACATATTCGCTGTCACCCCCGACGACTAAGATAGAATGCCCCGTTACCAGCGGAAAAGGTAGTCCGTTTCTCAACAAGCACAATAAGAAACACTCTTTTCTGCTGCTACACGCTGGTATTCTGTGAGAGCGTGGTACCTACCCCGGTCAAGCCGACAAATTCGTGCTGCATCCATTATATAGCTGCAGCATGGCTCTAACACGTTTTTTATATTAACTCAAAATAAAATAGTTATTTAACAAAAACTTCACTATTGCCTATTATTCTTACTTACTTACTTATCTTCACGCACAATCCCTAACGGGGTAGCCAGAGAGAACAGATCGCAAAGTGTCACGATCCTTACATACCTCTTTCGCTTCTTTCAGGTTCATTAACTTCTTCATACATGCACGTCTAGGTATCCGAGTACTCTTGACCCTCCCCTCTTCGAGCAATTTGCTCACATAGTCTTCGAAAGTTAGTCTCGGTCTACCTCGACACCTTTTAATATTTACTTTCGCTCTATATATTTTCTTCACCATTCGGTCTTCACTCATTCGTTCAACGTGCCCAAACCATTGGAGTACGCCCCTATCAATTTTTGTGATAAGGTCATCTTTCAATCCTGCCATATTGCGAATCTCTTCGTTTCGCTTTCGGTCGGCTAAGGTAACGCCACACATTTTACGAAGAGATCGCATCTCCACTGCATTCAACTTGCTTTTATGCTTCTTCTGGCATACCCAGGTTTCGCTGCCATATAACAAAGTCGGTACCAACACTGCATTATGTATTGCAAGGCGTGCACTCTTCACCACGCCTTGCCTTTTGACTAATGCATTCAGGGCACCATTGACTTTGTTTCCGGCAGCGACACGCCTATCCACATCTAAATCACATCTTCCATCCCGGCTGAAAGCACTCCCCAAGTATACAATTTCATTTACCTGTTCTAGACATTCCTGATTTACCCATATTTCACATTTCGTTCTCTCTTCGTCCTTTTCAAATACCAGAACCTTAGTTTATTTTTTACTTATTACGATAAACCAAAAATATACAAAATATTATAAAAAGTGGAACCACCATTGCTGTAAAAACTTTAATAAAAACGTGCTAAACATGAAAAGCCTCATTCAGTACCCAATGAATTGCGTTCTGAATAGATCCCTCTACACATTCAAAGCACTTGATATATAACCTACGTTTTAATATCAGTATAATAAAGATATTATTTATTAAACACATAAAAAAAGAAATTTTAAGATATTTTTTTAAGAAACATGTAGGAAATTATTATTTTCAACTTTGATTCTATCAAATTCATATGTACATAGTTATTCTACATTTAATATGTAATAGTTTCAAAATATATATTTTCACTCTAATATATTTTTAAGTATCTATGTATTTATCTTATCTATATACTTGTATATCATTGTATATTATGCATCTTTATTTCTATTTTATGGTTTTTAATAAAAATAATGTTAGTATTTAGTGAAGTTTTTATTGTTTTCTTGCAACCCTGTCCATACCAAGTTTGTCGGAAGAGATCGCTTCGTTTATCGCTATCGTTAGCGATAGGACCTCTAATTGTAACACATTTCTTTCTCTCTTTTTTATATTTTATTATTTTGGCGTGCAATCTATAGAATAAAATGTAAGTTTTGTTAGTTTTAAAAAACAACCTAGGTATAAGACAGTCTTTTTTCTCCAAACCACTAAGCTGGATCAGCCGATGGAACGCAGACCCCAACGGTCCAATACCACACCGGTTTTGCTACTTCCCATATTTTATTTGTAGTTTGTTCGTTTTTACATGGTTTGGCTATACCGAATAATTTCGTTTACAGATGTATACGAAAATATTGATGATAAGGATAGTATTTTTAATCAAGTAAGAATTTATTTAATAAACCATTGTTTTCGGCTTTAACTAGAAAACACTACTCTTTAAAAAACGATTTATTTAGCTAAATGTTTAAATTTTGAAAACTACCGTACATTTCAAAACCTCTACTACAACACTTATTTTAATTAAAATCAACACTATTACGTAAAGTCAAGCCATGCAGCAGCATTTAGTAGCTGCAATAGCACCCAATGATCAGCTCAACCGAGAAGAGATCACGCTCGCATAGAATACCAGCGTTAAATAGCAACATAATGCTGCTATGTTAGTATGGTGGGTGACGAAAATTGGGGTCACTTTTTACTTGTAAATACATTCAATCTTAGACTTCAGGGGCTACAAATCAGAATTTTGATTAAATGAACCTTATTGAGAGCATTTAGCAGCCTCATATTGGCAAGGGAAGTGTCAAATTACTCCCTACTAGATGAAGTGACGCCCTAGTAAGTGATGCAGAAAGTCCATAGATGCATGTAGCTCAAGACCATGCTGAGCGCTATTTCTTATAGAAAACGTAGGAACATACATGAACATAGGTTTAGCTGTAGACTTGAGATAGTCAGTAATTGTGATGATGATGAAATAAGAAAACGTCTGTGGACTGCAGCATCCACTTACTCAGTCAGTTGGACTGTTTGCTCGTTTGACATTTTTACTTACTTAAAAAAATATTGGTTGCCTGTACAGTCGGTATACGGGTGAAAGTTTTACGTGACAACTACTCTCTCACTCTCTCTCTCTCGCTCTGTCTCTCTCGCTCTTAGGCGGGCTAACTGTGCTCGAGTGGAAGGGACGCGTGCCTTTCACTTTTTATGTCTGTCTCTCTCGCTCTTAGGCGGGCTAACCATGCCCGAGTGGAAGGGACGCGTGCCTCTCACTCGCTCTCATTGTGAGCGCATAACGTGAGCGGAGCGTAACGCAGTTTCTTGAAGTGTCACCCGGCAAACCAATTTATAAGACGTTGTCACGTCAAAAATTTAAACATTTAAGTTCAACGTTTTAAGATAAAATTTCGCCAAATCCCAACTTAACAGTTGGGATTTGGTGAATGGGCTTTTCATGGCTGGCATACCATTGATGTCAGAGGAAAACTAAAACAGGGTATTATTGGCAGCGTCATCTTTATAACAATTTGACATAATAAAATACTGCAGTTGCCAACCCTAGCAAGCGTGGTGACTATGGCAAATGTACCCCTTAATATCCGAAGGGCTCTTGTCTCCATAAATATCCACTCGGTTTTAGAGCCTTGCGGGATATTTAGAGACGATGGCAGGAGACCTGACACTTTGGCGGCCTCTCGTCTCGGGGGTACCTCTTTAAGAGCCGGGGCGGCATCAGAGACAGCCGAATTTAGTAAATGGCGCAAATATGAGTCTTTGAGAAATGACTACATATTTGTGCCATTTGCTGTAGAGACTATCGGTCCGTGGGGTCCGCGTGCAGTGAAGTTTCTAAAGGAACTGTATCCACGACTGGTCGTCGCTGCTGGTGATAAGAGGGCTTCTTTCCTCACTCAAAGGCTAAGTATAGCTATTCAGCGAGGAAACGCAGCCAGCGTTCTTGGCACTATACCACGGGGAGCAGGTCTTTTTGACTATTTAAATTTTTAGTTTAAGATCTTCTATATTATAGTTTCTTCTTTTAATTATTAAAAAAATTAAAAACCATATACGGATGACGTTTATGTTCAGCTCTTGAGAGGCTTTACGCTGTAATGAACTTAACTTTATTTTTTAAACATAAAACCCAAAGTTAGTTTTTTTTTTTATTATTTTACAATTGGTGCAAATTTTGTTAGTAATTTTTGTAGAGAGTACTGATATTTCATTAGTTTTAAGACTAGTAAAACATATTTAGCCGCATTGAAACAACTGAAATAAGCTCTTTAAATAGTCGCAACGAGTTTCTTACTTCAGCAATGCTGTCACTGCACAGTTACATATGTACTTGAAGGATTACGTAGGATTTGAACCCATGACCCTCAACACTACGTCAAGGTACTATGATCACCTAACCATAAAGAATACATCTGCCAAGATAATTATAAAATCTGTCAGAGGCTTTTCTGGATTATCCAATAGTTGCCTCGCACACCATCAACGAGGGAAAAATTAAATTAACTTTTGTTCAAACAACGATTTGTATATTTCTGAATTTCTGTTAACCTACACAATCTAAGAAATTTTAAAACGAAAAACCCTCTCGAGAGGTTTTCTAAGAAAAACAACAATAAAAATTTTTAGTTCCGACATTACGCCTTAAGCTTTTAGTAATGGAGACGCTTCAATAAACATATTTCCGATAATCTTAATAGAATCAAGACCGTGCGGCGGTACTCTTCGTCTTTACGACAAACAGAGTACGTATTTATGTTTTTTTTTTTGCTTTCCATAAAACGTAACCAATTTCTTAGTTTTTCGTCTTTAGAAGTATTTTGTTTCAAAAAAATTAAAAACAATTGTTTCTGAAAACATAAGAATAAATTTTAAATTAGTAATAATATTACTCCCGGAACTCTTCACCGCTAAATTGTAAGACGTTTTCAAGTTACTGGACTGGAAAAGATATGGTATTAACATCAATGGCGAGTACATCACTCACCTACATAAGTATTACAGTATTCTACAGTAACTGTATTATACTGTAATAACCTTCGATTAACTGATGATATAGTCCTTTGTCAGAATCGCTGGAGAACCTAAACACTATGCTAAATGACCAGTGATGTATGATAGTGTCTCCCAACGGAAAGGTCTTTAAGATTAACATGGATAACAAAGGTCATGGTTAACGTCCATGTCACACCCATGCTGGTAGTTGTGAGCACTACGCTCGAAGTTATCGACGAGTATGTTTACCTTGGACTGATAGAACTATTCAGAGGTCAGGAGATTACGACACATCTATTCGTGAGGAGTTTATATTTGCTGTTCTCTCAGTCCTTTCTGTTTTCAGTCGGTGAATTATTGATCTTTAAATGATATCTTTTCTAATACCCCTTTTTTAGAATTTCTTTTTGTAAGTTATGCCACCCATTCTTCTCTAATGCCCCATTATAAAGGCATCAATATGGTCCCTATCGTTTTGTCTCAATGTTCACGTATACAGAAGTCTTTTTTAAACATTTTTCTTATTTTAATTAAGACATTCTAAGTGTTGGCGACGCGCCTATAAGAATATTTCAGTTTATTAAGTCAACCGATGACGAATAACGTCTCAAAGGCATATTGTCCAATAGCAATGTTCTAATAAGAAAATGCTTAGTTAAATCTTGAAGAAATGTCGAATTAATGATATGAAGGTCTTGGGTTCGACTCCCAGGCCGGACTACTTTATTGTTTTCCTAAGTAATATCTTTTAATAAATTCATATAGGGAATTTTAAGATATGAATTATGTTACCGGATTGGTTCCCCGGTTGAAATCATCTTTCCAATGATGTAAATTTAAAAGAATAATTAAATAAAGTTAAGGATCGGATTTGTTCCCCGGTCGAGATGATCACTCTGTGCATAAATAGAATTAAAGGATATTAATCGCATAAGTATTGTTTTATATGAGTTTGATATGTTTTGTACGAAAACAAATGCCTATTTGCCATGATTGATTTATGAGAACATTCACTTATATTGTTCTCTGATAAGAAACACGATAACTGATAAGAATCTGATTAGAAATAGTTTCCTACAGTTTGAAAATTGTGTAGATGCATTCACCCAATATTGTTAAAATTGGTGTATATCAGACTTTCATTTTTGATACCGAGAGTAAAAAGTTCAATATTGGGTAACCACACAAATGGTAATTTCAGCAATTTATGTAAAAATGACTTGTAAAACATTTCAGGTTGATTGTACGTGCTAAAAGGTGAATTCTGTGTTATTTTTATGTGAAAATTCCTGTGTATAAGTGAAATAATGATAGTTTTGTATAAGAAATTTAAAAGTGTTTTAATAGTGAAATAAATAGAGAAAATGTAAATTAAACTATTGTATTAGTTAACATATGTATAATTTCAAGTGGAAAACATTGTTTTAACTTTCTATGTTAAATATTTAAGAAATTTCGACTTCGAACTTGTGAGTAAAATAGGCATATTTCATTTAATAAATAAAAGGTTTTTCGTGATATGAAAATGTAATGTATATCGTAGTGTAGATATTGTTTTGTGCCATCTATATAGATAAATTGTATTGATGTAAGACTTATGCAAATAAAGAGATTAAGTAAAACGTGAGAGAGTAATAGAACAAATTCATGTAATTAAGTTGCGCAAGCACGCGAATGGCGCGGCTCACTTTCGCGTATAGCTCTGGGGTAGCTTAGTGAACGGGTTTTATTGCAATTCGTTCGGGGAAAAAGTTAGGAAATCATACCAGCAGTCAATAAGAAGAAGAAAGAAAAAGTGTAGGGAAGTGATAGGGAAAAGTGATTACTCTCTCACGGAATGGTTTGAAGATAATTGCTGTTTTATTCCCAAAAAATTCATCCCTCAAGTTATACAGTCCACATCGAAGAATTAAGGCGTTGGGACCGGAACGACTTCGGAAGACCCGTAATCCCCGTCTGAACCTACTTGCTAAAAAGGAAGAGGTTATCGCCCTTGTGTGTTACTCCGTTGCGTATATCACATACGTTGTTCCCGAATCCAACGTAGGCGTTATAGGAGGCCGGATCGAGAGAAGCCTCGATTCCTCCCTTCTGTTTCTTAGTTGTACGTTTGAATAAGCTGGCTTCCTTTTCAATTGGTCCTTCGCGGCCGGATTGAGAGGACGCCCGAACCTGGGTTCCTTTTCACTAAGATTTGAGATAATTTCTTTGTTGTTGTAGGATTTTCTTACTACGGCAATACTTGACACTACACCCGGAATGAATTTCACTTCATTATTATTATCATAAGTATTTAAAGATGTTAACATTTTCCAAAATTTTAATATAATATAATCTTTTTATATATGAGGATTATAACTGTAATATAGTTTGTTTGAACTTTCAATTTTTTTATAAATTCATTCTTAATTTCGATTATTTTCAAGTGATATTTTTTAGATATTTTGTCCATTATTTCCTAACTTAGGTTCTCTTCTGTTTTCTACCAAAGCTGTTATATCATCTACAATTATCATGAAATTTATTGATGTAAAACTACCTTCATAGATTATTAAAAAAAAATTGTATGTGAGTAATGATAAATTAAAAGATATTAGATACCTTTAAATATACAAATAGTAATAATATAAGCAATAAAACCAAGTTTAGGCTTGGAAAAGTAAAAGATTCCGTAGAAAATATAATACATAAAATTAATTTTATAAATTTAATTAATTTCAAAAGCAATTATATGTACATGCGAATCGTAGGTACGAAAATCCTCATCTCGAGCCGCTCATTACGACTAAAAGCAACCTACATTTATAAGCTTTTAAAAAAGCGATCGCCTTCAATTACTTAATCAAAATAAAGCGTTATACGTTTTTAAAACATTAAATAGGAAAGGTTTTTTCTTATAAAATTTAAGTGACAAGCAAAATTATTGCAGGTGCTATCAATTTAAATTTTTTTTATAGTAAAATGGTGACAAGTAGGGTATGGGAATTCCCAAAAATTTTTAAGTCCCGGGACACGAGACAGTCTACTATCAAAGTCCCGGGAATTTCCGGGACTTAGACTTTTAAGAAATTTTTTTAAGAGAAGTGAGCCTTTTTTGAAGAAATTTAATTGAGTAAATTTCAGGTGAAACGTATTAAAAAAGGCAATTTTTGTAAAAATCAATTTTTATTAATGTTATTAAGAAAAATATAATTTATCTTAATATTTTCATTCATGCGGTGGTTAAATCTTATAGTTATAAAACGAATCTAGTAAAAAATCATACTAATTCCCAATAACTTTAGTATTATCTAGTACTTCTAGAATCTAATCACTGGTCATAATAACTACATTGTTAATTTAGATTTGTTTCATAATTAAATAATCTAAATAAAAATAATAAAGCCGACTTATAAATCAGACTTTCAAATAATCAACTAACACATTAATTAGACTTCTTTGCTTGTTTAATAAAATAGGCTTTTAATCAGAGCGTCAACAGCTTTGTTCGACAATCTGTTTCTGATTTTTGTAATAATGCCACCGGACAAGGAGAACACACACTCTCGTTTTCAACAGATGTCGGTTTAATTGTGTTTAAGACTTTATACAGTAGTTCCAAACATTCGGTCATTTTTCGGTTGCTTCAAACAACTGTAACTCCTTTTGAAATTTAACTAACACATGGCGCTAGGCTCCTTCAATTATTTGAAAATAAAAATGATAACATAACATTTTCGACAATCTTGTCTCGTCTCGAGTATCGACCCGAAAGTCCCGGGACTCGAGACAACTAAAATTACGAAAAGTCCCGGGACTTCGAGACACGAAACGTCCCGGGATCCAAACGCTAGTGACAAGCGAGCGCAAAATCGACCTGATAGTAAGTGGTTGCTGTGGCCCATAAACATCTACATATCCCCAATCTGCATGCGTTGTCAGCCTTGAGGAATAAGATGGAATGCTTTTTTTCCATTAAAAAGGATCTCCTGTTCTCTATACTCACCATACGAAACACAACAGCATTAAGTAGTTATTTGACCGATCGCACCTTGCAGCGCCTATAAATACACATTAGCACCGAAACATCCAGAACATTCAAGTAAATACGCGCACCAATCGACAAGGCGTCGAAAGTTCGAGTGTCGGCTTCTAGAAGCTTAGTTCTTCGCTTCGATACTAGATGGCGCTGTCGGTTGAAAGATTAGTGATGTCATTTTCTGGAAAGCTCCCCTCGCTCTCGTCCCCGACACTAGACGGCGCTAGCGCCGGTTACATGACCTCAACTTAGGCGCGCAACAATAAGCTGACCGCACATCAGATGGAAATTGGCCACCGCAGTCAATGGACACCTATAACCTACGTTAAATAAAAAGAAGGCTATAGATGCATTGTTATCTCTATGAACCATGAAGGTATTCCTGTAAATATACTAATATATAACACCAATGATCAGTCATTTATTTACATTTCATAACTTTACCTTTATTGGAAAGAGTAGCAGTGGGAAAGAACAGAATAAATTTGAATATTTTTTATTCAATATAAACTATAAATAATTCTTATTGATCGATTACATATCATCCACTTATTACCGTTTGTCACCTTATAAAAACGCATTGTGATCACAAAAAAAAATTCGCGTTGTGCCTTCAAGATATTTAGCAGTGGCGAAGCCTTCATAGAAGCCGAGATGCTAGGCTGACCCTTTCAAACTGCTCAATCAATAATATCAACTAATAAAATAACTCGTAAACTGTTTCAAACTATTTCAAATTTCCCGCGAGCTCCTTTGTTCTACATAGGTCATGACTTCGTAGCCTTAGCGATATTGCTGTCATACATATAAAAGGAGATGAATTGAGCGATTAGTCACACGCGTGGGCTTTTTACCAGGCTTTCGAGAAGACAATTGCTTCCTTTCTAACCTGTGGCAAAATGTTCTATAATGAAATATAACTACGATTGTATAGATAGTAATTAGTATGAAGCGAAAAACCAGGCTTTTGTCGTGAATAAAGTGACCATTTATTTTTTCCTCATAGCGGGACGCTTTTAAAATTATTATAGTTTTAACACTTTTGACTACCTTCTTGGTCTAATGGTTATAAACGCTATTGCTGATAATTTGGTCCCGAGTTCAAAACCCGAGTCGGGCCAAGAATCTTTTATTGGGTTTTCTGTCACAAAATTCTCAGTAGCAGCCCGGAATAGGAGTAGGGTAGACCTGTGCATGCGCATACAATTTGGCAATATAATCCTGTCCTGCACAGATTAAAGATAAAATTCAATCTGGAGCTCTTTATTATAGTTTTAAAAATAAAATACATAGTTGTTTGAATCTTTTATTGTCCAAAAGTGAATTCTGAACAGCAAATAAATACTAATTAGAAATAGCTTATGTTATTTGATAATTAATTGTAAATTAATTAAAAATTGTCACTTCAAAACTTTAAGTTCAAAAATGTAGCTTTTCAGAATAATCACATAACTAGCCAAGCTATGCTGACAAACCTGGTACGAGCGGTGTCAAAATAATGGCACGGGGGACAGAGTTTGCGTGATGCTACGCCATCGTTTGTCAAAACGAGACATTTTTACGTATTTTGGGGACAGCGGGACATAAACCTTTAAATCGGGAACGTCCCGTCTAAAGTGGGACGTATGGTCACGTTAGGTATGAAGTTAGTCGAGGACGAAGGCTCGCGGGCGATACGTTTGCAAGTTCACTTCACATTCTCTGTGTGTTTAACTTGAGCGAATGAATATAAAATATTGAAAGTTTAAAATTTATGATTTTTTTTTAAGATTTTTAATGAAAATGCTGGGTCGGAGCATCCCTTGTAATAAATTAAAGTGTGTTAAAGTGCTAATCGGCGAGGAAAAAGTAAAATCTTTAAACTTTGTTGAGAAAAAACGGCTCATTTCCTCACCGAAACCAACGCCTGATCTGTACTTTTCTCAGACGAGTAAAACCTACAAACGGCAATTTAATAGGTCTATTTACAAAACTCATTGGATTGTTGGCTGCTTACATACCAATAAATTGTACTGTTGGTGTTGCATATTTTTTTTTCCAACGACAAAACAGCTTGGAATACTACTGGATATGATGATTCGAATAACTGATCTAGAGCCACTAAAAGGCATATGAATTCTCAAAAACACATGAATGCGGTAATTTCGTTTAGTAATTTTGGAAAAAATCGGATTGAAACATCTTTGTCGCACCAGTTATCCGAGAAATTTCAAAACACAACTTACGTGTTGATCACAACCGAAGTGTTTTTAAAAAATTAATCGATATTGTTTACCATTTAGCACAATAAGATCTTCCTTTCAGACGTCAACATGAGTCGAAAACTTCATTAAATAGAGGCAATTTTTTAGAATTCGTATCGCTTCTTTTGAAGTACAATCTCGAATTAGAAAATCATATGCAATACGCGACCAACGGTCGAGTTATTTATCTAGTACGTTTCAAAATGACATTATTCATTCTGTCGTGATGTAATGAAAACTCGCATCGAGTACGAAGTAAAATTGTCAAAATTCGTTTCAATTATTATTGACAAAACTCCCGATGTTAGTAACAGAGAGCAATTGGGTCTGATTCTCCGATATTATTATGGGAACGATATTCATGACCGTTTTTTTTTTTGGTATGTAGATGTGTCTGAAAGTCGCACAGCAGACACACTTTGTAATATCATATTGCAATTATCAAACAAACGTAACTGCACCACAAAACTAGTTGCGCAAAGCTATGACGATGTCATGTCCGGTGTCAGAAATGTAACTAACTACTAACTGTAACTAACTGTGACAAACACTAAATCAGTGTAAACTCCAAAACAAAGTGAAAACAGCGGCTAACTGAGTTCAAACACGATAAGTGGGATAATCTGCTGGAATATCGAGCCATCGCAAACTGCCTTCTGGCAGCTGACTCGAGCTCTGAAAGCAGAACACTTTTCTTCCATGACGCTTCTCATTAGACCTAAACCCCGATCTCACCTTTCACGACTCTGAAAAAGAGTGGTACATTTTATTTTTTAGTTTTACTTATTTTGAGATATGGTACGATTTTACAGAAATAATGTAAATGACGATTTATACATGTTTATATATCTATACATGTTTTAACTATATAGTATAATATAGTTAAAACATGTATAGATCGACATTAACATTATTTGTAAAAAAAGACACTAAATATAATTTTATATTTAGTTTGTAAAATACTATTATATATCTCTTCATATTACCATTGCAGTAGAAAGATATTACTTTAATACATATTACTAACAAATTCATATCTTCTGTAGTTATAATTCTAATCTATGTTTATAACACAATGATTAATGTTTAAAATAAATAAATAATGAAATCTTTAATATATTTTTAATTTTAAACTTTATTTTCAAAAGTTATTCAATAACAATTGAATAACTTTTTAAAATAAAGCTAAGTTCAAACAGGCTTTTAGTCTTTTTTTTATAATGATTTTAGAAGTTGTAAAATTTCATACATTAAATGAAAAATTAAACTTTGTAAGCTTACAAGGAATTTTCTTGAAACTAGTTGTATTAAACAAAAATGTTATATTTAGTTCTTCATTTTTGAAAAAAAAAAATCACATGTAACTAACCGTGACATTTGACACAAGGGTATTATGGGTAGAACCTCCCAAATCCCTGGAAAAATTTTGTCGGTTCTTGTGCCAAACATCCTGTAAGTATGTTAGGTAGGTACATATGTTATTAGTGAAATTTAGATTAAATAATATATAAAATATATAATATAAAATAATTTAGGTAGAATAATGTCACAAAACATTCGTCATAATAGTTTTGTCTATTTTAAATGAGTATTAAATCTCTGGGTCGAGATATTTAATGAGGAAGGTCATTATGTATGTATATTTCACACATTATGTATATGTAATTATCTCTTGTCAGAAATCAATGTCAAATAATGAATATTTGTATTTTTGTTCTGGTTGTCATTTTATTATTTATATTAATGATAAAATATATAATAAAGAAAAAAGTAAATAAAGTGTTATAAGTAATTTTCAGTCCATTCTAATATAATAAAATTTATTTATCAATATTATGTTAATCATAATATGTACCTAATCAATATTCCTCTTTGTGATTTCTAATATATCTTTTAATAAAAATGTTTCGTTGTTATAATTTTTGATATTTTTATTTAAAAAATATAGGGTTCTGCATCACCCCTTGATAAGGGGCACACCAAGCTCACCTCCCTCTCCTACTCCTCTCCATGCAAAGTCGATTGTATGTTATGTACAGTACAGTACAGTAGTAGTACACCTGGATGACTTTGCTCGGTAATTTTTTTGGAAATCGTGTTTTTTGGAAATTATATTTAGTTACAAATTACATAATGATGGAAAATGAATAATATTTTCGATCTTACCTATGGTAATTTTTTTGGAAATCGTGTTTTTGGAATTTATATTTAGGTACAAATTACTTAGTGATGGAAAATGAATAATATTTCTCGATCTTACCGACGTCATAAAAAAACTGATCTGGTTATTTAAATAAAAAATCATAAATGCAATTAGTTTAAATTAATTTTTTGTGTTTTAAAAATACTAAAAAAAGGGCTTGAAGTAATAGATTTCCAACTTGAAAAAAAAAGAAGACAACATGATTATGAACCGGTACCGCCCGATATTCCATTTGAGCTATTATAACCTTTTAAACGCTGGCAAAATTTACCTTCGTATTCTAATGATATTGTAGCAGTTTTTCGTTGCATGAAAACATGCATAAAACGACATTTTCTAAAAATGAACGCTAGCTAGATCGATTTATTGCCCCCGAAACCCCCTGCAAACTAAATTTCATGAAAATCGTTGGAGCTGTTTCCGAGATTCCGATTATATATATAAAGGTAATAGATAGATAGATTCTTTCTAAATTATCTTTTTACGATACAAAATTTCTGTTCACCACCTTTACAGCCTATCAAAAGCCCACTGCTGAGCATAAACCTCCCCCATGATTTTAGGATATTTAAGTGTTCAAACTAGTGGGCCACCCTACATTTTGCTTATCGGTACGAGGTTGTCACTAAAGAAATTTGCTTCCCATATTCTTATGTTCAGCTGTGGACTTTTGAAGAGCTGTAATAATGATGATAATAATGATTTAAACCTAGATGTAGTGGGTAGAGTGCAATCATAAACTGCTTAGAATTTTGGAGTTATTTCACAGCTTATATTCACAGCCTAAGAAGAACACACAGTCAGTCATCGCGATTGATCTTTTTGGAAAAGTCGACATAAACAACAAATTCCTAGAGTTATAAGAACGGGAAATAATAAATAAATTAAAAACTCTAATTTTACTTCACATTTAAACAAATTAAATAACTTAATCATTCTCAATTAGTATTATAAACAAAATATGTTACAGGACCCACAGCTTTTTACTGCACATAGAGGTGAACCATTTTAATTTATTTGCGTGACAGGACATCCAAGGACAATCATACCGGACAGTTTCCGAACGACTAACACCCGTTCGGTAGAGCACCACCCGCGTTTCACCCCACACGGTACCGCACTATTGCCTCGCTAGACGCCTCCGATGAACGACTATTATAAGCTGTGAGCTAAACATGTGTCAATCATTCAATTCTTTTGACCAAATCAATCTAGTACCTTTCGGCACGCGTACCGTGCCGTACATTCAGATGATTATTCAAATGGATAGTTGCGGACTCCAGTACCCTACACTAAAAACAATTCATTCAGATCATTCGGGATTCGGACGGTTTTCGACTCATTCACAATTCACACTAATCATGAGTTAAAAAAGGTTTCGTCAATTGTGATTGGTCGTGCCGGAAAATTCAAAAACAGATGAATGAACCATCTATACTTTTAAGTCTAACAGCTCAAACGAACGAATCATTCATGATTGACACATGTCTACTGTGAGTAATCGAATCTTAGTCAGAGGTGATAACGCAACTGTAGCCTTCTTTGTTTGAAGTTTCGGCTGGTGTCCATCAAGCGGACTGTAAATTTTTATGTCATTTCGGTTTTATTAAAAAAAAGATATATACATAGATTTAAAGAAAATATGCAATTTTGAGTACCTATTTGCATTGTTTATTATAAGTTATACATACGATTGGAGACTTACGACCACGGTTTGTTCGACAACATGGAGAACTGAATATCTTAGTGACTGGCTGACTGGCTCTCTGGCTGGATATTAAATTAAAGGGTGTTTTCACTTGTTTTCTCTTACTAAAATTAATAAAGTTTATAAAAAATATATTATGCAGAATTTTGTTAATAACTTCGCAGTGGAAGGAAATAGCAGTTGTTTACTAATTAGTTTCAAGTTGTCTTCACAGCCCACTTGCAACGTCTCTATACTTTTACTATCACACGTTGCTTCAGACGCTGCAAGGCTAAACTTTACATATTTGTTTCCTCAAGATGCTTTTATTTAGTATTAATGTTGCTCCTATTGCTACTGTATAATTATGAACACTCATATAAATGTTTAATATAATTTATTAGTATCATTTTTTACTTTTTTGCTTTTAAACATCAATTTTTGTTGTATCAGAAATCAAATTTTTGGTAACTTATTACTTTTTCTTATTTGAAATATAATCTAGTGAAAGGTTCATAGTCAGTAAAGGATTTTTTTCTATTTTTGGCATAAGAAAGATATTCAATTGTAAGTTTAATAGTGTCCAAACTCTTGATATTTATTCGAATACGGTACAAACAGATATAACACTTTTTTTATTAAAAAAAAAAATTAAAAAAATTAAAATTAAAAATTTCCTTTATTTCCAAAAATCCTATTACAAAGATTTGTCGAGTCTTCCCTTTAAGTAGTCAGAGACACTTGTGTTGGGAATAACTCGCTACTTCCCTTACGGTTGGCTAAATAAGATAAACTAGGTAGGTATATTATATCTAAAAGGTTAGTTTAGAATGGTATGGTTTACATTTTTTTTTTACATTGAAATATAACATTTTTGATATAATTCAAATTTAAATTTAAATTGCGGCTCTAGTGGCAATGAACTATTTTCATGTAAGCATGTATGGTAGTATATAAAATGTACATGTGTGCGCGGGGGGGGTGTGTGTGTGTGTGTGTGTGTGTGTGTGTGTGTGTGTGTGTGTGTGTGTGTGTGTGTACGTGTGTGTGTACATGTATATGTGCATGTAGTGTGTGAATGAGTGTATGTATGTGTGTATACGAGCTCGTGTCTGTATGGGAGTGTGCATGTGTGCATGTGTTGGTTACATGTATGCCCTACGGATAAGGTTCCATGGGATCGGTATGAACACTCCGCATACAGGAACCAGCTTTAGTTGAACCAAACATTTTAACAAATTCTTATGAAAAGGTTTTCAACATCTTCATAGCTAAGTGAATCCAACCATTCTTTTACAGTTTTCCTGCAAGTGTAAGATAACATGGGGTATATTTTAAGTATACTGTTTACTTTGTTGTATATATAAGCAGACTGCCAACTATATTGTCTTCTAGCGAACGCAGTACGTGCGGCAGTGACGGGTGCAACGACATCCTTCCTTCTTTTATGACTTAGGTCGACATAAGGTAGAGATTTGTGGCACGTTAAGATGAGATTCAGAATATAGAGTTTTCGGACTGTGAGTAGGCCACTCATTCTATATAGTTTATCAGTGGGAAAACGATAAGGTTTGGAGTAGATGACTTTGATAAGTGATCTCTGAGCTCTTTCGAGTGCAAAGAAGTGAGTTTTGTCTGCTCCTCCCCAAATCGAGATACAGTAGGTAAGCACCGATTGGGCCAGGGCCACGTAGATTCGGTTTTTAAGTTTGTTACACATGACCCGCCGTAGTGATTTGAATACCCATATGAGTTTCCTAGTGCGGTTTGTTAAAAGCTCCAAATGTGAGTGCCAGCTAAGTCGTTGGTCCAGCATTATACCTAGGTATTTAGTTTGGCTAACTTTTTCAATAATAGGACAGTCGCAAATCAGGTTACCAGGGTTAGAGCAAGTGTGAATTTTAATGGCAAAGTTATGGTTAGGTTGGGATTTATTAGAAGGAGTGAAGCAGATGTAGTTAGTTTTCTGAGTGTTTAAGGTAAGAAGATTGTCTCTAAGCCAGTTATATACGTTAATTAATCCCCTCTCAGTACTTTCTTGGACATTATTCCAGGTGCTACCAGTAAAAACAAGCGCAGTGTCATCCGCGTAGGAGTATATCCTGCACCCGACATCCCTTAGATTACATAGATCATTTATGTATATTAAAAAGAGAGTCGGGCCCAGGACACTACCCTGTGGGACTCCAAAACTAGTAGTGGCTTTCTCACTGTATAAGTCATTTATTTTTACTTCCTGAGTTCTTTCCTGTAGGTAACTTTTAAAAAGCATGAGTGGAGTATCCCTAATACCTAAGCATTCTAGCCTGTATATAAGAATAGGCAGAGAGACGGTGTCGAAAGCCTTTTTCAAGTCCAAAAAGACTGTAAGACATTTGCTGCCATTGTCCACTTCACCAACTATAGTTGAAGTGAGATCCAGAATAGCATCTTGAGTTGAAAGACCCTTTCTGAAACCATACTGAGAATTGGATAGTAGTTTAAATTTATTTAGGTAATCAACCAATCTGTTGTTGAGCAACTTTTCAATTATTTTGGAGATGGAGGTGAGGACAGAGATAGGTCTATAATTGCTTACATCCTCTCTGTCCCCGCTCTTATGCACAGGCGTTACTATAGACCTCTTTAAGGCGCTGGGAAAGACACCAGTACTAAAGCAAAGGTTTGCAAGGTTACGTATATACGGTACAACAAAGGCTCTAGCATGCTTTAAAAAACCAGTGCTGATACCATCCCATCCAGGTGAGCTCCCTGAGTTTAGACTCATCAAGATGCGCTCAACTTCTTTGTCGTCAGTGTTTAGCAGGACGAAGGACGAGGTTTGTGTATAATTAGTGGTAGGGGCTACTAATACACTACTTCTAGTACCTGAATTTGTTGTAATTGTTTCAGCTAAGCTAGCACCTATACAGGCAAAGTAGTTGTTACATAGTTCAATATCTAGTGGTAGCGGTTTTAAGTTAATTAGGGCTACATTATTTGACTTGGGTGGTTTGTACCTAGTGATCTCATTAACTGTTTTCCAGAACTTACGGGGGTTATTGGCAGATTTTTTAATAAGTTCTCCATGATGCTGTCGTTTAAGTTTTTTAATAAGGTTGGAACAGAAATTTCGAAAACGTTTGTAAGTTATTTTTAAGATTATATTGTGTGGGTCATTTTCTACCTTTTGTTGCAATTTATTTCTTAGCCTTATACACCTCAGAGCTCCGGGAGTTATCCAGGGTTTTAATGTCCTTTTACTGTTAGAAGAGTGGGTTAATTTAGAGTTTTGTTGGATAGCGTACTTAAGTATATTAATAAAGTGGTTGGCAAATTCTTCAGGGCTATTTGGCATTTCTGAAAGTGGGACACTCGTCGATATGAGGGTATTATATGCCCCATCAAAATCTGTAATTAACTTCGACTTAATGGGGGCTTTTTGGGTCGATGTTTTAGATAACTGAAGCAACACAAGATTGTGATCTGTGACCGTCGTGTTAAGAACGGCAATAAAAGCTGCAATGAGGTTGACTTCAAGTTTTATCATTACATGGTCAGGGCAGGATCTCTTTCTCGTAGGTAAAGTGTGACCAGGCAATAGGCCATGCAGGGATAATACTTCTAAGTAGCTGAGTCTATTACGGCGATACTGAGGCTTCTCTGTAGCTACGGGAAGCAGGTTAATATTTATGTCACCTATGACAGACACATTTTTATGATTACTAATAGTTTCCAGGTGTAAGTCGAGAGAACTAGTAAAACTATCGGCGTTGAGAAAAGAGGGGGAGCGGTATATACCCAGCAAGACATATTTATCAATCTCTATTTGTAGCCCAGTAGCGTCAGAGAGGTGAAGGTCAATAACCTTAGCTCGGTGATTGTTTTTGATATAAACTACTACCCCATCATTCTGATTTAAAAGTTTACTTGATTGGTAGGAGGTGTAATTATTTAAAAATGGTATTGGTTTGTTAAAGTCTAATCTGCATTCAGTAAGTATTAGAACGTCAATTTCAAAGTTCAACACAGGTAGGGTAACCAAAAGGTCGTCGAGGTTCTTATAGATACTAGGCCATATTTTGCGTTACAATAAATAGATTATTACGGAAGGAACCCAACCCACGGTAAGTTAAATCTTCTATATTACATTTTATCGAGTGTGTTATTTGCATGCACTCTAGTTCCTGGTTAGTGAGCTGGCTATCCATTTAAAAAAGAGTAAGTACCGAGTAAGCAGAGGTTAATAAATAGAGTGAAGAAAAGTTTGTTAATAACACTTGCAAGTAGGCACGAGAATAGGTAGATTTCATCAATATGAGTAGGTTGTTAACATTGTAGGATGTAAGAGTGAATGGTTGTTGTAGTATGTTATGTGTTTGTACTGTGGGTGTAGTTTTTTTGTAAATGTGTAAATAACGTGTTTATGAGGTGTAAGTGTGTGTTATTGTATATAGGTGTATTTGGTTGTTGTATTTTTACAGTTTTTGAGACCAGAGGTATATGTGTGCAAATGAAAGTTGCGCTAACAGGAGATGAACAGTTTACAACGGTTATCTTACCAAGAACAATATAATATAATATGTATATTGAATAAAGCAGAGAGAAGTCGCCACTGGATCGTTTGAATATAGTCATTTTTGTTGAAGAAGTTGGTGCACCTGTGCCTCGCTCTGGATGCATATAATCTTAGATGTATCATCTTTTCTCACAAAAACTTTTCCAAACGCAGTCCAGCAGTATCTATACCCATTGGATTTGGCGAGATCCCGAGACAAAAATAATAGTCGGGCACCCTTAGCGGTGAGCTGCTCTGATACATAAACAGGCGTGTCCTCGCTCGAAGTAATGCCTAGGTGTTTTGCTTGTAATCTACACTTATTTTTGTTGTAGAACTCCTTAGACTTTTTTAGTATTTCAGATTTCAAGATCGTGGATCCTAGTTCCAGTATTATGGGGGAATTTTTCTCCCTGTCATTACGTGGTCTAATTCTGAAAATATCCTTAATATCCCGCGCACACAAATCAAGGCTGATATTTTTCGATAGGGAAGTCATCATATTTATTAAATCATCCCTGGTCTCAGAGGGTTTACGTGGAACATTCTTTAGCTCTAGACTAGCTTTGCGTGACGTCCTTTGGAGATCTTCAATTTTGTCTTCAAGTATATGTATGTACTCGCGATCCTTTTTTGCTTGAGCTTCCAGTTTCTCAATTTTCTTTTCGAATTCCTCATTTTGCAGAGTTAAGAGAGATACGCACTGTTCAATGTTTGAAGAAGTTTGTTGGAGGGACTTAAGTGTGTTCGTGATTTCCAAATGTGAGTTTTTTTGCTCACTAATAAATGACGTAATGAGTCTAGTCATCTCCTGTTTAAAATCAAGAAACTGAAACGGCGAGAATTCATCCTTTCTTGGTCTTCTATTATTACGAAGAAAGACATAGCTACCAAATAACCACTACCAAAGTTAATATATTTAAGTATATCTTTAATTTTATCCCAAAATGACACATGAAGTAATAATTACCCTTATGACCCCTTTTGTATAGGAAAACAATTTAAGCTCGCCGTATTTATCCAAAAAATATCTTAATATATCATTGTGATATCAGAGTAACTAAAACTAAACTTAAATAAAAATATTAATTACTTTGCAACCTTCCGCTAACTTAATACAATGATGTGTCTTAACTGGATTGAAGAGCACCTCCCGCCTTCCCTCAATTGCATGCACTAACTCCGTCACCACTATTCCCAGCACCACTACTCCCAACACCACTACTCCCGGCACCACTACTTCCAACACCACTATTCCAGGTAATACACACCATCGACGATAATATGACACGTGTTTCGCCTCTACACGAGGCATCCTCAGGTGATGTAGACTCTACGGCTTAGCGGCCACACATCATCGTATTTAGTTAGCGGAAAGTTGCAAATCAATTAATATCTTTATTATAATGGATTTTCGCAAAGTAACGCCTGATTCTATCAATTATCTAACCTTAATTGTTCAATACGTGTAACAAATATCTTCATACAAGTGACTAAAACAACTGATAAATTGAGGCCGAATATTACAATTAATATGCTTGCTTAGAATAGCAGCAAGAAATAACAATATGATACTACTGTATCTCTTATGGTGAGTGACAAGAAGTTGATATTTTACCGGTAAAATGTAAAAGAAAAAATATAGTGTAATTATCACAATATATTACATTAACTACAAAATATCGTAGTTGTTATATTATTTTAAAACGGCGGCCTTGAATACAAATTTCAGCCCACGATGACCAGTGGACTGAGAGGTATTCAACGACCCAATATCGTAGTTAACCACGGCTACGTCCTCTTTAAAATTACCAATTTTGATTAGATCTACGCAAAAAGAACTCATAGTACCTTGAAGTCTTGGCGCAGTATGATTTAGATACAATTTTATTTTATTATTTATTGGATACCAAGCAGAGTGTATCCCAGAGCCATCTTCTCTACTGAAATCGGGATTCGTTTAATTTCAATAACCTCGCGAATTCATAGTGGGACTCGATGCTCTTTCAAAAAATTTTAGGTCTATCTAATCTGATGCAATAGCGGATTGCGGTACGTATTCAAAAACAGCAAACTGCAATGAGCATATGTCAGTTGACGTCAGCTATGTATGTTTTTATGGCGGGTTTTTATTGATTTCTTTGTGTGTCCTTTTTAAGAAAAATCGCTTTCACTGTCAAGCTTGTACATCCCTGCATCTTGTAGAATTATTACAACTGACTGATAGTAAAAATCGACTAATCTTCAAGCCGCTGAAAGAATGGTTTGAAGTATGAGTCATATAAAAGCCATTTAAATATCTGTAACCGTTTCACCGTTTGAACATCTGTTAGAATGGGTCGTTTTTTCTTCTATACAAAATTTAGCTCAGGGTGTTCCAAGATTCTGAATTACTAATACATTTGAATAAGCTAAAGAATTATTTGCCTTTGACTTGATTTTAAACTAAATTTTAGAATTTACGGAGTTAAGATAGCCGAAAATGCAGTTACTTACTTGATCGTAGAATTGTGAAAGAATCACGTAAGTAGCACTTGTAGAATTATGAAATCAGGAGAAGTAAGAGTAATTTCTCTTCGAAGTCCACCGGGAATATATCGGTGACAATGGGAAAACATTGCAACAAACAGTGATATTACGTGTGACAGCGAAACTTTTATAAAAAAAGTTACCATGTTGTGTTACAATAATAATCATATTGATCAATAAAACGAGACCAAAGAATGAAATTTAAGAAGGTTAACGATACACACTTGTGATCGTACATGCCAGTGAACAATATACCGCTTATCTCGAGATCGTATTTGAGGGTTCTTCAAGAGCGAAAATCTTGTGAATCACTCTGACATATTTTTAAAAACTAAAAGCTCTACGAACAATAATATGATTACAATAATTTAATAATATTTTGACAACGACATAAAATTGATTTTGAAAATTGACAGAGAGTAATTCTTGACCCTATTTAAAATAGATTTTCGTAAATATATTAAGACTTGTTTTACCATTTTTCTTGAAAAACTGCCGGTTAACGTAATGTTCTTCTACCAGATATTATAGTGAGGTCGTGACGAGGTGCATAATGTTAATATAGATAGCCCATGGGGTAATTTAAGCTATCCTTGACTAAAGATTTTTCTTTGCCGCCGAAAAACCTTTTAATGCGAACGTGAGTTTAATCGGTTTAGATGTGAAACTAAAACCTCGAATATCTTGGAGGGTTTAATAATATATTCGTAGCCGTATTAAATATTTCAATAATAGGGGAATATACTTTGAGCAATCGTCTCACACCAGAAAATCAGATACCAAAATATTCCGAGTACCATCCGTCCATCTATCCATCCGTAACATACTTTAAATGTCCTCCCCAATAGATTGCCTAATAGGGGAAATTTTTCCATAGTTACCAGTTATTGGCTTTTCCGTCGCAGTTTTAATTAACTTCCCAATTGGAAGTTATTGTAATTTGTTTTTGTAAAAATTTTAACATATTTCCACGTTTCAAGGTTTTTATAGTCGAATATTATGGTTTTTAAGAGTATGTCCGTGTGTATGTAATATGTGTGTGTATGTTCGGATTCAATTTTCGCCTCGTGTATCTCGAGAACAAAGAGTGATATTGACATGGGACCAGTTTCATTTAACGCATAATTATATAACTTAGACCTCTTTAAATTTTGTGCAAAATCGGTCGAGTTGTTTTTTGTGCCGAATGAAAAATTGTATAAAATATTAAAACATATGATATTTTTTATTCTTTCCACTGGGAAGTTAGTTGTGTGGAACTTTCGGGTCGCACCTAGACCGCTTCCTTATTATATGTTGTTCTTCTTTGTGGCCTCGCCTCTTACAAGAACCACAAGCATACATACGAGGCATACGAGGCATACGAGGCATACGAGGCAGTGGATTTTCTGACGTCGCCCCTACACAGCAAATATCATGCTATGGTGTAAAACTTTTTATAATCTAGAGTATAAATAGAGTAGAGTAGAGTAGAATATAAATGGCTATAGAAAAGTCCTCACCAATTCATGCTCCGCCGAACTTTTCTAAGGCCGCACTCTTGAAATCCCAATTTAAAAAGAATTTGCTGTTTTGTAATCACAATTGATGTTATCTGATTTTTCCATATGAATTATACTATAAAAATGTTATATTTCTTTTTAATAGAAAAAACAACAAAAGTAAAGTGACTTATATAACATAATGCATAGTGTATCAAACAGTTGGTTGACATTAACAAGACAACAATTTCGAGGGACCAACGTCTGTAATCAGAGTTTTACCGTCTTATTCCCTACTGGTGAGAAAAACTGTACAATTTCTGAATAACGAGACGTAGGGGATTTAAGTGTCAGGAACTTTTGTTCACAAGTTTTTTTTTAGAATCCAAAACTAGAAGTCAATTATGACAATAAAATTTATTTAGTGTTGCTTCTTTTTTGTTTTAATGTCCTTATTAAAAACATATATGAGATAACCACTTCTGAATATAGATCTCCAGAGATTCTAATAACTCCCTGATCATTTAACTGCACGTCTCATTTAGTCATCACACCATCTACCAAGATTGTTGCCCTACTCTTCATTTGCCGGTAGTACGTTGTAACTGCATTTGCTCCTCAGCAGCTTTATATAAGCGATAGTAACTAATGATTAAGGATACGGACTGCAAAACCCATAAATCATGATTCTATCCGCTATTCAGAATCATCAGCGCTCTAGGTTACCCTGCAGCATTACGTTGAGTTAACCTTATCACTAGCTCGATACATATCCATCTGCCATACGTTTAACTGTATTTTTTACTTATGTGATGTCTATAGTTTCAGTAAATAAATGTCTTTGTTTCTTTCTTTCCGTTCGACTAATGTGTAAACCACTCCTGTCGCAAGAATTGAAGTTTAATAAGAGAGTTTTAAGGGAATATAGGTGTTGTTACATGGTAGTTCTACTAAAATACTTTATATATATCGTAAACTTTCGAACTTTTAAGTGGAGTACAAGATTTCTAAAAGAAAATCTGTTGCAGTTATAGATATTTATTTCAATAATTTCATTTCAAAAATCCTAAATATAAAATTAATTCCTTTTAAACCGTAATAACTTTTTTAAAAGTCAGAACATAAATGGATAACAGGGTGTTTCCTAGTCAGGTGGACCCATAGGCAGAAAAGAGATCCTCCAGTAAGTTATGTGTGATACAACTAAAATTATGTGTAATACAATAATTATACTAAAAATTCCGTAATAAAAAGTCATGCCCCCTTCTGCCTTATTTATTTTATTTATTTTTACTTGCATTCAAGTATTTACTATGCCTTCAATTTCTCATTTAAATTCAGCTATTGCTTGGCTACATACTTAGTAACTAAGTAATAAAGCCGAGAGCAAGAAAATCCCATATAGCAAATATAAGCATAAAAAGGGTCACGTATTGAGCGTTGAGCGATATTTGTTTAGGGCTCCGCTTTTGAGTAATGACAGGCTTTGTGTAACTGATTAGACCAAGAAGTCTCACATGATAAAAGCGAAAATATGATTCGTATAAAGGATACCTGATTTTAATTTAAAATTAAACGTTGTTTTGTATATAATAAACCTAAAACGTTGAAAGCAATTATTGTCAAATGATTTACCGGGAACATTTAATAATATTTAATCTTACAAAGCAGCTTAAGCAATTTATGATCTCCCAGCGGTTTTAGCGCGCAAGAGTAATTTATAACCTCTATCTCAGAGGACCAAAAACTATGCGAGGTCGCATAAATTATACAGATTGATGTAATCACGTCGGGAAACAGCATCATAAAGTGGCTTAAAATATTAGTAGAACAAGTTAACTTAAGCAAGAGAGAATTTAATTTAAATATTAGGTATTTTTAATACCAGTTTCGAATCGTGTGTGTTTCCTGATTTAATGAAACATAGTAAAGTTACGCCTTTATTTAAATCTGGAAGTACATTAAATATTTACATTGATAGTAGTACATTGGATATGAAAATTTACTACTTACTAGAAGCTACATCATTATAGTGTAAAACCAAAGGGCTTAAACTCATTACATCATATCAATATAATAGAATGCAAACAGGTGTTATTAATAAGAGCAGTTCTTCTGGATCAGTAGTATCTATGATGTCTTCAGGACTCAATTCCTGACCCCTTCCTGTTCTTAGTTTATATTAATGATTTACCTTACTTAGTAGGGAATAACTATGATATAGTTTTATTGGCTGATGATACTTCATTAATTTTCAGACTTAAAAGGCAATTACTAAAATATGACGAAGTGAATAATGCTATATCAAAAGTAGTATACTGGTTTAAGGATGTGGCGGTGCTGTAGTCGCACCACAAGCGAAACACATCGAAGCTTCAATCGCGGTATCAAAGTTCCGAATTAAAACAGTATATTAATAGCTCCGAACTACCACTTGGAGCGTTTGCCGCTCCCCGCGCTGAAAACCTTGTCCGGCAGGAGATCACATCTTTCCCTTACACGGCCAAAGGGTCAATAATTTGCCTTTGAACGATAGGTTAGGTTGGACGAACGTTAAACAAAATGTATTAAATTAACAACACCAGCGTCTTGTTGAATCCACCGAAACAGGTAGATCAATCATCGAAGTTTAAATAGCATAAAGTCTTAGAGAATCTTGGTAATGCGATTGACATTGAAACTATCTTCGATTTTTAAAAGAGTACGAGAAATTTATTACCTAGACCAAAGGAAACCCTTAGGACAAAATTTAAATACATAAGTATATTAACTTCTGCCTCTCAATATATTTACGAAAATATAATGTATATAGACAAAAACAAAAATAGCTTTATTTAAAATAGTGATGTACATTCTGTAAATACTAGGAACAAGCACAAGTTAGTTATACCAGTTATTCAACTATAGAGTCAGAAATTCTTTCATGGGGCAATGTATACGCTTCTGCAACACAGTCCCAGAAAACCTACAGAACTCATCTATCAAAAAGTTTACAATATTTATTAAGAAAAAAAGTTACATCATCATCATTACATTTACAACGACATTGACATTACAAGTCCACTGCTGAACATAGGCCTAAATTAATGTCACAAAGCACGGCCCTGAGCCAAAATTGTTTAGTAAGGGTTGTTATACTACTAAAAAGTATGTGGTTGATAATAGCCGCTGGTAATGAGGTGACTGCTACCATTCCGTTTCCAATGTCTTCATATGAATTATATAAAATAATATATTTTAAATTGATTTAATTTAAAAAAAAGTCCCCTCAAGTTTCTTGCTAGTTCTTCTCAGGACAGAAGTTTTTTTTTCAAATCAGTGGTAGGTAAAAGTAAAAAACGACTTTCGTTTAGTATTCTTGTAATCTTCTATATTGAATTAAATTTATTCTATTCTATTTATTTCCGCAACAATTTAGTTCATACGCTTTTAGAATGAAACAAGCGAAATTATTAATATTCAGCGGAACGGCCTTCCTAATACCAATGCCAATGGTGACATAAATACCTTAAGTACTTAATTTTCCTTTTTGCATAACCAAAGTAATAATATCTTTATTAAAATATTTTTGGTCATAAAAAATAGCAATTAGCGTGACATCGTATCTGCGTTTTGATACTTAATCGGAGATAGATGTACAAAATGTACAAAAAAATGTATCTGCGTAATTACAAACATAGATAGCACTGACAGCTGTAAACCCTACTTTATTTCATTAAAAATATTAACACTTACATCTATATATACTAGAAGTATGCACATTTGTAAAAAAAGAATACGCACCTTTTTCGATATACTCCCGGCCTCATTTTTTACGTCCTAGTAAAAAAATTTGCTCAACCTATCACAAAATTACAAACAGTCAAATCAGGACCCTATGGCATGTGTGTAAAAAAATTATAATAAAATTACCAAATGTCTACAAAAAGAGGTATCGTTCAATAAATTTCAAAGAGAGCTTGGCACAATCCAATCACTGTATTACCGATTACGCCAACATCAAGTTCATCAGATAATGAAATAATACTAGTTTTTACGGAATTTATCGCGTATATTTAACTTTTTAAATACCAGACGTTTCGAACGCTTTACAGCACTCATGGTCACGGGCGGGACTGAGATGTTCAAAAAATATTTGAATAAAAAAATGTTCTACTCGTCAGACTTTTTTGGTGAAAAATAATAATTGTTTAATTTTATTATGTATACCTATTTAATATCGTTGTAAATATTGCAAATGTTTATTTAACCTAAAAGTAATGTTTAGTTTTAGTAAGTTAAATTAAATTAATCTTTCTAATTGATTAAAACTACTTTTACGGATTTAATCGCGTTTTATTTATATTAATTTTAATACCCGACGTTTCGGGTGCTTTCCAGCACCCATGGTCACGGGGGACTGAGGTGACTGACGTCCCGATGTCAAAGTTAACCCGGAGTACCTTCAGCTTTTTAATTATTGTCTTTGGTCCGATCTACGCAGAATGAACTAACTGTATTTTGAAGTCTTGCAGTGGTATGCTTGGGTTTAGTTTTAATTTTATTAATTATAGGATCCCAAGCAGGTGGTAGTACCCAGCCTCCTTCTCTATTGAAATTAGGATGTTTTTTAATTTCAATAGCCTCACGTATCATCCTTGGTAGGAATCGATGTTCTTTCGCGAGGATTTGTGGTCTATCAAATCTGATGTAATGGTTGGGGCCATCTAGAATATGATCGCAAACTGCAGACTTCCCGGAACGTTGATGCTTCACGTCAGCTATGTGTTCTTTTACGCGGGTTCTAATTGATCTCTTTGTTTGCCCTATATATGAGAGACCACAATCACAATCAAGCTTGTACACTCCTGCATCTTGTAGAGGAATATGACACTTGACTGATGGTAAGAACTGACTAATCTTCTTCGGCGGCTTGTAGAATGTTCTAATAGAAGCTCGTTTCAAGATGTAGCCAATCTTGTCTGTGACACCTCTGACATATGGTAGTATAGCAGGCACACGCTCGACTGTGGCCGGCTTCACTCGGTCACTGTGACGGAGGTGCGGGACCCGAAGCTTGCTGTCGTGCAGAACCTGCTTGACGTACTGAAGCTCGGCGGCCAGGTGTTTGCTGTCACAGATCCCTCGTGCTCTCTGAAACAAAGATTTGCCCACGGTAGCTAAATGTGAAGGATGATGGTGAGATTCACCATTTAAGTATCGGTTTGTATGGGTCTTTTTTCTATACACAGTATGACCTAAGGCGTTGTTAGGATTTCGGATGACTAACACATCCAGGAAAGCTAAGGAATTGTTTGCCTCTAACTCCATAGTAAATTGAATTTTAGGGTTTATGGAATTAAGATGTTCTAAAAATGCAGTTACTTTGTCTGATGGTAAAATTGTGAAAGTATCGTCTACGTACCGCTTGTAGAACCTTGGGGTAACAGGTGCAGTAAGGAGGGCTTTCTCCTCAAAGTCTTCCATGAATATATCGGCGACAATGGGAGATACAGGTGAGCCCATTGCAACACCATCTACTTGCTTGTAAAACTCTTCCTTCCACAATAGATAGACAGATGTAAGGCAATATCTTTGAGTAGTACTGCATATTCTGGTGGCATGTTATTTTCATCTAGTTTCCTATTTATAATTGTGATGCAGTCATCAACAGGTAGGCATGTAAATAGAGACTGAACATCAAAACTGACCATGGTTTCATTGTCAGCAAGACGTAGGTGTTTTATCTCACTGACAAAACGGTATGAATCCTTAGTATGTGCTCTTGTGTGTCCTCTGAGTGGTGATAATATTTTGGCTAAGTGTTGAGCCAATCTGTACGTTGGCGAATCGATTTGACTCACTATTGGACGTAATGGAGCGTTAGGTTTGTGTATTTTTGGTAACCCATACAACTTGGGAGGTTTTGCACACGAAGGTATCATCGAATTGACGTCTAGATTCAATTTCTCGGAGTATTTCTTAATTAGATCGCTAGTTGTTTTTAGCGTATTAGTTGTAGGGTCTGTTTTGACCTTACGGTACGTACTTTCATCCGATAAAAGTTGTTGTATTTTAAAATTGTAATCCGACGTATCCATTACAACCGTAGCATTTCCTTTATCTGCGCGGAGAATCGTAAGGTCTGGTCTGTTGCGTAAATTCATTTTTGGGAAGATTTAATTTCGGCGCAGTACTTCGACGTAACATAGACAAAATGTCTTGGCGTATGGCCTCTAAATCTTCATTACCAATATTATTTTTATACAGACAATCCTCAACACTACAGATAATGTCTTCATACGGGATTCTTCGCGGTGTAATTGCATAATTAAAACCTCTTCCTAAAACTTTTAATGTGGCGTCGTCCAGAGTATGTTTGACAGGTTATAGACCACGCCTTGTTTACTATTCGTGTCTGTAGTCGTTTTGTTCTTAAGTTGCCATTGATGTTGGACATTTGATTTAGTTGTTAATTTTTGGTATTTATCAATATATTTATTTTTGCATTCATTGTATTTAGTTGTTTCGCGTTTATCTAAAGTTTCCATGCAATTCTTATAATCACACAAGAGCACATACTAAGGATTCATACCATTTTGTCAGTGAGATAAAAGACCTACGTCTTGCTGACAGTGAAACCATGGTCAGTTTTGATGTTCAGTCTCTATTTACATGCCTACCTGTTGAAGACTGCATCTCAATTATAACTAGGAAACTAGATGAAAATAACATGCCACCAGAATATGCAGTACTACTAAAACATTGCCTTACATCTGACTATCTATTGTGGAAGGAAGAGTTTTACAAGCAAGTAGATGGTGTTGCGATGAGCTCACCTGTATCTCCCATTGTCGCCGATATATTCATGGAAGACTTTGAGAAGAAAGCCCTCCTTACTGCACCTGTTACCCCAAGGTTCTACAAGCGGTACGTAGACGATACTTTCACAATTTTACCATCAGACAAAGTAACTGCATTTTTAGAACATCTTAATTCCATAAACCCTAAAATTCAATTTACTATGGAGTTAGAGGCAAATAATTCCTTAGCTTTACTAGATGTGTTAGTCATCCGAAATCCTAACAACACCTTAGGTCATACTGTGTATAGAAAAAAGACCCATACAAACCGATACTTAAATGGTGAATCTCACCATCATCCTTCACAGTTAGCTACCGTGGGCAAATCTTTGTTTCAGAGAGCACGAGGGATCTGTGACAGCAAACACCTGGCCGCCGAGCTTCAGTACGTCAAGCAGGTTCTGCACGACAGCAAGCTTCGGGTCCCGCGCCTCCGTCACAGTGACCGAGTGAAGCCGGCCACAGTCGAGCGTGTGCCTGCTATACTACCATATGTCAGAGGTGTCACAGACAAGATTGGCTACATCCTGAAGCGAGCTTCTATTAGAACATTCTACAAGCCGCCGAAGAAATTAGTCAGTTCTTACCATCAGTCAAGTGTCATATTCCTCTACAAGATGCAGGAGTGTACAAGCTTGATTGTGATTGTGGTCTCTCATATATAGGGCAAACAAAGAGATCAATTAGAACCCGCGTAAAAGAACACATAGCTGACGTGAAGCATCAACGTTCCGGGAAGTCTGCAGTTTCCGATCATATCCTAGATGGCCCCAACCATTACATCAGATTTGATAGACCACAAAACCTTGCGAAAGAACATCGATTCCTACCAAGGATGATACCTGAGGCTATTGAAATTAAAAAACATCCTAATTTCAATAGAGAAGGAGGCTGGGTACTACCACCTGCTTGGGATACTATAATTAATAAAATTAAAACTAAACCCAAGCATACCACTGCAAGACTTCAAAATACAGTTAGTTCATTCTGCGTAGATCGGACCAAAGACAATAATTAAAAAGCTGAAGGTACTCCGGGTTAACTTTGACATCGGGACGTCAGTCACCTCAATCCCCCGTAACCATGGGTGCTGGAAAGCACCCGCAACGTCGGGTATTAAAATTAATATAAATAAAACGCGATAAAATCCGTAAAAGTAGTTTTAATCAATGTATAGTGTTCGCGTAAATATAAGAAATCATTATTAATCTTTCTAAATTAATTGAACTAAATCGACATATAACATAATATAATATAATATTGCTACGTCATATCAGGGCTCATGTATGGCTCTAATATATCCAACATAAGAACTATACATTTAAGTAACCACATGAACTCAATAAAATGTTTTATTTTGAGCTTATTATCCTATCTAATAAGTTTTTTTTAAAAGGTTTTTATTTTAAGTGTTTTTAGCAACGAAATACGTTCCTTATATGTCTATGAACCACAGCATCCAACAACCATCAGGTGTAATGTGAGCTCATTTGTCACCCCTATTCTAAAAAAGCTATTATATGTCATTCAAAAATATTCTATATCCATCTTTACTACATAATAATATGGTGACATTTGTAAATCCAATGTTAAGAATATTTTTATGGTGATTACATTTATAGTAATATATAACATCTTAGAATATATGCAACTTATATCATCAACACAGGAACGATAAAATATAAAAACATCAGATAAAGTTGAATTCTCAAATAATTTAGTTGAAAATCTATTTATGTTCTGTGTAGTTATCGTTTGCAGTTGACTGATTTTACGAGTAACTTTGCATGTAGGCTGCGATTACGCCTAACAAAATATTTGTGTAATCTACGTGTTTTTGTTTATATTTGATTATTTTTGTTGGATAAGTGTGACAAACGAGCACACAGCCACCTGATGGTAAATGGCCCATAGACGTCCGTATCTATTCTCGATCAAAAATCAAAATGCATATAAGTTGTCACTCCTGAGGATACAAATAGAATGCCTAATTCCCAGAAAGGGTGTCTGTTTCTCAAAACGCACCATCAGAAACACAGCAGTATTCCGTGAGAGTGCGGTACCTACCCCAGACTGTGGTAGGTACCGCGCTCTCATCCGACTAAAGCCTTATCTTATACGTGGTCAAGCCATGCTGCTATTATATAAATAGTATAGTAGTAGCACGAACGGGTCGGCTCGAACGGGGAAGGACCACACTCTTACAGAATACCAACGTAAAATGGTAGCGTAATGCTGCTGTGTTTCGTATGGTGAGTGTAGAGAACCGGAGACCCTTTTTACTGGAAAAGAGGCATACCATCTTAGTCCTCACGGGTGACAACGCATCTGCATTTGAATCGTAATCGAGGATAGATGTAGATCTCTATAGACCGCAGCAACCACTTGCCATCAGGTGTAATGCGTACTCGTTTGTCACCCTGTCCTATAAAAAACAGCCGACCCACTTGTGCTGCATCCATAACATATCTGCGTCATGGCTCTTACTCGTATTGTTATAGTAATAACACTAAATAAATTAAATATTTAACTAAAACTTCTATTATTACCATAAACCAAAAATATTCAAAATATTATAAAAACTTGAACCGCAGTTGGTGTATTATTTAATCTTGGAAGGTAAAAGCTTTGATAAATATGTACTAATACGTGCCAGCTCCTTCCACTTCACCATATCCAGCGCAGAGCGGGTCGAATCGTCGATACCGAGCCCTCTCCGATCGGCTTGATCCATTGGCGCTGCAAAGAGACGTTGCAAGCCTTTGCATCTTCTATCGCATCTACCACGGGGAGTGCCCTGAGAACTTGTTTGGATTAATTTCAGCCGCCAAATTTACAAGAACGCACTCCGCAACAAAACTCTAGATACTATCCACACTATCTGGATGCTTGGCGGTCCACGTTATACGTTTTTCTAGGAGTTTCTTCCTCGTATGACCCCTCTGTAAGAGCTTACTCCTTTCTTAACGGTTGGTCGGTCGGTCTCGTTTGCCCCATTCAGTACTCAATGGATTGCATCCTGAATGGAGCCCTCTATACATTGTGAGCATTTTCATATTCATTTGTAGCTACGTTATAATATCGGTACAATAAGGATTTATTTTATTTATAAAATACGTAAAATGAAATGTATGTTTTGTTATGTTTGAAGAACGACCTAGGCGTAAGATGTTTTTTTCCCTAAACCACCAAACTGGGCAGCCGATAGAAAGCAGAACCAATGGTCCAATACCCTCACACTGGTTTTACTGCTTCCCATAATTTATCTGTGGTTTGAAAGTTTTTACGTGGTTGGGCTTTTCTTATACAGATGTAGTGTGATGCGGATAATAATTTGAATCAAGTAGGAATTTATTGAACAAACCATTGTTTTCGGATTTAAGTAGAACAGACTACTCTTTAAAACGATTTATTTAGCTAAATGTTTAAAAGAGACCGATTTTAGTCCGAATTATATGAAGCGTAGGCCTGGTTTTGTACAAGTAGGGAAATAAATCAAAATAATATACTATACCACTTTTGGTCATCCATCAAATCCACAAATTTGCCTTTATTTCAGTGGTATTAATATTTTATTTTTAGCAAAAACTGTAACACTAATGCATTGACGAACGAACAACTAAAACGGACCTGGCTCTAAAATTACAGTTTAGGGTCAACGCGAATCGGTCGACAGTGGTGCGCACGCAAGACAGATTCGCCTGTCACAAATATGTCTAGTTGCGTGGTAAAAGGATGTAAAAATTACGATACGAAGATAAAAAAGGAACATGAGATAACGGATCATCGGTTAATAACCCTGTATTAATTTTGTATAATTAAATTTTTATATGAATGGATTTTTAAAGTTTTCTTTACAGTCAGTTTAGTTACGATACCAGTATTAGGCCAGGGTTGGATTCAGACCCTCAAAAATATTGTAAAAAAATATTTTTTTATAAAAATTAAATAAAATTATACTATTTTTAAAAAGTTATATCACGTTTGACGTTTTATGTTTCTTTTTTCTCGTGTGCCGGGATTTTGGCATCACGCGCCTAGTTTATCTATACGTTTCGTTTTTGACGGTTTTATTTTTATTTTTATTTTTGTCTAAAAACCTTAGTGTAAGTTAAATTTTGAATATTGGTACCAAATATATTTTATATTCAATAAGGGTAAAACGAAAAGAGTACAAAAGAAGAAACCATATGTGCTTAATTGAATCTGAAAATCTGATTTATAAAATATTTTGAAATTGTGTTTTTAAACCGATTGCTTCTGGAGCATCGAGTTTTTATCGTGGTAGCCCCTCATTATAGTTGTATCAAGGATGCAACAAAAATGCATCGATCAAGCACCGATTGACCAGAAAGCGAGGTAATTCTAAGTTTATTTAAAAAACGCGGTACTCATGTACAATACAGAAACTCTCGATATCGTAGGGTTAATATTAAAATGTGAAAGGATCCAATAATAACAAAAAAATACGTATTACATACATAATACAAACTATAAAATAATGGTACAATTAGGATAATTATACTACGAAATCCGATCCTGGTTAAGTCGTGTTTATGATATGACGTTTGTATTATGACAGATGCGCAACTTTTTCTTGTATGAAAAAGTTATGAGTAAAATATTTAGATGGGCCTATCCTTCCTTTTGAAATCATTGCGCTAATGGCGAATTGATGTCGTTTTGACGTTAGTAGTCAACTTTCATAAGGTTATTCACTTTGACTAGAGAAGAAAGAAAGGACATGACATAAAGATCGTTAGTTGTAGGAATGTTACGAAATATCGGCGTCTCTTTTTAGCTTATGAGTATATTTGTATGTAAAAAAGGACAACAGTAGTTTTATCATTACCGAATATGGCAACAATTGTTTCGCTGCGGCCGGGCGCCATGTTTTGTTGCAGTTGTCATTGCGACTTTAGTGAGGTGAGTGTGTTATTTTCATGTTTCTCTCGTGGATTTCGATTATTACGAAATTTCTTGTCCTATTCCTCGGGACCTCTAAATCGGGATAAAAAGTATCCTATATGTTAATTCATGTAATAAACTATTTGTGTGCCAAATTATTATATTCAAACTGGTCTGATACTTTTGGCGTGATTGAGGAATAAACAAACATTCAAACTTTTGCATTTATTATAGTTTGATTATTGTGAGTATGCTGACTGAGCCTAATTTATTGTTTAACAAACAGACAAAAGTTCTTTAATTAATATTTCTTGTTTAGTAATTCCCGGGAAATAATTGTAACATTAGTAATAGATAGTTACATTATAAAAACAAAAAGAAAACGGCTGCTTAAAAGTAATGAACTGAAAACATAGGTATAACTTGTAATATATTTCTCTTTTAATTTCCTTTATTTTGATATCGATGATAGGTTGACTAAAACAAAATTAAGGACCTAGAATTTGGCGCTAAAAATCCGTAATATTGATTAAAAAAACCTATCTAAGAAAGAACACGTAGGAACAAGTAAGAATGAACACATGGGTGTTGGAGATGAATCACACGAAATAATCTCTTTCTAAATAAACGCCACATTATCGATATTAAGTATAGTGCGCAGCACTACGTCAAGCCGCCATCTTTGTGCCAGACTCAGTTTAGGTATACACGTTTATTTCGTAGGTATGTCATGTCCTTTCTTTTTTCTCTAGTCAAAAGTTATTCATCAATTTATTGACAGATATTTGAATTCTGAAATGCTGTGTTATTCTTATCATTGATACTGCCTATCATATAGATTTATTATGTACCATGGCTAAAATTATTCACTTGGAAATGCTATTTTGAAAGTCTGTGCAATAAAAAAATTATAAAAAGTTCTTTAAAATTTAGACTGTAGCTACAGTGGCGCTCTTATTTAATGTTTTTTTTTTGCGCCCGAAGCAATTAAAGGGCTACCCTATATGTAGGGAGGCGGAAAATGCATTACGCATACCACAATAGCCGGTCTATCGTGGTTATGAGGGACTCACTGCCTACACGGGGGAACCTAAGTGTTACCCTCTAAAAACCGCCTTTGGGGACTAGCAACTGGCTGTTTAAGCTTTCTTAAGCCGTATCGGGAGCGACCCTCTTTTGGGAAAAGAGGGAGCAGGCGGCTACGAGCCGCTGAGGGAGTGCCTACGAAGGCAAATTAATTATGAATAATTTAATTTAATTAGAGTTGGCCTGAGCCGCCAGGATGCAGTTCAGGTCATTTGACAGTTTATTAGGCGGGTCCGAGAGAGAGTTTCTCGGCCTGCGGACACAATAGCGAGAGGGGGGTGGGGCTGCATAAGAAGCTGCCTCACGAATAAAATGGTTGAAGTGCGACTCTGAGGCTTTGAAGAAGTTCTCAGAGAGTTTTTTAAGATATTGTTGAATTGTAGGGAGCTCTAGGTCTCGATGAAGGTCGGCATTACGGACGTACCAAGGTGCGTTCGCAGCTCGACGACAGAAAAGGTTTTGAACTATTTGGAGTTCATTAATAATTTTAGGGTCGGCGTGGGCAAAAATGGGGCCCGCGTAGGACATGACTGGTCGTATGCAGACCTTATAAAGGGTACACCTTTTTTCTGAGGGACATTTTACTGTATCGGCCCAACATACTGTTGAGCCTACTCAGGTAAAAACGTGCGTGATGGGTTACTCTTTTGACGTGGGGCCTGAAAGTGACCCTTGTGTCTAGAGTGACACCTAAATATATGGCAGTCGTATGCCAGGTGACAGGGGTCCCTAGCATACGTATTGGTGGAGTGTTTTTGAGACGGCGTCGTTTATAATCGAAGTGAACGGCGGAGCTCTTCTCCGGGTTCACATCGATGCGCCATTTTTTGAACCAAGCTCCTAGGTCGTCAACTGACTTTTGAACCTTGTTCCGTATGAAAGGTAGCGAGATACCTTTGCAGTAGATAGCAGTGTCGTCTGCGAAGAGGGAGAGCTGAACACCTTTCGACGGGATGGGAATATCGTTGGTGAACAGGATGTACAGCAGAGGAGCAAGTACTGAGCCCTGAGGGACACCAGCTTTGATAGGGCGCTGTGAAGATAGCGTACCTTCGTGTCTAAAACGAAAGGTACGATGCTTTAAATAAGAGGCTACGAGACGTACTAGACGATCGGGGAGACCTATTTTGTACAGCTTGTAGATAAGGCCTGTATGCCAGACTCTATCAAAGGCTTTAGCTATGTCGAAAAAGACCGCGATGGTCTTGTGACGACGAGGATAAAAACCGCTGAGAATATATTCCACAATACGGTGAACTTGTTGGCGACATGAGTGTTGCGCTCGGAAACCGAATTGATGGGGAATGATAAGAGGGTCACCGTCTGTGGGAAACAGATAGCGCCTCATACGAGTTTGGGTGACTCTTTCGAAGAGCTTGCCCATTGCCTTGAGGAGGCTAATGGGGCGATGACTGGAGGGGAGGTTGAAAGGCTTGCCTAGCTTGGGAATACCAATCACAGTTGCCTCCTTCCACGTAGTGGGAAAGTAACTAAGGGTGAAGCAGGCGTTGAAGATAATAGATAAAAAGGTTAGCACCTGCTCAGGAAAGTGTTTTAGGGCTTGGTTGGAGACGCCATCCGCGCCCGGAGCCTTTTTAGGCTTAAGTCCTTTGATGAGGGATGAAATCTCATCATTGGACACAGAGATAGGTTCGGAGGCTTAGGGGGTCAGTTCCGGCGGCGGACCTCATCCTCCACTGCCTGGACGTGTGAGGGGTCGACGGGTTGAGAGCTAGGAGAGCATTGTGCGGCAATGCTATCTGCAAAGCACTCAACCTTTTCCTCATCCTCGAAGGCAACCGTACCGTCGGGACGGGAGAGAGGGGAGTGTGGATGATAGCGTCTATGCGGAGGGCTCTAGCCATCTGATAGTACGCTGTATGAGATGGAGAGATATTCTTATCTGAGTTTACTCTTTTCGAGGTCTCGAAATTCAGAGAGGCGGAAACGGAGTTCTCGTTGAACACGATTGGCCGTGCGCCTATATTCGGGGGTGGGATATTTTGCTGCTCTCCGGAAAGCAGTTTTCTTGGCTTTTAATAGGTTGCTAATATGTAGGGGAAGCCCACCATTGTTAGCAAACGGGACGACCACGGGACGACCCTTTCGTTCTCCTTAAGGGAGGATTTAATAAGGGTGGAGAGTGAATCGACCGCGGTGTCGATTTTTTCGGGACTGTCTAAGTCCGACGGTTGGGAGATGGTAGAGTCTTGTGAGTCCAGAGCTTTAGCTAGGGACTCCTTGAATCCCTTCCAATTAGTGAAGATTTTCGTGTGTGTTGGGGGAGGCGACTGATGGCCAAGAATGAGGGAGATCGGTCGGTGATCGGATCCTAGATCGTGTAGTGTCTCGATTGCTCTGAGGTTGAGTGAAACTCCTTGGAGTAACGCAAAATCTAGTACATCGAGGGCGTGATCGGTGTTATCGGGAAAGTAACACCGAGGGGACTATGGACGGTAATATGAAGAGACTGCATGATATCGAACAGTATCTTGCCACTAGGGGAGGTAGTACGGCATGTCCATTCAGTATGCTTGGAGTTAAAATCTCCAAACATAATGACTGAACTGCCTAAAGATAAAATAGCCTCAAAATCTTTTTTGAGGGGATGGGTTCCTGAAGGGATGTAACAGGAGGCTATGAGGATGGACTGATGTCCAGACATAGCTAGCCTGCATACCGTGGCTTTCATGTTGGTAAGCTGCGGAGTAGAAATGGGCGAGCAGTGAAGTGTCTTCTTGTAATAGATGGCCGTTCTACCGCCTCGGCGGTCGGGTCTGTCATTACGAAGAAGAGAGAAGTTTTTATTAGAAAGGCCTTTAGTGTCCTTAGTTTTGAAATTAGTTTCCTGTAGGAGGAGGAAATCGGCTTCACGATTCCGAAGAAAGAGCTTAAGCTCTGGGAAGTTATTTCGCAAACCGCGAATATTAAAGGATACAAGCGATAAACCCTTAGGTTTGATACGACCGTGAGACTTTAGGTAGGTAGGTAGAGCAAACTGCTCTGTCATTGTGAAGTTAAGTTAATTAAGTTAACTTAACTTACAACGAGCACAAAAGATTATGGTGCTCTGTAAGAGCGAGAAGAGGGTCCTGAGGGGACATCGCAGCGCGCAATTTGCGTGCTAACACCGCGATTTCACTAACGTCTATGTTCCTAATAGCGGAATACAGCGTTTTAGGTCTTCAATAGTGGGCTGTGATTGTTGTTGTTGTGGGGCGGAGGTTGTCCGCGGTGGGTCTGCCTTATTGGGGCCCCAGGGAAAGATTGGAGGCTGCATAGGCTTTGAGAAGCCCGGAGAGGGCCGAATAATGCCCTAAGGGGGCCTGTGGGACCCTGAGAGGGCCGAGAGAAGACCCTGGATGGGCTGAGAAAGGCCCTGACGGGGCCATTGGTAGAGAGCCGGGAATGAGCGGTCATTGACCGGCGGTGGAGCTTGTCTACTGGGGCGAGGTTGAGGTGCGCAAGGGCAGCCTCTGTAGTTTGCCGGGTGGCCTGTTTGTTTGCACAGGACACATGCGGGTGGGGATTCGGCGTCTTTGGGCCGAGGACACTCTTTGGTGTTGTGGGGTTCAAGGCACTTAACGCACCTGGGTGGGGCGGAGCAGTTGGCTGCCGCGTGACAATATAGCTGGCAGCGGTGGCACTGCGCCGGGAATCCGCGCCTATGTGGGGGCTCAACCCTCACTCTCGACAGGCCACACACTGTGCGTACCTGCCGGAAGATGGCTTTTGCCTCCGGCACGTTTGTTAAGATGACTAGGGCAAGATTGAACCTTTTGCCCGTTCTGCTGTGCATTTTGTGCACGGCTTCTACGGAGAAACCTTGCGATTTAAGGTCCTCAAGGATTTCCTCGTTGGAGAATTCAAAGGGGACCCTCGGATGACGGCCCTGACTTTTCGCTCTTCCGGAAGGGCGGAAGTGTGGTAGGAAACTCGTTCGGCTGTGAATAGCCTGGTCAGTTGACGGAAGTCATCGATTGATTTGGGGATGATTTTAATAGTCTCCCCGAGGTTGATGGCGTGGTCATATTTAATACCTGCGTCGTAGCAGGCTTTTGATAATTTTGTGAATTTTGCCTTATCTCTTAGGAAGACAGGGGGCGGGACTTGCTTCTTGGCAAGGACTGGAGCACATCGAGAGGCTGGCTTGGTCGTAGCGGGGATGTCTAGTGACATAAGTGGGATCGCAGCAGCGGCCGGGGCTGCGGGGTCAGAGGCGGCAGCGGGAGCTGCGGAGGTTGTAGGAGCAGGGGCCGCTGAGACGGGTAGGGTGCGTTTTTTCGGGGCGCGTTTACCGCTGCGCCTGGAGTTCACCGTGGTGAATGAGGAGTCTATGGTTCCTTCGGAGTCACAGTATTCCGATGAACCGCTGCCAGAATTGGTGGCCAGCCTCTTTCGGGAGGCCGACGCGGAGGCCTCGGAGCATTCGTACTCCATTTATAAGGGTGCAAAGGAGTTCCGTGTGTGTAAGTAAGTTGCGCATACGGGCGGCGGTTGGGGTGCCTGAGGGGCAGGGGGAGTAATTTGGGCGGCGATGGCGGCGAGGACCGTCTCATCGAGGTTTAGGCACATGCCAAGAGTTTGGTTGAGACCAAGAGTTTGGTTTAGGGCGGCGACGAGGGACTTAATATGGCTAACTGTGGCCATTTTGAGGCAGTAGTTCTATGAACAGTAAGGATTTGGGACGGGTCCCTGTTCTCAGTAGAACAGGGACTTGAGCACGAGCCGTAATACGATACAATATACACGTATAACAATAAATAATAACAGAGAAATAACAAAAATCAACAATAAAACAATAACAATAAAGTAACAATAACAAGCGGAGGTCAGTCAAACCTCCCCGCCCGAAGACAGATGGGCAAGAACTGTTAGCGGTAAAGGCTCACCAACGCGTCGACGCTGTAGAGCGCGAGCAGGACAGCGGAGGCGCGAGAGCGAGATAGCACTACCGTACAGGGAAAGGAGCGCGAACTACCTGGGCACGACCGCTCGAGAGCGATGCCACAGGCGGAATGATTATTTAATGCTTTCCTACGGACACTTTTTATACAGAATCTGTACTCCTTACCTCTACACTCCATACTGCGTACTCAAGTCACTTGTCAGACACGACATTCGATATATAATTTTATAACTGGAAGGGCGCCATCTTGTAAAATCATCAAAAATTGGGATTGTATTTTCATTTTAGCAGGTTATTTAATTCGATTTATTCTCTTAATTTCTCTGCATTTTTCGCTTTTTTACGGTATAGTGTACATATACTGGGCCTAAAATGGACCGTTTCCTTTTATAAAGCTGCCGTACATTCCAAAACATCTACTAAAACACTGAGTAAAATCAACACTATTAGGTAAAGTCAAGCCATGCAGCTGTATTTAGTAGCTGCAGCATGATTGGGTCGGCCCAACCGAGAAGAGGTCTCGCTCGCCTAGAATACTGGCGTTAAATAGCGACATACCTGCTCGATTGCTTGCGAACAAAAAAATGGTAGCTTACTTTGCCAGTAGGTCGGGATTGTGTTTCTCACGTTCGACCCGCCGTCAATAAAACTTAATTTATGACTTACTCGAGAGGAACACTTCAAATTTTTAAAATTTTATGAATAGCCATTGAAATAACAAAAGAAAATACATATGTTATTCCATCAAAATATGATTAAAAATAATATTTTAGAGGTGTTGAAATCACAAGTACAAGCAATTTTAGCGTCTCTTTGTAAAACATCGGGTTTATCAAAAAAATAAGATCGATAAGTGTATGATTATTTACTATATCTTTAAACGTAATGAATTACTTCATATATTTTTATCTATATCATAAAACGAGTTATATTTGAATCCATAGTAAAAACATTTAGTGAAACCTGATGAAGAATTCACGGATTGCGCAATCGATCGCCATTTGTTAGTTACAATCTAGGCTGTTATTACATAAAAAAGTATATTATAATATGATGAAAAATTTATAAAACTTTATTACTTAAATTATTATATTCAAATACCACTACGACTATTTCGTATTTAAAGAATACAACATAATGACGATAATGTAAGCTATAGAAATTTATGTTTAGATTCGCGTCATTCTGAGTATTTTTAAAAGTCGACTTTATCACATTTTTCATACAGTATTTGCAAAAATATTACTTTAATACAAGAAAACACTAATAAGACAATAATTTGGTATATAAATACTAGCAAAAATCAATAAAATTCAATACTCACAGCATATTTTATCACCTCGTTAAATCCACTCAAGCGTCACTTCACTCACCAAACTTTAATTAACAAAGTTTCGATATTTTTCGTCCAAGAGGTTGGTAATTTTGTTCCAAATCTATGATTTATATCTTTGCTTTTGGTTTTAATATGTAATAGTTAGACTCTGTGCGTCTAAAATACGGTCTAAATTCAATTAAAAGAACTTCGTCGCTTTGCAACCACAGTTGCAAAGAGCAAAGTTAAGGATTCTGTTTTTGCAACTGTGGTTGCAAGAATCAAACGAGCGAATAATGTTGGCTATGTTGGTATGGTGGTGACAAAAATTATTGAAGTCACTTTACTTAGACCTCAAGGGCCTTGAGAGATCCTAAGCTACCATAACACCCTAGTTAGATTTTTTGCATTGAAATAACTGAATTAAGCTGTTTAGGTAGTCGCAACGATTTTTTTACATTAAGCCGAATGAATTATAAAAATTTCCTATTGAACAATAAGTTATGGTCAGCGCTACTGTCACTGCACAGCTACATATGTACTTGGGGTATAACGTGGGATTCGAACCCAGGACTCGCGACGCTAAAACCAGGTACTATGACCACCTAACCATAAAGAATATATTTGCCATGAAAATTGTAAAATCCGTTAGAGGCTTTTTTGGATTATCCCATAGAGCTGCCCGCACGACATCAACGAGGAAAATCTTTATATTTACATTAACTGTTATTCAAACGATATATATTTTTTTGACTTTCTATTGAACTACATAATCTAATAAATGTTGAAACGAAAACCTTCTCGAAATCTTTTCAAAGAAAAACCACAATAAAAATTTTACGTCTTTAGCTTTAGTAGTACAGGTTACAGATAAACATATTTTGGATTATAGATAGAATCAAGACGGTGCGGTGATATTCTTCGTCTTGATGACCAACACAGAATCCGTGTTAACGTTTTTCCTTAATTTTGTTTCGAAATAAATTTATAAAATTGTTTCAGTAAACATGAGAATAAATATCAAATGAGTAATAATAATATCCCTGAAACTCTTCACCACTGCGTTGCAAGACGTTATCAAGCTATGGGACTGGAAAGGTAAGGTATTAATATCAATGGCGGGTATATCACTCACCTTTGATTTACTGACGATGTAGTCCTTATGGCAGAATCGCTGGAGGACCTTAGCACTATGCTCAATTACTCCTCCTGAAAGGTCTTAAGATTAACTTTGACAACAAAGGTCATGGTTAACGTCCATATCATACCCATGCCGGTAGTTATTGGAGTGACTACGCTCGAAGTTGTCGACTAGTATATTTTCCTTGGATAGATAGTCGAAGTAGGTAAGTATAACTTCTACTGAGAGGTCAATTGACGGATTCAACTCGGCTGAGCAGCGTTCAGGAGATTACGACACATCTATTCCTCAGGAGTTTCTGTTTGTTATTTTCTCAGTCCTTTCTATTTTCAGTCAGTGAAATTTTTGATCGTTTACTCATATCTTTTCTAATATCCATTTTTTTAGAATTTCGTTCTGTAAATTATGCGACCCCTTCTCCTCCAATACCCCATTTTGAAGGCATCAATTTGGTTTCTATCGTTTTATCTCAATACTCACGTATCCAGAAATATTTTTAAACTCTTTTCTTATTTTCATTAATATATTTTAAGATTTGAGATCATTTTTTTGTTTTTAAAGGATTGTCTTACTATGGCAATACTTGAAACTACACCCCGAGTGTATTTCACTTCATTAATATTATCATAAGTATTTAAAGCTATTAACATCTTCCAACATTTTAATATAATATAATCTACCTATATAATATGAAGATAATAACTGGGATATAGTTTGTTTGGACTTTGATTTTTTTTAATAAATTCTTTCTTTATTTAGATATTTTGTCCATTATTTCCTAACTTAGATTCTCATCTGTTTTATACCAAAGCTGTTATATCATCTTATATTATCATGAAATTTATTGATGTAAAACAACCTTCACAGTTTATAAAAAATGTATGTGGGTAATGATAAATGAAATGATATAAAACTTTTAAATGTACAAATGTTTAAAATAAAAATAATAAAGCCAATTTTAGGCTTGGAGAAGTAAAAGATTCCGTATAAAATATTATACATAAAATTAATTTCAAAAGCAATTATATGTACATGCGAATCGTAAATACGAAAACCCTCATCTCGACCCGCTCATTACGAGTACGACTAAGAGCAACCTACATTTATTAGCTTTTAAAAAAGCGATTGCCTTTAGTTACTTAATCAAAACTTTGCGTTTTAAGTTTAAAAAAAATTAATATAAGTATTTAAGGGTTATAGTGCTGTGGGAGTGTGTGGTCGGATCCAACCACTTGGAAATTGACGGAATATCGCCGTGGTCGGTTCCAACCGCGTGGCCATTGAGAGGTTAAATAGGAAAGGTTTTTTCTTATAAAATTAAAATAATAAGCAAAATTATTACAGGTGCTATGAACTTTAAATACTTTTTACAAATAAACTGAAGTGATAAATAAGCTAATCACTCACCAGATGGAAATGGCCACTGCAGTCAATGGACACCAACTTTAAATAAAAAGAAGGATTTAAATGCGTTGCCATCTCTAAGAACCATAATGTCCTATTCTACGTTGCCGCTAAATCGTTAGAACGTCTGGCACGACGGCTTGCTATACAAGCTGTATAAACTCAACGTGCCCGATAGACTCACTCACATCATCAGAGCCTTTCTTGCCAATCGCTACTTCTACTATCGAATAGAAGGAACCGACTCTATAAACTCAAGGCTGGAGTTCCTCAGAGCTCTGTACTCTCCCGACTCCTCTTTACATTCTTTAGATATCACGAGTGATATCCCTAAAGACCCAGTAGATTATTCAGCTCTTTTGGCCGATGACACGGCACTTTTCGCCGCGCATCATAACAAAAAATAATTATCACCAAGATGCTCCAAACAGCCGTCAACCGCTTAGGAAGTAAATCCGAAGGAATCTCAATCGTTAAAACAAAAATCCCAAGCACCGCAGCCACCGACGCTCCGACCATACTACACGTACCCTCCAAGGCTTAAACTTTACATTATTTGTTTTCTCAAGATTCTTAAATTTAGTTTAAGTGTTGTCCCAATTGCTGCTGTATAGTTTTGAACACTTTTAAATGTTTCATACCATTTATTAGTATCATTTTTAACTTTTTAGCTTTTAAACAGCAATAATAATTGTATCAAAAATCAAATTTTAGGGTAACTGGCAATCTCTGTTGTCTGTATTTTTTTTTGTAAAATTAGTTTTTCTTATTTTAAATAAAATCTGGTGAAAGGCTCATAGTCAGCTGAGGTTTTTTTTAAACTTTTGGCATAAGAAAGACAACATTCAATTATAAGTTTAATAGTGTCCAAGCGCTTAATATTTATTCGAATACAGTACATACGTATATGACAAGAACAAACTTAATATATTTGAGTATTTCCTTAAGCTTATCTCTAAACGACACTCCAGAGAGAAATAATAATGACCCTTATGACCCCCTTTTGTATTAGAAAACTATTTTGAACTCACCGCATTTCTCCAAAAAAAATCATTTTATAAAATTTAGATATCAAAGAAACTAAAACTAAAGGTTAATGCTTGATACGTGGAATAAATATCTTTATACGCAAGACTAAAGACGACTGATCGATAAACTGATAAATAGAGGCCGAATATTACAACAAATAATTCGCTCGCTAAGAATCAGCATGAAATAACAGTATAATGCTACTGTATTTCTTATGGTGAGTGACGAGAAGTGGATATATTACCGGTAAAAAGTAAAAGAAAAATATACTGACATAATTATCATAATATATTACATTAACTACAAAAATATCGTAGTTATTGTTATTTTAAAATGGCGGCCTTAAATTCAAATTTTAGCTCATGGTCACCAGAGGACTGAAGTATTCAACGACCCAATATCATAGTTAACGGCTATGTCCACTTTAAAATTACCAATTTTGATTCGACCTACGCAAAAAGAACTCATAGTATCTTGAAATCTTGGCGTAGTACGATTTAATTACGATTTAATTTTATTATTTATTGGACACCAAGCAGACTGTAGCCCAGAGTCATATTCTCTACTGAAATTGGGATGTGATTAATTTCACTAACCTCGCGAATCCATGGTGAGACTCGATGCTCTTTAAAATTTTTAGGTCTATCTAATCTGATGCAATAGCGGATTGCGGTACGTATTCAAAAACAGTAAACTGCATCTGTCAGTTCACGTCAGCTATGTATGTTTTTGTTGCGGGTTTATATCAATTTCTTTGTGTGTCCTTTTTAAGAAAAATCGCATTCAGAGTCAAGCTTGTACATTCCTGCATCTTGTAGAGTTATGATAATTGACTGATAGTAAAAATCGACTAATCTTCAAGCAGCTGACAGGATGGCTTGAAGTTTGATTTATATAAAAGCCATTTATATATCTGTTACCGTTTCACTGTTTGTACATCTGTTAGTATGGGTCGTTTTTTCTTCTATACACAATTTATTTCAGGGTGTTACCAAGATTCTGAATTACTAATACATTTAGATAAGCTAAAGAATTATTTGACTTTGACTTCACTTTAAATAATTTTTTTGAATTTACGAAGTAGATGCCCTAAAATGCAGTTACTTACTTGATCGTAGAATTGTGAAAGAATCACGTAAGTAGCGCTTGTAGAATTATGAAATCGGGAGAAGAAGTGCTTTCTCCTCAAAGTCCGAATCCGGTCCGAATATATCGGTGACAATGGAAAAACAAACGTTGCAACAGTGACATTACGTGTGATAACGAAACTTTTATTAAAAAAAGTTTACCATGCCATGTTACAATAAAAATTATATTGATCAATAAAACGAGACAAAAGAATGAAATTCAAGAGGATTAACGATACACACTCGTGATCGTACATGCCAGTGAACAATATAATGCTCATCTCGAGATCGTATTTGAGGGTTCTTCAAGAGCGAAAATCTTGTGAATCGTGTAAAATAACCATCATCATCGCTCTATTGAATTCACTTGTATGTGCATTGTCTCACTCTGACATATTTTTAGAAACTGAAAGTACTACGAACACAATTGTGTAACTACAATAATTAAATAATATTTTTACAACGTGATTGATATAGAAAATTGACAGAGATTGATAATTCTTGACCCATTTAAAACGGATTTTCGTAAATATAAGACTTGTTTTACCATTTTTCTCTAAAAGCTGCCGGAAAATGAAGTGACAGTAGCCTAATGGCAGGGCGCGGACCGCGAACTCAAAAAGGTCGTGGGTTCGAATCCGCCATTCGACTACTGGCGTGAACCACTCATAACACAAGCAGTTTAAGCTTACCACGAGTGGTTAAGGGGAATATTAGTAATGTTTATAGCATTGATAGTATTCTTATAAAAAACGTAGTGTCCTTCTACATATCTTGGCAATGGAGAGGTAAATAATATATTCCTAGCGTTATTAAATATTTCAAAAATAAGGGAATATACTTTTAAAACCCACAGGATGATATGAGGCAGAGGATTTTCTGACGTTGCCCCTACCAGGCTAATATCTTCCTATATTGTAAAACATTTTAAAATCAAGATTATAAATGGCTATAGAGAAGTCCTCACCAATTCATGTTCCACCGAACGTCACTAAGGTCGCACACTTAAAATCTAAATTTAAAAAGATTTTGCTGTTTTGTATTCGCAATTGATGTTATCTGATTTTTCTATATCAATTATAGTATCAAAACGTTATTGTTCTTTTTAATTAAAAAAGAACAAAGTAAAAAGACTTTATAACACAAAACATAATGTATCACACAGTTGATTGATATTAACAAAACAACAATTTCAAAGGTCCAACGTCTGTAATCAGAGTTTCACCCTCTTTTTGCCTAGTGGTAAGAAAAACTGTACAATTTCTGAAAAACGAGACGTAGTTGATTTAAGTGTCAGGAATGTACCTAGGCTGTACTAAAAGTATCGGGAATGGAATATTTCCACTGTTCCTGTCGTATTAAAATCTTTTTAATAGAAAACTCCTTGGTTTTAAAAACCAAGTCACAAGGTTTTGTCAAACTTGTTCAGTCGTTGAGAAAATGGAATTGACTCGAGAAAATTCAATAGCGATGATTTATTATGACTTTCGAAGTGGTTTAACACAAAACAGTGTGTTGACCGGATGAGTTCTGCATTTGGTGATGAAGCCCCATCCAAAACCACAATTTGTCGCTGGTTTGCTGAATTTCAACGTGGACGTGTCAAGCTCACTGATGATCCCCGTCAAGGTCGTCCAAAAACTGCAGTCACCCAAGAAGACGTTGATGCTGTGCGTAAGCTGATTGAGGAAGATCGACATGTGACATACCGCAAAATTCAGGCAACTTTAATATTGGCATGAGTCATATACAAATAATCTTGCATAATCAATTAGGTGTAAAAAAGTTGTTTTCCCGATGGATACCGCATTCGTTCTGTGAAGAGCAAAAAGCGGCTCGTGTTACTTGGTGCGTCAGAACTCTCGAAAGATTCCACGCAGGATCCTCAAATGCTGTATACAACATCGTATCAGGTGACGAATCCTGGATATACGCGTACGAACCCGAAACAAAAAACCAGTCACGAGTTTGGGTGTTCGAAAATGAGTTAAAGCCAACAAAAATTGTTCGTTCACGGAGTGTTGCAAAAAAAATGGTGGCCACGTTTGTCTCCAAAACCGGCCATGTTACGACTATTCCTCTTGAGGGACAAAGAACGGTTAATGCATAATGGTATGCTAGCATTTGTTTGCCACAGGTTGTTTCTGAACTCCGTAAAAAGAACTGCAACCGCCGCATCATCCTCCATCACGACAATGCGAGTTCTCACACCGCACACAGAACAAAAGAGTTTTTAGAGCGAGAAAACATAGAATTATTAGACCACATTACAGTCCCGACCTAAGATTTCGCGGAGAATACTTCGAAAAGCAATAAATACATTTTTAAATAGTAATGCTGTGTCACTTCCTTGATTCCCAAAATTTTCCTCGTATGTTCACAAGTTTTTTTCGAATCCAAAACTAAAAGTAAATTATGACAATGGAATTTATTTAGTGTTGCTTCTTTTTTGTTTTACTGTCCTTATTAAAACATCTATAAGATAACAACTTCTGAATAAATTACTCTGGTACGCTAAAACCGCTCGGAGATCATAAATTGCTTAAGCTACTTTGATAAATATTAAAATGTTTCTTCACCTCACACCTTGAAAGGGTTATAACTCAGTTTAATGCTGCAGTGTAATCTACAGCGCTGATGATTCTGAATAGCGGATTGAATTACGATTTATAAGCTTTGCAGTTCATATCCTTAATCATTAGTTTACTATCTTACATAAATCTGCTGAGGAGAATATGTAGTTACAACGTACTACGGGCAAGCGAAGAGTAGGGCAACACTCGTGGTAAATGGTGTGACGACTAAATGAGACATGAAGTCAAATGATCAAGGAGTTATAATAATAATAATTTATTTTATTCTGATAAACTGTACAAATTATTCCAATAAGTCTTAACTTAAAATAGTCTACAGTAACAGGCACCTGAACTAGGATAAACCTGTATCTCAGGTGTATGTGCTAAAAGATACATTAACAAATATTTTCTGTTCTTTATATAAAATGAATAACGTACTAACTAAATAAGGATTATTTGGGTAAAATATATTATCATTAATTTACTTATGATATTAATTAACTTAAAACAATCAGCAACTTCTCCGTATCATCGTATGACAAATTTTGTAACCATGTTCGAATTACCTTTTTACAGTCTGCCATTTTTAATGGATATATGTACAAAATTGCATTGACGTGATTATGCAAAAAAGGGCCGAGGAATGTAAAAAATCTATGCATGAAATAATGCCTTATTCTAATGTTAGTTTCAATTACTTTATCTTTGCGTCTTTTATCAGTGACCTCTCTCCTGTAGGGTAATTTTAAGTGCTGTTTTAGTAACGTACTCATAACGAATAACTGGCGCACTGAGAGGACATTATAGGATTTGTATAAGAGATGGGATGGAAATAGAATAGGGCGGAATGTTGCAACTTTTAATACAGCTCTTTGAGCACATTCCAGTGGTAGCAGTGTAGTTTTAACTGCTCCACCCCATGAGGTTATACAATAGGTGAGTGAGAAATTACCAATCTTTGGAAATCTATGGAACCACTGAGAAAAGCACTTTGCCCACTCGTTCTTAGGGGTCTCCTCGACGGCATGTGGAAACGCAGCCCCTGCTTCCACAGTGTTCATATAACGTTTTTCTCGAAGTTTTTCTTTTAATTTCAAAAATAAATAAAAATCGTAAGGTGCGAGGTCAGGGCTAAAGAGCAAGTTACCCAGTAATTCCATGTCTGACGTCGCCAAGTATTCGATTGTTATCATAGTGAAGGATAGGATATACAATAGGATCCAAGACAAGTGGCAAACAATTGTTAGTGTACCACTCTGCAGTAACTGTTTTTAGATCTCCTAAAACAATTGTTACGTCTGTACTTTCAAAGAACTAGTACCATTTATTCCCACGCTTTGACCTCTCTTCACTTTAGTTGGCAATTCCTCGGAAGGAAACACCCAGACAGCAGACTGTCTCTTAGTTTCAGGATCATAACAATAAATCCATATTTTGTCACCCGTAAATATGTCGAACACAACATTTGGGTCACCTCCATTAAATCTTTGAACCATTTCACGACACCAATCAACACGACGGAGTTTTTGCGCCTCTGTCAAATTATGAGGTATCTACTGGGCACAAAGCTTCCTGACCGCTAAATGTTCACAAAAGATTTTGTACACTTAACTCATACCGATGCCTAAGCTTGTCCGAATCTGCTGATAAGTCACTCTTTTGTTAGTTTCTCTCATACGCCGCTCAACAATGATGTTATCTTCAGTCGTCGCCGTAGAAGGCCGTCCCTCAAGCAAATCATTGGTGAAATTAGTGCGTAAAAGGTTTTAACGCATTAAACCGGTTTTAAACAGTGGCACGAGATGAAGCTTCATCGTGAAAAGCTAATGGAAGTCTATCATAACTTCCTTCTTAACTTAAATGACATCGAAAGTCATAAAAAATCTTTGTACTAAAATTTTCTCGCGCTAAATTTATGCTGGCTTGACACAGACAATTTTCAATTTACCGCCAAATCTTAAACAAATGACAAATTAATAAAATACATACAAAATAATAATGGTAAAAAGTTCCATTTTCAAAATTTGTACTTATTTTTTATAATATCGTTTACAAGTAGCCAGTTCTAAAAACTTTCAATGTCGCCCTCGTAACCATGCATACATTTGTATAATATTTATAAAATCTGTTGGAGGCTTTTCTGGATTATTATTCCATAGTTGCCTGGCACGACATCAACTTAAAATTAAAATTAACTTTTGTTTAAACAACGATTTGGATTTTTTTATGTTTCTATTACACAAAATTTTTATATTTCTCTTAAAATAAATGTCGTACCGGAAACCTTATAGAAATATTTTCAAAGAAAAACTACCAATAAAGTTTTACGTTCCAACATTACGTCTTTATCTTTTAGTATAATAAAGATGCTTCAATAAACATATTTCGATAATCATAATAGATCCAAAATCGTCCGGTGGTACTCTTCGTCTTTATGACAAACGAAGTACGTATTTGAGTTTTTTTTTTTACTTTCCATAAAACGTAACCAATTTCTTAAAATTGTCTTTAGAATTAAATTTTGTTTCGATAAAAATTAAAACAATTGCTTCTGTAAATATGAGAATACTATTATCTCCGAAAGTCTTCACCGCTGTATTGTAAGACGATTTCAAGCTACTGGACTGGAAAGGATACGGTATTAACATCAATGGCAGGTACCACCAACACTTTCGATTTAATGATCATATAGTCCTTATGGCAGAAGAACCTAAGCACTATACTCAATGACCTCAATAGTGTCTACACACGGAAAGATCATAAGATAAACATGGATAAAACAAAGATCATGGGTAACGTCCATGTCACATCTATGCCGGTAGTTGTTGGGATCACTACTCGAAGTTATCGAGGTGTATGTTTGCCTTGGACTTATAGTCCGACTAGGTAAGTCCAACTTTGATTGAGAGGTCAATCGACAGATTCAATTTAGCTGGACAGCGATCGCGAGATTACCACACATGTTTTCGGCAGGAGTTTCTCTCTTTGGTTTCTGATTAATATCTGTTAGCCTCGTGGCGTTTAGAAAGAAAGAAAGAAGTTATCTAACAGCCATACGAGCAGGGGGTTGTGTGTGACGGGCTGGCGATATTTTGTCGTTGGAATGTAGCGGAACTGGGGGTTCCATTAGAAAGAAAAAGAAGAAAAAGAAAGAAGCAAACCGTCGTGCCAGACTTTATCAAACGCTTTTGCAACATTGAAGAAGAGTGCACACGTGTTAAGGATTTAACGGTTACCTGTTGAGTGCGAGAACGATGTATTCCGTAAGGCGAAAAATCTGATTTATGCATGAGTGATCTGTTCTGAAACCAAACTACTCGTCGGGAAGCAACTTGTTGGCTAAAACGGAGGCGATTCAATATTATTCGCTCGTAAGCTTTCCCCGGTGTGCTGAGGAAATTAATGGGTGCGTAGCTAGAGGGTAAGTTGCGTAGTTTCCCTGGTTTCGGGATTCCTATGACGTCTGATTCTATCCATGCATCCGGGAAGGAGCAGCTGAAGGAAGAGCATTAAAAATACTTACTAGGAGGCAAACAAGTGGCACCGATAGTGATTTCAGAACCCTGTTGCTAATTCCGTCGGGGCCGGGTGTTGATTTCTTTCTAAGGTTTTTAATAGTTTCTGTGACTTCGTCAACAGTCGCAGGATCTTAACGGGCGCTTGCAGGTGATAGGGCAGACCTACGCTCGAACTCCATTCCGACCTCTGCTAGGTAAGCAGAGGATTCGCTTAAAGGAGTGCATTGGCTCTCTAAACCTTCCACGAGGCATTCGGTCCTATCAGAATCGTCAGAGGCGGGATCGGGTTTTCCTGGCCTAATAAGATGGGTGAGGTAGCATGGGTGAGGACTGCTCTGCTTTCAGAGCTCGGGTCAAATGATAGCAGATTATCCCACTTATCATGTCTGAATTCCACAATGCGCTTTTCACCTCGTGTTGGAGATTGATGAAATTTATTATCTATTGTACAATAGTGATTATATTTTCTTAGGGCCGCGTTCTTCGCTCTGATTAGGTGTCGAATATCACTCGGAAGCTTTAGGTGTCGATTGTTAAAAACACGAACCTTACGAGAACATTCTTCGACTGCTGAGGTGAGGTGGACCGATAGGGCTCGTATCGCCTTATTAGCTTCCTCTGAATCTATTTTGTTTGAATCTATTTTGTCGGGAATCGTGTCTAAGTGCTGAGAGATCGTAGACTCGAGTTTGACTTCGAGCTGACGCCAGACATAATGATTTTGGCTTGAAGGACCTCACCTGCTAGCTGGCTGAGCTGGTCTTTAGTCCAAATTGAGTTCTAAGCGTTTCGCTGGGTGTTATCGTCAAACGGACATCCTTGAGTAACGCTACGTCAAGGGTATTTAGTCGATGACTGGTAGTAAATGGAGTCTCGGGCGCGATAACATCGAAGTTTGGTCGCTCCGTGGGTTCGACCAATGCATTACCAGTAGGATTGCTTGTAAGCGAGGTCCAGGAGGAATGCTTACTGTTGAGGTCTCCGGCTATTATGACACTGGAACCTAGATTGAGTAATTCTATATCTGATATATCTGCTTCCATTATAGGCTTTACGGTGGTTGATACGTTGATAAGTGGCGCATGTCCAGAGAGAGCTAATTTACATATTATATATGTTGGTTAACGGGGGAGCATCGATCAGTACGCAGTGTAAAGTAACATTTGTAATACATGAGACGGCAAGGTGCCGCCCCATCTACTATAAAAGGTACCTTACAGATGCAGACGTGGCCTGATATAATAGGTCCTTACATATGAAATTGGTGTTTTGTACGGGAGGAATATAAAGTCATTTTTTTCTGTAAAATATATTTAATTAATCAAAAATGCGCCGTTGTTATCTATGCACTTTTGTCATCACATAAGTACTTCATTGATCCCTTTACTAAAAAAAAACATGGAGGCGAGAATCAATAAACTCTTTGAAGGCAGTTTGGACTGCGGCATCGGAGTTCAATTTTTTTCATTGTAATAAGTTGTCCAAATTCCGGAAAAATGGAAATCTGTTAGAGCAATGTCTGAGGAGTACGGTGGATATCGCAGGCATTCCAATGGTAGCTCATCTAACTTAGTGGTTGTTTGGTTTGCAGTGTGTGGTCTTGCGTTGTCGTGAAGCAGCAGTGGCCTAGAGCGATTGACCAATCTCGGTTGTTTAGCAGATAGTTCTACCTTCATGGTTTGCAGTTGCTGACAATAGATATCTGCCGTAATCGTTTGGCCAGATTTTAGAAAGCTGTAGTGAACAACACCGGCGCTGGTCCACCCAGCACTCATAAGTAACTTTTTCTGAGTCAATTTTCGTTTAGGGCAAGATTTGGCTAAGTCTCCAGGGTTCAGCCATTGCGACAAGCGTTTCTGATTACCGTACAGTAACCATTTTTTATCACAAGTAATGATTCGATTTAAAATCCCTCATTCCTCATTTTTTGTATCAGTTGAGCAAAGTAACACAGCAGTCGATGCGTATTTGCAAGTTCGATTCACTCAATTCATAAGGTCGTCTAAGTTTCACCGTTAAAGTTTTTTTTACTTTCCCGATTTGATTCAAGTGGATTAATACAGTTTTATCACTTACCCCGCAGCCTGCAGCTATCTCTGAAGTGGTTTGTGATGGATTCGCTACCACAATAGCCTTTAATTATTCATTTTCCACTTTGGTCTCCGGCTGTCAACGGGGTTTGTTCTGAAGGTCGAAATTTCCAGAAAGAAAACGTTAAAACCAAAAACGTACCGTGCTTTCTTTTGCGACACCAGCGCAGAACACATCATTAATCCTTCGAGCTATTTTTGCAGCACTGGTGCCACGGTAGAACTCGTATTCGTAAATATACCGATATTTCATGTTTTCCATTATGCGGTAATAAGCGACGCCAAAGAAAAAAATAATGAGGGAAAAACAAATGTATGACTGTTTTCAAGACTCAAATGTATCAGCTAAATAAATTTATAAATTTTAATTTGGAATTCTTAACCATAGAGATTTTAGATCAAATTTATCAGTTTCAAACGCTAATTTCGTATGTAAGAACCCAATATGTCTGTACGTAAGAGAATTCGCTATCCCATGTCATGCATTGGTTGTGATGAAATGCGACAGAGGGAAATGGAACAGAAGATTGTCAGCAGCATCTTTTCGGTAAGAATCAAAATTAATTAAAAAAACACTGTGGCTACCAATCCGCCTGCGACGCGTGGCAACCGTGGTAAACATCCCTCCTATAAGGCAATGTATGAGGGATATGTAGAGTCACACGGGCCAGCCCGCATCGGCAGTTGGCAGGTAAACCGTAATATGCTCGTTTGCCTCCTCTTCTATTCATCATCATCATCATCATTACAGCCCTTCACAAGTCCACTGCTGAACATAGGCCTCCCCCAAGTAATGCCACAAAGCACGGTCCTGAGCCACCTGCATCCATCGACTTCCTGCATATCTTACCAGGTCGTCACTCCATCTAGTGGGGTTCACCCTACACTACGCCTACCGGTACGAGGGTGCCACTCGAGAACCTTTCTTCCCCATCGGTTATCGGTTCTTCGAGCAATATGGCCGGCCCATTGCCACTTCAGCTTACTAATCCGTTGGGCTATGTCGGTCACTCTGGTTTTACTACGGATATCCTCATTTCTGCGTCTATCACACAGAGAAACTCCGAGCATAGCCCTCTCTATAGCTCGCTGAGCAACCTTGAGCGTCCTCATACGGCCAGCAGTGAAGGACCACGTCTCAGATGCATAAGTCATCACTGGCAACACGCACTGGTTGTACAATCTAGTTTTTAGAGATTGAGGTATACCTGACGAGAAGATATATCGTAATTTCCCGAACGCGGCCCAGCCGAGTTGAATCCGTCGATTGACGTCTCGGTCAAAGTTGGACTTACCTAGTCGGACTATTTGTCCCAGGTAAACGTACTCGTCAACAACTTCGAGCACAGTGCTCCCAACAACTACCGGCATAGGTGTGACATGGACATTAAACATAAACTTGTTTTGTCCATGTTCATTGAGGTCATTGAGCATAGTGCTTAAGTCCTCCAGCGATTCTGCCATAAGGACTACATCGTCTTATATAAGTGATGTACTCACCATTGATGTTAATACCGTATCCTTTCCAGTCCAGTAGCTTGAAAACACGTTCCAATACAGCGGTGAAGAATTTCGGGGATATAACATCACCCTGTCTTACACCTCTCTGCAGTTGGATAGGTTTCGAGCTCTGGTTCTGTACTCGGATAGCCATCGTAGCCCTACTGTACAAACACTTCAGCACTTCGATATACCGACAGTCAACTTGGCACCGCTGAAGGGTCTGTAGCACCGCCCAAATTTCGACGGAATCAAAGGCTCTCTCATAGTCCACATACGCCAGGCAAAGTGGCAGATTGTACTCTTCAGTCTTCTGTACAATCTGCCGCAAGGTATGTATGTGGTTTATGGTACTGAAGCCTTTTCGGAAACCGGCTTGTTCGGGAAGCTGGAAGTCGTCGAGTCTGCATACGAGACGATTCGTAATGACTCTTGAAAACAGCACGTAAACGCGGCTCAGAAGGGAAATCGGTCTGTAGTTCTTCAAGAGAGCGTTGTCGCCTTTCTTAAAGAACAAGACCACCGCACTTCTGCTCCACGCCTCTGGAGTAGTGCCACCATGGAGGACGGAATTGAAGAGCTTCTGAAGGACCTCAAGTAACGGTGTTCCACCCGCTTTCAGAAGCTCCGCTGTAATTCCATCCTCGCCTGGGGCCCTGCCGTTTTTAAGGTGCTGGAGCCATTCTAATCTCGCTTAGACTTACGTCCGGGATATCATCGGAATAGTGTCGGATAAGACTTGCTCTTGGATCGTTACTCACACTTGCGTGTGGCTCCAACGATGAGGTGTACAGCTGCCCATAGAACCTCTCAATCTCACTCAAAAATCTCAGGTGTCCCGGAAACGATGCTGCCACACTCAGTCTTCAGCTTTGACAGTTTGCTCTTACTGGCAGACAGATCTCTGGCAAAGACTTTGGAGCCCTGGTTCCGCTCGATCGCTTCTTTAATACGAGCAGTATTAAAGTTGCGTAAGTCTCGCCGCATGCATTTGGAGATCTGTCTGTTCAGTTGCCTGCATGCTGTCAAATCTGGTAACGATTGCAGCCTCATCTCCCGTCTAACAGCCATGAGATTAAGAGTGTGATCAGAGAGTTTTTGTGTTCTTCTGCGGCGGGTCTTGCAGAACTTAGCTCCGACCGCATGGACAGTTTTCACGAGCTTGTCATTCATATCGTCCACTGCATTGCAATCTTGTAGGCACTGAAAGCGGTTACGTAACTCGAGCTGAAAGTTGTCGGGATTCTGGATTATAGCACGAGGGGGACGGAGCGTTGACTTCATTAGACGAGTTCTCTCCAACTTAACGTTTAGGTTCAGTGTGCCTCTAACCATTCGGTGATCGCTGCCAGTTTTCACCCTTGCGATCACTGACACATCACTGAACAGTTGGCGTCTGGTCGTCATAATGAAGTCAATCTCATTTTTTGTCGAACCGTCGGGGCTCGACCAGGTCCACTTCCTGTGGGGCCGCTTCTGGAAGAAAGAGTTCATCATAAAGAGTCCGTCTTTCTCCATAAAGTCGTCCAACTGCTGGCCCCTTCGGTTTCGTTGCCCTACTCCAAATTTCCCTAACTTCAGCTCACCGTTTTCTCTTGTGCCTAGTTTTGCGTTGAAGTCTCCCATCAATACCGTGTAGTGGGTTTTGAAGGAATGCATGGCTTTGGAAATATCCTCATATATTTCCTCCACCTCCTCATCGGGATGTGCTGAGGTTGGTGCGTAAACCTGTATTAAAAAAATCTAAATCTTCTATTAAAAAAATCTAAAAATAATTACTTTGTAAGGAACCTTTTTTTCCTTCTATTTAAATAGTCATGACTATTGATCCACATATATTACAGACATATTGTGACGGCCCAATATTATTATTAATAATTAAATTCAATATAAAGGGGCATCAAAAATAGTCTTAATATATATATATATATATATATAAATATATATATATACATATATATATATATATATATATATATATATATATATATATATATATATATATATATATATATAAGGCAAAATATTGTCTTTCATAATAAATACATTTATTTAAAAACTTGTAAAATATTTAAAATATGTTAAAGAATAGAAATACAAGAAAATATTATTAAAAATAAATATAAATAACATTTATAAGATAATTAGAAAATTTGTTAAAAATTGTCTAAGTCATGGAAGGAGTTCATGTATAAAAGAAAGATTGCTGGGTCAATTATGGGGTCTATCGTTGGGTCGATTGTTACGTCGACTGGTGGGTCGACTGTTCGGTCGATTGTTGAGGCAATTGTTGGTTCGATTGTTGGGTTGATTGTTGGGTTGATTGTTGGGTCGATTGGTTGAGCGATTGATGGGTCGATTGTTGGCTCGATTGTTAGGTCGATAGTGGGGTCGATTGTTGGGTCGATTGTTGGGTCGACTGTTGGGTCGATTGTTGGGTCGATTGTTGAGTCGATTGTTGGGTCGATTGTTAGGTCGATTGTTGGGTTGTTTGTTTGGTCGATTGTTGGTTCGATTTGTGACGGCCCAATATATTTATTAATAATTAAATTCAATATAAAGGGGCGTCAAAATAGTCTTAAAAGATATATATTAAGCAATAAAATTACATTAATAAGCATAAAGTTAATATAAATACATTTCAGACATTAGACCAAAAACATAGTAAATTAAAGGCAAAATATTGGCTTTCACAATAAATAAATTTATTATAAAAACTTGTAAAAATATTTAAAACATGATAAAAAGAAATACAAGTCGAAAATATTATAAAAATAAAGATAAACAACGTTTATAAGATAATTAGAAAATTTGTTAAAAATTGTCTAAGTTGTGGAAGGAGTTCACGTATAAAAGAAAATTTTCCTAAGATAAGGAAGGTGTTCATGTATAGATGTCTTGTATGGAGGAGCTGCCGGAGATACATACCTGCAGTTGTACATATATACATATATATATATGTATATATATATATATATATATATAAAAGTAAAGTAAAGTTACAGCCTATATACGTCCCACTGCTGGGCTCAGGCCTCCCCCCCATTTCTGAGAGGGTTTAGGGCAGGGAAGTGTCCGCCGCGCTGCCCAAATGCGTGTTGACGAACTTCACATGTCTTCGAAATATTTTTTTTTCTTATTCCTCAGACATGCAGGTTTCCTCACGATGTTTTCCTTCACCGCCAAGCACGTGGTAAATCAGCACTTAAAATTGCAATTAACAATTTCATTGGTGCCGGCGGGGATCGAACCCGGGTTACTCGCGTTCTGTTATATTTACAGCGAGCGTTAACCACTGAGATACCACGGCTCTCATATATATATATATATATATATATATATATATATATATATATATATATGGGGTTGTCGGGAGCACGACTGCTTGAAGTACTGTAGCACAATGACTAGTCCTATATTAGGGACTTAGGATAATAAACTCAATGATACAAAAACAATACTATAGAAGGTCTCTGTGATGAATTTGCATTTAATAGTAGGTTCGTGGGTTGAAGTCCTATATATTAATGACTTATGAAAGTTGGGTCTATGATACAAAAGCTTTACTATAGAAGGTCTCTATGATGAATTTGCATTACAATAGTAGGGTCGTGGGTTCGAGTCCTATATATGAATGACTTATGAAAGTAAGGTCTATGCTACAAAAGCATTACTATAGAAGGTCTCTATGCTGCATAAACATTGTATGGAGTGGTCGAGTGACCGACTGCTCTTAGTACTGTAGCAATATGACTAGTCCTTATTAGGGACTTGAAAAGGAATATTATGGTGGCGTGTATGCTGCTTCACGAGCAATTGGTGCGAGGTAAACTTGAACTCGCTAACCGATGTGTACTAGACATTTCATCTTAGTGCCGGTGGTAAGCGGGCTTGTTGTAGCAATACGGCTTTCTCGTGGACATCGCACACCCATACCGTTTGTGGGCGGCGTCGTAGCGCATAGCGATGCGTCGTCTATCTTTCGGATTGGGATGATGAGTGTGTTTGGTAGCACTTTTAAGTGTAACAGGCGTACTCAACTTCATGTCTTAGTGCATTAGCGCTATGATACGTGGAGTTTTGTTCATTAGAGTCTTAGTAGCGTGCTACTATGATACGTTGGTGATATTTTTTAGGTAACAACAATAAAAACTTTGTTACCAAAGTCGATAGGGATCATGTGAGTGTGTTGTGAGGGGGTGCCAACCGTATGATAGTTGCATTGATGCTTACTGCTACTTGCGGTGTTGCGTCTTGTGATGAATCTGCGGGTATGCTGCGCCTGATTCGACGCATTCTTGTGGTTCTGGTCGATGGAGGTATACAATTAACAACATCTTAGTGCCGGTGGTAAGCGGGTTTGTTGTACCAATACGGCTTTCCCGTGGACATCGCACACCCACACCGTTTGTGGGCGGCGTCGTAGCGCATAGCGATACGTCGTCTATCTTTCGGATTGGGATTAGTGTGTTTGGTAGCACTTTTAATTGTAACAGGCATACTCATGTCTTAGAGCATTAGCGCTATGATATGTGGAGTTTTGTTCACTAGCGTCTTAGTAGTGTGCTACTATGATACTTTGGTGTTATTTTTTAGTTAACAATAATACAAACTTTGTTACCAAAGTCGATAGGGATCATGTGGGTGTGTTGTGAGGGGGCGCCATCCGTATGATAGTTGCATTGATGCTTACCGCTACTTGCGGTATTGCGTCTTGTGATGGATCTACGGGTGTGCCGCGCCTGATTCGACACTCTCTTGTGGTTCTGGTCGATAGAGGTATGCGGGTGGTGATGTCTACTGGGATGTATGGAGGACCTTGGGATGGTGTAAGCCCGACGATAGTCGTATTGATGCTTGTTCCGTTCTGCAGCATTGCGTCTCTGCGATGGTTGTTTGGTGGGACGCTATTCTCAATGGCGCTCTCTTCGTCTTGGTTTGACTCACACCTAAGTAGCTCTGCCCAGGTCGGATCCCTTCATTACGGGGCTGCAGATTGTCTGCCCTCCACTTTCCCACTTTTGAATGATTGAAGGCAACTTGTTGGTGGGTGAGGCAAACATGATCGAAAATGCATTTACTCAAAGTCAGTGACACAAACCCTTTCTGATGGCGAATTATTACTCTTATCTTATAACTGCGTTTTGGCTATATCTGCCGTTGTATTGGTATGTGGAGCATATGTGTCGACCTCATGTGGGTGGTAACTGGCGGGAGGATCTGAAGAGACTCTCAAGGCTGCGGCCAAAAGCCGCACAACGTGGGACCCCATTCCCTTGAGGTGAGCGGTAGACTCATCACGCTCTGCGGCTAGTAGCCGAGCTGATCATGCAATTGGTGGTGATGCCATACACTTACATCACGTCTGCAGGAGCGGCGGTCTGGCAGGTGGTGGCGCTCACGGAGGGTTTACGGCCAGTGTGCCTATTTGCCTAAACCGTGTGACGTACATTCACTGTGGCTGGATTCGTTCGTATTCTGTATGGCGTTTACACGCATTGACATGCGCGACTTCGGTCGATGTTTGTGCTTACGCACTAACAAGGGGCCAAGCCTCTTTTACTGGTTTGCCAGTTATTTTCCTGTGGCCTACGGTCCAGTTCTCGAATTAATGTTTCCTTCGAGGGGAGTGCATCAAAATGGTTGGTGCTCACCGCGCACGGCGTGTGTGCGTGCGGCGTGGGAGCCGTGTGCCTCCCTACAATTTTTAAAATAAATGTATGAGAGCGAAGCTATTTTATCGAGTATTTTGTATAAATATATTGTGAGCCTATTCCAAGCGGGAAGGGATAAATAATAATAAATTAATAATGTAAACCTGATACAAGTGGAATAGGAACGTTTTATGTTCTTAACCTTTCTCGAGCCATGTCTACGTGAACGGGGTTCACTTAGCTTTCAATTACTCTAGTGAATATTCATTCTTCCAAGAGACACCTAAAAGAACTAAGTTACTAAACAAACACAACGTAAATATGGGTCATAACTAAGACGATCACTCCAAAATATTACAAACGGCCTATTATTAAACCTTTTGAAAGATCATTTAGAAATATCAAAACATATCTTATTTATCTTGGTCACATATATATAATTTTATCGAAAAGGGGAAAAATAATTATATATATATAATATATTTAATACATTTATATTATTTAGGGAGGGGGGAGCGTTACAATATGTTAATTGCTACCCATAGGTCTCCTCCAAGTTTTGTGATAAATGACTTATTTTTTCAAATTTAGGACCAATGTTAATAAAAATTTTAAAATATCCACATCTTAAAATAGTAAACTAGTCTACACACGTCCAATACTAAGCACGCTCTACCTCTTATAACTAAAAGATTTATCAAGTAGCATAGACGCCACCGTTGCCTCAGTACGAGTTACGGACTTTAGATCGTATAAATAACAGTCTGTAAGGCATTCCATCTTAATCTTCGGAAGTGACAACGTATTTAAAGCCTCCTTTTTGATTTGAAATTGGTTACTAGTCTACGGGCTGCAGTAGTCCACTTACCCTCAGGTAGACTATCATTTAGTTTATCATTTCAGTTCATTAGTAAAAAAAACTGGAAAACTTCTTAGAAAAGCAGGTTTTGTTTTTCTGCCGAGCACGTAGTAAATAAACATTTATTCTTCAAATTGTAGTTTATAATTTCAGGGGTTCGAATTTGAGCCGGTTATGTAATAGATAATACATAAACACTCATGCTTGTCATCCAGAGGGGTGGGCAGAGATTACAGACTTCCATTTGGCACGATCCTGACACCTCTCTCGCGTCTTCCACGTCTTCACGCCACGTTTTCTTAATCCTGGTCACATGGGCATTTACTTTTTATAAAACGTCTTAACTTATTTTAACTTTTTTATGAAGGGTCGGGCTAAATTACTATGAATGGTAGCAACCTACGGTATACAGACACAGATACAGACATATGACAAACGAGCACACAGTCCACCTGATATTAAGTCGATGCTGTGGCCCATAGACATCTGCATTTATCTTCAATTGAAAATCAAAATGCAGATGCGTTGCCTGCCCTGAGGGCTGAGATGGAATACCTCTTTTCCAGTAAAGGGGTCTCCGGTGCTCTACACTCACCATACGACACACAACAGCATTAAGCTGCTCTTTCACGCTGGTATTCTGTGAAAGCGTGGTCCTTCTCCGGTCGAGCCGACCAATTCGTGCAGTAACCACAATATAGCCGCATATATCCTTTTTATCAATACGAAGCGTTTTGGGATTTCTATTTTACTACGATACCTTTTTTGGGTTTTACTTAATGTATTCATTTATACATTCATTCATTTCAACTTATCAAAAGTTCACTGCTAATCATAGCCTTCCCCGTAGATTGGATCATAGGAAGGTTGGCAAACACAGATTGTTTTAAATATTTTTGGTTGCTGTCAGAAATATCTTGCTGTTCATATTCTATTTCATTCCTTCTGTCGCCTATGCGATTGAATATAGCGTCGTAAAACGAATTTATCACCCCATCCTCCCCCCCCGAGTCCCGTGGTGCTGGGACTAGTGGTGGCGGGATTAGTGCACGCAATTGAGGGAGGTCGGGAGGTGCTCTTCAATTCAGGTAAGACACGTCATTGTATTTAATTAATACGGATGGTTGCGAATTAGATATTAAATCTTTATTATAACGAATTTCCGCAAAGTAACGCCTGATTCTATGAATTATCTTAAATATTTATAGTAATTGAGCAAATGGAATGTACAAACAGTACTTAATGCTTGTAATGCCATATAAAACAAACAGTAATCATTTACTACAGGCCGTATAAGGAAGCTCAAGGTCGCATAGCAAGCTCGAAGTTTCTCTGCATGATAAACTGCCCTCTTAGGAATGGGGAGAAGATTATGCCGATGACTTCTTATCTCAAGTAGGGTCAAGGGGCATTAGGCTTAAAAGTGCAATAAAAGCTGCTCCAGGTGATGATCACATCGCTCCAGTTGCCATTAAGCAAACAGTCTTGTAGACTATTTGGCTGTCCGCAGTCGTCTTTTGGTTAGCATTATTACACCAGACAGTAGAAGCGTAGGTAAGAGTCATCCTCACTACGATGCTGTATAGCCACATGTTCATACTAAGACGAAAGCCCCAGTTGTTCCCAACCATACGTCTACACGTACCTAAACCAATTTTAGCCTTATGACATATGTTGGTAAGGAGAGAGTTCTAAGTTTGTTTTTGGTCGATTGTTATGCCCAAGTGCTTAACTTTAGTGTAGAATAGTACTACTTTTCCATTAAGTTTTGGTGTAACGAATTTGTCCAACCATCTCCTTTTGGTAAAGGGTATTATAACAAATTTTATCAGCATTAATTGATAAACTGTTGTTACATCCCAGGGCGTTTAGACGGCTCACGCAGTCTCCAACTAGGTTCAAGTTCACTAAGGTTGATCTCAGAGCAAATAAAATTATAAATTATACTCGTAGATTACATGGTTTTTGCAGATTAGATAAGTTTGAATTTCTGGTGTTTCCCATAAATTCCAAAGCCTACGTCGAGGCCCAGTTTTGATCCATCGGTATAACATATAAGGTATATACAACATATGGACTCACTGAAACCCTATACAGAGAAGAAGTTTGAGACTGCGCTTTTTTGCCCTACACCAGTTATTTATGGTGTTTAGGGATTTTAGTATGATTAATGATAAAATACTTTAGGCCAAAACCCCTTGCAATCATCAGCATAACCCAGTGCGTCAATGCAAAGCTCTACCAACTTGTACAATAATTGATCAACCGCAAGAGTCCAAAGAAGTGTGATAAAACACTTCACACAAGGTAATTCTGTTATAAAAATATTTTGAATAATCAGCAAATAAATTGCTTAAGAATTTGTCCTATCCAAGGTATAAGAGGTATTAAGAGCATGTATAATTATGAATTAAGCAGTAAGTAGTACGTATCGGTGGATGCACTAGACTGCAATGGTGATGGATACTATGATGATGATGGTCATATTTGCAGACTATGAGTCTACGATCTTAGCTCTTAAAGGTGACAACATGCCCGTAGCCTTCTCTGTTTGAATTTGAAATATGTAAGTTGAAGGTGCAAAAGCTACTTAACATCAATTAGACCTTACTTCTTTTTTCACTTCGGTTATAAAAAAATCCATTCAGTAGTTGCAATGCCTGGCTTGCTAACGCAACTAGAGTGCCTATGATAACTTTATTATTTTATCTTTTGTTTATTGTTATCTTTGATACACTCTTTTATATTGTGTCGTAATCAATTTTTATGATGGCCTGATGGCCACCACAAGAGCAATATACGTACCCTGTCAGATAACAAACAGTTACAATATATGCACATACATAGGGCTTTTAATATCATTTCATTGAACAGCACTGTTTATTATACCGATTATATTTCGATCGATTATTCCGACTTAATAAAACAGACTCTCAATTCGACTGTTTATTCTTCGACCTTCATCAATTGTGAATCGATTTTGTTGTGTGTTTTTTATTACGGAATAAGTTATACTTCTGGGTGTATAAATTTAAACATTTCATCCTTAAGGGAAAAAAGAGGATGAAGTGCTTAATGAAATTCCTTAGTCCACACAAAAGGATTAAAAAAACAGATTATCAATAAAAAGTAAAATTCGACTTCAAAGAACTTAAAAGAATAAAAGAATTTCCACATAACTATCATTTGAAGTCAGAGCCTGCACTTTGTCATGTCTTGGCATAGACTTTCGAAACCGCAATATAAAAATGATTTTATCGGTCGGCATTTACTTTTTATTAAATGTCTAAACTTATTTTAACTTTTCTTTTTTTTAGTTTTTCTGCTTTCTCATTTTTATATAATGAAGGGTCGGACTGAATAGTAGCAACCTACGGCATACATTTGCGCGACATACTGGACATTTATCACGTACACCAAAAGGCTCGCATTTCCGAACGTTTTTTACTGAAGTTTTACCCTAACTCTAATACTCTTACGACTCCTTATTCAGAATGTAAAAGTTGGGTGTGCCTGAAGAAGCATCAAAGTAAAGCATTACACAAAAATTATTTTTTTAGTACTTTTAGCATGTTAAGGTATACTCTAAATGATATGGTAAAAAATTGTGTAATAGGAAAACATTGTAGTTTGCGAAAATATCTTAAGATTACGTTAAGAGAGGAATGCTTCGGAACACGTAAAAAGAATAAATTAGGAAAGAGTGACAAAGCAAATTTACGCCGTAGAGGTAAGTGGCAGAATCGGCTATGGATGGTCTAGATGGAAGTTCGTTGACCATATTAGGTGATTGAGACTATATATAGACTTTACCTACGAAATTGGCGTTTTTTTTTTTTGGAATCAAGTTTTCTAAAAATAATTCAAAAAAGTTTTTTATATTTTTATTTCTATTATTCAAAGTAATCATCCATGCAATCTATGCATCCCTGCCAACGTAGTGGCAGTTAATTGATGGCCTTCTTGAAGAAATCCGCTGGAAGGGAGACATGAAATTCTTCAAAGTCATTTTGTATTGCTTCTCGGGTATTGAATTTATTCCCGGCCATAAAATTATCCAAATCCTGGATAAAGTAGAATTCTATAGTCGCAGTTTGGTGAGTACGGCGGTTAACGGAGAGCTTTCAACTCCAGTTCTTGTAACTTGGAGACCGTCTGTTGTGCAGTATGAGGTCGTTGTCTGCAAAAGCAGCGGAAACAAGCGATTGACCACAGCTGGTTTTAGACGTGCTAGCTTCTCCATCATTGTGTTCAGTTCTTCACAATACACATCCGGGTGACTTTTAATTTGGAAAATGAGTCAAATTAAGAGTGCCGCCGAGCATGTATACACATATATGGATGTGTAAGAAGCGAGAGAGGTGTGTCAGGATCGATCCAAATGGAAATCCATTGTCTCTGCCTACATATTAGGGTAACAGGCGTGAGAGTTAATTAACTAGTATTATTTAAATGTGTAGTATTCGGGTAAATATAAGAAATCATTACGTGAGAGTTTATGTTTATTTCTTATGATTCAAACTGGATGATATGATGAACTTGGTGAATAATATCTTTGTAGCTGTTATTATTAATGGTTAAAAAGAAAAGATACATCTCAATATATTATTAAGAGTTAAAAAAATGATTAAAGTAAATTTCACATATTTACAAAATATTTCTTATCTGTGCATCGCCAATGTAAAAAAAATCCACCATTCCGTGTCACCTTGTGGTGTCGTAAGAGGCAGCAAAGCGTAACAAACCAGGGAACGGGCAGCGGCTTCATCCTAATAACAACCAGAAAATAAAAAACTACGGCTTGCCAAGCATGCAAGCTCCTTATAAGACGGTGAATAGGAAGACATAACCAATTCTCAGCAAGCGAACACAAGCACAAGCCAGTGGCACTGTGTTATAAGGATACTCGCTTCACTATTGTTTCATAAGGAAACAAAAAATCAGTCATGGGTATTTTTCATTTACATTACATTATAGTGATTATAATAAAAGGTACAAAACAATTCATATCCATTTTCAAAATCCGATTTAATTTCAACCCTTATAATTATCAAACACAACAACGTCCCATGTGTATTTTAGAATTAACCCTTGGGCTATAAATATAAGTGAAATTAACATTGTTGCCACGGAACTACGTGACGGGTCATTTAATTAATTCTGTGGTTCTCCATATAGAACTATTTGTAGTTCAGTTTTGTATTAATTTTCAAATCCTTGATTTTAAAATTTGATATATTCGATGTTACGATTACATTGATACTGTTTTATCTCTCTATCTACAATATTTGCGATGGCGTAAGCTAGTGGTTATTTTCCTGCTCAAAGGCTTTTTCAGCAAGGAAACGCAGCCAAAAGTTCTCTGGGAGAGAGTATTGGATATTGCATATTTTTATGGCATCTATACATATAAATAAAATTGAAGTGTCTGTCTTTGATCTCGAAAGGAAAAGAAAGGAGTTATTTGCATGCTATTAACACATAGATAGTAATTTTTAAAACATTTGTCTATTTCTTTGTGCGAACTTCGTTATAGCTATAACGATAAACTATTATTGTGAAACTTCACTAACAGATAAAGAGCAACGCTTGAAGAGATCTAGGTTACATGGAAACAATGTTGCGTTATTAATAAAAGCTACCTGGCAAAGCGAGACGGGTCACTGGTCATTAATACATTGACAAAATAACAAAATAATTAAAAATAAGGCAACTGCTAAAATCTTTACTATTATTATTCTTATTATTTTGATATAAACTCATGTAAAATAAATTTTAGTTACCGCAAGATGGACGCGGTGCGCTATGCATGAGATGGTGGCGGAGAACACTTAAACAGCATTCCCGTGATTTTTGACTGGTTTTCTAACATTTTTTTCCTAATTTTACTCAAAAAAAGTTATACTTTTTCGGTTTTAATATTAATACGTGTTCTTTAATGACTATTGCTGCTTTTCGAATGATAAAAACTATTTAGTGTGTCGTTACCCCTATGAGTATAATAACCTATGTAAATATATTTTTATAATATAAGGATGACAAACGAGCGCCCAGTACACCTGATGTTAAGTGGATGTTGTGGCCCATAGACACCTACATTTCTCTTCAATTAAAAATCAAAATTCAGATGCGTTGCCAGCCCTGAGGACTGAGATGGAATGCCTCGTTTCCAGTAAAAGGGTCTCCGGTTCTCTACACTCACCATACGAAACTCAGCACCATTAAGCTGCAATTTTACACTGGTACTCTGTGAGAGCGTGGTTCTACCCCAGTTGAGCCGATCCCTTCGTGCTGTAACTACAATATAGCCTCATCATCATCATTACAGCCCTTCACAAGTCCACTGCTGAGCATAGGCCTCCCCCAAGTAATGCCACAAAGCACGGTCCTGAGCCACCTGCATCCATCGACTTCCTGCATGTCTTACCAGGTCGTCACTCCATCTAGTGGGGGGTCGCCCTACACTACGCCTACCGGTACGAGGCTGCCACTCGAGAACCTTTCTTCCCCATCGGTTATCGGTTATTCGAGCTATATGGCCGGCCCATTGCCACTTCAGCTTACTAATCCGTTGGGCTATGTCGGTCACTCTGGTTTTACTGCGGATATCCTCATTTCTGAGTCCATCACGCCGAGAAACTCCGAGCATAGCCCTCTCCATAGCTCGCTGAGCGACCTTGAGCGTCCTCATACGGCCAGCAGTGAAGGACCACGTCTCTAATCCGTAACTCATCACTGGCAACACGTACTGTTTGTACACTTTAGTTTTCAGAGATTGAGGTATAATTGAATATTTAGCCTATATAGCCTCAGCATATACCTTTTTTTCAATACGAAGCGTATTGAGATGTCTATTTTACTAGGATACTTTTGGATTTTACTTAATGTATTCATTTATACATTCATTCATTTCAACCTATCAAAAGTTCACTGCTAATCATAGGCTTGCTCCGTACATTGGTTCAAAGGAAGGTTGGCAAAAACCGATTTTTTAAATATTTTTGATTGCTGTCAGAAAGATCTTGCTGCTAATCTTCTATTTCATTCCTTCTGTCGTCTCTTACGACGCCCACGTGATTAAATATAGCGTCGTAAAAAGAATTTATCACCCCGACCTCCCCCCCCCCAATCCCCGCCTTCATCAAGTGGGTTCTCGTAATAAGCGTATATGAGAAATGATTTTGTGGCTACCGATGGACGCCAGAACAATAATCAATAATCTTAATATCATACGTTTCGAGTAACTAAATATTAAATGTTACTAATTAAAATCAGCTTGTATGAAGTCCTATAATAGCCAATTACTACACAATTTATTTGTGATTTTCGTAAATACATATTACGTTTAAAGTTCTACGAGAATCCGTACAAAAACTTATAGTGAATGAATTTAATTACTGTTCTCTGAGAGAAGCCTGATAAAGGTTTATGTTTATGATTGTTCAGTATTATAAAATATAATAAGTGTTATAACTTAGGATTTAAGCACTTGCTTTAAATATTTATAGTAATTGAGCAAACGGAGTGTACAAACAGGACTTAATGCCAGTGATGACATATAAATCTCAAGCGTAATCCTTCACTGCTGAACAACCTGAAGCCAAACGGGACTATGCTCGAAGTTTCTCTGCGTGATAGACTGACCCCTCAGTGATGAGAAGAGGATTGTGCCAAGCGGCAGGCCATATATAAATAGCCTGTTACATTAACTTTTACTCTATTATTAACTAAGCGGATCAAACGATCACACTATCTACCTGATGTTAAATGAATGTTGTGGCCGATAAAGGCCTACAGCTATCCTCGAATAAGAATCAAAATTCAGATGCGTCGTTACTCCTAAGGAATAACATAGAATGCCTCTTTACCAGTAAGAAACACAATTCTATTTTATTCTATTAAGTTGCTATTTTACACTGATATTCTGTGAAACCATCATATAGCTGCAGCGTTGCTCTACAACGAACAATGGGTGCGTTTGGCAGAAAAAAGCGCTAGCAAGCGCTTGTAAGCAAAATGGCGATCGTAAGCGGTAAGCGCTGTCAAATCGTAAGTAGCTATTTTCCTCTAGGACACGATGTTAGTTTTAACCGGGGAACCTAACCTAATTTAAATATATGTTTGTAAAGTATTCATATTAAAAACTTACTAATCATGAATTTTTAATAACATGTATATGTTTATTCATGTCATTATATTACTTAAAACTAATATTGCACAAAACAACTTATAAACTCTACTTCAAAACAAACAAATTAAATAAGCAAAATGGCGGATTGTGTCAGCGCTACTGAAGTAGCAATCGTGTCCTGGCCGAAAACTATTTTAGCGCTTGTAAGCGCTTGCTAGCGCTTTTTTCTGCCAAACGCACCCAATGTGTACTAGCTTCCAACTACTGTTTTCTAAGTGATAGTACTTCTTTAATACCTATCAGCCCATTTCTCCTGCCAAATCTAGTATAATTACAGGCTGAGAGGGTACATTAGTAGTGACAGCGTAACTGTTTAAAGCTGTTTGCCCACGGAATGTAGTAGCCACTTACCATCTGATGAACTGTAATATGCTTGTCACTTCAATTTCATAAATAGAAAACTCTGAAACAATTGTCGTTGTAGTCGAAATCAGACATACAATTCCATACAATGGAAAATTTAAATTGTAGCTTTTTCGTATTCTATTAGTAATGAAGGATATTATGTCTCAGAAGCTAAGTCTTAAATTGCTTTAAAAGAAAACAACTGTGTTATAACTTTTGTTTCATTATCTAACCCAAATGTTACAATTTACAATTCGTGATTACGATTTACGTTTTACGTTTCTACTAAATAGATAAGTTATATAAAAATATAAAAAAATACAAAATAGTCATGGTTAAAGTTTATAAAATTGTAGAATTATAGCTACAATTTTACATAATATTTTTTTATGTTTGCGCTCATACCACACTTTGAATAGGTTAAACAATGAACATTGAGGTGGCGATTAATATCTGTTATCAAAAAATTACGGCATTTACTCTACGATTTACAAATTTGTCATATTCTAACATTTGTTATATATGGCTCTGCTCGTAATAACGAATGAGGCTCCGAAGATCGATCATTGATGTTTAATCTATTCTAAACTGTAATCATGTGTGTAATAAAGGTTCCAACCGTGGCTAAGAAACTTGTCGCACGGGTGCACCCTTTGTTTTTGCAGTGATAATTGAGACAAATACATGTTGTTTAGTTAAAACTCTCAAGTATAAAACAGCAGCATAAGCTAAATAAGAAGCGTCGCTGAAACCATGGACCGTTCTGAACCATCGAAAATAGTATGCATCCATCGTTATAAGTTTATTTTTCTCTTTCGTCCGAGATCGCGTTGCAAGCAGACGTGTTTTTGTTTTTATTTTAAAACCTAATAATAGTTTCACATAATTTTGTACAACTAGCTGTTACCCGCGGCTTCGCCCGCATAGTCACTGGGAAATGAACTATCCATTGCTTTTTGAATTGAAAGAAAACTGAGTTTTCTAGATGCAGCCATTAAAAGGAAACTGAGCAAAATTGGTTCGTCGGCCTATTTAAATGTTTTGAAGCGCAGTGAATAGGAAAGCATGAAAATAGCCTGTTATTCCGAATGGAAATGAGATATTTTTTTAATTAAAAGAAACTGAGCATAATTATCCGTCAGGGATGCAGACTTTTGAAAAGAAACTAAGCTAAATTGATTCGTCAGAGATGCAGTTTTCTGAATTGAAAGGAAACTGAACCAAACCAAAGAACCGTCAGAGATGCAGCCTTTTGAGTTGAAAGGAAACTGAGTTAATAGGTCCGCAAGAGGTGCAGCATTTGGAATTGAAAAGAAACTGAGCTAAATAGGAAATTTTGAATTGAAAGGGAAGATCTGTGGGAATTCTGATTAATTGATTGTGGGAATTTTGGAAAAAAAACTAACTAAACACTATTTTAAGACACTACTGTACACAACGTTATATGTTTTTCCATTCGGGAGAAAGAATGTGGAGATTCTGGGCATTTGACACACGCGAACATGCTACATACAGCTGACCATGGGAGAAGCACGGTATTTCTAAGTTGACCCCCGCTACCTGTAACGTTTGCCCTTGCGCTTTATTAATTGTCATTGCAAAACTGAGCTTAATAGGGAACTGCAACCTTTTGAATTGAAAAGGAAGATCTGTGGGAATTATAGGGATCCATGGTATAATAACATTTTCACCTTTTCCTACGCCTGTCAAAATTGTAGCACTCATTATGTTCCGTCCAAGATGCGTCACACGCAGCCTTGTCCCGTTACATAACCGAGGAGCATCTAAATTTCGCATTAGCATGACTGGGACGCCTAATTTTAATTGAAGCTTATGTGAGGGACACCTGACAACTCTAGAGAATTTAGAAACTCTACGGGATAGGAAGTGCTCTGTTCTGTCTCCATAACTGTGTCTACTGACAAATACTCTGTTATTTCTCCTGCTAATTCGCTTAATATATCTGAATCTATTTTGTTAACGCTCTCATTTTTTGTTGCAAGAATCGCACTTTCACGTAACCATTTGTCTTCATGGATGTTGTTCGTTAAATCTGAATAAACGCTCGCAATTAATTCGGAATGAATCTGTACTAAATTACAAAAATCTCTCGTCAATTTAACGCAGCCCTCAGCATCCGTTTCCAACAGCCCATCGTCAATTTTAATAGTGTGTCAGCATAGTTTCCAGCATTGATATCATTATACAAATGCACTCTCATATTCGTAGTTAATCTGAATTTGGTCACCTTGTTCCATAAAATAGACGACTTGAGGCATGCTATAATTTCATCTGCAGGTGTGCCCATTTGAATGACAGGTAAAGTTTGGCGAAAGTCACCAACCAGTAAAACCAACATTCCTCCCATGACATCGGTATTGCTGCGCAAATCCTGAAGCGTTCGATTTAGTACCTCTACAGCTTTGTTATGCGACATTGTACTTTTGTCCCACACTAAAAGTTTGCATTGTCGTAGCATTATACCTTGTGCACTATTTTTGCTAAAGTTGAAGATCGGCGATTCTTCCTGGGCTAGATTTAGAGGGAGTTTTAAAACAGAATGTGCAGTGCGGCCCCCGCTTAGCAGCGTCGCGGCTATAACGGAGGAAGCTACGGCCACAGCAATGTTTTTATCTTTCCGTACTTGCGCTAATAATAAATTTAACAAAAATGTCTTCCCAGTTCCTCCAGGGGCATCTAAAAAGAAAAGTGCACCATTTCCAGATTCAATTTGTCCTAATACTTTGTCAAAAACTCGTTTTTCTCGTCGTTCGTTTCGCGGGGTACAAATTCGGCTACTTGCTGCTGCAAAGCTGGTATATAGTAGTTTGTTTCACGTATAATTTCATCACTTAGTTCATTTTCGGTTATTTGCTAAGGGCTTATCATTCCAAAGTCGCTTAATTTTTTGCCTACCATTGCCATTACTTTATCTTCAATTTTTCCAAGTGCTTCATTATAAATGTGTTCATTGTATGTCATGCGTGTGTGTCTGCTGTAACCTTCGCAAAATATCTTGCGCCATGTACTCTTTATATTTGTCCCACAATTCATGTGCATTAGATAGCCCGCAAGAGTTGCATAAAGATCCATAATTTTGGCTGGTGACTGGCACTGCACAGCTTCCTCCATGGTTTCATCCCAGTGATCATCGTTTTCTAAAAGATGCAGAGCTTCACATGCTTCTCTATAAGTTGCGCATTCCTGACCGTTAACAGTTTTAAGGTCTTTATATCCTGTAGGACCCCAAACATGGTGCAGCAGCAATCGTAAACAGAAACATTCAGAATTAGTTACTTGGACGGTATACACACGACAAACGGCATCTGATGACTTTACACCGGGCCAATTTGCAACAGGCGCGCCTTGAATACGGCGTTTCCACTGCTTCCTAGATGTGTTCCAAGTATAATGGCGCAGGACTTCAGAATATAACAACGTTTTTGCAAAAGGGGTCGGTTTGACAAAGTTGAAAGAAGGGTGTTAGTGTAGTTTTTGGCAGTGATGCAATTCTTTCTTGGAAATTTCTTTCGGTGAAATATACATGCTCTCCATTTTCTAAGTGCACAGCAAGGTGAGTAAATATTGGGTGCCTTTCGTGTAAAGGGAAGCCAAGGAGACGCCACGCTGCCTCGTTACTGCTGACATAATGCCCTGCTTGAAAGGTCTGTACTTCATTAACGGGATTTGCCTCACCTTCACTCCTGAGATTAAATATTGCTTGGTCGCTTCCTTTATTTATGTACTTACAGATATACTTGATTGCGCGGACAGAGCTACATGCTGCTACATTAATGTGGGCATTAAACATTTTACAAAGAATGGGCGAATACGGGACAATCCAGCTGTTATCTAAGGTTTCGAATGCTCCAGAGCGAGATTTGATTGTAACTTTCCTGCCACCATCTTCGGGAGCTCCGCTTCTGTATAAAGGGTAGCCATTGTCATTGTGCACTGTTTCTTTTAATAGCTGTTTAGGGAGTTTCTTTGTACATTTTCCTTCTTTCATACATGGCGATATTGAATTTCGTGCTCCACATGGACCGTGAATCATATTTCGGACGATGGTATCATACAATTCTTTATCTTGCTCAGGATCCGGAATCTCGGCTCTTATTATGTCGTCTATTTGGCTGGGCCGCAACTTCTCTTTAAGCCATATTAGAATGTGGGCATGCGGTAATCCTCTTTTTTGCTATTCAATTGTATATATTTGATAATTGCATATATATAAATACATGAAGCACTGCACCTCTCCGAAAATTTTCCCTTTGTTAATTGCATACATTAATTTTTGTACTTTTAATCTAAATACTCTAGCAACTAAATCGTGTCTGTCAGTACTTTTTTGACCCGGCATTAGCTCCTCGGTTATTTCTTTCCATGTGGGATTGCAAGTAAAAGTAACAAAAAGATCAGGTCTTCCGTAAGTTCGTACATAGGCGAATGCGTTTTGTGTGTACTCATGTAGGTAGCGGGGACTGTTAACGAATGATGAGGGAATTACCATTTTACCTAAATCCTGGGGTTAACATTGGCGTCGCTAGAGACTGCATCTTGTAAATTTATATAATTCTCAACGCGCATCTTTTTTGATTTAAAGATATATAACGGAGACGTTCACTTTCTACCTTTACATACATGTCTACCAAAAATTGATGAAATGATTGTCTACACCGGGCTAGGAGGTTAAAATCATGTGATACGCATAAAAATCCATACATGATAATTTTTTGTTCGGAGTAGGCTCCTTTGTGACCGGGTTAATGAGTGGAATTTTAAAATGATAACCCTCTTTTCCTTTGCAATAAATCAATTAGTATTGCAGAGCGTCATAAAACTTGTGTGTATCGGCTACCCGTTGCAACGTATCATCACGTGCTCGCAAGACAATGTCTTGTGAAGAAAATTGATCACCACTAATTACGGCTGCTATTTCGTTTATCAAAGGTGCATTGTAGTGTCTTTCATGCTCTCTTCGAGGGGTCCGATCTGTGTGAATGACGACTTTATAAACCTCTTCAGGTAGGTTTTCTAAAGCAGTTTTAAATGTTTTGACTAAAATGTTACGTTCATGCAAGAATCTTTGAATTTTGAACACTGTGTCTCTCTCAACTCCCTGGATAAATTGGCAGCGACGTTCTACCTCAATTTCTTCGTCACCCATAAAATATACTTGTAAAAATTTATGCTGTTCGTTTTCAGCTAGAAAAAGTGAACCTTTTCTATGATAATTTTGCCCTTGCACCGTAAATGTTAACCTTTTTTTATTTCGTACGACATTAAGCCTGTCGTATTTTTGATATTAATCAACGTCACAACTGCACGTTAACATGAACATATCACCTAACATACCATATACTTATTAATATATATTTTTTTTTCATTTTTTTCACTCGAGATATATAACATAAACTATAGTTTCTCTTTTAATATATACAATATGTTTCAGTTAGAAGTTATGATTTAAAAGTTCAAACAATATAAAACTGAAAATAAACTGTTACATTTCATATTAAGCAGTACCTGCTCTACCTTTATATATATTTATTCACATTTGTATTTATAATTGTATATACTTTATATTTAATTTATTTATACCTTTATATCTGTTTAACTATTGCTTTCATGATCCACACAAATAGGTTAGACATTAATATTCTACTATATTTTCAGAAATTAATGACTTATAAAAGTTAAAAGCATGTGATTTGAAAGGTTTAATCGAATATTAACACCGATAATATCACATTTCATTTAAATCTGAAAAAAGCAAAAAACATAATGTAATGCAACGTAAATATCATCGCTATCATAATAACGGGAATCAAAATACAACTTGCAATCCCAGCCGCGTAAGCGGTTTGTGACAAATTTGTTTTAAATTTCTAAGTACGTATAAGGCTACGTTTGCAATTACATCGGACTATGATCACAAGGTGTGGTGATTCATACCTAAGTAACTTGCATAATATGTTATAATATGAATGCAAGTGAAATATACCTTAAAACTTGGAACAGATATTTAGAAATAGTTACATTGTTAATAATAAAATATTACTTTTACATAGGTACGCTAATAGACATTCATTATTTAAGTTATTTATAATTTCGAACACTCATTATTTCATGACTTCTAAGAAACACTTTTATCTTAATTGGGACAGAAATTTATATAAAAATAGAATACACTGTTAGGTACACAGCTAAAGCTTTTTATTTGTTTACGTGTAGTTGTGCGAATCGAACCCTATAGTTGTTATATGAGCAACTTGCTAGTAGCATTTTGAGTAGCGTTAATAGTCCTAATATAGAATTGCAAAATAACGTATTACTTTGTATTTTTGTAGATTGTTAGGCCTTTTTATTATCATTTCTTTTAATAAATCTTGTACGTACTTTCTCTCTTTTTAATTAATATTTTGACTTTATAATTTAAAATAATTTGACTTTATAATTTGACTTTAGCTAGCTTTAACTTTCTCTCTATTCACGCATATATGTATTTATTTATTAAATATCGGGAGGCCGAGTATCAATTCACTTCAATTATATTTCATTTCATGATATTTATCATGCGGGTACTTTATACACATATATATGGGCCCCCCATTGACTTGGGTATTATAATCATTATATTTTATCGGTACATATTTTTTTTTCATACTGTATCACGGTAATAGTTGTACCTTGGGTTGTGCGCACAAGCTTGAGGTCTACGTTTTTTTAAGTCACTTTTAAAGGACTCCAACAATTGTCACAGAGGAAAACTATGTTCGCACCATGATCCAACAAAGGATGTGACCTCAATGTACCATTATTAAGGGTAACAAATTTAAGACTCCTCTGGTCTCTAACGGTACTAACATGAGTAAACTCATGTACATCACTTGTGCTGAAGGCGTTGTTCCTTAGTACCCGTAACTCCTTATTTTATCATCCTATCACGGAAGCATACCCTACTTGAGGACTATATGCTTTACCAGTGATGGACGTTCCCGTATCTCTCCATTACTTATGGGTCAATGTCATAATTTCTTTTATTTTTATTATTGCCATAAATATTTATTACTTCTTTATTTCTTCTGTTAGCAGACCTTTTATATTCACTGTGTAAAGATTGACTCTTGTTATATTTACCTACCTAACTAGTTTCTTGTCTTTCAAAAGAAATAAAAAGTGTTATTTTAGCCAGAAAATATGAAAAATATAGTTGATAATAAGTAAACGTTAAAAATAAACGCATCGCATGATCGTGCCTAATGTCAACTTAACGTGTACAATTTGTTACTACATAAGTAGTAGTACTCATATAAATGAGTGCGAGTGGAATGAAGGTATGTTATTTATTATGTCGTGTATACAGAATAATTGAAAATCACATGATAAGAGTTATCAACTTTACACAACGATACATTAATTTATTTAAACATTTAAAAGAAAGTTTTTTATATTTTACACAAGTTATTATATAAATTTAAGATTTAATGCCTTAAAAAAATTAAAACTTATAATGCTAATGAAATGTTTCTAACCCTTTAAAATTTGGATTCGAAAAAAAAACGAAATGTATGACAGTGTTATTTTAAATCAAGTGCGTAAAATTGGAATCTATTATTTTATTATTTCATTAATTGTTTGGCAGGACACAGTAAAAAAATAATACAAAACCATAACTGCATAAAAGGGAATATAAAGTGGTCTTGCTCCTTAATAGAAGTGCCACATAAGTGCTTAAAATTCAACTTAATTTTTAATATTGTATTATAATTGTTTTTTATTGTAAGTAATAAAACATTTGATAATGAAGTATATTGTGAATAATGTGATAAATAATTTCAACTTAATTATATGTAAAATACAAAATATTTAATATTTAACTTTAAAAACATAATAGCAAAAAAACAATCTACAAATTATTAAATAAAGTTTGAAATAGAATTAAAATCACATAGGTGCGAAGTGACCTCATAATTTGTTTTTTTCGGCTCAATTTTTCTATCTTCTTATCGGCTAACGCTTGCAGGACTTAAGTTTCTTCTATTTTTAAATTTTATTCTCAAATTTGTGTATATATAATCACCATCTAATTCGTTTAATCTTGATGTAATATTTGAAGCTGTCACTGTATTTGTTTCTGAAGTTGATCTTTCCCGTTTTTTCCGTAACATTTTTCTTCTTTTTCTAATAGCTTTTATTAGCATATCTCCTTAAAGAAATAATAACCTTGTCGCCTCTTCTTATGTCTCCGTTTCGGCTTACTTGTCACATCCGGTAGTGTCAATTCAATAGTTGAAAATTGTTCCTTTAGTTTCATATTAATTTTTCCATTTTTCTTTAAGTATTTATGCAGGCCGCGGCGGTGCGCGTGCATTGTCGCCGCGCACCGCCTGACAGGGTCGCCATGTAATATAGGAAAGATGTCAAATGAAGAACACGTGTGGTTGGTACTAAATCTTTAATTAGACTGCTCTCTTAAACCTAAGAGTAAGTACGTTTATTAATATATGCTAGTAGGGTGGAGGCACATACACTAAAACGCTCTATCTGTTCAAGAAGCCTTTGCTGACTTTTATCAGGTGTTTCAGTAGCTCTTAAAGTAGCTTGACGCTCTGCCTGTTCAAGACGCCTTTGCTGACTTTGAGCAGGTATTTCAGTAGCTCTTAAAGTAGCTTGACGCTCTGCCTGTTCAAGACGCCTTCGCTGACTTTGAGAAGGTGTTTCAGAAGATCTTAAAGTAGCTTGACGCTCTGCCTGTTCAAGACGCCTTTCCTGACTTTGAGAAGGTATTTCGGAAGCTCTTAAAGCAGCCTGACGCTCTGTCTGTTCAAGATGCCTTTGCTGACGTTGAGAAGGTGTCTCAGATGCTCTAAAAGCAGCCTGACGCTCTGCTTGTTCTTGCCTTCTCAGTACAGCATCTTCTAAAGATTCTAGCGATCGAGCTAATCTTTTCGCTTGTCTTTGAGAAGATACTCTTAAAGGCTGGACTTACGTTTGCATGACATTATGAAGTAACAAAAAACTTATTTATAAAAAAACGTTAAAATACCTAAAATGGATTAAATTTCCTTTTAAATATTTTTAAAAGCAAATCCAAAACATCTAAAAGGAATAAATATTCCTTTTTAAATATTTTTTAAAATCAAAACATCAAAACCAATTCAAGACACAACACGAATCCGAAAACGATAGCGGAAAAAAATCGAATCACCTTAAACCAAATCACTAAACGAAATCGAAAGCAGTAGTCAATATAAATATAACCAACGAAAAACGAAGTAAGTGTATAAGTACCATATACACTATCTATACTATTAATATACCTTTGAAATATTGTTAAACAATTTAAAACAACGAAAACCAATTCACGATTCTAAATAAACAAAATCCAAAATCAAAGCCAGAGTCTAAATATGTATAAAGGAATACCAACCAAATCAACAAAACCGATCCAAGAAAATACACAAATCCGAAAATGAAAGCCAATATAAATCCATTCAACCTTAACCAAATCACAAAGCAAATAACAAACAACCGAAATCGAAAGCAGGTAGTCGAATAAGCTACGAAATAGAAACAATTTAAGCGTATAGGTACCGTATACACTATAAGTTGACGCGCGACTCAACAGCGGGAGTTAAGTACATGTCAGGAAACATTTCGTTACCGTGTTTTAAAAACCTAGTAACGACATCTAGCGGAATCAACTTAAACTATGTATAAGTTAGTAAGAACTCTCAAAAATATTTTTCTTATAATTTTGCACAATTTTCTAAACGATTCATTCATAGCCACAAATAAGAACTGTATTCATTTCCTTCAATAAATAATACTAAAGCTTATTAATAAGGCTTACTAAGAACTGTTTCTACCACAGTTAAGTAATAGTTAAGGCTGAAAGCGTGACAGGTGGTGATAGTATTTCTGATCCATTCTTATTATCACGCCTGTAACCCTTGCAGGGTAAGCAGAGCATCAACGGATTACTTAATATCGTCTGCGAGGTTATCGCCTACTTTGTGAATTACAATGCACCAAAACGTTTGAAGAAAATCAGCTGGTGAATTTTATGTTTTTTATCGCTCTCTTCCTGGTCCTGCGTGGAAAAATACAGATCCATACATTTTTTTATCTTAATTTTGGTAAAAAGACATAATAATCCAGATATTCTGACCTTCTGTGTTCGTCAATCGTACCGTCGTCCGTCTTGTAGAATCACGGTGGCGCCACCTAGCTGAATTTAATTTTACAACATATTCGATTTTCCCACGGGAATGATATGTTTTTCCGCTGAAAAAAATTAGCTATGTATACAGACCCAAATAAAAAAAAACTTAACATTTTTTCCCAGAATGGGATATTTTTCTGCGGAAAAAAGTAACCTATGTCACTCTACAGCCACCGAACTATCCCCATACAAAAAATCTTGCCATGCTGACGCTCTGTTGCGACGCGAAAAAAGGACAAACTTTTGCAACATATTCTATTTTCCCACGGGAATGAGATGTTTTTCCGCGGAAAAAAGTAACCTATGTTACTCTACAGCCACCGAACTATCCCCATACAAAAAATCATGCCATGCTGACGCTCTGTTGCGACGTGAAAGAAGGACCAACAAACAAACAAACAAACACACATTTTCAACAACAACACACTTTCGCATTTATAATATTAAAGTATGGATTCCAAGTTCCTATAAAGTTACTAATGAAAGTGTTGAAATAACTATGGATAGTACTATCAATGCTCTTGGAATACAATGAAATATGCTCAAAGATGTTTTTGAACAAAAAATTGATATTACTACACAGAAAAAACCATTCACTAAAACTACAGTACTATCAGATATAGCAAGATGTTTTGATCCATTGGGTTTTTGTAGGACCTGTTATAATAACTGCAAAAATCTTTTTGCAAAAATTATGGTTAAGAGGTGTTAGTTGGACTGATGAACTTCCAAAAGAACTTGCAAGTGAATGGGTTAGTTACAGAAATGAGTTGTCGCAAATGGGTAAAATAAACTTAGAACGATGGATGCATACTACTTTTGATGGAGAACGGTTTGATGTTCATGGTTTCAGTGACTTCTTGTTTAGCTTAACTAAACAAAATGTATTTGTCTCAATTATCGCTGCAAAAACAAAGGTTGCACCCAGGCGACAAGTTTCTTTGCCACGGTTGGAACTTTGTGGAGCAGTAAACAGTAAACTGATCAAAGATGTAAAAGTAAGTCCTAAAATTAATGATGAATCTATATATGCTTGGAATGATTCCACTATTGTTCTGTCTTGGCTTAGGAAGAATCCTAATGCATGGAAAACTTTTGTAGCAAATAGAACAAGTGAGATAATAAATGTAATAAGTAGTGATCGGTGGCACCACATCAAGTCGGGAGATAACCCAGCTGATTGCGCTTCGCGAGGCAATAGACCGAGTTCTTTTAAAGATTTAGATTTGTGGTGGCACGGACCAAAGTTTCTACGTCAAAGGAGAAAATATTTCCACTCCACTAGTTGATATACCAGACACTAATCTTGAAATAAAACTAACAATACAGACTAATGTTACCATAAATTCTGAATGTATTGATATAAAAACTCAAGGTGTGGAAACTCTTCCTCATATTAACAAATAGTCAAAATTACAAAGGCTCATTCGAGTTACAGCATGTATGTTAAGATTTATTGAAAATTGTAAAACTAAAATTCAATCCAAAAGAAATAAATCACAATCTACATCATTTACTCAATACTTAACTGTTCAAGAATTAAGAAAATCTCTAAAAGTATGTATTCGTATCTCACAAGCACTTCAATTTTCAAAAGAAATGACAATACTGAGTAAAGGATGTAAATTCCCTAAAATATGTAAATTTGCATTTTTATCACTATTTATTGATAAAAACAATATTTTAAGAGTCTTAGGGCGACTGCGTAATGCCCAAATTTGTGATGATGCTAAAACTCCTATATTGTTATCATCTAAATGTCATTTAACAACTTTAATCATTAGAGATTCACATCTTCAAGCATTACACGGAGGTCCTCAACTTACACTAAATATCGTCCGTAACAAGTATTGGATAATCGGGGCAAAAAATTTGATTAAAAAACTTATTCGACACTTGCTTTAAACATTCTACTGCACCGATCAGCCAATTGATGGGTCAACTAACCTTTCCGCTGTAGTGGGGTGGATTACGCTGACCCAGTTATTTTTAAATTGTACCCTGACAGATGTGAAAAAACTTGTCATCATCATCATCATCATCATCAGCCTGCGGCAGTCCACTGCTGGACATTGGCCTCTCCCAAGGTGCGCCACTTAGCCCGATCCTCGGCTACAAGCATTCAGTTTCTATCAGCCATCTTGCGCAGATCGTCGCTCCATCTGGTCAGGGGGCGTCCCACACTAGTGCCAGACCGGTTCGAGTAAACCAACAAAAAACCCCCCCCAAACAAAGAACATAGCTCTTTCCATTGCTCGCTGAGCGACTTTAAGCTTTTGGAGCAAACTATCGTCAGTGTCCACATTTCGGCACCATAAGTGAGTACGGGCAGAAAGCACTGGTTGAAGACTTTTGTCTTCAGACTTTTCGGTATGGGCGACGATAAAACCCGACGGAGCTTTCTAAATGCTACCCAGCCCAACTGAATCTTCCGATCGGCTTCCTTCTCGAAGTTATTCTTACCTAGTTGCAATATCTTCCCGAGGTAGGCATATTTCTTCAACTACACAACTTCACAGTACAACTTCGAGAATTTCACCATCAACAGTAATTGGAACTGGCATGACATAATCGTTGAACATAATTTTTGTCTTGTTCAGATTCATGCACAGTCCAACACGTTGGGAGGATTCATTTAGTCTGTTCAGCATATCCTGAAGTTTCTGCAGCGATTCTGCCATGACAACGATATCATCAGCAAAGCGTAAGTGTGAGATGTACTCACCGTTTACGTTAATACCGCGTCCTTTCCAGTCTAACGTCTTAAAAACATCTTCCAGTGCATTTGTAAACAGTTTAGGGGATATAACATCCCCCTGTCTCACTCCGCGATGCAACTGGATTGGTTTTGTTTGAATATCCTGTACTTGGACGGACATCGTGCTGGTGTTGTAAAGGCATCTCAGCACTTCGATGTACCGCCAGTCAATTTGGCACCGCTGTAAAGAATCTAGAACAGCCCAAGTTTAAATGGAGTCAAAGGCTTTCACATAGTCCACAAATGCAAGACACAGGGGCTGATTATACTCTGTTGTCTTCTGTATTATTTGCTGCACTATGTCAATATGGTATATAGTGCCAAATCCTCCTCGAAACCCAGCCTGTTCCCCAGGCTGAAAGTCGTTGAGTATTTGCGCGAGTCGATTTGTGATGACCCTCGAAAACAACTTATAGACGTGGCTCAGAAGCGAGATGGGTCGATAATTTTTTAGCATAGTCTTGTCACCTTTCCTGTGAAACAACACTGTAATGATTTTGCTCCACGCCTTTGGAGTTCTCCCATCTCGTAAGATGCAGTTAAAAACTCGACAGAGCTCTTTTAGCAAGGGTTGACTCCCAGCTTTTAAGAGCTCTGTTGTAACTCCATCTTCTCCAGGGGCTTTTTCATTTTTAAGTTGACCAAGGGCCAGCTCAATCTCCCCAAGGCAGATGTCTGGCAGCTCGTCGGTACAGTGGCGGGTTAGCGTGGCTCTGGGATCATCGTATTTAGGGTCGGGTTTTGGCTTTTGTAAGGTATATAGTATAAAAAACTTGTAAAGCTTATATATGTCTGTTTGTTTGGACAGTCACAAAATCTATCCACCTCGAATTAGTGAGTGACTTATCCTCTGCTGCCTTTATCGCAGCTTTTCGATGATTTATTACCCGTCGTGGACATTGCAGTGATTTGTGGAGTGACTGTGCAACAAACTTTATTGGTACCTCTAAAGAACTCGATTCTATGTTTAAAAATAGAAAGTCTACTGTTGTAGGAGAAATCGATCAGCTTTTAGCTAATGACAACACGAACTGGCACTTTATCCAACCAGGTTCTCACACTTTAGCGGATAATAGTAAGCTGGTGTAAAGTCCGTTAAAGGTCACTTAAAACGTGTTATTGGACAGACACTTTTAACTTTTGAAGAGTATGCCACTTTTTTGGCTCAAGTAGAATCTTGTGTTAATTCACGACCATTAACTCCTGTAAGTACTTCAGCTGATGACGCTTCTCCTATTACACCCGGACATTTTTTGATTGGCAAAGCACCTATCACGATCCCTGAGGAAAACCTTGAAACTGTTAAATTATCTTATCTAAGTCGATAGCAACTACTTCAACGGATGTTACAAAATTTGTGGACTCGTTGGAGTTCAGAGTACCTTACAACTCTACAGCATCGTTACAAATGGTAAAATCGAAATGAGGAACCAGAAATTGGTAAGGATGTGCTTCCTTCAGGAAAATGGCTATTAGGTCGTATTTTAGATAAGCATCTAGGGAAAGATGGTTTAACTAGAATTGTTACATTGCAATTTAAGAATAATATTTTCAAAAGACCTATCACAAAAATCTGTCCTCTTCCCACAGATTTAAATTAGTCTAATATAGCGGCGCCGGAATGTTTAGACGATTAAATTTAGTTTTTATAATGAACAACAGTTGGCGCCACAAGTCGAAAGAGTTTTTATTTAATAGTATTGTAAGTTTAAATTTTTATGACAAATAAAGAAAAAAGAATGTGACGTTTTTCAACAAAAAAAAAGTGTGAAGAAAATTTCAAATTGTGCGGTGTAATTTCAAAAGTAGTGATATAAAGAATGTGCATCTAACAATTGTTTATTATGTTGTTGTTTTTTTAGAAATCATTTTTTTTTTGTTTTAATCACTAGATTAATTTTTTATATGATATTTTATGATATTTTTGAGGTAAAGAACTTATTGCAGTAGATTATTTTTGTAACGTTTCTGTATATTCGATATCACAACTAATAAAATCGGTGCTGAAATAACCCTTCCGTTTTGTTACTGCGTGGAATCGTATTGAAAATAATAATATGTTAAAGTACCTAATGTATTTACCTATTAAATGGCCGTTTTTTATGTAATAAGTTAATGTTATATCTTTTTCTGTATATTTCTATTTCTATTTCTATTGATCAAAGTAATCACCCATACAATAAATGCATCTTTGCTAACGCAGTGGTAATTAATTGATGGTCTTCTTGAAGAAATCAGCTGGATGGGAGGCAATAAATTCTTCACGCCAAAAAGTTTTACAATTTTTGAAAAAAAAAAGAATTCTGTAGGCGCAAGGACTTGTTAGTACGACAAATGACGGAGAGCTTCAAACCCCAGCTCTTGTAATTTGGAGACCGTCTGTTATGCAGTATGAGCAGCGGAGACCAGCGATTGACCAAAGATGGTTGTAGACGTGCGTGCTTTTCCATCATTGTGTTCAGTTCTTCAAGACAAGGTGGCGTTATATCCCCGAAACTCTTCACCGCTGCGTTGTAAGACATTTTCAAGCTACTGGACTGGAAAGGATACGGTATTAACATCAATGGCGAGTACATAACTCACCTTCGGTTTGCCGACGATATAGTCCTTATGGCAGAATAGCTGGAGGACGTTAGCACTATGCTCAATGACCTTAATGGTGTCTCCCAACGGATAGGTCTTAAGATGAACATGGACAAAACAAAGATCATGTTTAATGTCCATGTCACACCTATGCCGGTAGTAGTTGGGAGCACTATGCTCGAAGTTGTTGTCGAGTACGTTTACCTGGGACAAATAGTCCGACTGGGTAAGTCCAACTTCGACCGAGAGGTCAATCGACAGATCTTCACAGTGCACATCTGCAGTGATATTCATATTGTTTCGAAAGAAACTGTGTTGAATCACACTTTCGCTGGTTCATCAAACAGTGACTCATCACTTTTCTAGGGGTAAATTTTCATTTAGGCCATTGCTTAGGTTCTAAACGTCGGGTATTAAAATTAATATAAATAAAACGCGATAAAATCCGTAAAAGTAGTTTTAATCAATGTATAGTGTTCGCGTAAATATAAGAAATCATTATGTAAGACAGATTTATTTTGAAACTTTATATTAAGATTAAAGAACAATGAATATAGAAAAAAATAGTCCCCCGTGACCATGGGTGCTGGAAAGCACCCGAAACGTCGGGTATTAAAATTAATATAAATAAAACGCGATAAAATCCGTAAAAAGTAGTTTTAATCAATAAATCTGTCTTACTATGAATAATATATATTATGAAGAGGGAGTAGGATCACTCACTCTTCATCACCAGCCACTAATTCTGTAGTGGCTGGCGATTGGGAGTGCCATCACCATTGCGAGACTATTGGTTCATCGCTCGCTAACCGCCTTCCTCACTTCAGCTTTTTTAAATAGGCAAATCATTCAAGTTATGCATACCAGTTGACACATTTTTGAATAGGTCAACCACAACCAACAGTAGATTAAGGAAGTATACGGGCACCATTGTATGCTAAACATGTTCATAATATCGAACGGATTCAAAAAAATCGTTACCCATTTATACTTTAAATTCAGACTTTTTGGCTCTTCATATCGAAACGATTGCAAATATTACGGTCTGTTAATGTTTATAAAGAGACGTAAACTGCTGCATATCGGACTTCTGTACTATATATTACACGAAGCAATCGACTGTCTTCATTTATTGACTTACATTAAATTTAATATCCCAATGAGTCGTACCAGTCATACCAGAAACTTGATGTTTTACGTACCCTTATATCCGAAAAAGTATGAGAAAAATAGTTTTCTAACGCTTTTTGTAGCGACATATTATAATGCAATAAATTAGCTAAATTGATTATTTTAATATTACTAAAAGTGGATTCAAAAACAAAATTTCAAGTTTACTATCTCCATCTGAATGCAATTAGTATATTATAGTAATTAAAAAGTATCTAAATTATTATCTGTCGTATTCATATAATATTTATAAGCTACTTTTTTACGCTAGTAAGCGTGAATTAAACTATAAATTTATAACATTTTACGTTTACATTTTAGCATTAGCATTTTAGTCAATTTAGTGTATGACATTGGATAAACAATTATTTGAATTTTCTTATAAAAAGAGAAATAAAAATCTTTTTAAATTTATTTTTTAATACAAAATTCTTACAATAACATTCTTAAATGATACAAATAAGAAAGAATTATCCATTTAAGCTTATAAAATATTTAAAAATAAACAAATTAGGCGAAAATAATATTTATTATAATGTTTTTGATCAAATTTAGACTTAAAAATTAATAAACTGAATAAAAATATATTTTTAAATATCATACCTTATACTAATGTGATATGGTTTGCGAGATTCACTATAATATCTTACCTCAAATCACTATACTAAATTATGACATATTTTAATATTTATGAAAAATTTTACTTACCAAAGAGTATTATTATCTACCCCAATGTCTTTTAAATGAAAACATGTATAACCTATTTAAATAACAATTATGAATTTGTTATCGCCATAAATGGGATAAAATTTTAAAATTGTTAAATAAATATGTTCATAAAATAAAAATTATAAATTGAAGTAATTATTACTCAAGTTTCAGTTTATTCCAATTGCTATAACATTTTAGTAAATTTAAAAATTTTAAAAATTGATTCCCAAATTGTTTCGAAACAAATTTTTTATACAGAACGTTACATAATAGAATCCAATTTATAACCTTAATTCTTGGAGCCAGTTAATAAGGAAGGAAAAATATTAAATGAATCCAAGATCATTCATGTGCTTCTACTTTCAATGACGTATTTGTGATTGTGATGTATGTGATGTGTGATTGTGACTAATAATATAATGAATATTAAAGTGCAGTGGAATTATTCAGTCATTAATACGGTTCTTTTTTGTTGGCAGTTAAATTTTATAAAGGTTCTGAATCACTTATCCTAATATACGAAATGGATTAAATTTATTAATTCTGTTTAGTGTTTGTTTCGGTCTTCTAGATCTATTGGGCCGTTGCAAAGGTTCACTTGCACCAGATAGTAACGGCGATTGAAAATCATCAATAGTTTCCAAATTACTTGAATTGTTTACTGTATCTTCGATACCTTCTGTGATATTAAAAATATCATTTGCAATTGGAACATAAGTTGCACGTGATTCTGGGTACATTTTACTAATAATATCAGACTTGTTTAAAATATAAACATAAGGTGAGGATTCCGTATTCATTCCTGTACTTTCACTTGCTTTCGTAGAATCTGCTTTAGTCGCGGTACTAATAGGGACAGATAGTGAATAATTTAAAGTAGTAAATCTCATATCAACTATAGTAATAGAATTAATGTCGCTCTGTGTAGTTGCAGTGGAGATATCAACATATGTGTTATCTGTAACGTTGTTTTTCTCAATTTCAATGTATGCATCTGCATTTATCGGGTTATTTAAAACTGTAGAAGTAACAAAGTCGTCTTTAAAAATAGGTGTTTTTGTTGCAACATCAAAATCTAACTGGGGACTAAAATTGCTACTCTCGTTTCGCATACTACTATTTATTATTTTATTTTGTAAGACGACCTCGTCAATATTGACATATTTACTAAATGTAGAATTTTGGGAGGTCAACTGAGAGTTGTTTTTGACATTCACGTCGATATTCGATGATTCTGATTCTGTTATATTATTTAATGGTTTCATATCAATCTCATCGTTTTTACTTGGTATTGTTGAATAAGAATCGTTGTGTCTATTCACATCCCGTAAAGTAACTGTTAAATCAATGACATCGTCATTCTGAATTACATCAAAATAATTTTCAGTTGTGGTACCTAATTTTGATGTTTCATTCAAATTAGTATACGTGTAAACAAATGATTGATTACTCTTATTTAAAACGTTATCAATATTTTTATTTATCTTGACTTTTTCTTTTTTCGTTATTTCCTTTGATATACTTGTAATATTGGAATCAAAATCTTTATTAATATATTTTTTTGGTAATGCATTTTTTGCATTTTCTTTTTTTAATTCATTTCCTCGTATTTCTGCTTTTTCTGTACTTAATCCACTTGAATTGAAGGTGCTTGCCAAATTTGGCTGTTCAGTAGTTATTAAAAGCTTATTTTTTACGCTTAAAATGCCATTCTGTTCATTTGAATTTTTTAAAGAATTGTGTGTGTTTAAAAGTTTAGCGTGTTTTTCTTCAAAAGACAGTACATTCATATCATCACTAAGCTTTGCTTTTGCAATAACTAGCGGTGGAACAAAGTGATCAGTGGGTTGAGTGAATATAGTTTCAAAATTACCTAACCTTGCAAGTTCGTCGTGAAGCTTCTTATGCTGCATATTTTCTTCGTCTTCCATTTTTTCTATTCTATAGTTGGTCAAAAAGTTATTGTTATTGACTAAGTTTGGGATATCATTACTCTGAAGGTTGTTATTTTCCATTACATCGAGATTAATATCTTTACGCATTAATAAATTGTTATTATCGCCCAAAATTTGGTGCGTTGTAGACGGCATTTTAATTTGTACAGATTTGAGTGTAATTTGATCTAAGTGAGAAGGTGTTGATATCATGTTAGCCAATTGATTATCATCATCTTCATTATTAATAATTTGTTTTTCTTCTGGGATGATGCTTGTAGTTTCGTGACTATCACCTATAACGGTTATGTCAGTAGTGATATTATTATTATTATTGATTGACAAATTATTTGATGGACTTGACAATTCAACTTCTTCAGTGCAAGAAAGGTCTTTAAGAAGATCTTCACGTTTCTGTAACAAGAAACAGCAAAAGTCATTTTAGAAGACAATCAAAATAATAAATAGCAATTTTAAAAGATAATTTTTATATCTCATATATAAATTATACCATATTTCCAATGCACTGAATGCGTTTAACGCCTGCTAGACCGCAATCTGCTGTAAGCTGAACAGCAGCACTTTCAGGCAAGTACAAAATGGTCAACGCCGGCAGGGCTCGAACCATACATCCCTCGTTGCCAAGTGCCCATTGTGGTACTGTTATAAAAAAAAATAAAAAAAAATGTTTATTTCAATTACATAAAGCTTTAAGATACAGGGTTTGGAGATCACCTTTTAAGCAAAGAGATGCTTGTGTTAGGTGACTCCGCTCTTCCACTTAACATTATACAGTGTATATAATTGGAAACAAAATAAAAGAAAAGAAAGTACAAATACAAAATGGATAAAGGAGCGCACTTGTGTGATGTAAGTTTGATTAATAAACAGATTATGGTAACGATGATACCATAGCCTCAATGTCATCGTAGGTTTTAGTCTTAAGCCAATTAGTCACAGCTAGTTTACAGTCACGGAGTTTTAGAGGATAGATGTTTAGCTCTTTATTCAATAGGTTGTATAAGTGGGAAGATTGCCTTTCATACTGCCGCTTGGCAAAAACAGATCTAACTGGGACAGTTGGAGCGACCAAGTAGCTTCTTCTGCTACTCATAATCGGCTTTTTGGGGTCAAACGGGAGGGATTTATGTTTACTCAGAATAAGGTGGAGTAGGTAAAGTTTTCTTACAGACAGTAGGTTAGAGGTTAGGTAAAGGCTTTGGGTTGAAAATCTGTAGGGTTTAAAAACATAACTTTAAGCAGAGATCGCTGCGCCCTCTCAAGTTCTAAAAACTTAATTTTTGTTGTACCACCCCAGCATGGCAGACAGTATGTAAGGATAGATTGGGCTAATGATACGTAGACTTTCTGCAAAAGATTCTTTGAGGCAACGTGTCGCAATGTTTTAAAAGTCCATATTAATTTCCTAATCCTATTCATGATCAGTTCAGTATGCATATGCCAGGACAGGCGTTGGTCAATCATGATACCAAGGTACTTAGTATACTGTAACCTGTCAATTTTTGTACAAGAGCAGTCAGGAATTGGGGGGTTAGCACAGGAGTGGATCTTTATTTGGAATTCGAGTGGTGGTTGATTGTGTGTATACTTGGTGAAGCATACGTAATTGGACTTGGAGGCATTTAGTGTGAGGAGGTTACGCTTAAGCCAAAATGCAATCTTAGACAGGCCGATTTCGGCTGACCTTTTAACTTTTGTCCAAGTGTTATCAGCGAAGACTATGGCAGTATCATCCGCGTATGAGAAAATGTGACCGCTGTCAATAGTCATATTGCATAGGTTATTAATATATATAAGAAACAATGTCGGACCAAGGACACTTCCCTGCCCGACACCGTATGAAATTGTTTCTTTTGAGCTAGTAAACTTCCCTATTTTGACTGTTTGTTTGCGACTGCTTAGGTAGGATTTGAACAGATCGAGAGGGGTTCCCCTTATGCCTATGTTTTCAAGCCTGTCTAGAAGTATGGGGACAGATACTGTGTCAAAGGCCTTTTTGAGGTCGAGGAAAACTGCCAGACATTTGCTACCTTTATCCACTTTGTCAACTATAGTAGATGTTAAAGACAGGACCGCATCCTCAGTGGACCTTCCCTGCCTAAACCCAAACTGAGAAGGTGACAGAATGTTATACTTAGAAAGGTATTTAGTTAAACGTGAATTTAAGAGTCTTTCTAGGATTTTTGAGATGGATGGCAGAACTGGAATTGGCCTATAGTTTGACGGGTTTGACCTGTCTCCACACTTATACACAGGCGTTATTAGGGCTACTTTTAAAGCATCCGGGAAAAGTCCCTGCTCAAAGCAAAGGTTTGTTAAATAAGTTTGGATTGGCACAATTTGTTCGTGTGCAGCTTTAAGGAATTTAACTGGAATGTGGTCCCAACCTGGAGCACTATCTGGTTTTAAGCTCATTAGTGTATCATGAACTTCACAAAAGTCTGTGTCGAGTAGGGCAAAAGAAGAGGCCGATGTACTGGCAGATAAAGATGAGCTAGGATCGTTATTAGTTACTGTAGAAGACGGAGGTGGTGAGATATTGTCCGCAAGAACCTTTCCTATGTTAGAGAAAAAGTTATTCACTTTGTTAGTAGAGTTCTGGGGAGTATTAGATAGCTCTAGGAGTTCCAAGTTATTTGTTTTTTTAGGTTTTCGCTGTGTAATGTTGTTAATGATCTCCCACGTTTTTTTAGGATTTTTATGTGCTTTGGCAAGTTCGTCTCTGTCATATTTTCGTTTTTGTTTTTTGATGATGCAGTTGCAGTAATTGCGGTACTTTTTGTAGGTAACTTTTAGTACCTCATTGAAAGGGTCAAGTCTCAGTCTCCGTTGCATGGTGTTTCGGTTGTGAATACAGCGCAATAAACCAATAGTCATCCACGGTTTCAGGGTTCTATTTTTTGACGAGATTACAATAGTGATAGTACTAAGAGCGATACAGTTTTGAAGAATTTCGATTAATTTATTAGTTAGTGTGTTAGGGTTTGTTAGTTGCAACAGGTTGGTCAGGTTGCTATCTTTTAAGTGGTCGAGTCCTTTCTCAACGTTAAAAACTGATTTTATTTTAGTAGGTTTTGTTATGTTTGTATGGTTTGTAATTTTTAGAAAAGTCATGAAGTGATCTGTGATAGTTGTATGAATAATTGCAATGACTGCAGTTTTATTGGCAGGTTCGAGTTTTATATTGAAATGGTCTAGACAATTTTTGCCTCTCGTGGGTAGGAAGTGACCAGAGAGGAGGCCATGCATTGCCAGCATATTGAGATAATTTAGCCTATTTGTGCGTTCATGTGATTGCTCGCCTTGATTTAGTATCAGATTAATATTAATGTCACCTGTGATAATTACATTTTTAGTTGATTCAATGGTAGTAAGGTGATTATTTAAGGAATGGATAAATTCATCAGCGTTTGTGGTTGAGGGGGATCGATAAATCGCTATGACTATAAGGTCAGGCGAGATATGGACCTCCAAACAAGATGCATGAGTAAGCTTTATTTATTGTGTTAATTAAAATATATTTATATAGTTAAAATTCTAACATATAAAACTAGTAAACTGAAGCATAATTTGTTAATTATTTAAAATTAGGCATTAAAAAGCATAAAATAGAAGTAAATTATGTAATGCTAATACCTGGCAATTCGCATATGAAGGAAGCAACGGTTGGTCCACCGCAGGTGCGGGCCTCCCATCTATAATCTGCGCCTGGATCTGCAGCAGCGCATAAAGGTGCAATGCGAGGATCAGGCGCAGAGCTCCAATATCCGTCACTACTTAATCCACGATAGTCACTGTTAGAAGATTTATTACTTTTATGATGAATTTTTTATGATTATAATCTATTTCTTAAGCATTTTACATTTTATAAGAAAAAACCAACTTTAGAATAAAAAAACTTCATAATTTTTACATAGTACGTCAGACCGAGCTACGTAAGGGACACATTTATTGGCCTTGTATATTTTAGTTGCATTCATATAGATAAGAACATAAAGGCATTTACAACAACTTACGTCCATGTAAATTCGCCCTCTGGATTGCTTCTTATTAGTCCAACCCACACCGCACTAGAAATGTCTAGTTCTTTGAGATATGCTCGTACAGCATCGTATTGAGCTGTGGTATCAACTGGAAAAAAGAAACTAATTTAATATAATTTATCACAGTATTATATGAAGACCTTATGCTGGGCTTTAACATATTTCTTAAGCACATAGAGTGACAATCTAGCTAACAATCCACATAGTAATGAGTGGCATGAAAAACTTACACTGGTAACATGCCTCCAACCATCAAACTAGAACCCAAAACTGGATGTCCTTCTACTTTAGCAAAAATGAGCACAACAATCCGAAACAAGAAGGTGCCCTACAATCTGTGCCATACTTCCTTGACATTACTCAGATGAAATTATTTCGTAGTATATCGACTCCAGTAAATTTTTTGTCAGTATTTTGTTTTTCTATAGATGAATATATATTTATCTATAGAAAAACAAATACGGACTAAAATAAATATCTATTTTCTTTATATACTTTACACTACACTTATTAATCATAATTCGTAATGGTGTGTGTTACAGCATAGATAAAATCTAGATTAATAATTATATAATTATATAAAAACACGTTAACCTCCGCTCAGATGGTTAACGCTCGCTGTAAATATAACAGAACGCGATTGTAACCCGGGTTCGATCCCCGCCGGCACCAATGAAATTGTTAATTGCAATTTTAAGTGCTGATTTACCACGTGCTCGGCAGTGAAGGAAACATCGTGAGGAAACCTGCATGTCTGAGGAATAAGAAAAAAAATTATTTTGAAGACATGTGAAGTTCGCCAACACGCATTAGGGCAGCGCGGCGGACACTTCCTTGGCCTAAAACCCTCTCAGAAATGAGGGGGAGGCCTGTTTCCAGCAGTGGGACGTATATAGGCTGTAACTTTACTTTTACTTTTACTATATATATATATATATATATATATATATATATATATATATATATATATATATATATATATATATATATATTCCAAAAACTCTTAAAAGTTAAAAGGAAGCTTAAAGTTGCTCAGTGAGCTATAGACAGGATTATACTCGGACTATCTCCGAGACAATAAACCAAAAAGGAAGTTCTTCCTTTTCTATACCAAAATTTTAAACAAGTAATTTTACTTAGTATGTTTCATCCCTATTACCCGAAAATACCAAGAGCGGTGGCCAGCACGCTGCTGCCTGCAAATCATCTTTATTATGAGAGAGCCATGTCCAGGAATGATTCCTCTGATAATGATATAACATTGTTCAGGAAAGAGACGACTAACTGGATCTTTTAAATAATTCACAAATGACATTTATATTTGCCAAAGCTCATAAGCCACGTATTCTTTCAGTGATAAAACACGAAAGCAAATCAATATCTGGCACACCTTTGTGTTTAGTAGTCCCCTAAGTTTCTAACACACTGACGTCAATGCCACACCTCGCATTTTCATTTACGAGCCAATTCAATACATTAGCTAAATGAAACCAATTTATCCTAATTGCATTATAAATGATCGCTCTATATTCATTTACATATTATTGTCAAAAATATCGTGTCCGCTCTTAGGTTTACCTGAAAAACAACACCAAATATCGCGGAATAAGCAAATATATGTAAATAAAGATTTTTCGTAATCAGTTCTCTTACGTCCATTCTTCTTATAAACATTAAGATTTTTTACATTATTCATAGCTAATTTCATCATCCATCAAAAGTCTTGATGTTTTTATGGTCCTTTCCTTAATCGCCTTTCAAGACAAACACGGGACGAAATATGACGGTGATGATGATGATTCTCTTACAAGTACGCCGTTACTAAACAGAAATAAAATTAGCCCTTAAATATCTCTTAATGTTTTCAATACATTAATTAATAAATACATGTAACTTTAATTTGTTATAATAAGATAATCATAGCGTATTATTTAACACATCAATAAGTTTTATTCTATTTCAAACTTCTGACAGTAACGGATCGACGCAAAACTTCGTTAAGTAGTCAAGTAAGCAATCTATAAAGTTAGTTAAAGAACATGCCAAAGCTGGCTAGCGAAGTTTGTAAAAAATATGTTTCGTTATGATTACGACTTTGAGTTTGTTTTATAAGTATTTTTCTAATCAGATAATACATGAAATTCGTTTATACGAGTATAACCAATTGATTTACTAACAACCTATGAACTTACGATTGACAAAAATGTCAATCGTAAGTTCATAGGTTGTTAGAAAGTTTAAGGGAGCAACGAAATCGTCCTTAAAAATATTTCTTATAGACAAATCATACCTTAGCTAGGCTATAAAGAATGATAAATCTCTGTAACAAAACAGCATATACGACTAAATACATATCATAATATTTCGATTTCCTATACCCATATCAGAATTTACATATTTTACATTTGTTGGTCTCATGACTTGAAACTTCTTCGGCTCCGTGGTGCAGTGGCTTAGCAATGTGTGGCTGCGCTGGGGGCTGCGGGTCCGAATCCCGCACGGAACAAGTATAATTGTATGGCCTACAAATAATTGTTCCGTGCCTGGATGTTTGTCCTTGTGCAATTTATGTTTGTAAATTGCCTCTACGATACACGAAAAAATCCAATTGTAACGTAGGTAACGTTTTAAATAAATTAAAATAAATTAGCATCGACTTTTTACTAATTTAAGTGACAAACTAACTTCCAGTCCACCTGATAGTCAGGGGCTTCTACTGCCTAATGACACCTGCAGGAAACTACTAATAAAGAACTAACAAAATTTTTGAAAAGCTAGGAATAAGAGTACTAACCAGTATTTCATAAATTAATAATGCCACAAAAGTTAATTCGAATTTAGTAATATATGCAAGAAGTAAATATATAACATAAAAATATAAAGATGTCATAAGCTTGAGCTTCTTAATTTAGATAAATGAAAACTCATTCGCTTCAAAGGGTCATAAAACATAAAGGTGTATTATTTAGCGAGCGGACGATCAAGTACGACGTTAACAATAATGAAAGAGCTCTCGTCGACAACGACGTGACAAATCGACAACATTGATTCCATCGAAAATTCTACAAGTATATTAACTTAAGTATTCTTCCCTATCTTATAATATAATACCTATTATTATTAGCTAAAGCTTCAATACCACCTTTTTAAAATAAATTTCAATATTTATCTGACTTCTTTTTTGAACTAAAGATTACTTTGACTTCAAAGCTGTAGTCTAGACAAAATTTCTATGAGAATCACGATTTATTTCATTCCAAATTTCTTTATTTGTCATAAATAGGGTAAGTATTACGTTGTTACAGTAAAAATAAGTTTATTTTAAGCATGAGAAACTGTTATGGTAAGAGAACTAGGCAATATTTAACTCCGCTAATATTTAATAGAATAGATTTTATAAGAGATACGTCCAAAGACATAAGCACTGTACTATTAAAGAAAAGACTGAAAAATACCAGAAAAGTATAATGTACTACCTATAATAAATATTAATTAAAGATAGAGATATTTATTGTAATAAATATATCTAAGATAAGTATGTATGTAACAATGCAAACTTTTCCTGTATTTTGTTGGATACAATAAAATCAAAAGCAAAGTTTTTTTCTGATCAATTTGCTGGTTTTGTGGAAATTAAAATTTAAAAACCGACCAAGGTCCGCCAAGCACAACATAGAGGTTTTGTAGTTACTCGTCACTGTACGTGAATTTAGAAGGGGCCTTCTTGATACTATTTGAATATTAAGTGAAGACGCATTTTGAACGCTATAACGACTAAAACCGGCCTAAATAGGACGATGAAAACTGAAGGACTTATTTTCCAAGCAGACTTGTAAGGTGTGGTATTCAAAAAAGATTAAGAAAACTTATCGATTTTCAAAATAATACAATCTATAGCAAATAGTTCACATGCTAAGTCCATACAATAATTCTATATAAATTTTGATAGTTCCCGTCAGTACCTACACACCTAAGATATACATGACCGTAAGGAACCTTCCAGTAAACCACCACTGAAACTATCCTGAGGGTCGCCCGCGTAAACTAAGAGTACCACAAATGAAACCGTAGAATAACTACAATAGAACCACAACCTACAATAGCCTACAATAACTACCAACTTAAAATAAGCGAAAATGATATGTCAGGATCGGTCTCTTGGCGATTGATCCTCTATGCTTACCTCGCAAAAAATGTAAAGTGATACGATGGGAGGGCAAAAAGTTCACGGAATAGCGGGGTTGGCGAGAGTGAGTTTACTCATCCAGGTAGGCGCTAATTAAGTGACTCATTGTTAGTTTATATACCAAGTTTTATCCTAATTGGGTCGTTAGCTTTTGAGTTATCAACAAGTAAACAAGTCCATCGGGAAGAAACTAGACACTATGTAGAAAATTGTATATCGCGCCGTCATTAATTTTCTCACCAAATAAGGAAAGACACCGCAAACCATTTCCAAGAGATGTCAGCTGTTTATGAGAATTCCGCTCTTCGAAACTATGCTTTATAAATCGCACGCCCTTTTCAAACAAGGGAGGGACTCCATTGAAGACGACCCCCGACCTGGACGGCCGATTGAGGCTACCACGTCAGAAAAAAGTTGAAAAACCTGTATCGGAAGATACCCGGAAAAAGGAAAAACAGCTTGCAGCATTAGTTGCAGTACCAGAAACAACCATTTTAAACACCCTACATACATCAAGACTTCGGCTTGACTATAATCTGTGCAAGATGGGTTCCGAAAATGCTTTCTTCGCATCAAAAACACGAGCGCGTCGAAAGTTGTTGCGAATTTTTGGACCGCTTTGGAGAGCAAAGGGAGGAAGTTATGGCCCAAATTGTAACTGACGGTAAAACTTAAGTTAACCATTAAGAACCTGAGTCAAAGCAAGAGTCGATGCAGTGGCATAAAAAAGGCACACCCCCTCCTAAGAAGTATAAGGTGTCTCAATCGGCCGGAAAGGTCATGGCGACGATCTTTTGGGATACAGAAGGTATCCTTTGGATTAATTTTAAGAAACGTGGTGTTTCCATAACGGGAGAATACTACGTTCTTTACTAGATCAATTAAAAGAAGTTATGTATTTAAAAAAAGGCGAGGAAAGCTTACAAAAGGCGTGCTCTTTTTGCACGACAATGCGCCCGTGCACACAAGCCATGCTGCTACGGCTGCCATTCACCGGTGCGCTTTTGAAGAACTGCGCCACCCACCCTGCAGCCTAAACCTGTCCCCCATTGACTATTATTTGTTTCCAAAAATGGAGAAAGAACTGCGTGAGAAAAAATTTGACGACAATGATGAAATGAAATCGGCAATTTCGGCCTATTTTGACACCCAAGACAATTTTTTTAGACGGTATTAATATGTTATTTGACAGATCTAATAAATGTATTAGAGTTAAGAGAGAATACATTGAAAATGAAAAATAGTTTAATGTTTCATTTCATTATCCTTCCCTGTCATACCGCGAGCTTTTTGACCTCCCCTCATAATAGTGATCCATTAGTCTTTTTCTTATAGTTTACAATGACATTACAAAGTTATAATGCAGCTAGTTCTAAGTACTCGTAATATTCTATTAAATTGGAACGAAAACTTTTACTAGTGAAAATGCATTTTATAAGTTGGTCGAATTTTACACGTTTATTTATCAAGCCTACTTAGATGTGATAGTTTTCCTTTGACACACACATGATGGAATAGACGGGTAAAAAAAATCAGCTGTATCGAAGATACCCAAAATAAAAATATTTTTTAAGATTTCATTTCACAATTTTGTAGGCGTGAATAATACGAGTATCTATACCAAATTACAGCAGCCGTGGACGGAGGGACGAACGGACATGTCGAAACTATAACGGTTCCTTGTTGTTTAACTATGGAACCATACAAATGATAATAAAATAAAACAATTTACTGAAATGGATTACCAAGTGCCCTTGGGGATCTAATTCTGATTACTTTCATAAATAAATAAATGTTCTTTTTCCAAATCAAAATTAAAACGAACGTACATTTATATGGCGAGCGAGCAATAATTTCAATAAGCTAGCCAATGAGTTTAACTTCGATTTGTTTAACACTAGTGCTGCGTCAGCTAGGCGCATACTTAATAATGCATTTTTTGGTAGCTCTAAGTGAGATATTGATGCGTTGCTACACAACTATGATTTACTTTTGTATTTGTGTTTATTTTTCTCTTAAAATAGCTTGTAGTGTTATTGACTGTCCTAAGTATGAGTTGATTGTCTTTTATATGTATAATACAAGTTTAGCTCTCATTTGGCATAAATATGTTGTATTGGATACTTTCGAGTGTTAAATCGTATTTAACACTGTTGTAAATTCACCTTTGGATCTATTAGTGAGGGTCTTTAATTGGCTTACTGTTGTTATTAATACTATCTATCCAAATTATGATAGCTGTTGGTCTTCCAAATAAAATAAATAAACGTTATTTTTATACATGCAGCGACCGGCATATTAGCGTATAAAGTATTATTTCTTCGCGATAGTTTGGGATGCACTGAATGCCTACGGCGTCACTTTAAAAGGCCCTAATATAAATTTCGCTACCGAGAGCCGTAGCTGAGCGCTCATCTCAATTTTCGTATTAAGCGAGCAACCCGAGTTCGTTCCCCGCCGGCACTACAGAAACGATTAATTGCCATTTAACTGCTAATTTATTGCATACTTGAAACATCTAACACCTTGAACGTTGAGGTTTAATCCAAAACATGTTGCGTTATAAATGTCTGACATGGCATCCCGATATATAGTTGCCTCTATTTTAACCCCTACAGACCCAGCCAGAAGAGTTAACCACGCCTAGAATATGTCAAAGTCTCAATCAGTACGCCCCTGCAGAGATCTTTCTATGTCCATTTCGCAGTTTATAATACGATGTTCCTATGTCTCGAGGGACTAGCGTTCGGGGCCTTTGTAAAGGAGTTATAATCGGCGATAGTCTGACAATGTCGTCAAATTATTAGATTTTTTCAAAAGTTCTCAACGCGATATACTAAAGAAAAAGAAAAGAAAAGAGAGAACAGAAAATAGTGTTTTTGCATATATGTGGTTCAGAACCGTCGGGTCAGTCATAATCATTAAGCCTCTCTCTAGTGCCTCACTGCGTGCAACTGTCGCGATGAAGCCCAAAAGATTTGGCATTAATATTATCCGCACCAGGCACTGGACGATTTAGAGTTTGCCCCAAATGGGCCCCAGATAGCCAAAAACCTCTTCAAAATTTGTAAGACATATGTAGGCCGAAACGATGATGATGGGTCAGCAAAATGTTTAGTTATTAGTTTATTTTATTATAGTAACATGTGGTGGATTAGTAAACAACGTGGTAGAGCCACGCTGCAGCGTATTACGGATGCGGTTTTTTATATAAGGGCAACAAACAAACACACAGCCCACCAAACACAGAGTCACATAGTGCAGTATGATTGGTTGGGCTCAACTGGTGAAAGTGCACGTTCACACAAAATACCAGCGTCAGGTAGTAGCATAACGCTGTTGTGTTTTTCGTATGGCGAGTGAAGCGTACAGGAGATTCTTTTTACTAGCAATGAAACATTCCACTTTAGACTTCAGAGGTGGCAACGCGTCTACAATTTGATTTTTAATCGAGGATAGGGTTACAGCATCCACTCATCGTCAGGTGCATTGTGTACAAATGTGTCATACTTACTTAAAAAAAGTGGTAACTATATTTACAAATACATAAACAGTCAGATTACGCAGTGTCAGCTTGGCGTTATGCCTAATAAACGGGCTAACAGCGGTTTTCTTCTTAAACCGAAGTCTCATTTATGTTTAAGTAGGCTCCCTTACCTAAAAATATTTACAAAGACCATACTTATCTGGCGAATTGGCGATTACAGTATTTGACATGTAAGGAAACTACTATCACTTTGACTATTATTCCTTTGTGATGTCCACTATTTAGTATAATAATTATGCAGTCATCTCGTAAAATCCAGGGTTATTATTCAAAGAGTAGCCAAATTTTGAACTTAGGTTTAAACATGTACGATATATCGTTATTTTGAAAATACGAATAAGTAAGGCTTCTACTTTTATCTGAAATTGTCCCATATTGAATGTGATTTGATTGATGATTACTAATGTGTGCGTGCGTAAATCAGTTAAAATAATGCATTACCAAGCATTTTGAATTTAAAGGATAAAATAATTTTTCTTCAACATTTACCCATACTACTTATTCTAAACCTTCTCTGCAAATCAGGCCGGTTATTGAAAAATAAACATATATGGGTAATACCCATAGTTAACTGTAACTGTAACGGTACCCACGTGATGGGTTACATTATGATAGATTCTATTAGTATACTGTTAAATAATAAATATCCCACGAAAAAGATAAATGTGAAAAGAGGAGCCAAATTTGATATAAACTAACAAATTTTATATTAAACTTGGCCTCCTTTCACATTTACAATTGGTGGGATATCATTAGTTTTTGATAAGTTCTATCTCTATATCTCTATAAAAATCGTATGTTTACGCTCTCTCTCTCTCTCTCTATCTCTCTCTCTCTCTCTCTCTCTCTCTGCTCGACAACTAAAAATAGGCATAAATTGACACAATGATTGCACATGCATGAATTGAATTGCCAAATTGATACATTGCTGGGTGTTTAAATTAATGAGCTAATGATGCTCCTACTTTGCCTTATAGATACTATGCTAGATACTATGCCTATTATACATACTAACCCGTCACAAGATTGGCGTGATGAAACTGACAGACTGCATCGGCTTCATACCACGAAATACGGTCCCTGAAGTAGCGGTAAAATACCGGAAAGCCCTCTTCCGGAAGAACCCATGTATTGCTGATGTTAACCTAAAATTAAATATTTATTAATATACAAATACGGTAAATAAATTAAATATGAACTTTTTAAAATGAACTTTGGTGGAGGCCTATGTTCAGCAGTGGAGTGATTTGTGAAGGGATGTAATGGTGATGATGAGGAATAATTCGAAAGATACCTATTAACTGAAATCCTTCATAGAAATAAATACTTATTTTTAATGACTTTAGTTAATGTCTTAATTTAAATTATTAATACTAGACCACGACTTAGTCCGCGTAGAAACACATGATAATCCGTAAAAGTGGTTTTTGGGCAAGTAGTTCAAATATTGAAAAATCACTTTTTAGTAAGTTTTTCGAAAATAAGGTACCTACAGAAAAAATTTCACAATAAAAGTTGAAGATTTACAACATCTCATGTGGTAGTTTATTAGGTAGATTTATTAATTTCACTTAAAAATGTGAAATTAATAAATTTCAATTCAATGTAAAAATTGCATTCTATCTTATTGAAGTTTTAATAATTTTAAGCCAAAAATTTAAGACATAAAAGAAGAATGTGTTGGACAATTTTTGTGTAAAATTGGAAAACAAAAAGTTTTGTTCCCAAACCTTTTTTATGCTTTGATAATCAAAAACCCGGCTTGTAATTTCATTTATGTTTTTTTTATTATGATTTAGGTATAAATTACGAATATCCTACATTATAGTCAAACTTGTAGAACAAATGGTGATCATTTGACTATGAGTCACAGAATTTCGAATTTGCATCCAAAATTGCATGCATTGAGAGAAGTTTGAAAGGGTGATATAAAATTAGACAAGAAATACGCTAGCGTCGTTCACTAACGAACAGCACATTCTATAAAGAAACTTTACGGAAACTTAAAATTGTCGCAGAGTACATATCGACATCGTAGTGTGGCTGAAGTTAATTTACCATGGATAGAAGTTTTAGAAGTTCGTTTCACTCATCAATATTTTATTAATAATTCTAAAGTGATTTAAAATTAACTTCATATGAAAATGCGATTAACTAAAAGCCATCAACTACAAAATAAATTTTACAATTCACAATGCAAATCTGAAAACCAATATATTTTGTTTTTGCACAAATATCGGTGGCAATTGGTATTCAAACCCATGACCAGCTAGAACATATGCTCATCAGTTAGCAACATTGTAGTCGGATCCTCCAACTATTAGGCCGCGAACTTGTCAGCTAGCAGCGTTGTAGCTAGATATTCTGACTAGTAGGCCAAGCGCTTCTAGGCTAACGGCCTTGTAGCCAGATATTCTGACTAGTAGGTCAAGCGCTCCTCAGTTAGCAGCGCTGTAGTCAGATATTACTGTGCTTTGACCAGCAGGCCAAGCGCTTCTTAGTATAGCGACGTTGTAGCCAGGTATTACAACTAGTGACCCAGGTGCTTGTCAGTTAGTGATAAAGATAAAGATATTTAATTTTGCAAATATGAGTACATGGAAATATAGGTAGTGAGTTCAGCCATATTTTACCAGTAGGCATGCAAAATATAAAGAAATATAAACTAATCACCAAAACAGCTGTAACAAAATACAACAATAACACAAAAACAAACATAATTCAAATTTTTTTACATTATACAGTCTTAATCTCAAAATATTTTTTTTCAGTCAAGAATTTTGTTACGCTATAGTATGCTTTGACTGTCAAGAAGCTACGAATCCTTTTTTAAATATCGATATCGGCAATTCTTTCCAACTTTTTGGTATTTTATCATATATGACTGGAGACATGCAGTATATACTTTTGCGCATTAGTGCTGTCTTAGCGGATTGATGACACAAAAGGGTATTGTCGCGTCTATTACGTGGAACTACTTGGTCAAGGCGTTTAAAACGTTTTGGATGCAATTTAACAAACACTGCTACTTCTAGTATGTATAAACAAGGTAATGTCAGTATTTTATACTGTTTAAAATATGGTTTACTGTAACACTCGGATTAGTAGACCAAGCGCTCGTCAGTTAGCAGTGTTGTGGGCAAACACACTGACTAGTAGACCAAGCGGTAGACAGTTAGCAGCGTTGCAGCCAAACACAATGACTAGTAGACCAAGCGCTCGTCAGTTAGCAGCGTTGTAGGCAAATTCATTGACTAGTAGACCAAGCGGTCGACAGTTAGTAGCGTTGTAGCCAAACACAATGACTAGTAGACCAAGCGCTCGTCATTTAGCAGCGCTGTAGGCAAACACACTGACTAGTAGACCAAGCGGTCGACAGTTAGCAGCGTTGTAGCCAAACACTCTGACTAGTAGACCAAGCGCTCGTCAGTTAGCAGCGTTGTAGTCAAACACACTGACTAGTAGACCAAGCGCTCGTCAGTTAGCAGCGTTGTAGGCAAACACACTGACTAGTGACCAAGCAGTCGCCAGTTAGCAGCGTTGTAGCCAAACACACTGACTAGCAGACCAAACGGTTGTCAATTAGGAGCATTGTAGCGGAGACTTTGACTAGTTTACCAAGTGCTCCTCAGTTAGCGGCACCTTAACTAGATACCTTGACTAGTAAACTAAACGCTCTTTAGTTTAGTAGGCTAAGTGTACCTCAGTTTTATATACAATAAGGGTGACAAACGAGCGCTCACTCCACCTGATGGCAAGTAGATGCTTCGTCCTATAGACACCCAAATCAATCCTCAATTAAGAATTAAAATATCTGCATTGCCACCCCTGATGATTGAGGTGAAATGTGACTCTCTACACTCATCATACGTAACACAGCATTGATCTACTATTTTACGCTTTGTATTCTATATGGTATTCCGTTGGCGGCGTTGTATATAGAGACTCTGCTTAGTAGACCAGGCGCTTGTCAGCTAGCAGCGCTGTATCTAAAACTTCCGATAATACTATTATTTACGCATTATATATATTTAGATACAATACTTAAATAATAATATAGGCGGCAAGGCCATGCCGTACGCTCGTAAGTTAGCGGCGTTGTAGTCTGACAGTCTGACTATTAGGCCTACTAGACCGATAAGCTGCTGGTTTTAACTTGAGACTTTGCAACTAAGAAATTTGCGAGCGCTTACAACTACTTACTACTACTACCACGGTTTGGTATGCCCTCAGATATGTGTAAGATTGTACAAAAGAAATAATTATCATGATACCGTTACGTATATAGACGATAAGATTTACTTTACTTTAATTTTTATTTAACTGCACCGTAAACAAGCGAAACTGTCGATATATTATTCTACTTTTTGTTTGTCGGTGCATAAAATTCCACACAGTAGAGAGCATTAGCCATAATCGTACCCCTTTTAAACAGAATATGTGGGCTCGAACGAGAAAACATCACGCTCTCACGGAATACTAGCGTAACATAGCAGCTTAATGTTGCTATTTTATATGATGAGTGTAGAGAATCAGCAACCCTTTTTACTAGTACGAGGCATTTCATCTTAATCCTCAGGGGTGACGCGTCTACATTTGATTCTTAAAATAAAATAGATGGTGTACCTCGTGTTTCTTTTAACACTTATTTTACAAAGATTCTTTATATTGTCAGTAATTATTCTAAACAAAGAAGATATTTATAAAAACACTAGGTTCACCCACTATTTATGTTCAATATAAAGTAATTAACCTAATCAAAAACCACTTTCATATCGAAAAATCATTATTAAACATCATCATTACAGCCTATTGATCCACTGTTTAGCAATAGGTCTTTACAATAGATTTCCTCATATGGGGATAATTTATATAGTAGCCACGCTTGGCACGCGGGTTATCAGTCGCAGTTTTTTATTGACTGTTATCAGGAATGACGCTGATAGTTTTACAACCCCTTATTTCTTTCATATGAAACTCACAGAAATATATGAGGTAGTGAATTCTCTTTTGCCGTAGGAAAAAGTTCATAATAAAAATTTAAGGTGTATTAAGTTATCGTTAAAAATTTCTAATTACTTTATCCATTCACATACACGCTGACGGTTTTGAAATAAAAAATTGGATATATTATTATACACTATTTTTTTAATCTTAAAAGAAAGAAGATAAGATATGAGGACTTTTTGTGGTAAATTGCAAACCAAAAAGGGTTTAGTTAGAAACATTTTTATGAGATAATCATCAAAGATCTATTTGTTTATATTTTTTTAAAGTTCATTACGGATAGTACACTTTAGGCATTACGGAGATATTAGCCCGGACTACACAACATTTTTAAATATTCATATTTTAATAACATGCAAGTGATTACTTATTTCGATGTTATAAACGAACTATTTTACTTTTTTATATTAGTAATGTTGTGTATGACCTGTAAATTATTGAAGACGAAAGGTACTGGCAAATTTTTTAAGCTAAATAACGTTGTTCTATACATCCATTTTGCATTTTTCATTTTGTAGAATAAACATCACTTTAAGATCGTCGATATTACCTCGAACGCTCATCCTTAAGGGTAAGATAAGCACAGCTTAAGTAAATCTACGATTTAGTATTATATAAATGCCTTCTAAATAAACATTTTGTCGATTATTCAAATTATTATAAATTAAAAATAAATACCAACCACACCGCCATGCCGTGTACGTTTCCAATTTACGAACAAGATGAGGCTCTGGCGTCTAATTGATGCCATAAAACTCATCAAAAATGCTGAATCCATATTTTAAATACAAGATATGGACAGCAGCAGTACCAGTACGATGGTATCACCTCAGCGCTCGCCATCCCTGAACGTACTGAGTACGGGCAAAAAGTTTCTAGTGATGCCGCAAACTGAATTGCTGCATTCTTAGAAAGATCTACGTCAACGTCATGTTGCAGTGGACTTAAAAGCTATTATGTAACGTGATGTTAAAGTTAATAATTAATTTAAAACATTGATATTGTTTATTATTTAAGAAATTTAGGTAGATAGTTTATTATGCAAAAAAAAATTATGACGTAACAATGTTGTGGCAGCGTAAGTATTCGTCACCACACTTCATCTCTTGGGTGTCATAAGTGGCGAAAATTGCAATTTTCAGAAAGGATTCTGAACGGCGGTAGTATCTCACTTTGAACACCAGGTGCAAAATACCTAGACAATATATGGGCAGTAGCGTTAGACATGCAAAAAGGCCTGCGTATTGCGATCTTCAATCCCTTATCGAGCGTGACGACAAAATCCTTCCTGCATAGGTAGAGGTCCAGCAATGTACTTTTTTATAGGATAGGGTGACAAACGAGCACGCAGTCCACCTGATGGAAAGTGATTTCTGTGGCCCATAGACATCTACATCCATCCTCAATTACGAATCAAAATGCAGATGCGTTGTCACCCGTGAGAGCTTAGATGTAATGCTTCGTTTCCAGTAAAACGGGTGTCCGGTTCTCCACACTCACCATACACAGCAGCATTAAGCTACTATTTGACGCTAGTATTCTGTAAGAGCGTGGTCCTTTCCCGATCGAGCCGACCCATTCATGCTACAACTATACTAATAATATGACTGTAGCATGGCTCTACCACGTCTAAAACTTTAACGGGCTTATAACATTTGATTAACTAAAGCTATAATCAAGATATAAAATTAAATTAACAAAGTCTGTGTTAGGACACGCGTAAGATATATATAGGTACCGTAAAAATATATTGGTTTGTTCCAATGTTTCCATAATTTTTCTAAGAACACAACTTTTGACGCACTTTATTAACGCCTTTGAAGGATGATATTCGCCATAGTTGCTACGGTTGGCAGGGAAATTGTTACAAGAGAAATTTTGCTATTTGAAAAAAAAATGGCTGCTGTTTATCCTCTGTTTTATTTCCCTCCGTCATCTCTAACTGTATGTGTACTATTTATATAAGTATTTTAATTTAATTTAAGAGGCAGTAAAATTAAGCTATTTTTGAGATATTTTTTATAGATTTCTGTCCCACTTTATACGTAAATTCGAAAAAATAATATTTGTAAAAAGCACCATCCGCTTACTTAAAAAGAATGTAGAGGAAAATTATTTGCATATTTATATATTTATACTAGTTACCTATACCAGGCAGACGTTGTTCTTCCATTTTCGACGACCCTTGGTCACGTCCTATTAAAAATCCTTAAATTCGCAAAAAAAATTGTAGGTCACTCATGGGCAAAAAACTATCCTATCTCTCTAGTTGGACCAAACTGCACACGGAGTGCAAATTTGATTAAAATCGGTTAAGTAGTTTAGGAGTCTATCGTGGACAAACAACGTGACACGTAATTTATGTATATTAAGATTTACTGAAGCTAAAAATAATTATATTTTAAATTGAACAAAGCGATGGCAGAGTAATGGTAATCCATTACCATTACAACGTGTTAAAATTTTACTGCTGATAATAGGTCTCACCCATAGATCCACCTCATAGGGGATATTTGCCATAGTTGACATGCTTGGTCAGTAGCTTGGCAATCGCAGTTTTTAAATTTTTATTGAGCGTCGACGATCTTGGTTAAAGTTTGATTGTGACGTCGAGCGTCGTGAAGTAGAAGAAGATATTGCTGCCCATCTAATAGGTCAGTTTTCCTCTGTCACCTCTTACGGCATGATATGGGACGGATGATATCGGGTAGTAAATATCCTTACACCGCCACTACGCGGTTTTGTTATAGTAACTTTTATACGTGGTAGAGCCACGCTGCAGCTACATTATGGTTGTAGCAGGAATGGATCGGCTCTACCGGGGCAAGACCGCGCTCTCACAGAATACCAGCGTAAAATATCAGTTTAATACTGCTGTGTTTGTCGTATGGTGAGTGTAGAGAGACGGAGACCCTTTTTTACCGGCAACGAGGCGTTCCATCTTAGCCCTCAGGGGTGACAACGCATCTGCGTTTTGATTCTTAATCGAGGATAAATGTAGATGTCTATGGGCCACAGCATCCACTTACCATCAGGTGAACTGTGTGCTCGTTTGTCACTCTTATTCTATAAAAAATACACTCATAAACACGTATTTGAGGGCTCGGCAGCGAAGTGGCTTTTCATGTGGGTACGGCACTGCGGGTCAATTCTCTCACTGACCATGTTTTTATCTGGCCTACAAATCATTATTATGTGTACGGACCTCTATCCGTGTGCGATTTATGTATGAAAAATCCTCCATAATACAGGAGAAAATCCTAGTGTGGCGGTAATGTTTATCAAAAAAAAACCTAAACTTTGCAATTAGTAATTAGCCCGCGGGATCGTTGTGTTAACAGAGTAAACAGTATGAAAGTAATAACGCGTTAACGTGCCTTTTAATATATTACAATTAATTTATAATTACAGTCGAATCATATATCTTGTAAACTACATTTAATATCACTTAATTAACTAAAATATAAAAGAGCTAATATCCATTTGTTAATGAGTTTTGAAATTATGAAATTATTTAATAAAATAAATTAAATATTTAAGTTATATTTTAACATGATATTAGCTTTAATAATCGACTGCTTTAATTAAATTCCGAATGAAAAAAAAATATAATTAGACAATACGCGGTAACGATTTACAGAACTCATTCAATTATTATTTTCTTATCAATACATATAAATAAAATTGAAGTATTTATCTGTAATATGGAAATAATGAACATTTTTAAAATGTTTGTCTATCTGTCTGTCTGTCTGAGCTACCTTTACTAACTATAGAGTATATATAAGAGATAGAGAGTAATTCAGGAAATGATCTAGGCTATATCCCAAAAGACTTGGAGATATTTAATAAAAGGCATATTGCTAGATTAAATGATGCTTACATGTCTTAAATTTAAATAACGTCAAATTAATATAAGAAGCCGAGACGGGCCGCTATTTTATAATATTAATTCGTATATTAAAGAATGCTCCTGCTTTATAATATGAAAGTGATCTCATTTGTATGCATTTTCATTATAACTTAACGCGCAACACAGAATCTCATTTGAGTTACGATTTCAAAAAATGACTGCAACTTTGAAAAATATGCTAATAGCGAAGTTACGTTTTATGTAACAAAATCTGTAGTTGCCATACCACTATAAAAATTTTATTTTATATATATTTAATATTGCACTGAAACAATATATAATTTAATACAAAATTTAAAAAAAAAACGGAAAGATAAAATTTTTTAAATATTTTTTTATTTCAATGTTTGAACTGATTTTAAATATTATGTCAATAAAAATTAGATTGAGTAAATAAAAATATCTCTTACCGCACGTGCATGGGCTGTGGCAAAAAATGCCAGTAATATCAGGTAATGCATCACGTAGACCACGTAGCGTTTTGCGTAGCCAATCAATGCTACGGTACTGGGCTCCGTAGCGCTCGGCCGTCGTCGCGTGACTGCCGCAAGCTACGAGCCTACGAGGCGCCTCGCGTGCCGCGCCATCGCCTCGGCCTCACCACTCGGACCTTCGTGCATTATGTAAACAAAATATTTGACAATAACTACGAGGGAAATAGGGACAGGGCGTCTTTTATTCACGCTAAACCTTCTCCTTCACAGCCGTAGGGTCAGGGTCATCGGAATGCCGCTTCTTGGATGTTTATAATACATAAAACAATTTTTATAGAAATTATATGTTATTCCATCAAACTCGCCACTAGAGATCATTTACTTATTTTTGTTAATGATTTGTTACATTAGTAAGTAAAAAAAATATAAAAGGTAACTATTAACAAATGACACAGTTTATGAAAAGATTAATGTTCGTTTTTCTTATCTCTTTGGAAAAAAATGCACAGCGGAACTTTTTAAGCACAATGAACACACGTCAAATGTGAAACAACGGAAAATTGAAGCGCCGCATATTTCATTCCCCCGTTGAAAGAACCCCACTGAAAAGAAAGTACTTTTCGCTATGCCGAACATAAATGACACTCGCGTATATCACGTATTCACACTTTACAATGTCACATCGAAGAACAAAGCCAAGGGAGCCAACACCTATTCACTACGAGTCGTTGACAAATTAAATTTGACCTTCACTGATCAACCGAAATAATGCATGATGAACATTATCATGTGAAGTAAAGTGAAACAGCCTATATATGTCCCACAGCTAGGCACAGACATCCCATTCCCGGAAGGGTTTTAAGACAAGAAAATTCACCGTGCCATTCTCACTTGTTAGCATATTTTACAACTTCAAGTCCATCTGACTTCAGTCAATGTACATCTGCAGCCAACTTTTAACAAGAAGGCTACAGATCACCACTGTGAACAAAGTTGGAGGGCTCCTGTAATTATACTGGTTCTCATTTCCCCAAACTCCGGAACACTGCAAGCACTGCTATTTGGCGGCTGCCTTGTTGGTCTAGTGGTTGTAGTAGTGTGACTGCAGATCATGAGGTCTTGGATTCTAATGAAAAAATCAATCATTGAGTTTTTCCGTCAAGAAATTCTCAGTAGCTGCCCAGAGTTAGCAAATTGGCGGTGTCTCAACTCCGTGCCTCGGAAAGCCGTTGGTTCTGCACCTGATCTCTCATCGGTCATGTCGGTTCACCGTCCCATCGGATTATGAGAGTGAGGGAATAGAGAGTGTACCTGTGCTTGCGCATACACTTGGTCAATATAATCCTTTCCTGCGCCGATGGCTAGTCTCCGTCGAGTCTGGCCACCGTGACCGAAATTCGGTCTGGAGCACATTATTTGGTGGCAGAAATAGCCAAGAGCGAGGTGCCTACTCAGACGGACTCATGGGCAAAAAAGCATTCCTACCACCTAGAACTTAAACTGCACTTAACAATTTAATTGGAGCCGGCGGGGAACAAGCTTGGTTAACTCACGTACTGCGCGTATTGCCTAACCTGCCACGGCAGTATGTCATGTATTTTCACCTTTAAAATTAATCTAGATCTCACAAATAAATAGAAAAAATTACGCATTAGTATAATAAGTTATTGGAAAAATGTCAGTAATGTCTTGTTTGTCAATTTGAATTTTCTCAATTTATTTTTCTAAAGGCAAAACTTTTCCCCACGTCTATTCCATTTTTATTTCCAGTTCGTAACATTATTTCTGAATAAATTTTAAGCTTAAGCCCTTAAGCCCAGACTCCACTCAAGTTGGAAGACCCGACAACCGAAAGGAGAGAAGAAAGATTCTCGATTTGCAGCCTTGTAAGAGACCAGTAAGAGAAGTGTAGGGTGGCCTCCCACTAGATGGATTGATAACCTAATAAGACATACAGGATTGCGTGTAATGGCATTCCTTAGGGGAGGCCTATGTTTAGCAGTGGACATATGAAGATTCCGATAATCCTTAGTTTGCGATTGATTAGGGTAATTAAATAAGATTATTTTAAATCGGGGGAAGACGGCTAACGAGCGCCGCGTAATTCATTTATAGAACTTTATCAGTTACTGTGAATAGTCGGCAATCAATGAATTTAAATTGCTCTTAAAAGCTTTTACGGTCACAAAATTTACTTAAAATACTATAACTATTAGAATAAAATATTTAAATGATAATTTTAAGGTGAAAAATGAAGTTACAGTCCAACAGATGGTAAGTGAGTACTGTGAGACCATCTTAGAACAAAGAAGCTACAGATGCATTATCGCTTCTGAGGACTAAAATGAAATGCTTAACTTGCAGAACAGAACACAGGAGTGGCAGCAATATTTAACTATCGGCAAAAACAGTGACGCAAATATCATTAATATATTAGTTCTTTACCTATGAAATTGACGCTTTTTTATAAAATAAGTTAACGTCATATTTTTTTGCTATTAATTAAAGTAATTGCTATTAATAAAAAACCCAGGCATCTTTACCAACGCAGTGGCAGTTTATTGATGGCCTCCTTGATAAAACAAATTATTTAATGGCATTCTGTACTGCCAATCGTGTATTGAATTTATTTTCCCACCAAAAAGTGATCCAAATTCTGGAAAAAGTAGAAGTCTTTTGGCGCAAGGCTGATGACGAATAGCTTCCAACCCCAGTCCTTGTAACTTGGTGGTCGTAAAGGTGCAGCGAGGACGAGTGATAGACCAAAGCTGGTTGGAGATGTGAAAGCTTCTCCATTATTGAGTTCATTTCATGTGATTTCACGTGATACAGCTAAGACAATGAATTACCGATATTGCTGAACTAACAAGGGCCGAATTTATTTGCGGAAAACTGAAGGTGGCGCTCGGATAGAAATAAAAAATGAAAATGATATTTCAAATTTAAAAAATATAATATGACTAGGTACTTTTATAATATTATGCATTACCTGTTTAATTATGATTTCTTATAAATTGCTTGCATTTATAACTAAGTTTGTGTAAGTGGCTTTATATTTACAAAATTATTCTGTATGAATTCTAAACTACCCACTGTTTACTTTTATAATATACTAGTGTATAAACTACTAACACATCAACCCACAAAATATTTACAAACAAATAATATATATACGTGCTCGACTATTTTTATAACCTCACACAAAAAAACATATACATTCAACTCTCAAATCAAATTAACGCTCTCACAAATTACATAATATTTGCTATTTGTACACATTCATGGATATATTTAATATGCTTAATATTCTTATTTTTGAATACAAATCATCTTGTCTATGCTACCTATTTAAAAACATAACTAAAAGGCGCTGCATTAAATGACCTATTAAATAATCTTGATAATACTTCCTTTAATGAAGCAATATTATGTAATCCCGAAAAATTTACTGATTTGCTTACATCATGTCATAGTTGTCACTGTTTTGTCTCAAAATATCCGTAGCATCAATGCTAATTTTTCAGGACTTTTAACGTTGTTAGAAAGAATTAATACTTGCTGCGACATTATCGTTCTCAATGGATATAATCATTATAAAACTTCAAAAAACTACAATAAAAATGACGGTGTTATTGTATAGATCAAGTCTTGTTTAGCTAATATTAAAGTAAAAGAACCTATTACAATTGAATGTAACTGTCTGGTGTAGGTATACTATAGGTATAGATGTGGCTATTGTTGCTATATATAGACCACACGCTTTTGTTGATCCATCAAAATTCTTTCAGTCTTTGGATTTTGTCCTCACGGATCGTAAATCATTCCAAACCATTATTCTTGTAGGAAACATTAATATACATATTGCCAACGGGTTTCATTCCACAAATACTTTAGATTATCTTGATCTACTTGTTCATCATGGACTGCTTCCTGGTCACAACTTCCCAACTCATGGTTCTACCAGTCTTGATCACGTTACACGTGCTTTTTCCGCTAAGGTTCTAGTTCTGGAAACTACTGTAACAGACCACTTTGCCGTTATGTTTGCCCTCTCAAAAATTAAAATGAAATTATGTAATCGTAAATGTTTAAAAAAATGAAGATAAGCTTATTCATGAATTACACTGTATTAACTTTAACTCTGTATACACAACGAATGAGCCTAACTTAGCTGTTAAATTCTTGGTCGAACCTATTATTTCAACTATAGCCAACAATACCAAAACTTTATTTCTGTCTTGTAGACGTAGACCTATTAAGCCTTGGATCACTCTGGCTTTGTTGAAATGCTTGCGAAACAGAGATAGATTATATAAAAAATCAAAAAAAGACCCACCAAACCAGATTCTTAGAATTACTTATAAAAGATATCGCAAATTCTGTACCAACCTCCTGCGAAGTGTAAAAAGTAATTATGAGAAGCTGGAATTTCAAAGAGCCGGCAAAAACTCCAAGCAACTGTGGAAATTCATTCAAACTGTTACAAATTTAATTAAACAGCAATCAACGGCGTCTGATCTCCAATACATCAACGAAAAGAAAAATCTGTTGAAGATATAAACACATATTTTTCAAATATAGGAAAACCACTGGCAGACAAATTAGAAAGAGGCTCGGAATATTACCGGCATCCGTTACTTATTCCAAATCCTTTGTTTTGCTTGAAACTGAAGTCGAACGCTTAATTATGTCTTAGAATAACAACCGAATAGCTGGTTGGGATGGTATTTCTTCAGAATTCTTAAAAAAATCATAAAAATTTTATTATTTCACCTCCCACATATATTTGTAATTTGAGTCTCCAGACAGGCATTTTCCCTGATTTGTTTAAAAAGGCAATAGTTCACCCTATTTTTAAATCCGGCGATCGAAATCGTATCGAAAACTATAGACCTTTATCAGTTTTGCCTACGATGTCGAAGATCCTCGAGAAAATAATTAACACAAGGCTTGTTAATTATTTAGAGACTAATAAACTGCTCTCTAAAACCCAATTTGGGTTTCGAAAAAAATTGTGTACATCTGATGCTGTCCACAGCCTTATTGATTTTGTAGTCAGGAATCTAGACATACGTCAAAAATGTATTTCCTTGTTTCTTGACCTTACAAAGGCGTTTGATACTGTTTCGATACCTATCCTAATTTCAAAACTTCAATCTTTAGGAGTAAGAGGAATTCAGTTATCTTTATTCCAAAGTTATTTAAGTAATAGAACTCAATGTGTTAGGATTGGTCCTTATAGTAGTTCTGACCTACAAATTACGTATGGTGTACCGCAGGGAAGTATTCTAGGCCCAAGTTTGTTTTTAGTATATATAAATGACTTGTCAAACATCAATCTTTTAAACGGGATGATCTTTTCCTACGCAGATGACACTGCACTTGTGTTTCATTCGAACACTTGGACTGAAACGTATTCCCTTGCTCAAAAAGGGTTTAACATTGTAAATAAATGGTTAAATGCGCATTTACTTACGTTGAACATAGATAAAACAAAATTAATAGACTTTGCTATTCGAAACACAAAAAATTCAACAACAAACTCATTACAAATCGCTGTTAAGCCTCCCCTTGATATAAGAAATAGTACAGCCAATAATGACCTACACTATATAAAAAAGTGACATCCATAAAATATCTTGGAATTATAATTGATAATAACCTCACATTTAACGCTTACATTGAACACCTGTCAAACAGAGTCCGTAAACTTATCTACATTTTTAAACAATTACGTCAATCTGCAGATTAGAAAATCATGAAGATGGTTTATATGGCATTGTGTCAATTAATTTTATCATATTGCATATCCACGTGGGATGGTGCGACTAAAAGTAATTTTATACAACTTGAACGGGCGCAGAGAGCTGTTTTAAAAGTATGTTTTTAAACCGCGTATGTTTCCTACAGACCAACTTTACGACTATTGCCAAGTACTAACAGTTAGACAATTATTCATTTTAACCACCGCTCTCAAACAACATGCCTCAACCAAATATAACCCTGAATGTACATGACGTAACCAACTAGTTGCAAAGTCTACTCAAGTTAAAACTGCATTTAGTTACAGATTCTTCATATTCCTTGGCCCATATTTATATAATAAATTGCATAAAACCTTATCCCTCTTTTCTCGAAATCAATATGAGTGCAAAAACATTATTCTCAAATGGCAAACCTATGCAAAAACAGAAAGTGTTTTGGAGGTTGTCGTGTAAAATACACATACACATACATACATACATACATACATACACACACACACACACACACACACACACACACACACACACACACACACACACACACACACACACACACACACACTTTTCTAAGTTTTCTTAACCATAACCAATAATTTCAATTAGGTATGACAAATGAGGAAATAGAGTTAATCTTTATGTGTTAATGTTTTAGATATAAATAGCATTCCTCGTAGAGGTGGAGACCTGGTGACCTATAATACGGGTATCTTACACACCATAGACACCAGCGATCCACGGGCAAAGTTGTTTTGTACTACTTATATGCTACTTATAACTCTAAATTTAACTTTGTTTGTGGTGAGAAATAAACGTTATTATTATTATTATTATGGGGTATATATATATATAGTTTTCTCATCTGATTGGGTTCTATAAATATATAATTATAAATTAAAATGAAAAGGTAAACATACATAAACATCAGTACAATAAAATAAATACAAAAATACATAAATAAATCCAACCAGATGGAAGCCCTCGTCAGGGGAGACCAGACGGCCGAGGGTTAATATAGAGGGTTAGAAGGAAAGGGAAAGAAACCGGCGGACGATGCGGGCGGTATCGAGGAGCACTGCCTTCTGCATTTGTGCCCGGAGCGGTCCGTCACGGAGTCCCAGTCGCCTGACTGAGACCCCCCTGACTGGGATTAGCCCATTCGCAAAGACGACTACAGGAATAATTTCGGCCGGCAGACCCCCCGACATGTTGGTCATCTCGTGAGCCAGGTCCAGATATTTTGTTCGCTTATCTGTTTCGGCTTTCACGAAGTTCTCGTCATACGGAATGGTAATAATGGTAAATCGACCAAAAATATCCTTGACTGTGCCCGGTCCATCAGCACAATATCAGACTTATTCGCAAGAATAGTCCTATCTGTGATGATGGACCGGTCCCAGTAAAGCCGTCAGGTGCGGTCATTTTGGAGCACGGCTTCCGGAAAGTACTTGTAGTATGGCAATTTCCGGTCCACGAGACCGTATTTCAGAGCGAGCTCCTGGTGTAGAATTCTGGCTACTAGGTTGTGTCTATGCAAGTACTAAGAGTTAGAAAGCGCCAAACAACCGGAGATGACATGCCCAAGTGACTCACCGGGATGGCGACAAGCTCGAAGATGTCGACGGTGCCATCCTTTAGGATGTATCTCCGATAGTTGTTGGTCTTAATAACCTGATCCTGTATTGCACAGACAAAACCCTCGGATTCCCCGAAGAGGTCACCGAAACGTAGCTGGTTGAGGGCGGCAACTTTATCTACGAAGGGCTCATGTAAAGCTGTATAGTACCTCCCGTGGAGCTACTTCTCCTTCCATACGGCCTCCCGGTCGAAATGCTAAGCACTGCTAGGTCCTGCCATAGCTCGTTGGCTAAGGATAGAGGTGTAAACCCTTTATCACTTGAAATGACGTCATTGTAGAATAGATCATCCGATCTCGCCAGGAAGTAATGACGGAGGCTGCACACTCCGCGATTATGCATGGTGAGCGCGATCACAAAGCCAAGCCCACCATGCTTTCGCGGCAAGTACAACCTCATTACCGACGATCTCGGATGATGCATCCTATGGGACGTTATGGTAGTGCGGACTTTTCTATTCAGGGCGTTAAGTTCAGTTTGAGTCCACCTGAGTATGCCAAAGGTATACATGAGGACAGGCATGACCCAACCGTTATATGCGTGTGTCTTATTCACACCGGACAAAAGGCTGTTAAGCACTTTGGTCAAGCATGCCTAAAACACGTCGCAAAGTGACTGTTTCATACCAGTCTCATCGATACCGATGTTCTGTGACATACCCAGGTATCGGTATGTTTCAGCCTCGGAAAGGGTCCTTAAGTTGATGGGCATAGATAAGTCTATGTCCTCAGAGTTAGCAATCCTTCCCCTTTCAACATGGAGGACCGCACATCCGTTATCCGTTCCCAGCTCCATTCCAATAGAACCGCTAAATTCACAAGTGATGTTTAGCAATTCCATAAGATGGGAGCGACTGGAGGCGAATAACTTGAGGTCATCCATATAGAAAAGGTGGGTCACTTTTGTACCTCCTTTCCAAAGCTGAAATCTCCTCCCGGAGCCCTCCAGTAAAGTACTGAGAGGGTTCAGGGAGAGGCAAAACCAGATTGGACTCAGACAATCGCCCTGGAAGATACCCCTGCTGATCCTGATGTGGTTTTCCGCATCCATCATCCGCTCGCCCAGATAGCAAAGGATCGTACTCCATTGCCCCATAAACAGCTCGAGGAAGTCTCCAACTGTATAGTCAATTTTGTACAGCTGGAGGACTCTCTTTAGCCATGTATGGGGCACCGAGTCGAATGCCTTTCTGTAGTCTATCCAGGCGGCAGAGAAATTCCGACGGTTGCATTTCACCACTTTGCCAATGACTGCGTCAATGAGGAGTGGTTTCTTGGTTCCACGACCACCACCCCGACATCCATTTTGAGCGCGTGACATCATCTGATTTAGCTCCAGGTGACGAGTGATTCTCGCGCTCAAAATGGATGTCAGTGTCTTATATATGGTGGGAAGACACGTGATGAGGCGGTATTTGCTCGGGTCTGTGGTATCCTAATCTTTAGGAACCAAATGAATGATCCCAGTAGTGAAGAGGCTCGGGAGTGACTTCTGATCGAGAGCCTCTTGAAACTGTCGGGCGAGCACAGCGTGACACACTACGAACCCCTTCAACCAGTAATGATGCAGCCCGTCGAGCCCCGGACTTTTCCAGTTCGGGGCCCTACGGACCGCCTCAGCCACGTCTTCAGGCGTTATGGTGACGGGGTCCATAAGCGTAACACTTGCACTCTGGCACACACTTGCCACAACTTCCATCCAAGGGCCCTCGCTGTGGTTTACGGGCTCTGACCACAGGCCACGCCAAAATGCGACAGTGTCAGCCTGATCCGGTCCTGGGCCCGCTCCACATACCTCTGGTCGCTCCAATGATTTATAGAGCCTCTTCTGTTCACTCTGGAAGAGACGATTCTAGTTGAACCGCCTTAAACTCTCGCTAAATCGTCGAATCCGCTTCCCCCAAGCAGCGATTTTTTGCTTCAGATCATCTATGCGCTCCGTTAGTTTCTGCGTGATATCCAGCTGGGACAAACTAATATTTGTACGAGCAAACGCCATTCTAACGGCACAACTCTCGGTCTATTATTACCCGACCTGAAGCTTGTCAGTCTACCAATAAGGGCCCTTGCCTTTGCGATACGGTCCTCAATTCTTTTTCTCCAGGCTGGGATGGCGCTACTTTTTTGAGTAGCACGTCCAGCCACGGGAAGTTTGGCGCCAATAATACGGCATACTGCCAGTGCGGCGTCAAAAAGAATTGAGTCCGTCTCGCAAAGCTCCCGGCTGGCTTCCAAATAGGTCACCAGCATTGGGTTAAGAGCCCGCACGACAGCCCGATTTCGCTTGCTAAGGGGTATGCGGGGGAAGTCGCGGTCGATTTTCGAGAGGCATGCTGCGCGTTTCCAGCATCGACTCTTCCAATATGCTCCTCATTTTCTCTAGTTCGTGGGAGACTATTCCATCATCGTCTGAATTAGCCACAAATGGAATATTGACGGCAGCATCCACATATGCAGTTTGTTGCGCATCTAGTGGCGCCGCATTCCCAGCCGTAGCATTTTCATTCGATGAAGGAGCCTCACATCGTAGTCGTTCGAGTTCGGCATCACCAAATATGTTGGAGCGCAGGATGTACCGAACTCGGTCTGCCAGGTTTTGCTCAGTGACGGATAGAGATGACTCCAGCTCTGCAAAAAAGCGATGCATCCGAGCCCGATACGCCAAACATCCAGTTTCTTCCCCTTTTGCCCTAAAATACGCCCGCAGTGCGTTTGCGTTCATTAATTTTGACCAACGCATGCGACGTGCTTCACCAGCGCCGGGTGCCGCTTGCTGAGTCCGAGAAGACCCAGCCGACACCAAGCCCTCTGGTGGGGATGATGGATGCGGGGGGCTGCTAGGTGGTCATGCAACACCCCGCGCTCGGCTGGCGGCCCGCATGCTGTCGCGTCCAGCGCCAGCTCCAGACGCGCCCTGACGTCCTCCAGGCAGCGGCCGTTTGCGCACTATCTTTTTTTCCATCATCCATAATTTGGGCGTCCATTAACGGGAGACACCCAGGCCCGGCACCGTATCGAGGACGGCCATAAGCACAAACGGGCCTTTGCACCCTGAATTCTGCCGAGGCACGGCGCTCACACCTCTCGCAAGGCGCTGACTGACTGCGTTAATGTAGCAGTTTTGTCACTTAACTGTTGCGTTAGCGGGCGATGGGGTCGTCAATTCCTTACGCCATTTTATTATTGTGGGGTATCTATATAGTTTTCTCATCTGGTTGGGTTCTATAAATATATAATTATAAATTAAAATGAAAAGGTAAACATACATAAACATCAGTACAATAAAATAAATACAAAAATACATAAATAAATCCAACCAGATGGAAGCCCTCGTCAGGTGAGACCAGACGGCCGAGGGTTAGAAGGAAAGGGAAAGAAACCGGCGGACGATGCGGGCGGTATCGAGGAGCACTGCCTTCTGCATTTGTGCCCGGAGCGGTCCGTCACGGAGTCCCAGTCGCCTGACTGAGACCCCCCCTGACTGGGATTAGCCCATTCGCAAAGACGACTACAGGAATAATTTCGACCGGCAGACCACCCGACATGTTGGTCACCTCGTGAGCCAGCTCCAGATATTTTGTTCGCTTATCTGTTTCGGCTTTCACGAAGTTCTCGTCATACGGAATGGTAATGTCGACCAAAAATATCCTTGACTGTGCCCGGTCCATCAGCACAATATCAGACTTATTCGCAAGAATAGTCCTATCTGTGATGATGGACCGGTCCCAGTAAAGCCGTCAGGTGCGGTCATTTTGGAGCACGGCTTCCGGAAAGTACTTGTAGTACGGCAATTTCCGGTCCACGAGACCATATTTCAGAGCGAGCTCCTGGTGTAGAATTCTGGATACTAGGTTGTGTCTATGCAAGTACTAAGAGTTAGAAAGCGCCAAACAACTGGAGATGACATGCCCAAGTGACTCACCGGGATGGCGACAAGCTCGACAGATGTCGACGGTGCCATCCTTTAGGATGTATCTCCGATAGTTGTTGGTCTTAATAACCTGATCCTGTATTGCACAGACAAAACCCTCGGTTTCCCCGAAGAGATCACCAAAGCGTAGCCAGTGGAGGCTACTGTGTCTACGAAAGGCTCATGTAGAGCCTTGTAGAACCTCCCGTGGAGCTCCTTCTCCTTCCATACGGTCTCCCGGTCGGAAATGCTAAGCACTGTTGGGTCCTGCCATTGCTCGTTGGCTAAGGATAGAGGGGTAAGCCCTTTATCACTAGAAATGACGTCATTATAGAATGGATCATCCGATCTCGCCAAGAAGTAATCACGGAGGCAGCACACTTCGCGATTATGCATGGTGAGCGCGCTCAGAAAACCACGTCTACCACGCTTTCGCGGCAAGTACAGCCTCATTACCGACGATCTCGGATGATGCATCCTATGGGACGTCATGGTAGTGCGGACTTTTCTATCCTGGGCGTTAAGTTCAGTCTGGGTCCATCTGAGTATGCCAAAGGTATACATGAGGACAGGCATGACCCAACCATTATATGCGTGTGTCTTATTCACACCGGACAAAAGGCTGTTAAGCACTTTGGTCAAGCGTGCATAAAACACGTCGCAAAGTGACTGTTTCATACCAGCCTCATCGATACCGATGTTCTGTGACATACCCAGGTATCGGTATGTTTCAGCCTCGGAAAGGGTCCTTAAGTTGACGGGCATAGATAAGTCTATGCCCTTAGAGTTAGCAACCCTTCCCCTTTCAACATGGAGGACCGCACATCCGTTATCCGTTCCCAGCTCCATTCCTATAGAATTGCTAAATTCACAAGTGATGTTTAGCAATTCCATAAGATGGGAGCGACTGGAGGCGAATAACTTGAGGTAATCCATATAGAAAAGGTGGGTCACTTTTGTACCTCCTTTCCAAAGCTGAAATCCCCTCCCGGAGCCCTCCAGTAAAGTACTGAGAGGGTTCAGGGAGATGCAAAACCAGATTGGACTCAGACAATCGCCCTGGAAGATACCCCTTCTTATCCTTATGTGGTTCTCCGCAGCCATCATCCGCTCGCCCAGATAGCAAAGGATCGTACTCCATTGCCCCATATACTGCTCGAGGAAGTCTCCAACTGTACAGTCAATTTTGTACAGCTGGAGGACTCTCTTTAGCCATGTATGTGGCACCGAGTCGAATGCCTTTCTGTAGTCTATCCAGGCGGCGGAGAAATTCCGACGGTTGCGTTTCACCACTTTGCCAATGACCGCGTCAATGAGGAGTGGTTTCTTGGTTCCACGGTCACCGCCCCGGCATCCATTTTGAGCGCGTGACATCACCTGATTTAGCTCCAGGTGACGAGTGATTCTCGCGCTCAAAATGGATGTCAGTGTCTTATATATGGTGGGAAGACACGTGATGGGGCGGTATTTGCTCGGGTCTGTGGTATCCTGATCTTTAGGAACCAAATGAGTGATCCCAGTAGTGAAGAGGCTCGGGAGCGACTTCTGATCGAGAGCCTCTTGAAACTGTCGGGCGAGCACAGCGTGACACACTACAAACCCCTTCAGCCAGTAATGATGCAGCCCGTCGAGCCCCGGACTTTTCCGTTCGGGGCCCTACGGACCGCCTCAGCCACGTCTTCAGGCGTTATGGTGACGGGGTCCATAAGCGTAACACTTGCACTCTGGCTCGCCACAACTTCCATCCAAGGGCCCTCGCTGTGGTTTACGGGCTCTGACCACAGGCCACGCCAAAATGCGACAGTGTCGGCCTGATTCGGTCCTGGGCCCGCTCCACATACCTCCGGTCGCTCCAATGATTTATAGAACCTCTTCTGATCACTCTGGAAGAGACGATTCTGGTTGAACCGCCTTGACCTCTCGCTAAATCGTCGAATCGAATTATTGATATTATTATTATTTCTTCATAGTACACATATGCAGTGATGCTCATCCCGTTTCGTCAGAAACTGTGATGAATCACACTTGCGCTGTACCACCAAACAGTGGCTATCATTTTTTTAGGTGTAAGTTTTCGCTAAAAGCATAGTTTAGGTTCTGAAAAAGGATCCAACCAACTTGCTGAGCGCTTGTGATCGTCGAACAGAATCCATTTTTCATCGCAAGTAACAACGAGGTTCAAAATTCCTTCGTTTGTATGCCTGTTGGCCAATGCATGGTACGTCTTGACTCAAACTTCGCGCTGGCGACCAGTGAGTTCGTTGCTCACCCATTTGTCAAGCTTTTTCACCTTGGCAATTTGACGCAAATAGACCAATATTGTTTTGATGCTAAGGTCGAAGGCTACTGTTAATTCAGCCGTAGATTGAGTATCATCAGCTTCCACAATCACGTTTAATTCATCATTGTCGACGAAAGTTTTCGGACGACTACGGACTTCATTTTTCAAGTCGAAATTTGCAGAACAGAAACAATATATTACACGATTACTCGAATTTTTAACGTATTAAGAATTTTTAACGTAAAACGATTGAAATGCGATGAAAACATAACGTTAATCAATAATTACTAATTTTGGAAACAGAATCCATTTTTAAAAATTTAAATTAAATTGAAATCAGAATTCTTAGCCAAACAAAAATTATTTTGATTTGAAATGGCCAGTACTGCAGAACGTCGATTTCATAATGATAGACCTATTAATATGTTTTTTAATGTAATAAATTACACTTGGTGTACAAGTGTATATTGTTTTGAAAAGTAGTCTCCTTCTACCTACTATTAAATATTTGAAAAATACTTCAAATTAAAAGCTTTAATTTCAAATTAAATTCTGCTCAAATTATCTTAAAATATCGAAATATTACGTTTTGATAAAAAAAAATAAAAAAATTCGGTACATAGTGATTTCTTAAATTTACGCGAACACTACACATTGAATAAAACTATTATTTACGGATTTTATCGCGTTTAATTACTTTAATTTGTTTTTAGTATCCCGACGTTTCGGGTGCTTTACAGCACCCATGGTCCCCCCCCCCCGTGACCATGGGTGCTGTAAAACACCCGAAACGTCGGGATAGTAAAAAGAAATTAAAGTAATTAAACGCGATAAAATCCGTAAATAATAGTTTTATTCAATCAGTACATAGTAATAAAGTTTATACAAAACTTAGATCATAATCTTAACATTGGCCTAATTTTAGGGTCATATGGGGTAATAGATATTTTTACACCGTTAGTATATTATTAACAGTGATAGTCTTCAGTCATTTTTCAACAAGAAATTTCTCGTGAAAAATATTTGTTACAGATGGACATCGCGACGCCGCACCGTGCCATAGCAAGGCGGTAGCTGTAGAATCATGACCCCGGGAGGCAAATTTTGGTGATGAAAGTCAATTCTCTCTTTTGAAAAAATTTAATGTATTGTTCCATTCATTTTTGAATATTATTCAAATACTAAAGACTAACCGATTTAAATTTTCTGTACCCACTTGAAAATGGGGATGGGGGTGTAAGGAGTGGCATTTTATCTCTAGAGGCCCCGGGGACAGTATTCCATACTACGCCACTGCTAAGGTGTTACGTGTTTCCTGTTGTTAATTTTGGCACATAAAACTAAGAACTCTTGTTAATATTGATAAAACTAATGATATTTAATTACTCAGAAAGTGTTAAAGAAATTGCTTAATCAAATATAAAACTTGTATGTAAAGGAAAATAGAAGAGACCATAACAAACTTATCATGTAAATGCTCGTATATTGAAGAGAAAACTATGTTATTTTCTTTAATAGCCACAGTCAACACGCTCGTCACTGCGTGTTTGGTATCTCAAAACCGAGGCAATTTTGCGAAGTCAAACATGCTTCACTCGTCAAGAAAATCGAATTCGGGTCCTTTTACATTTTCACTAGGCAATTACGTTGCCAGACAAATGCCGCGTCATCGTTTTTCCCAATTTTGTATGTGTTCTGTTCGCCAAATAAATATATTTTTTTACTCTTATTATTTTAATTATATTATGTTTGGTGGTTTTTCACACACATTTTCTTAAAATTCTTTATTTGTAAAATCAATATAAATCTATTTTATTTACTATGCTAATATATGTCTTTCTTTGCTGTCTAATGAAGGTGGATTCCTTATACATATTATGTTTTAACCATAATATCTCATCAAATTAATTAATGAATTGAAGTTTTAAACATGTTTGTCTTCTTCTATATTAAGCCTTTACAGTCAAGTACTGAATTTCTCTTACCAATATAGTGGGAATGGTGTACGACAGAAGCAGCGTGAAAGGTCTCTTGCACCTTTCACGCTGCTCCTTCTCGTCATTCAGGTATTATGTTTTTACCATATTATATGAGATGTTTATTTATAGATAAGGTGCACAGATTTGTTATTGAGGCGAGCTTTTTTCTATCGTATATATCCTGAAAAGTCGCTGGTTAACAAATATTCCTATGTGGCAATCTATGGAGGATGTTTTTGTTTAGCAGTGCCATTTTATATGCTGTAACGGTAAACGTATCTGATTCCATAAAGAAATCTTGTGAGTAGGAAAACTAATAAATCGAACAAAGGAATACCGTCAATCATCTAGTTGGTATGTGAGTATCGCAAATTTTATCGCATTGTGCGATGGTGAAATTTGACAACTGTAATTAATACGAACCATTCCTCTGAGTACTCTTCATGGTATATACGAGGATCGTGCAATTTAACTAGGGGGTGGGTCTTCTTTCCTACCTAGGTGTCCGTCTGAGTAAGTAATTGGTACTTATCCATATTTTTGCTCTATTTTCGTTTGAAGGGTAATAAATAGAGAGCCAGAATATTTACAAGCTATGAGGCATTCCATGTTGGTCCTCAGAGGTGACAACGCATCTGTAGTCTGTTTGTAGTTGGCTACAGGTGTCCATGCTCTATTGTAGCCGCTTGCCACCTGACGGTATGTGGCGATAACAGATTGTAAGTTCGTGTTCATGTTCGTATACATTTCGTGTCGTAAAAAATTCAAATTGAAATACTCATAATTATTTTATTTTAATAAATATAAAGAAAAGTTTGTTATAGAAACAGAGTTTATTCGTATAAAGTCAATATGATTCTCATTCTTCAGCTACACCGTCCTTCCTAAAACGCAAAACACTGGCAAAGTAAATCCATTTCTGAGACTTCCTTCAACTCGGACGTGACAAGATTACAAATTGCCTTTGATATTTAGGCACCGAAGGCGTGGCACCGATCCAACAACTCACCGCCACAACTGTAAAACAATTTCTTTCGTTTAATACGTTTTAATAAACAATATAAACAGGCTCTATAGCTCAGACTCTAAGCGCTCGTTATAAATATCACAGTACGCGAGCAACCCGGGTTGAACCCCACTGGCACTATTAAAATTATTGATTACATTTTTAAGTCCTGATTTACTACGTGCTTTATGTTAAGATCAAACATCGCGAGAAAATTGCATCTCTGAGTGATTAAAAAAATATTTCGAAGATCTGTGAAGTCGCATGGGGAAGCCTGACGGACATTCCCTAACTCGAAAAACCTCTCAGTAATGAGTGTGTTGAGAGAGCCTGTGTCCAGCAGTGGGACATAAATAGGCTGCAACTTGACTTTTTTTTATACAAGATCATTTTGTAATAATCGGCCAAATTTGCAAAGGAGGTTCAGAATAATTGAATAAAACGGATTTTATCGCGTTTATTTTCACTTCTTTTACTTATTTTTAAGTTAGAAATTCGTGATCATGCATAATTTTGATTGATTTTACTGTGCACGCACGTATTCTTAAGAGTCGATCGGTAGACATAAACGCTATTGCCAAAAAAATTAAGTAAAAGCCTTATTTACTCGCATTTTAAAAAACTGCAATAACGGTATTTCATTATTTATATATTTGAACTTAAGTTTAAAATTCGGCTACTCTTTGCAGAATAACCCGTTATATAAATATAACTTTTTAAATTCCTTTTTAACTTTCCGCTAAGAAAATCGAAAATTTTCAAAAATCGGAAAGTTGTTTTCTCCCCGTTTTTCGAAAATTGAGTTTTCATCAAATATTGACGTTTTTAGGCCACAGGAAGCTACCCTGACAATTTTCCAATGATGTCTGTATATATGCGTGTGTGTGTGTGTGTATGTATGTAAACTACATAACTTTCTTACGGCTTGACCGATTGAAATGAACTAAGCGGATTTCCAAAGTGTTTCATCAAACTTAGATTTTCTATGAATTTCAACTAATTCGGACCGGTAGATTTTGAGAAATCTCAAAAATAACAATTTTGAATCACTTTTGTTTTGTAATAACTTTTAAACTACTGTATCCATCGATTCCAAAAACTAATCAGCTTTTAACTTTAAAAGAACCACGTCGATCGCCGCTGGTCCGGTCAAAATCGGTTGATTCGTTAGTAAGATATCGTTAACGAAAAATTTAAAAAAAATATTTTTTAAATTACTCCGATATTTCATATTCAACGTCACAATTTGGTGCTTTTGCATTTGATATTAGCGGGAAGTTCCAGGGATGGCCTGCATGGTCAACAATTTTTTTTTATATAGAACTGGAATGACAGACGAACTTCATGCAGAGAGGCTACTGCATCGCATAGACATCTGCAGCCAACTTCAAAAAGGAAGGCTGCTGAAAGATGCTGTGTCACTTCTGAAAACTAATACGTAATGCCCCACAGACTGTAAATATTCCTATCTTTAGGCTTTCTATACCCTTCAGATCGAAACACTGCAGTGCAGGCACTGCTATTTGGTGACAGAAAAACGTCAGTAGGTTGTTCCCTATCAGACAGACTCAAAGGCAGAAAAGGAGTGCTACCTGTATGTGCTTTTGTTAGAAACTAGACTAGGTATCCAGTGAACTAGACTACTAGATTAGACACTGGATTTCTAATAGAAGCACACAGCTGTGAGCACACATAAAATTGCAAAATAAGCATGCTGTTACAAAACGACCCTTTCACTTTCACAGAAACTAATAAATTCTTATCAGTCATACGGTCGGTAAAGCATAATTGAAAATTTTATTTTTATACTCGTACATTTATATTCTCTATAGTATATTTCTTAGTTTATCGTCTCCAACTTTCAATGAGATCTCTAAGCTAACAAGCGTCGCTCTTGAAAATATTCGGTATTATGCGGAGCCCACTGATATAATCAAGTTAACTTTCGCATTTAAAATACGTATTTTGAGCGAGATGATCGCGTAAGTATGGAAATCTCCCTTATTTGCGTACATAATATTCGTTAGTCTTCAGTTTATGTCGTGATTTAAATGTATACGCGGCACAAAATCTTTTACTCAATGTAATATTATTATATTTTGAATAAGATTATTATGAACTTTTCCATGAAATAAGTTACCCATATGCAAACAGACAATTAATATAATATGCTTGTCCATGTTACATTGGCAATAACCCACGTGTCCAGTTTGGTTTTCCCTTTGTCAGGTAAGTTTAAAGCATAAACTATTATGCATGTTCCATTGCTATTTTGTTCATATTCTGTTTATCTTACTGCTTTGAATATTTAGTGTTAATTCGATTATATATTTAGATTTGTTTTTAATTAGTTATTATCCACCACCATCTGAAGTTTATTTTATTATGAGGAAGGTTAGTAATATGGAAAAAACAATGTTTATTTTTGTATTTGATATTCGGATAACATTTATAATATTTTTACAAACCTCTTATTGATTACAAAACGCTCCTAATATATAAAAGATAGCTCAATTACGTTATCATTGCCGACCATAACTACTATACATTATCATAAATCGTCACAAAGCTGACCCCTTAGTTCCCGTGTCCTATATCCATCCACTCCTTGCATACCTCATTAGCACGTGACTCTATCTAGTGGTTCTAACACTGTGTTGGTACTTCACAATCTTTCATCAACTGTTTTCGATCATTTTACGCAATTTCCAGGCGATATACATACATGCAGCCTAGAAGTACGTCTGGGCACAAATATTGTGTTAAATATTTTTGAAAACCAACTGTGAAGCCAATTCTATGTTCCGATATAAAAAGTTTAAAAGTTAGTTGTCATTATTATAATTTGTAGATATAGCAGTTCAAGTATACAATTTAAACGTATCCATTGTTAACGAGTATAATTTTTGGAAAATATATGTTCATTTAAGCATAGACAAAGGAAAACTTTACAATCAATTTATGACTAAAACTAGAAATTGTTGAAATTTCATGGGGAAAATCCCAACGCAGCTGTACATGCTTCTTAGTTTACAATGCGCTGTATTCTGTTGCTAGGGACCCAAGAGACTCTAGACAGATAAGCACGATGTTAACGTTACGATTCACAATATTCCACAAGGAAATCTTATCTCGATTCTCAGTCACTACTTCCGTGCTTATAAATTTAGTTTACATAATATATGATATGTCATAGATTTTAAAATAATATTAGCGCGGAAAACGAACAAACAATCCACGTTATACGAGGGGTGATCCAAAAGTAATGATAATGAAAATAAAACACGGTAATTAAAGTTAAAATAGTTATTTATTTTTCTTCATAGTCTTCTAACAAATCAATACATTTAGTCCATCTTTTTTCTAAACCCATGATTCCCTTTGAAAAAAATTCTTTGTCTTGACCCTCCCAAAACGCTTCAACAGCGGCCATTACTTCGCTATCGTCTTCGAATTTCTTGCCTCGGAGGCGTTCCTTGAGCCGAGGAAAGAGGTAGAAGTCACTAGGAGCTAGATCTGGCGAATAGGGAGGGTGTTCGAGCAGTTCGGATCCCGTTTCTAGAATGGCAGCCATCGCAACTGCGGCTTTGTGAGCCGGTGCGTTGTCTTGGTGAAACAGCACTCCAGCTCGCAGTTTGCCGCGTCTTTTTTCCTTAATGGCCTCCCGTAATCTTCTTATTTGGTCTGCGTAGTAAGAGAGCCCGTAATAGTGGCTCCCTTTTCCAAATATTCCACCATAATTATGCCTTGAGCGTCCCAAAAAACAGATGCCATAACTCGTAGCAAGTAGCTTCTGAATTTACTATTTCGGTTGGATACTATTAAATATGGCTGTTGTATTTAATTTTTTTTATTTGTGTTTATTTAGTCGATGGATGCAGGTGGCTCAGGACCGTGCTTTGTGGCATACCTTGGGGGAGGCCTATGTTCAGCAGTGGACTTGTGAAAGGCTGTAATGATGATGATGATGTTGTATTTAATGGTATCCGACCGAAGCTTCAGCTTTGGCTTGAGAACTCGGTATAATTATTCGTCTACTAGGTAATAAACAATTAATAAATAGATACTGATCTTAGAAGAGTTCCTATGTAATATTGAATTTTTATTTGTTCTGTCTTTAGGTAAACTGTTGATATAATCTACTAATATCACTATATTATAACGTGAATCGTTAGAATAAAAATATAATATGTCATCACATTATCTATTATAGGAGATGGGCAGTAGATCCAATAATTTTAATATATCTAATTTACTAGCTGAGGATCATTCAGCACCAAAAGAGACGTGAAAGGCGCCCGCCATAAATTTCTTATTGCAACCCGAGTTTGATACCGGCTGGAATCAATAAAATGGTTAACTACAATTTTAAGTGCTGTTTACTACGTGCTCGGCGACAAAGGAGAACATCGTGAGGAAAACTGATATTTGATTGATTGAGACCAATTTTACCAACACGCACTAGAGAATCGCGGTAGACTGCCGTCTGCTCCATATCAGTGGGAAGAGGTCTGTGTCCAGCCGTGGGACGTATAAAAGCTTTCACTTTACTTTTATTCAACACGATCGGCTATGAAGGATTCAAGACGATATCTATGTACCTTATTAATTTTACTACAGCAATGGTAAAAGGTGGGTTGTGTTTTTCTTTTTTTTATTTTTATAATTGTTTTCACACTGGTGGAAGAACTCGGATTTAGGGACTACGTAATATTTGTCATGTGTTTCAAAAATAATATATTTTCAAGATTAATATAATCTTAAATTTGGAATGTAGAGCCAGGATGCGCGCCGAATATTAATATTTTCGTTTTATCTAATATTTAATATTTATTATTTGATATATAGGTATATAAATATTTATTGCAAAAAGTTACATATGTCTCCAGTTCAATTAAAAATAAAGTAATAGCATATGTCCCACTGCTTGGCACAGACAAATCTTCATATTTTTAGCGGGTTAATTTGAGTAGGATGAGTCTATCGCGCTGTCCTTCTGTATGTTGACAGACTTATTTCAATTTTGAGCATATGGTAAAATCAAGTACTATCAACAATTTTGATAATATCGGTGAGGGTCTAATTCAGGCTACACGTTTATTACGTAGGCACAAAAGCTCTGAGCTACCGTGGCTCCCTTTTCTTTGTCAACGGCACCAGGCTGCGCACTGCAGTGTTGGGAATAAAATATGCTAAAGGCCTGACTAGAGTGACGGATTGTAAAGCTTAAGAAGTGTGTGTTTTGATTCCTTGAATCCTGATTAGAATCAGGCGTTACTTTGTGGAAATCAGATCGGAAAAAAATCCGCGTAATAAAGTGAAATGACTATGTCTATCGTAGTTTAGATTAGAATAGAAGAGAATAGAATACAATAAGACAGAATAGAATTGAATAGGGTGGAATAGAATGGAATAAAACGGAATAAAATGGAATAGAATAGAATAGAATAGAATATTTTACTTACTCAATATAAATCACATATATGTAATTGTTATTGATACTCATTTTTTACTTTACCACTGGATCGGAAAATAAACCTCTGTTCTCGAAGAACTGGCAGGAAATCAAGTACACACACAATATGAAAGGTTGTACAAACAATTTACAAAATTTATTTTAGAAACAGCATGGATTTTTATCAACCATGTATTAATTTATATTATACTCCTAATAACCCATTTTATAAAGTTTTTGTTTTATAAAATATTTAAACCTGCTAATAGCGATACCTTATATATTTTATGAAACTTTGTTGTAATAAATTGCCCCAAGAATTAATTACCGACTATGTGGAGTCGAGTAACTGGTATCACTAGCTTTGTTCCTAGTCTTTACAGACTTTTTATCACTCTTTTTGCGAAAACTACCTTTGTTTTTGTAAACATATACAGCAAAAGACATTTTGCTCTGGAAATAACTGAAATAAACTAATCTAGCTGTCTCGAGACTAGTAAGACCTGTAATGTTTTTACAGCCTAAACCGCAGAGCTTAGTCTGATTGCTAGTTTGAATATATGAGGCGCCACTGAAGAATTGCGTCGAGAGTGATGCCAAGAAAAACAGTGGATTGAACAGGGCTCAGTTCTACCCCATTTAAAAACACATTGCTATTCAGATTATTAACATTTGGTGTTGTAAATTTAATACATTTAGTTTCATTGCCGATTTGAAGAGCAGCTCCTGCCCACCCTCAATTGCGTCCACTATCCCCAGCACCAGTAATCCCAGCACTACTACTCAACACCATTACACTGGCAAAGACATACCCCCGTCGGTAATATGAGGTGAAGTAGACACCACAGCAGAGTCTACGCGGATCTTATTAAATAAATTTTAACACCTTTCTAATTAATTGAAAAAAATTACCATTCAATGATTAAGGCTTCAATTCTCGCTTAAGCTAGCATTTAATATGACCATAACTAAATATGTCAAGGTACTCTGTAATTAATATGTCCGAGGGTCAGATTTGGCATCTCCGTGCTTTTTGCACATTCAATTAGCGACGAGAATATTATATTTTAGTAAAACTTACAAAAATCGTTTTTTTATTATTTATTGCGTAATGACGCAAAAATATATATATATATACGCTATATAAGATAACTTGAATGCTGGAAATGATTGCGAATGCACAACACCTTCCAGCATTCAAAGTTATCTTAGAAAAATAAATTCGTTCCACAAAATTTTCTCAAGCGTTAAATTAATCTCACAGCATGACTCGTAATATCTTACACTTCCAATTACCTACAATATTAAGTAAGCACTTGGTAGACTGCGAAAATCGTTATGGAAAGATTTTCAACTTACTTATTTTGTATAATCAAAACATATAATCAATTTCTTTAGAATTGAACATAGTTAACTTAACAACTCTTAGGTATATATTAGCCCTATAAAGCTAGCAGTAAAAAGTCAGCAGAAACCTTAAAATCGTACTCACAAAATTGTAGCTAATTTGGTGTTAATTACTTGCGAAAATCACGATTTTGTTGCTTTTTTTATAGAAGAGGGGGCAAACGAGCATGTGGCTCACCTGATGTTAAGTGACTACCGCCGCCCATGATCAACCGCAACAGCAGGGGAATTGCAGGTACGTTGCCGGCCCTTTAGAAAGGAGTAAGCTCTTTTCTTGAAGGTCCCCAGGTCGTATCGGTCCGGAAAAATCGCCAGTGGTAAACTATTCCACAGAGAGGTCGTACGCGGAAGAAAACTCATCTTTGAAACGTACAGTGGTGGACCGCCAAGCATCCAGAGGGTGTGGATGGTATCGGGACGTTTGCCGCGTAGTGCTTTCACGAAATTTGGCGGCTGGGATTAATCTGAACAATTCCTCAGAGCACTCCCCATGGTATATGCGAAAGAAAATGCAAAGAGATGCAACATCTCTTCGCAGCGCCAGTGAATCGAGCCGATCCAAGGAGAGGAGTGCTTTGCAAACCGAGCGCTGTGTGAACAGCACTTTCGGCATGGAGCACTCACACCGCGCGATGGTCGGCGGCGTACTCCCCCCGTCATCGAGAGTCGAGTTGGACGCGAACAAAGAGCCTAGCAGATCGGCTTTCTCCTTTGCAGTATGGGCCAGTGAGTCGTCCTCCCTGTGCAGAGATGGAAGAAATGGCTGACAGAAATTCCCCTGGACAGCCTTGGCGAGAGACCTGAATGCACGGGTTCCAGAAGGAAGGTGAACTAGTTTCTCGCCAATTCTGCCTATGTGTTCTGACTTTGCCTTGGCAATGACTCTTTTGAAGGACCTAGAGGCTGAATTATACTTCTTTTTTAGAGCGCTTTACCACGTGCTCGGCGGTGAAGGAAAACATCGTGAGGAAACCTGCATGTCTGAAGAATAAGGAAAAAAATATTTCGAAGATATGTGAAGTTCGTCAACGCGCATTTGGGCAGCGCGGCGGACCCTTCCTTGCCCTAAACCCTCTCAGAAATGAGAGGAGGCCTGAGCCCAGCAGTGGGACGTATATAGGCTGTAACTTTACTTTACTTTACTTTTTAGAGCGCTGGTGTTTACATGGTGTAAGTCCCGGAGTCAAGCAACGTCCTGGGATGTAATTTACATCATCAATTTGATGCGTCAGCCCGGGCTTGTATGTATGTACATACGATTTTTACAGGAGATTTAAAAAAAATTACAGCAGATAGTTGTTGGTCAGTAAAGGAAAAAGCAAGAACAGAAGAGCCAGCAACAAAATAAAACTGATCGATAAGCTGCACAATGTAATAACTTGCTAACTATATGTCTACATGCTAAATTTAAAGATATTTTTGATTTAAAAGATAACAGATATTTTGTCGCTAGTCATTAATGGAATCAGCAAATCATAAAGAGCCAGCAACAAAATAAAATCGATCGATAAGCTGCATACATGTGATTAGTATGTACACATATTAGCAACTTATTATTGGGTGCAGCTTATCGATAGATTTTATTTAGTTGTTGGCTTTCGAGGAAATTTTGATTTATTTGTAGACCAGTAGCAAAATACCTGTTAGCTTAGAACTTAATTTATATTTTTTTCATTACATTACTTGCTTTCTAGCATTTTTATTTATATAAAAAGTTTTTTGTACTTGAATTTTTTCATGTTCTTTTTTCACAACAAATTAGCCACAAATCTCCCGTTTTATCCGCTACAGTCGGGTTGTTTTGAAGTTTCTACTGCTCTCTAACATTAAGATCAAAATCGCAATTCGGACAACTGAATTGCAACAAAATAGCTACAAATTTGTGTGTACCAGTTCAAGGTTTCTGTTGACTTATTACTTCTAACTTACTAAGGTTGTATATATATTTTAAAAAAGACTTAAAAAATATTTTCGGATTTACATAAGTATACAGAGCAAAGCGTTGAATTAGGACAGTATTAATTAAAAAACACCTCCAAATAGGTTCTCGCCTTATCGTGCCGTAGGGAGGTTACTAGCCTTGGCTTGATCACGCAATTTGCACGAATTCACATGGCAGGCCCGAGGTAAAGGTCTACCTGAAAAGACCGCTGCGAGTGGTTTTGTCAATTTCACTGAATGCCTATTAGTGAACTGCTTCGGGATGGTTGTCTTCCCGGTTCATCATTGTTTTGCGACTCTCACAGGCCCTCACCGCTGATGGAATGCTAGAGTAGTGGCCGCAAGGGAAGAAGTGTCGGTGTTACGATGAGCCGTTCTCCCTATATGATTCACTTGGGCTTAGGTCGGAAAGCCAAATGATTTCAAGCAACTTTTTTTCCTAGTTCGCAGAGATCGTGGCCATGTAGAAAGGTTCACCTGTGTTTCAGTGTTCTTTACCTGAAAAAAAGAACGGGGGTAGAAGATTTCCTGTCTGGAGCAGCGCCTATTTAGCGGTGGCTGACGCTGGTGAGGCTGCGGTTGTGTTCGAAACTGTTCTCATGGACTTACCTATATGCGGAGATGGCAGAAATTCGACATTGCCTGTCCTAACCCCGCGGGACGATTAAGCTTAGGTATTTCCCCATCAGAAAATATTTGAAGAAAGTCTTAACTATAAAACCATATTAGAATTTACTTAATCGGTTCATACAGGCCATCCCTGCAACTTCCTGCTAATTTCAAATGCAAAGCGCTTCAAATTTAACCTGTTATTGCCATCAAATTGCAGGCAATCTGTATTACTTTGCTTGTGATTGCATTTATTAAAAAATACGTGTCTAGAGAATTGTGAAACTGGACAATACAGTCCCTTCGGAGGTGGTGTAACCGCGTAGTTTATTGGGTAGAAGAGCTGATAAGATTATAGAATTGATCAAAACAAAGATGTCGGAGTAATTGTTTTTATACGTGGTAGAGCCATGCTGCAGTTATATTAGTAGTATAATTGTAGCACGAATGGGTCGGCTCGACCGGGGAAGGACCACGCTCTCACAGAATACCAGCGTCAAATAGTAGTTAATGCTGCTGTGTTTCGTATGGTGAGTGTAGAGAACCGGAGACCCTTTTTACTGGAGACGAGGCATTCCATCTTAGTCCTCCGGGTGACAACGCATCTGCATTTTGTATCGTAATCGAGGATGGATGTAGATGTCTTTGGGCCGCAGCAACCACTTACCATCAGGTGGACTGTGTGCTCGTTTGTCATCCTATCCTATAAAAAAAAATATAAAAAAACCGCTTTCTGAAAATTAAAACGACTCTAATTTTTGAGGCTTTCTCAGCATATACAGTCCCGATTCAGTCTCAGTTCACAAAATTAAATCGTTTTTTGATCGTACACTCCGTTAGAAAGTTATTAGATTTTACATTTTCACGCACGCACGCACGCATACAAGCAGGCATGTACGCACACACGCATGCACATATGCACGAACGCACGAACACACGCACACACGCAAGCACATACGCACGCACGCACGCACACAAACACATACATAAGCGAGTATCAGATCTGCCCTCTTTGTGCTTTATGCACATTTAATTAGCAACATAAATACTATTATATTTTTTATAAAACTTACAAAAATCTATTTTATACTATTATTTATTGCGTCAATCACAACACCTAGCATTCAAGTTATGTTAGAAAAATAAATTTGCTCCACAAAATCTTCTCAAGCGTTAAATTAATCTCACAGCATGACTCGTAACATGTTACATTTCCAATTTCCTACAATATTAAGCACTTGGTAGGCGGTTAAAATCGTTTTGGGATGATTTTTAACTTATTTGTTCTGTAAAGTCAAAACATTTGAAGATTTTTTATACTCTATAAGCAATAAACCTTTTAAATTCAACATAGTCAAAGTTAACAACTCTTATTAGACCTACAAAGCTAGCAGTAAAAAGTAAGCATAAACCTTAAAATCGTACACACGAATTTGTAGCTAATTAGTTGCCAAAATCGCCATTTTATAGCTCCAACCAGTATGAAAAATATCGAATTAATTCGATAATTTTAGAAACTTCAAAAGAACCTGGCCTTAGCGGATAAAACGGGAGAATTTGTTGCTGAAATATAATAAAAAAATAATACGAAAAAATTCAATTTTTTTTCGTAAATATAATAATTACTAGAAATCAAGTAATGTTCTAGCACTGGTTCGTATGTTCCAAACTAACGACTATTTTGCTACTGGTCTACAAATTAATAAAAACTCTTAGAAAGCGTACAACAAAATATGCTATCTTTACAAGATATTGTAGGTGTGCTGCGCACACACATGTAAACTTCGCAATGTTGTATTGTAACTATATTATGTAGTGAATAAGATTTTTCAACCAGTCACTAGTTGCCCGCCAACTGTATGGCACGTTCCGCTATAATAAATATATTAGTAAAAGATTTCATCTTTCGTTATGGTCACCAATAGGCACCCATATGGAGTCAGCTCCTAAACTGGTGACCCCGACGTGATCAAGATGACCGAAGTGGTCTATGTGATGTTAATGCAGTAGTGGGCAATATTCGCGTGGTTGTGATCGGTGGACAATAGATATAGTAACATGAGTGCGCCGTTTCCGCCTACGTCACAGAACGTGCCGCCTGTTAACGTGCCACCCGTTCAAGACATCCAGCCACCTGCGCAACCGCCCATTATGGCGCCAGGTGTAGATGCAGTGTCCCTACAGTCTCGCCTCGCAGACTTTTGGACGGACCAGCCACGCGTATGGTTCGTACGCACGGAAGCTATCCTCGCACCTCAGAGGTTGAGTGATGAGGCGAAGTTTGACCTGGTCGTGTCTAAGCTAAGTAAGGAGGTTATCGCGCAAGTGACGGACATATTATTCAACCCGCCTCCTACCTACAAGTACGACGCACTCAAAGCTCGGCTACTCCACATCTATGAGGAGTCAATGTCGAGGCAGATCGAGAAGCTTATGAGCGAGCTAGAGCTGGGCGACCAGAAACCATCTCAGCTGCTTCGGCGGATGCGTGAGCTCGCTACTGACAAGGTTCCTGATGAAACCCTTCGCGTCTTGTGGCAGGGTCGTCTTCCGACACAAGTCCGAGCCGTGCTAACTGTGTCCGACTCCAAGGACCTGGACAACCTAGCAGCAGTTGCAGATAACGTCATGGAGGCTGTGCGGCCTTCCTATGCCGCCACCGCTACTTACACCGTGCCAGCGCCAGCATCTACTACCGCCTATGACTTGGCCCTGTTGAGAGCTGAGGTGGCTAAAATAAAGGCTACCGTGGACCGGATCGATCAGCAGAGGTCGCGGTCCCGCGCCCCTGATCGCAACCGGCGTCGTTCACAGTCCAGGCGCCGTAGCAGTCCCTGCCGTCCCCGGAAGGAGAACTACTTATGCTTTTACCATTACAGGTTCCGAGAAAAGGCCAACAGGTGTACGAAGCCTTGCGCGTGGAAAACAACACAGCCGGAAAACTGAGCAGCGAGGTACAGTCCGAGGGTCTTCAGGTCTGTACCGTTTTTCCATTCAATCGTTTGTGTGTGTCAGACAGTAACTCCGGACTTAGATTTTTAGTTGACACCGGTGCCAATGTGTCTGTTTTACCAGCCGTGAGAAAAGATCGTCTAAATCAGTGTAGTGAATATAAATTATACGCAGCTAACGGCAATGAAATCGCAACTTACGGTACCAAGACAATAGTGTTAAACTTAAACTTACGCCGACCTTATCGTTGGGAATTCGTTGTAGCAGATGTCAAACAACCAATTTTGGGCGCCGATTTTTTAGCGTACCACAAACTATTAGTTGATTTAAACGCGCGTAAATTAATAGATAAAACTACAGAATTGAATGTTTCGGCATCTGTTGTCAATGTATCTCAACCTAGTGTTAAAACTATTGATGTAAATCATCCATATCAGGATTTATTGTTAAAGTATCCGGACATCACTAAACCAGCGTCATTCCGAGAAACTGCGAAACACGATGTCGTCCACTATATCGAGACCTCTGGCCCGCCCGTGCACGCGAAAGCGCGCCCGTTGCCACCTGACAGGTATAAAAAAAGTTAAAGAAGAATTTCGCATCATGCAAGAACTGGGCATCTGTCGTCCTTCAAAGAGCGCGTGGGCTAGTCCGCTCCATGTAGTTCCTAAAAAGAATGGAGATATAAGACCTTGTGGGGACTATCGCCAGCTGAATGCGATAACAAAGCCCGACAGATACCCGATTCCTCGCTTGAACGATTTTACTTTTATTCTTCCGGATAAAAAGATATTTTCAAAATTAGACATCAATAGAAGTTATCATTTTATACCTGTCGCACCAGGTGACGTGGAGAAAACCGCTATCATAACACCATTCGGACTTTTCGAGTTTCCTCGAATGACCTTCGGTTTGCGCGGAGCAGCACAAACCTTCCAGCGCTTTATGAACTCCATTTTACAAGGTCTTGATTTTGTTTTTTGTTATTTAGACGACTTACTTATAGCTAGTGACAACGAAGTTCAACACAGGCAACATTTAGAAATTATTTTTAAAAGGCTTAATAAATATGGAATTTCAATTAATTTGGCAAAATGTCGTTTCGGACAAACTAAACTAGAATTTTTAGGACACGAGATTAGTACCGACGGCGTCAGGCCGTTGCAAGATAAGGTTCAGGCAATTGTGGAATTTTCGAAGCCGAAAACTGTTGCAGAACTAAGACGTTTTCTCGGTATGGTCAATTTTTATCGAGCTCATCTTCCCAACGCAACTTTATATCTAACAGAATTAAATAAATATCTTAAAAGCTCAAAGAAAAATGATAAGACTCCCATCGTCTGGACGGATAGTGCGAACGAAGCATTTACGCAATGTAAGGCAGGTCTCACACAGGCCGCTACATTGACGTACCCTAGAGTGGGTTCCGCACTCGCTTTAATGACTGATGCATCTAATACATGCGTGGGAGCAGTCTTGCAACAAAAGGAAGGAGATAGCTGGAAACCATTGGGCTATTTCTCAAAAAAATTGACCATCACCCAACAGCGATATAGCACATACGATCGCGAGTTGCTCGCTATATACTTAGCTATAAAACATTTTCGGAAATTATTTGAAGGGCAAGAAATAACCGTGTATACGGACCATAAACCTTTAACTTTTGTATTTCAAAAGGTAGGACGCGATGAAAGCGAAACGCCTCGGAGAACGAGACATTTAGCTTTCATAAGTGAGTTCACTACAAATATAAGACATATAACCGGTACGAATAACATCGTAGCTGACACCTTATCGCGCATCGAAGCCGTGACTATGCCAACTGCGTTGAATTTCGATGACATTGCAAATGAGCAGCGTAGCGACAGTTATATCATGAATGTTATGTCTGGTTTAAATACCGATAATATTTTGTTAAAGGAACTAGTTATACCTATGTTAAATAAGTCTATTTTTTTGTGAGATGTCTACTGATACAGCTCGTCCGTACCTACCGGAAAAGTTTCGACGCCTAGCTTTTGATAGTTTACATAATTTGAGCCATCCTGGAATTCGTTCTACGCGAAAGATGTTAGCCAAAAAGTATTTCTGGCCTAGTATGAATCGTGATGTTTCTTTGTGGGCAAAAACGTGCATACAATGTCAACGTTCTAAAGTTAACAGACATACGGTATCGAATCTGACTAAGTTTCCGGAAGTAAAGCGTTTTGAGCATGAGCACGTCGATATCGTTGGCCCTCTTGAGATCTCACCAGATGGTTATAGATACTTACTCACGATAATTGATAGGAGGACCAGGTGGCCTGAAGCTTTTCCGTTACGAGACATTACGGCAGAAACTGTTGCCAAACATTTATATGAAGGTTGGATTTGTCGTTACGGTTGCCCGATAAAGTTAACTAGCGACCAAGGTCGCCAGTTTGAGAGTAGTCTTTTTAACCAGCTGTTAAAAATGTTGGGGGTTAATAGAATTCGAACTACTCCTTATCATCCGCAAAGCAATGGCGCAGTTGAACGTTGGCATCGTTCTTTAAAAACAGCACTTTCAGCTCGCCTGTCACATGGGTCCTGGGTGGAAGAGCTACCCACAGTATTACTTGGGCTTCGCGCGGCCGCCCGCAGTGACTCAGGGGTTAGCGCCGCCGAGTTAACGTTCGGACGAAACTTACGTCTACCGGGAGACTTTTATGACGGCTCTTCGAACAACCGTAACGTCAATGATTATTGTTTAGTGGATAAGATTAGAGATACTATTCGTAGTTATAAGCCTACATCCGACGATTCACGTAACTGTCATAGTTTTTTTGTGCACAAGGACTTACGTAACTGTGAATATGTCTTTGTTAGGGACGATTCAATACGTAAACCTTTGAAACCACCCTACGACGGTCCATACCGCGTGATAAAAAGGGGCTCAAAAGTTTACCTAATTCAATTACCCGATAGACAGGTACATATTTCTATCGACAGATTAAAGCCTGCATATGTATTAAAGGAATGTGATGGTAACGAAGCAACGCCACGCCAAAGTAACACTGACAACGCAGCGGATGTGGCACCTGCGCATGTACGGTTTCCGTTACCACCGTCCACACCGCTGACGTCGTTGTTACCCGGCCCGAGCAACCCGATAACCGTGAAAACAACGCGAAGTGGTCGGATTGTTAAGTTACCTTCACGATTTATAAGCTAGTTTAGTTATAATGTATTTAATATAATTTCATTCGAAATACTTCCTTTGCGATAGCATTAGCGCGATAAGTTTTACGATTTTTACTATGGGTAATTTTCAAGAAAAACCAGTTATTGTTTCTCAGGCTCAAAATACTGTAGAGAATAAAGTGGATAATTTTCAAACATGGTTATATGTGATAGCCAGTTTTATGGGGGCGATAATCCTGTACACTATTTGGGTAAAATTTAATAAGAAGTTCAAAAGCTGGCTTCGTCATCAGGTGTTAATGACAGGCGTTCCGATATCGGGCCAGAATATGGGTCAGATGATAGGTGCTTCTAGCACCAGTCTGCAGCATGTGCCCGCGCCCGCCGCGGCCGCCACCCCCTTTCGCGGGGGTCTCCGTACAGCCCTGCGCACAAGCGCATTAGCAAGTTTTTGTTGTTAGTTTTAAGTTTATATTCATTGTATAGTTTTAAGTTTTTTGTATTCATTTTTTGTAAAGGGGGAAGTATTGTAGGTGTGCTGCGCACACACATGTAAACTTCGCAATGTTGTATTGTAACTATATTATGTAGTGAATAAGATTTTTCAACCAGTCACTAGTTGCCCGCCAACTGTATGGCACGTTCCGCTATAATAAATATATTAGTAAAAGATTTCATCTTTCGTTATGGTCACCAATAGGCACCCATATGGAGTCAGCTCCTAAAATATTTTTGAGTAAAAAGACAGCAGATATTTCGTTGCTGTTTAGTTATGGAATCAGCGAAATCTGAAGAGTCAGCCAAAATAAAATTGATCGAACAGCTGGATCAAAGAATAAGTTGTTAATTATATGTAGGAATGGGGGAGAAGTTGTCCTGTCCGAAGTAGCGCCCGCTCGGCGGTGGCTGACGCTGGTGGGGCTGTGGATGTATTCAAAAGTGTTCCCATGGAAGTCGAAAATAGCTCGTCCTAACCCCGCGAGACGTCTAGGCTTAGGCATTAGCCCAAAAGTACATATCTGGAAAAAGTGTTAACTATAAAACCATATTATATTTCACGCAATTGGTTTTCGCCATCAATTAAAAAAATATATTTACAGAATCTAAATCGTAATCTACCTGGGAATCAAACTTCCTTATTTTGCAAATAATATGATCTTTCTTCAGTCTTACCAGGTCGTCACTCCATGTAGTGAGTGGTGGGGTTGCCTTACACTATGCCCACCGGTACGAGTCTGCCACTCGAGAACCTTTTTTCCCCATCGGTTGTCGGTTCTTTGAGCTATTTGCCGCTTCATCTTATTGTACCGTTGGGCTATGTCGGTCACGCAAAATATTACTTACAATTTTTTTTGCAGGACTCGTCATATTTTATTATTCTTCGTACCTGTCTCATCATATCGGTTTTTGCCTCAAAAAGAAATGTTACTGAACTATAATACAGCCAGCGAAGTCCAACGCAAATATACTCCCAATATTACACACTTGCCGTACCACGTGTTGATAGTCTATGGCAACTATTTTTGTTCAGGAACTTTAATAAGTAGTATAACTGTAGTGACCGCAGCCAGCTGTTTTTTAAAATATAATAATGAAAAAGTCGTCGTGAAAACTGGTGTCAATGTTATGTCAGAACAAGGGTTAGTCTATTAAATATTGAGGTATAGTTTACAATTAATTTATTTTATTAAACAGTATTCTTATAAAATTAAGGGGGGGGGAAAGAGACAAAGAACACACTGTCCACCCGATGGTAAGTGGATGCCGTGAGCCACAGACACCTACATCTATCCTCCATACAAAATCAGATGACGGTCACCCCTGAGGACTAAAATATAAAGTCTCGTTTTCAGTTAAAAGGATATCCGCTTCTCTACACAATACGCACAACAGCTGCATCAATCTATTATTTCACGCTAGTAGTCTGTGAGAGCATGGTGCTTCCCCGATCGAGCCGACCCATTTGTGCTACAACCATACAGCGTGGCTCTACCATGTGTAAAATGAAACTAAATTTACTTACAGGTAATTTCTAAAAGGAAGCACGCTTCTGTTATAATACAAATCATAAGCAACGTCCGCCTAGAGTAAAAGGACTTTCTTAACATTATCCTTAAAAATCTCAATACGAGGTTGTTGTATGGTGATAACTATTGGAAAATCCATCACCACATTTTTTTCAACTTGGTGCTGAAGAGGTAACTTCAAAAAAAGCCAGCAAGACCCCATTGACCCCTATAGACCGTCGTACAAAATCTCGTTTACCCCAGACATAAAACGTCAATGCGGTTGATGGGAGCAACACGGCGATTTTGTAAAATCTTTTTACAACACGATAAACCCTGTAAATATTTTTATATATAAAAATATCTACAAGAGAGGGCTTCTGCCCTATTCTGTAGTTATCCTTTTGTATAGAATGATGATGATGATAATAATGATGATGATCACTCAGCATACGAAATACAGTAGCATTAAGGTGCTATTTTACGCTGGTATTCAATTAAGTAAGGGCGTGGTTTTTCTCAGGTCGAGCCGACCCATTCGTGCTACAGCTATACTACTAATAAAGCTGCTGCATGGATTTGCCACATAAAACATATTAACATTTTAATATAAATCTCAATTTTTCTGCAGACTTACTTATAATGTGGACGAAGTAAAAATTCATGAATATTTTAAACATATTAGCAAAATGGACAACGACATTGCTCTATTGATTCTAAAGGTGAGATCATTGTACATATTTTTGCTTTCAGAAAAATAAAAATAGCAAGCTTCACATAATATTTTACATACATCTTCTGTATTCAAAACTCAAGTATGGTTACCAGTATTTCTAGGGTTATCATTTTTGTGATCGGTTTAGTTACAGCATTTTTACGATCTTAAGTTTTAAATATCAGATTTCGTTACAATTTATCACGTTTTCATCTTAAAAGCTCACATGACTTAATAAATTTTAAATAGCTTTGCGATTTTTTTATTTGTTTACTTCCATAGAAAGAAATAAAATTGTAATGTATGTCTGTAATATCGACGGCTTCACTGCCCGTTATTGAGCTGAGGGTGTTATTTATATGCTATTGAATAACTATGTTTTAAATTTTTGTCCGTCAGTCAGTCAGAGCCATTTTTAAAAAAAAACGTCTGTCTGTCTCCTGAATGGATGAACTGATTGTAATGAAACTTCAGGAACAGATAAAGAGCAATATCACAAGTGATCTGGACTATATTTAAACATTAGAGATTTTTGATGTAGGTGATTTTTTCGGGAATCGAAAAAATTTATAAAAATATCTTAAATCTAAATAACGCCATATTAAATATCCTATCCAGACGAAGCCAGGATCTGTATAATATTATTATATTGTTCTGTTCATTGTTTGAAACTAGAGGCAATTGCCACAGTTTCTGTTATCCAATGATAAGTACGAGTACATTATACTAAAACATAAAGTTTAGTATATTGCACCAATATTGGTAAAATTGCTATGATATTTTCGTTCTTTAATGTTATTTTTAATCATTCAAATTAAAGAGACAAATGTAGTTTCCATTTGAAATCATTTATAGTTAGGTTATAGTATTTTTATGACATCTGCTGTAAATAGAAAAGCTCATACTATTGGTAGCATTAAAAAAAGCTTATGTTCTAAAACCCATTATCCACATTATGCCAGATCTAATATATAAAAGTTAATATTTTTTGTTCGTATTTTATGCACTGCCATACCTTTCATCAGACTGCGGTAAAACTTTGTCAACATATTGCTTGCACTTCCGCGAAGGTTATGTGTATAGTTGGACTCGGTAGATGGCGCTGTTGTAAAATTCGGTATCACCCGTGCGAAGCCGGGGCAGATCACTGCTATTTATAAAATATGATTCTTTTTCGTATGTTAAAAATGTCTCTAGACTCTGGTGAATTATTACAATGTGTGTACTTACAGCAATATTGCTTTTTCACGTCGATATACCATAATGGTAAATACATGAACTCTACAGACTTCCCTCACAGGCGGCGCTCCATAAAGTATCAAAATGCGGATGCTTTGTCACCTCTGCGGACTAAGATGAAATGCCTCGTTTCCAGTAAAAAAAGGTTCACGGCTCTATGCACTCAACATACAAAATACAGCACCTTACACTAGTATTATATGAGGGCGTGGTCCTTCCTCGGTCAACCCTACATAATACTTAATCTATTAATAACTACGTAGCATTAATGATATAATATGTGGCTTAGCCACGTATGATAAATAAGTAAGTTGCAAAAATTTAAAGTTTTACCATCATTCGAACATATGGCAATGGAGCTATAGACCCATTTAAATACGAAATCGTGGCAAAAATGTAATTGTTTAGTGTAGGTTAGTTTTTAATCGCGTATCTACAAATTATTCGAAGTCGTATCTTACAGTATAAATAAATGTGGTACACAAAATAACAGGCTGGTTTACAGATGAATTTTAGTCAGTTAATTTTGCTATATTACGAGTACTTTATTTGCAGCGTAGTTTTCGTTTCGCATGATATCTCACATGCTACGAAAAAACAGTGCATTTGCCTTGATTTTCCCATGTCTCGCGTCTGGGACCTACAGGTTCTATGTCAGCCTAGCGTCTGGGAACTACAGGTGGTTTGCTTATGTGGGACTTATAACAAAAAATTTGTGCCAACTTGCCTAGCATGACAACTGATGGAACGGTAGGGTGTGTCATTTTGTAGGCGATGCGCTATCCATCTATCAATTCTTTCACAGTTTTCCACCAAACACATATTTTTGACTAAATGTAGTCCACGTAGCTCGTTGCTCTCCAAACATTGCCTACCCCCTCGGGGATTACAGACAAAGTACTTAAGGGCAAAGTACTTTTATTATAAAGGTATTGTAATTTAATGTTACAGCCATTATATATCCCAGGCACAGGCCTCCTCTCATTTCCGAGAGGGTTATCGATGGCTATGGAACAATTGCTTATGACGTCATATATCTTCAATTTTTTTATACCTTAGACTTGCGAATTTCCTCAAGATGTTTTCCTTATCTGATGAGCATCTGATAAATGATCATTTAACGTTACAATTAACAATTTAATTGGTGGTGATAGGGAACGAACCAGGTCTACCCGCATGCATTAATGTCAACCAACGCTTAGAGCTACCACGGCTATCATTTTTATTATTCCCTTTGAAGTCGTTAGTTTTATCAATTTGTTTTATTAATATTTTATTTTTTCATGCGTTTAAATTTGTATAAATCTACAAACGAAAACAACGCTGTTTGAATAAAATATTTTGTTATAGGATCACATAAAATTTAGTTCTAAAGTGAAGAAAGCGATCCTAGTGGAACCGGAAACCGTGATACGAGACCACACACCTATTTGGGTGTCTGGTTGGAGTACATCTGTAAGTAGAAATATCTAGAAATATTTCATCCCTAAGTGAAGTGATTATAGCGATGAGATTACAAAATATTAGAAATATGAAACACTGAATTAAACTATGAGAATTATTTGTTCACTTTCATGTTAAAATTAAGCGTGCACGTTGCGCAAGTTATTTATTTATTTAATGAGTACACTTACAATACTTATTTAAGATATTAATAAAAATACTAATAAATATATATAATATATAATAGTAATTTATACTCTCTGACCTGTATATCAATTGCAAGTTTACGTAACATTCATAGATTGAGTCATGCAAATTAACTTGGACTAATTTTGAGTGGGAATACATATCTACAATCAAAACAATAAAAATGTGGCAAATAAGTCATGTAACTAAATAAGAAAAAATCTATTGAGAAAAGTAGGACTGCTATTAGAAGAGGACATGATAGATATTATGCTCGCTTCAGGAGTACCCACAGTTTTAAGAAAGTTTTATCGCGTTAAATTCTAAGTTTTTAATTCCTGACGTTGCGGGCGCTTTGCGGCGTCCATGGTCACGTAGTATATTATTATGTATGGTCAAGGATGGAACTGAGGTGTTTTATGTGCTGACCTAGGCTTGGGTAAGAAATTAAAATATCGATATTTTCTCACAAATTTACCGATATTTAATGTCGATATTTTTAATCGCGATATTCGATATTTATTTTAAAGTATCGAATTCATACCAAATTCCGTAATATTAAATATTATATTAAGCTATTGCATAGCTTCTATCGCGGGCCTTGAGCGCGGGGACCGAATCCAGAAATTCCGCAACGAAAAAAAACCTCACGCTCCCCACTCCGACGGGCACGGAGGTGTGGCGTTGAAAGCCGTGCATCGTCTAACGTCGTTTCAGTTCGGCAGACTTCGGCACTCGGCAGAGTTCGGCACGGTGTTTGTGTGCGTGCGACTAGACGTATGCGTGTACACTAGCTGCTAACTCAATTATAAAAATTCCTGAATAACCTACATGTATTGTAAGATATTAAAAATATTTTAAACAATATTAACTTCTCATTTATTCAATAAGAGAAAAAAAATTGATTTCTTATCGGTCACCACTCTCAAAAAGTGTAACTTGATTTAATATCAAAGACTTAACTGCGTAAATAAAATAAATAAATAATTACAATTGCATAAGTTGATAAAAAATGCTATGCAATAGCTTTACCGCGGCAGTCACCGAGTGCCACGCGTATTTTTATTTCATAATTTAATAGAGAAATCATTAAGCAACAAAACTTAGTACAAAAGATTTATGTACTGTTTTCTTCGAACGTACAGTCAAACATCCTGCCAAACATGACGATATATCGATATTTCGGTATTTATAACGCATAATTATCGATGCTGTTCGATTCTGTTTAAAAATATCCATACGCTAAATATCGATATATCTTTTCACTCTACCATCCCTATGCTGATGCATAGTTCAATATTAAATTTAATAAACATATTGTTAAAATAAACATGTATGTTTTTTTTTTTCAAATACTACATAATGCATTGAATTATGTGAATATTATATAACAGCGCCATCTTGTAAGCATGTAATAAAGTGCTAAGTATTGTGATAACATAGAGAGAGGTCTGTATCAGAAGTTAGAAATCGATTGACTAGATGTCAGTTATCCATTGTTTTATTTTCAGAAAATGACTCTCAAATTTGGAAACGTACTGCTGTGGACGGAATTGATTGTAATAAATAAAGTAGAATGTAATAAATACTATGGCAGACTTATCACACCGTCAAATTATTGTGCAAAATATAACTCGGTAGGTACCTATCGTATGATCATGGTATAATATTATGGTATCTCCAAATCTCTTAGGGAAATGTCTCGATAAATAAAATGCGTGTTAAATTTTGAAAAATCTAAAGCATATTATTTGATGTGCCTGACAAAGCTTCATGAATGAGTTCTTAAATCTAAGTTAATATTCTGAAGTGCAATAAAATATCCAATGACAAAGCAACATCATCATACCATTAGATGGCAGCACTCACCTGTTATAAAATTAGATTCCGCTTTTTTGGTCTATCTTTATTAAGGTACATGCGGGTAATGAGGCCAGTCGGCTAATAAGGCCTAAGTAACAAAAATTGTATCTATAATAACCACTCACGCTCAAGAAGATAATAACAGACTCCTATTGCACGATAATGTCTCTATAAGTATGGAGTGTAGAGGTAAGGAGTGCAGACTGTATAAAAAAGTATCCGTAGTATGGAGTGTGGAAGTAAGGAGAGCAGACTGTGTATTAAAAAGTGTCTAGAAAACAGTTAAATAAGGGTGGCGCCACTATAGCTACGGGGTAAATTTTAAAGAACGTAGTAGGATTGACGACTTTTTCGAGGTTATATTTACCAAATAAAATTATTTTAGATTTTAGAGCTACTGAGCAGTTTAGCAGCACACTTAAACCGTCGACAACTGCTAACTTCATTTCATCCCAGTAGCAACTCCAGCGCTGTTGTGAGAGTTTTAGAGCTGTTATTTACTGCTTACAGATGGCCACTTTTTCAACTATTCTACTACGGGAGTTGATGTTCCTTACTTCTACAGTACACTCCATAGTCCATAGGAAAGCGCTAAATAAGGGTGGCACCACTATAGGCGCTATTATTTAGCGTCTAGCTACAGTCTAATTTTTAAAGAAATTTTTATAATTTTTTTATTGCACAGATTTTCACCAAAATTATTTTTACAATAATTATTTTATTGCTTTTAAATTTTTTATTTTCATAATCACTCTCAACGTATTTTACGGCGATTTATTCTTATTATTTATCTTATGATTTATCCCTATAGCTACACACGCGCTGTTGTGGACAGTTTTTGGACTGTTATTTACTGCTTACAGATGGACACATTTTCAACTATTCTCCTATGGGAGATTGTCCTCCTTACCTCTATACTTCATGTCTACAAGTTTGCAGAGACGCGCTACCCCGCGTCCTGCCCACAGACAAAGAGTATATAGTAAATATATAAGGAAATGCCCACAGAATACTTTTACTTCTAGCGGAAAGTCCTGCCACCATTGTTCTTTGTATCATATATCATAAGATAAAACCGTACCACATGAATAATCAGCCCAAATAAATCTTAGATATGCTTTATAATATTACACCTAGGTAGCTATCGAAAATCGTAATCTTTATCTTTGTGAACAAATGCTTTATTGATCTTGAATATAAGAATTCAAGATCAACAAAGCGTTTCATCGTCAATTTTTCATCAATTTTTTTTTTATTTGGTTTTTCTTAAACACTTAGTCGGCGGTTATTAAAGGCCTACAAAATTTCACCATAATCCTTATTATACTCCCCCTTCGTGTGTAGTGTTTTTGTTTAATAATGTATTTTATAATACTTTTAAAATGTTATAAATACAAATAAATCGGACGCTTTTATAACTAAACTTATGTCATTGTCAGAAAATGCCCTGGTTTCATCTGTCCAAACAGTGTAAAGACAAAGTGTGTCGAAGAATGAAGTCTTTCACAACTTTCACAATAGAAGCTACTAAAATATGTGTAAATTATTGGTCCTGCGCCTAAGCTCTTTTGGACCGTGTTGGATTGTGATTTGATATATATATATATATACATATACATATATATATATATACATATATATATATACAACATGTAACATAATTAACGCACTTTGAGAAAGTAGTTTGTTCAGATTCGTTTACTGAATCGATTCTTATCATTTTTAATATAGGTAATTTTTTATCCCAAAAATAATTAAAACTACGTAAATTGCAGTCACACTACATCTGTACAGTCAAAACATACTGAAATAGACCGTAACTTAAGGCAATAAGACTTTTAAGAGTGCAGTTTTATTTGTATTATTACTAATTCTGTCATTTAATGAAAATAAAGAAAAATGAACTTTACTTCAAGCACGTTAAAGTCTTTGCGTTCGTGGATTTGTACTGTGACCACAACATTCTTCCGGAATTAGTATAACTAATTTGATAAATAATCAATGCATAAAAATGTTTAACCAAAAATTCAGAGCATGTATTATGATTATAACATAATATACTAATTGGGTTGTCTGAGGGTGTGCGTTAATTATGTTACATATTGTATATACACACATATATATATATATATATATATATATATATATATATATATATAATATGTAACAAAAACCCAGTGATTCCCGTTAAGTGTGTTATCAGAATCAGTATCCAAACATATAGAAATAATTTTTTTCAAAAAACACTGAATTTGCGAATTGTATGTGGCTTTATTATCTCTAACTTACACGAGTATCGGTACTGCGGGGTCTTTGATAATCCTCTTACTCCTCGGCCAATGAAGAGATAATAAAACCACATACAATTTGCAAATTAATTTTTTTTCACCAAAATTAATTTTTTTAAATGTGTTTTTTTTTAAAAAGGGCATTTGTGCCGCGGTATATCATAGCATTTTTTATCAACTTATGCAATTATAATTATTTATTTATTTTATTTATGCAGTTAATTCTTTGATATTAAATCAAGTTACACGTTTTGAGAGTGGTGACCGATAAGAAATCAATTTTTTTTCTCTTATTGAATAAATGAGAAGTTAATATTGTTTAAAATATTTTTAATATCTTACAATACATGTAGGTTATTCAGGAATTTTTATCATTCAGTTAGCAGCTAGTGTACACGCATACGTCTAGTCGCACGCACACAAACACCGTGCCGAACTCTGCCGAGTGCCGAAGTCTGCCGAACTGAAGCGACGTTAGACGATGCACGGCTTTCAACGCCACACCTCCGTGCCCGTCGGAGTGGGGAGCGTGAGGTTTTTTTCGTTACGGAATTTCTGGATTCGGTCCCCGCGCTCAAGGCCCGCGATAGAAGCTAAGCTTTTTAAGCAATAGCTTAAAAAATATTTCTATATGCTTGGATACTGATTCTGATAACGCAGTTAACGGGAACCACAGGGTTTTTGTTACATGTTGTATATATGAATAGAGAGTGCACCTGTGTTCGGACACTATAATTCTGTACCGTGCAGATAGGCTAGTCTCCGTGGAGACTGGCCGCTGTGAGAAAAATTCGTATGGAAGGACACTTAACCCAACAAATAACCCAACTCTTAACTCAACCTAACACGTATCTCAACTCGAGACAACCGACGCATGGATGATAATTCACGAGTAGTACGTTTGTCTGTCAGTTTTTTCATCATTATACTAATGTCTTTAAGTGCTGTTAGGCTAGGCTGGAATTATAAAAAATAAGTAATCACAATAGTTATGTTTTGCTGCTGAAAGGTGTATTAGTAAAATTAAAAATTAAAAATAAATGCTTATTATGCTTATAATAATTAAACGCTGATATAAAAAAGAAGACAATAATTTGAAATGAGGTTCTTTATTTCAAAATGTTTATTGCTTACATAAACAGTTACAATAGGGAGGGTTTTAATTTCGAAAAGTAAAAAATGAAATGCAAATAATACAAAATGTTTAAATGATTTTTTATTTCTTTATTTATTTTTTGCTTAGCATGAAAACAATTTATATTCTGATATTTTAATTTATATTTTACACTCTACTTTCCTTTACAGGAACGTCGTCTTTTCGATAACGGCGGTCCTGCAATGTTTCAAGATCTTCTTGTTGGAATCGTTTCTTTTGGAAGCGACGCCAAAAATGAACCGAATTTGATGATTTTTACAAATATTTCGTATTTCTATCGGTAATTCAATTCTAATTGTTACATAGTTTCTGCGGCATTCCACTAATCATAAAGAACTTACTACGCTTAAACGACACTATTACGTAAGATGTTGGTAGTACTACGTAGTACTATTATTTCTGTGGTAGTACACTGTTATGGTCGCCACACACGGTCAGTTCAACTAATCATTCCAACTGATCAGTTCAAACTAAAATTCTTGTTATTCTTTAAAATATTGGATTTTCGATATATCGATAAATAAACTTATGTAAAACCTCCGATATTGATATATTTATAATAATCGATTTATCGAAAATTCAATATTTTAAAAAATATCAACAGTTTTAGTTTGAACCGATCAGTTGGAATGATTAGTTGAACTGACCGTGTGTGGCGTCCATTAGATATGTATTAAGTTATATTCTACACCTTTCTCTTGCGCCACTTCGTATATTTTTGTTATAATCTTTTGCAGTCCCACGGGATGCTCCAAGTCAGGGCATCTTATATTACTATGTACGAATGCGCAAACGCGGTCTCCACTTTAGGATACATTTTCTACAATATATTGGCACTTTAGATTATTCGTTTTACTAAGTCTATCAATAAGTTTCGGAATAAGACATTTATCAATGAGTTATAGAAATGCAATCTATTTTTTTTCGAACCTTAAATTCGTTAGTAGCCAAGGTCAGAAAACATTTAATTAAAAACTATACAAATTTTTTTTCAAACTTCACATTTGGCGGTAATTGGTTTCGTATGCAAAAGGGAGAAAGTCGTATTTCGTGCGGTTATTATATATTTTCCTGAAAAACTTTTCTACAAAAAGTACTTTCAAGAACTGCAGTCTCACTTTGACAGACAATACTCCATCTTATATTAATGTTTCATGGTAAACACAATCGAAAGCTTTGGATAGATCACAGATTAAACCGAAATCTCCCATGCATTGAAGATATATTTAATCAGCTCAACACCAATATAAGTGATGTCGAGCGACCTCTTGTGAAACCGAATTGATTTTTATGCAATAAATTATTTCCATTTTTTTTACATTCGATACAGAATAATTTTTAAAAAAAATTTACTAAGTGTTTGGCAGTACAGAAATAGGTCTAAAAGATGGGGTCCAATGTACTCGTACTACCAGATTTAAATAAAGGTATTACTTTACTATGTTTCGTTAAATGAGAAACACACCTGATTCAATACTAGTATATAAATAATAGATACTGGAGGCGCGATTGTATCTATTACAGACGCAATAATCTTAACGTAAACCCCCCACAGATCTGCGGTTTAGTTTTAAAATACTTTACAATATTTTCGATGTTACTTTATTGAATATAAAATTCTTTGTAAAAACGCATTATATTTTGTTTAAATAATGATTCGGCGACGGCAAGAGTTCAATGAATTAGTGGTTAAAATCGGAATATCGGTAAAATACTTGTCAAAAACTATTGCAACGTCCTGATTCGATTGAATTAATTTGTTGTATATTGAATTGTGAGAGTTGACCTTACCAGTTTCACTATTAATTATACTCCATGTCATTTTCATTTTATTAGAAGCCGTCTTTATTTTGTTGCTCGAATACAAAGACTTGGCTATGGAGCACACTATTTTAAATATATTTTTATATATTTCCTAAATTCGACGCTAGTATTACATGACCTTTCATAAAGTTTATATAACCTTTGTCTGCTCTTATGGTCTTACTCCTACTGTCGCCAATTCATTGATTGCGATGACATTGCGATTGTTCAAGAAGTTTGTTTTAGAAGTAAAAGCGTAATTAAATTCATTGCAAATAAACTTAAATAATGTTCCATACAAAAAACATGCATTATTTTGGTAAGAAAGCGATAGGAGTTTTTTTACTATATTACTTCTAAAGTTCTCCAAGCGACGTGCATTTAATGGAGCAAACACAACTTTTTCACTTATTATCTTATTGTGAACCTAGGGTAACGAAACTAGTTGCCCACAGTGATCAGAACTAAATTTTTGAATTATATATTTGTGGAACGGCTTAACATTATATAGGTATATATTGAATCTAGTACAAGATATGTTGCATTAGATTCAAGTTCAGCAATTTTTGGAGCTAAGCCGAACGCCTATTGCGTTAGCTCCAAAAATAAATTTAAAAGACCATATGGTTTAAGCAGTGATCTAAATTTAATATTAAGCAAAAAAGGCAGCTTCTAGGAGATTGATATTAAAGTCTTCACGTATTACAACAGATTAATTCTGTTTTGAACCTAACAAAACAGTACAAAATCAAAAGACGGACTTCGTTGTTTTCTCTAGAAAAGACTAAGATTTCTCTGGAAAAAAAAACTTTTAGTCGTTGGATAGGTTAATTATTACTATTCGAAATTAAATGCGAAGCATATGTTTATATGAAGTGGTTGAGAGATCTTTTTTAGAGATGCATGGGAATAGGACATAGGGATTAATTTTTCATTAAACAAGTAACATCAATACCATGTGAATAGTTTGCACACTTGTCCTACAATAGTAGAAGGATAAGCAGTTCAACAATGCAAAGATTATAATTATATTATAGGTTCTTCGGTAAGTGTGCTCAAAACAACACTGAACAAGTATGGACATAATACTTACTGTAACTGAGTTATACTTTGTAACTCCTACCGGTTACGACGGACCGCACAAATTTAATTAACTATATTAGTTGGTAATATCTTTCCTCCTCACTTACGATTCCTTCCTACGTGGGCCAGCAAATAGGAGGCTAGACATGGTGGCGTCATTTCGCGCACACAATGAGAGGGGGCTACGCAAAAATGAAAGGAGAAGCACGCCACCGGCCGACCAGAGTGGTCGACGTGCCGCCGCCGCTCGAGCAATTGAATCTTGACCTTGGATATGATATCACCTCTATGGCAGTCGTACCACAGAGAAATTTCGCAGTAACCACTTGCACAATGCTATTCGTCGTGCACTGGTGCATTTGTCGTCGCGCACAATCGCAGGTGCAACGTAGCGCCATCAACCTCGAGGCCTGAGTAGGAGGCAATCGGAAGATCAACGCCTGTTCTCATTTGTTGTTCTTTTCCCACAGCAGCTCATGTTCCTGCCATGCCAACTGATATAGTTAATTAGGTCATAGCGGAGTGTATCGTCCAAAACCAGCCTCGTGCCACGTCAGGCATTTTTTGTTTTGGTTATAGTGAACCACGCTAAAAACAGTCCACTTTCGAAATTCTCGCACCCAATGGCTTGAGGCCATTGTTACCGGGAATCGAATCCGAAACCATGTGGCCGCACCATTTTGTGGTTCCTTCGCTCCGAATACGAAGGGCAACCTAGTCACCCTAACCAGGAACCCTACCGCTCCACCATTTTTTGGCTTTTAATTCCTTTCATTCCAGATTTAGAATTAGCAATACTTTAAATATATTTCAATATATATATAGGTATATATAGGTATATATATATATATATATATATTGTTACAAGCTTGAGGTTCGTGACAATAAAAATTGCCGATAGAATTACCTAAATTAAAACTTTAATTTTATTTACACCAATTAAAACTTAAAACACTAACAATTAATCACACTGATTCACTTTATTCCGCTCCGAAGCTTCGCTTGTCTCGCCAAATTCAATACTTCCCCGATCGCATCTTGCATCGCCTATAAATACAAATTAGCACCGAAACATCCAGAATATTCAAGTAAACACGCGCAAGGGGTCGAGAGTTCGAGTGTCAGTTTCTAGAAGCCTAGTTCTTCGTTCCGAGACTAGATGGCGCTGTCGGTAAATTAGTATGTTTCTGAAAGATTAGTGATGTCGTTTTCTGGACAGACTCCCTCGCTCTCGTCCCCGACACTAGATGGCGCTAATGCCGGGTACATGACGTCAACTTAGGCGCGCAACACTGCCCCCTCCTAAGACATGCTCGTCCCGAGCATTATCGGCCCCATAATAACGCGCCAAGCGATCCACATGGACGATCTTAGGAGTCCCTCTTGCGCCTTTCTGTAACGGCTCCGCAATGTCAAGGGCTGTCCTATCCCATGGTGCACCAACATTGTACCATTTCGATGCTCCTCTACTACGTGTCTGAGGTCCCCTCACAGCCGCACAACTTGTACATGTACGACACCAATCCTCGACATCGTAACGATAATGGACCCAGTAAAACTGTTCTCGGACCTTCAGTAGAGTTCCTTTAACTCCCAGATGGACTCTTGAACGATCATTATGGTACAACTGTAGAACATTCGGCACTTTAGCTTTAGGGACAACCATTTGCAAACGACAGCTGTCTCCTCGACCATTGTCCCATTTACGGCACAGGACTCCATCCTGAATCAGCAAGCTGTCCCATTGGGCCCAATAGCTTTTTGTGGTTGAACTCATCGCTGAGACGTCGCTCCACTTAGGCTTGGTAGCACGGGCCTTCATCCATTCCAGAATCGGCTTGATGTCCGGATCTTCCTGCTGTGCATGTCGTAGGCTGTCCTTCCACTCGTTGCTGAGGTGGTCTGTCCTGAGTATCCTCACGGATACCTCTTCCTTACTTTCTTGCCTAGTGCAATGTTTCCAATCTTCAGGACAAGGTCTTCTTGATAATGCATCTGCGTTGCCATGAGATTTCCCGCAGCGATGTCTGATAGTAAATTCGTATCCCGGCTGCTGTTGGGCGGTGATGTTAGCCGAACTTCCCTTCTGAGATCGTTCACCTTCCCTTTCTAGGGTTAGCTTAGGGCAGCTGGATCGAAGATGGCCCCTTTCCCCACAGCCATAGCACCTAGGGCTGTATCCTTTATTGTGGTCGCGAACCGTAACTGCTGCAACCTCGCTAGCGCGAGGGGAACGACGATCCTCCCACCGCCAGGCGGTGCCGTTAGCTGCACTACCCTCTCGAGATCGATCAGCTTCCCTTTCTACAGTTCGCTTAGGGCAGCTGGATCGAAGATGGCCCCTTTACCCACAGACATAGCACCTAGGGTTGTATCCATTATTGCGGTCGCGAACTGTAGCTAATGCAACCTCACTGACGCGATGTGAACGATGATCTTGCCGCACGGCTTCCACCTCCAGTGCATGGGCCAAGGCGTCCTTAAGCGTCTCGTGGTGCCCGAGCCTCACAGCAGCTTTGACTTCCAGGTCGTGGATGCCGTCGATGAATGTCTGCACCAGGTTCCCTTCAATGAGCGCAGGTACAGACCGGTATGCTTTTCGCATCAGCTTCTCCACCTCTAGAGCCCACTGCTGCAGGTTTTCGTTGATGCGCTACACGCGATCTTTAAGCTGCGCACGAAAGACGTGTTCCAGGTGGGCGTCACCATATCTCGCCTCCAATGCCTCAAGCTTTGCTTGCTTCCAGAACTGTTAAGGCCTGGTCGCGCAGGCTTAATGTGAGAGCAGTCATGGCCAGACTTTTATTTCAGCCGTTCGCCTTCATAACAGCCTCGAATTGGATTTTGTAGGCCGACCAGGAAGAAGTCCCATCGAACGGCGGCACTTTGAATCCACGTAGCGAAGGTGTTGTAGGTACTACGGGAGCTGTTGTTCCATCCCCAAGTTTGAGGTCGTCCAGCGTTTTCTTCACGTCAGCCATCACGTTGTCAACCCGATTGTTCACTTGGTCGATTCGGGTTTCAGATTTCTCAATTCGGGTTTCAGCTTCTGACAGGCGGTTGTCATGTTGAGCAACCTTATCCTTCACCTCCTTCATCTCCTTCCCGAAGGTAGCGTGAAGGTCTTTCATAAAGAGCATCTGCTCGGCCTGTTCCTCTTGTCCGCCCCGCAGCTGCTCTTCCAATCGGCGTGCTTGTTCCGCCTGCTGGCGGGCCTGTTCCTCCTGCCGGCGAGCCTGTTCCTCCTGCCGGCGAGCCTGTTCATCCAGTCGGCGAGCCTGTTCCTCCTGTTGCTCTTTCAACCAACGGGCCTGCTTCTCCTGTCGGCGAGCCAGCTCCTGCAGCATCACCATCAGAGCACCTAAGTCAGGTGCTGCAGATGTAGGAGCTACTGACGAGCCTGCAGTCGGCAGCTGGCCCTCCGACGTCTGCGGCGTTGCACCACCAAATCTTCTTTGGTCCGTCTCCTGCTGGCGTTGACTTCGGGTACGGACACCCTCCGTTCCCTCCTTAGGTAAAATCGGCATGATTTTATCCCACTTCTGACACCAATTGTAACGAGCTTGAGGTTCGTGACAATAAAAATTGCCGATAGAATTACCTAAATTAACACTTTAATTTTATTTATACCAATTAATACTTAAAACACTAACAATTAATCACACTGATTCACTTTATTCCGCTCCGAAGCTTCGCTTGTCTCGCCAAATTCAATACTTCCCCGATCGCATCTTGCAGCGCCTATAAATACAAATTAGCACCGAAACATCCAGAATATTCAAGTAAACACGCGCAAGGGGTCGAGAGTTCGAGTGTCAGTTTCTAGAAGCCTAGTTCTTCGTTCCGAGACTAGATGGCGCTGTCGGTTGAAAGATTAGTGATGTCGTTTTCGGGACATCTCCCCTCGCTCTCGTCCCCGACACTAGATGGCGCTAGTGCCGGGTACATGACGTCAACTTAGGCGCGCAACAATATTAAAAACAATACAACAAAAACATTAAGCACTTTAATACATAGAACTACTGCAATGTTCTGCCTTTTTAACTACATACTCTTAATAAAGTAAAAAGTTAAAGTTACAGTCTATATATATCCCTATATATGGGAACAGGCTTCCCCCTCATTTCTGAGAGGGTTTTAGGACAAGGATTTGTCCGCCGCGCTGCCCATTCCGCGTTGGCGAACTTGACCTGTCTTCGTCATATTATTTTTATTATTTCTCAGACATGCAGGTTTCCTCACGATGTTTTCCTTCACCGCCCAGTACGTAATAATTCAGCATTTAAAATTGCAATTAACAATTTCATTGATGCCGGCGGGGATCGCACCCGGGTTATCACAGCTCTAATATTAATATAATATTTAATAAAGTAAAGCCACAAATACTAGATAACCTATCTATGAAAGCTGCGCAATCTGCTAACGTATAGGCAGTAATTGAAGTGATAAATGATAAAAATATCAATATTCTAAAATATTGCTCCTAGAATGGATATTGAATATTGATAAGCCCTCGTTTTTTTAGCTTCGTTTTACTAATATTTTTATTGAGAACACTGTATGTGCTCCCTTGCATATAAACTGACCTCTTATGCCTTACTGATCAGGGTACCTGCCCACTTACATACATATATTACACGGTATGAATTCCTGACACGAAAATAATTTTTGAGCTTTAAATAATAAACTATAAATACAGTACTGTAATGTTTACAGTGTATGCAACAGCTGTGCATGCATGTGTTTACAACCTAACGGGGTAATAGTTACCACCGTGGTAGAGTCACGCTGCAACTATGTTATAGTTGTAGCACGAATGGGTCGGCTCGGCCGGGGTAGGACCACGCTCTCACAGAATACCAGCGTAAAATCTCAAAATCTCAATACTGCTGTTTCGTATGGTTAGTGTAGAGAACCAGAGATCCTTTTTACTGGAAACGAGGCATTCTATTTTAGTCGTCACGGGTGACAACGCATATGAATTTTGATTCTTAATCCATAATAAATGTAGATGTCTTTGAGCCACAGCATCTACTTACCATCAGGTTCACTGTGTGCTCGTTTGTCACCCTATTCTATAAAAAGTAATAGTTATGTTCCATATAGTCTTTAAAAATATGCGTAGAAATCTCATCTACGCCCGGCTGACAGACAGACTAAAATCAATCTAAATATAGCGATAACAATCCTACTAACCTTATGAATTGGCAGCATTATAAATATAGAATCAAAAGCAAATGAAGTAGGTGTGGAAGGTACCAACTCTGCGCTCACCAAACCATCTTCCTAGTACAAAGTCTATAATATTACGTAACGTAAATTTTCACGAAAAATCCTACAATGAGCAAAGGACTTAAAACGTAAGATGAGGATGATAATGAAGATAATGATTATGATAATGATAATTTATTACTTTAAAACAAGTAGTAAGTTGTTACAATATTGTTGGGCACCCTCTTTTAAGTAAATAGATACCTGTAGTAAAGGGCTCAAGAAGAAAGAAGATATTAAGAATCTACATTCGTAACAACTATGTACAATATGAAACTAAGAGTATCATAATTGAAAAATTGTAGTTTTGTGGTTTAACAAAAACATTAATATATTTGTAGAAATACCTGGTATCAGTATATATTTCGCCAATGAAGTTTGTGCTCCACTCAAACTTACTTGGATTGAGTCACAGTCGTTTTACACAAAAATGTTAGTGTAGTCGTCGGTCTCCGGTCCTATAAATAATGTAGGTCTGGATTTTTGTACATGTGCAATATAATATATGGTTGTAAAACGACTCCACGATACAGGAGAAAATCCTAGTGGTGATTGGATTTTTTTAAATAAAAGAAATAAGTATATGTGAGCTTTTGCCACTTTACGTCAAAATCACTTAACACTATAACACTGCAGTTAAAAAGCTACACAGGTCGGCGAAGGAACAAAATTCTCTCTCTCATACAATTCTATGACAGCAACCACTTACCATCTGTGCTCTTTGTCACCTTATCCTATAAAAAAAAAAAACTAGGTCATAGGTGTCATAATTGTTGAAACTTTACATCACAAATAATTTTTGCAGGTGGATAAAGGTGAGTACCAAAAAAATCCTAAAGAGACGATGTGATCGAGTTCAGAATACTGGCTTAATAACGGAAACCAAATTTGACGATGGACGCAAATTTTAACAATAAACAGGACACATAGCAGAAGTGTTGTAGTTAATATTGAGTGGTTAAAGTAAAATTAAAGAGAGCAACTGCTATATAATAATTTTAAATAAAAATTAATTTTATATTCACCAGTCAGATTTCCGATGATTCCTTTAAGAATTTTAATATCGTCAGTGGAAGTTAACGTTGGTTTGCTCACGTACCGTGAACCGTTAAGCATTATATAAATCCTAAGCTACCACGAACCTCACAAAAGAGTCAATCATAAAAAGTAAAATTCTTACTTCGTACATCCTAAGAAGTTTGAGTTTATTTCTAGTAATTTACTTTAATTCAGAAAGTACAGCTGCAACGCTATTAATACATGGTAGATCCACATGATAGACGCATTATGATCGCAGGATGAGTAGGTCAGAACCAAGCTCGCAAACTATTTTATAGTGGCATAATGCTGCTTTGTTGAATGACGATAACCGGAGACCTTTTTTTAGTAATAAAGAAGCATTTTAGAATAGAATAGAAAATTTTAATTCTATTATTATTGAAAGTTTTTTTATTTACTTCTGGAAAATGACTCTGTCCTGGGAAGAACCAGCAAGAAACACAACAGGATTATTTTCTTCGAAATATATTAAGGCGACACCGCGAAAAAATGCACCTCCTTTCATCGAATAGTATAGGACTATGACACCACCAACGGAAGTGGAATTTTGATATAGGTAAATTCATGTCTTTATCTTGAATTAGATTGTTCAAAAACACGATTGTATAATTTTGATTCGATCATAATTATTTGCGAAAACACCTCTAAAAATCACTACAGTTGAAATTACAACAAAATTACTTAATCTATGTCCTTGGGAATCATTCAAATATATTCATAACATCAATATTCATAATTTACTTGCTCATTATTTTGATTACTTAAATCATGAATTTAAAAAAAAATATTTTAAGATTCTGACAATTTCTAAGCGGTTTTATTCGTCTCGGGCGCTACGCAATTTTAGCCCTTATGACGGAGTTTTTTCAAGTTTTTATAGAAATTATGTATTCACTCGGCTCAGTACGGCGATAGCCTGGAGCCACTTTTTCGATGTGTCATCTTAATTTACAATTACTTGTACAACTATTTATATGAATCATAATAATTTTCATTAATATACATACTTAATTTTATAATAACCCTTTTTTTTACAGTGTTTCTAACAAAACATTTAAATTTGTAAATTGACAAACTTTGAAAGCTTTTTGAGTGCTACTGTTACTTAAATATGAACTAATTAAGTCTAAGCGCAATATTGATAAACAAAATCGAAAGATAAAAATAAATACCAATAGCATCTTGTGAATTCTCCCAGTCATTAAAAATGTTTTTAATAAGCTCAACACCGAGGTCAGTCGTCGAGCAATTGCTTGTAAAACCAAATAGATTTTTGTGCAGTAATTTATTTGCAATTAAAAACTTAACACTTTATTCAAAGAACAAATGTTCTTTTTTTTACAAAAATGTAACTAAGAGTTGGTAGTACAGAAATAAGACTAAAACTAGCGGAGTCGATTGTCCTACCAGATTTATATAAAAATGAAATGTTTCTAAAAACCGATGCGTAAAATTTGTCCTTTAGCAAAAAACATTTGCTTTATTTTTAATACCATTAACATCAAATGACGAAATTTTCAACTTAATATTTCAATTTGTTCTCGGCAAAATTTTTGAATAAATGTTTTAATTTGTACTCTTATCCATTTTTTGAAATACCACACGTTTGAATAGATACTTGGTTTATTTTTTTTAGAACAGCCATCGCCGTGCGACACTATTCCGACTATTACTCTGCAAAAAACGATTAAAAATTACAAAAAATATTTATATATGTATAATTAGTAATTACATATAGGTACATATGTAAAGGCAATGCCAAGAACAGAAACAAACATAGGCTGTAACTTTATTTTTTAACTTAACTTTTATCATAACAAACGAACGGTCCTGAGCCACCTGCGTCTATCGACTTCTGCATGTCTTACCAGGTCGTCACTCTATCTAGTGGGGGATGCCCCACACTGTGCCTACCGGTACAAGGCTGCCACTCGAGAACCTTTTTTTCTCATCGGTTGTCGTTTCTTCGAGCTATATGGCCGGCCCACTGCTACTTCAGCTTACTAATCCGTTGACTTATGTCGATCACTCTGGTTCTACTGCGGATATCCTCATCGCTAAGTTTATCACGCAGAGAAACCCCGAGCATAGCCCTTTCCACAGCTCGCTAAGCGACCTTGAGTGTCCTGTTGTACAATCCTTTGAGGTATACTTGACGAGATGTATCGTAATTTCGTCGATTGACCTCTCGGTCGAAGTTGGACTTACCTAGTTGGCCTATTTATCCCAGGTAAACATACTCATCAACAACTTCGAGCTTAGTGCTCCCAATAACTATCGGTATAGGTGTGACATGGACATTGAACATGATCTTTGTTTTGGCCAAGTTCATCTTAAGACCTAACCGTTGGGAGACACTATCGAGGTTATTGAGAATAGTGCTTAACTCCTCCAGCTATTGAAGAAAAAGACCACCGCACTTCTGCTCCACGCATCGGGAGTAGTGCCACTATGGAGGTCGGAATTAAAGAGCTTCTGAAGGACTTCAAGTACCTAAAAGTTTTTAATGTGCTGGAGAGTTCTAATCTCACTCAAACTGACGTCCGGGATATCATCGGAATATTGTCGGATAAGACTTGCTCTTGGACCGTTACTCACACTTGCGTGTGGCTCCAACGATGATGCGTACAGCTGCCTTTAGAACCTCTCAATCTCACTCAAAATCTCAGGTGTCCCAGAAACGATGCTGCCACACTCAGTCTTCAGCTTTAACAGTTGGCTCTTTCTGGCAGACAGATCTCTGGCGAAGACTTTGGAGCCCTGGTTCCGCTCGTTCGCTTCTTCAATACGAGCAGTATTAAAGTTGTGTAAGTCCCGCTGCATGCATTTTGAGATCTGTCCGTTCAGTTGCCTGTACTCTGTCAAATCTGTTGACGAGTGCAGCTTCATCTCCCATCTAACAGCCATATGATTAACAGTGTGATCAGAGAGTTTTTGTGTTTTTCTGCGGCGGGTCTTGCAGAACTTAGCTCCAACCACATGGGCAGTTTCCACGAGCTTGTCATTTATATCGTCCACTGCATTGCAATCTTCTAGGCACTGAAAACGGTTTTGTAACTCGAGCTGAAAGATTTCGGGATTCCCAGATTAGAACACGAAGAGGACGGAGTGTTGACTTCATCAGAGGAAACCTCTCCAACTTAACATTTAGGTTCAGTGTGCCTCTAACCATTTGGCCAGTTTTCCTTTGCGATCACTGAGACATCACTGAACAGTTGCCGTCTAGTCGTCATAATGAAGTCAATCTCATTTTTTGTCGAACCGTCGGGGCTCGACCAGGTCCACTTTCTGTGGGGTCGCTTCTGGAATAAAGAATTCATCATAAAGAGTCCCTACTTTCTCCACGAAATCGGCCAGCTGCTGGCCCCTTGGGTTCCGTTGCCCTATCCCAAATTTCCCTACCTTCAGCTCACCGTTCTTTGTTGTGCCTAGTTTTGCGTTGAAGTGATCGATGCAGCTTATGTGGCGATTGAACACGGTGGATGTGACAGGAAGTTAGCCGAGACATCAAAAAATATGCTAATATCACAGAAGAAATGATAAACCTCTATTTATCAATGCGTGATATGTGTCAACAAAAGAAAACAAAAAATAAGGGAGGACTAGTTTAAAAGTCGATTCTTTAACCTGAAATGAATAGCAGATTCCAGGTGGATTTGATCGATTTTCAGATACAATCAGATGGACAATTTAAATCTTTTATGGTTTACCAAGACCATCTAACAAAATTTGTTTTCTGCGTGCGTTAACATCAAAGAGAGCGGCAGAAGTCCCCTACCACCTGAATGATATAATTTTAACAATAGGCGCGCCGTATATTCTCCAATCCGACAATGGTTGAGAATTTGTTAATAGTGTGATAAATGAGCTCGCAATTTTTTAGCCGGATCTTAAAATTGTGCAAGGAAAACCTAGGCACAGTCAAAGTCAGAGTTCCCTTGTACGCGCTAATCAAGATATAGATAACATTATAAGTTCTTGTTTGAAGGACAACGATTCAACAAAATGGTAAGCCCTTCGGCTTAAGATATATCCAGTTCATGAAAAACCACGCCTTTCATTCTGGACTAAAACAATCGCCTTACAAGGCCTTATTTGGGATTGAGCCTAGAGGACTTTCGACAATGGTGCTGTGCAATTCCAAGTGCCATCAGAATACACCGTGCAAAAATAAGTAAAATTGACTTTAATCTGATTAATAAATGCATCTTGATTTTATTATTTCTGGTATTTTATTATTCCCTGTTAGTATAGACTACTAGGCCATACCAGTGTATCCTGAAGTGTTCTTATTCATGTTAGGCTCAATCTGTTTCTCTTAGGTTAAACTAGTTTGTCCTATCGGCCATAAGATGAACTAGTTTGACCTAGGGAAAACAATTTTGGCCTAAATTCGGGTTTGAACGGTAATATTACAATAAAAAATATTTTATTCAATAAAATAATTTACTCAATAATTGCTGGATCAATGCACCCTCAGATCCAACCCAAAAACGTGATGACTACGTCCATAGAACGCATAAAATTGGACTACTTAGATACTATAATTGAAAAAAAGCTATGTACCCATTCCACAGCACTCCGCCTCCTGAATCACCTTTACACGTATCCCGATCTCCATCTCCATACAAACAAAACATATCCGCTGTGAGATTTATTTTATGCATTTTTTCGCAATCTCTTTTAGGTACATATTGTAGATGAGTTTTCTGTAGGCCTTTACTAGAAAGTGGGCCTCCGTACTAAAAGAAAACAAGTAAATTTAGAAGGGATGATTCGCATATGTGTGTGTGTGTGAGTGTATGTGTGTGTGTGTGTGTGTGTGTGTGTGTGTGTGTGTGTGTGTGTGTGTGTGTGTGTGTGTGTATATGTGTGTGTATGTGTTGTGTATATATAACTCCGATATATTATTAACTAGCTGTTACCCGCGGCGTCGCCCGCATGGTCACTGGGAAATGAATTTTTGAATTGAAAGAAAACTGAGTTTAATAGATTTGTCAGAGATGCATAAATGTTTTGAAACGCAGCGTATAGGAAAGCATGAAAATAGCCTGTTTATTCCAAATGGAAATGGGATATTTTTTTTAATTAAAGGAAACTGAGCATACTTATCCGTCAGGGATGCAGACTTTTGAAAATAAACTGAGCTAAATTAATTCATCAGAGATGCATTTTTCTGAATTGAAAGGAAACTGAGCCAAATAAAAGATCCGTCAGAGATGTAGCCTTTTGAGTTGAAAGGAAACTGAGTTAATAGGTCCGCAAGAGGTGCAGCATTTGGAATTGAAAAGAAACTGAGCTAAATAGGAAATTTTGAATTGAAAGGGAAGATCTGTGGGAATTCTGATTAATTGATTGTGGGAATTTTGGAAAAAAAAACTAACTAAACACTATTTTAAGACGCTACTGTACACAATGTTATATCTTTTTCCATTCGGGGAAAGAATGTGGAGATTCTGGGCATTTGACACACGCGAACATGCTACATACAGCTGACCATGAGAGGCACGGTTTTTCTAAGTTGACCCCCCGCTACCTGTAACGTTTGCCCTTGCGCTTTATTAATTGTCATTGCAAAACTGAGCTTAATAGGGAACTGAAACCAATTGAACCGAATTGAAAAGGAAGATCTGTGGGAATTATAGGGATCCATTTATAATATGGTATAATAACATTTTCACCTTTTCCTACGCCTGTCAAAATTGTAGCACCGATTATGTTCCGTCCAAGATGTGTCACACACAGCCTTGTCCCGTTACATAACCGAGGAACATCTAAATTTTGCATTAGCGTGAATGGGACGCCTAATTTTAATTGAAGCTTATGTGAGGACACACCTGACAACTCTAGAGAATTTAGAAACTCTACGGGATATGAAGTGCTCTGTTCTGTGTCCACAACTGTGTCTACTGACAAATACTCTGTTATTTCTCCTGCTACTTCGCTTAATATATCTGAATTTATTTTGTTAACGCTCTCATTTTTTGGTTCAAGAATCGCCCTTTCACATAATTTTTGTCTTCATGCATGTTGTTCGTTAAATCTGAATAAACGCTCGCAACTAATTCGGAATGACTCTGTACTAAATTACAAAAATCTTTCGTCAATTTAACCCAGCCCTCAGCATACGTTTCCAACCGCCTATCGCCAATTTTTAATAGTGTGTCAGCATAGTTTCCAGCATTTATATCATTATACAAATGCACTCTCATATTCGTAGTTAAACTGAATTTTGCACCTTGTTCCATAAAACAGACGACTTGAGGCATGCTTTAATTTCATCTGCAGGTGTGCCCTTTTGAATGACAGGTAAATTTTGGCGAAAGTCACCAGCCAGTAAAACCAACATTCCTCCCATTACATCGGTATTGCTGCGCAAATCCTGGAGCGTTCAATTTAGTGCTTCTACAGCTTTTTTATGCGACATTGTACTTTCGTCCCACACTAAAAGTTTGCATTGTCGTAGCATCATACCTCGTGCACTATTTTTGCTAAAGTTACAGATCGGGGATTCTTCCTGGGCTAAATTAAGAGGGAGTTTTAAAACAGAATGTGCAGTGCGGCCCCCGCTTTGCAGCGTGGCGGCTATACCGGAGGAAGCTACGGCCACAGCAATTTTTTTATCTTTCCGTACTTGCGCTAATAATAAATTTAACAAAAATGTCTTCCCAGTTCCTCCAGGGGCATCTAAAAAGAAAAGTGTACCATTTCCAGATTCAATTTGTCCTAATACTTTGTCAAAAACTCGTTTTTGTTCGGGAAGCAAGCGGGGTACAAATTCGGCTACTTGTTGCTGCAAAGCTGGTATATCGTAGTTTGTTTCACGTATAATTTCATCACTTAGTTCAGTTTCGGTTGTTCGCTGAAGGCTTATCATTCCAAAGTCACTTAATTTTTTGCCTACCATTGCCATTACTTTATCTTCAATTTTTCCAAGTGCTTCATTAATTTCCCTTAGGCCCGCTACATATTCTCTCTTTATTCATATAGATTCGGGATTCCGAACATAGCAAGTCCATATAAAATCAAAGACCCGTCACAGACACCTACGGCATTTTTCCGTTCAAAATTTTGTGGACAAAACGGGATTCCGTATATATGTGGCCGGCCTCGATCTTCTCCTTAAGGCCAGCCACATACATACGGAATTCCTTTTGAGGTTCCGTTGTATGTGGCCGGCCTTAAGACGAAGATTAATAAACGTAGAAATCTGTCGTAATTAAAATCGTTGGGCTTTTTCATTTATTTTTAAAACCATGAAAAATATTTTAATATAAGAAATGCGTAATGCTGCGTCTAGTGCGGCGTGTATGTACAATTTTTTTTACAAATATTAAGATATTGCATAAATGTATTATATATCAAAATGAAAATCTTTGCTCTTCGCCACTTCAATATTGCTTGAACAATTTTAATTTTAAATATTTACAACTTAGTTAAGAAGCTATCTTAACGTTTAAATATAATAATGTTTAAATACACTCATATAATAAAGAAAACTTTGGTGATGAACAGCTACAAAATCAATCCGCTATATTTACACGGTTTAGATTAGACTTTTATTGTACCATCATCGTATGATAGCGGCATTTCGTTTTTATACTATATATAAAATCTTTAGAGAAGCGATAAAAAACAACGTCTAATGTGCAAATCGTCTGGAACTACGATCAGCTTTCAAGCGTGGTAAACAAGGATACAATAATAATATGTCTATTTTTGTATCTATGGACCACAGCTTCATCTACACATCAGATGCATTGTGTCCGTTTGTCATCTTACATGTAAAAAAACAGTTTTAGTGAAAAAGTAAAACCCGACTTTTATTAACTAAAAAGAGTAAAGAAATAAAATAATTTTCACATAATTGCCTCTAAGGTCAATGGTAAAACAATGTATTTTAAAACCCCTGACTTCGGACCCAATTATGTGGAAATTATAAAGAAGTAAAAATAATAAAAAAACAAAATACTCATAATTTTCATATAAGAATTTCCTCCTTTTTTATAGTCGCCAAAAAATAAATCGCAATCACGGTAATTGACTCGTATGGTTATTACAATTCAGCAGATATTGGTTCAAATTATTTTATTTCTAACAAAAAAGTTTATAAAATGCTCCCTTGATGCGAGCACTTAGTTCCTGAGTCGTGGAAGCTTAGGGGCTAAGCACTCGCTGTATATTTTTAGTACGCGAGCAACCCGGGTTCAATCCGGCAACGATGAACAATTGTATTGTTGATTTTATTAAGTGATTTTGATTTACGACGTCCTCAGCGGTGAAGGAAAACATAGTAAGAAATCCTGCATGTCTGACAAATTAAAAAATATTTCAAAGACGTGTAAATGAAGTCCACAAACACGCAGTGGGGCAGTGCGGCCAGCATTTCCTTGTGCTAAAACCCTCTCAGAAATGAGTGAAGGCCAGTGCCCAGCAGTCAGTCGTATACAGGCCGTAACCTTACTTCACTTTTATATTCGTCTAGTGCTCCGCTCCGCCTTCGCACTCTATATGAAAATAATCAGAAAAGAAAATAATTAGGAGAAATCTGTATTAAAATGTTTGAAAATATGTATATTTTTATGTTTTATGTGTTTCTATTCGTTACTCATACCAAAATATAAAAAAAAATTAAAAAAAAAAGAAATTAATTTTTATCTGTAAGAAATTTCGAATAATATTTCAAATATATATTTGCGTGAATTTGAAATAAATACAACGTCAAGTTATTTGAAATATGTTATAAAACTATTTTTTTACATTTTACACTAAAAATAAATGAAAATTGATAAAATAACACATTTTTGACCCAACCACTAAAATGGGCCTTCTCGATTTTGAAGTACTTTTGGCACTCACTTTTCACTTTTTATGCCACAAATTATATATATAGGTGTTTGTCATATTACAAGGAATACACAAAAGTATAAAACTTACCTTTTTATTTCAAAAACACACAGAAAAACGGAGAAATCACTCAGCAATAGCTCACGCACAACCACGCCCTACTGGTGTAAGTATTAGACTAGTACTGTGTTAGATATAAGATAATTTTACCTCTAGTCAGTGGATATAATCGGGGGATATAATTTTTGTCTCTTGCCCATGCTCGCAGTGTGGATAAAACTAAGCAAGGGATAAAAATTATATCCTCTCTCCGGGGATATATTCTCTCCGGCTCATGCTAGCCCGGCAGGTCCGAAGGATCCATTTGGATCCTCTAAATGTCTCCTTGTAGACCGCGCCAAAGAGTATACTAATATTTAGAGGGACACCTTAGAACCAAAGAGTATATGATCACTAATTTTACTCGAAACCATAGATATGAGTGCTCAGGACGATTATATTTAAATGTTATTTATAAGAATATAATTCTTAAATAATTATATTCTTATAAATAACATTTAAAAATATTAAAAGAATTATATTATTATATAGTTCACATATAAACTTAAATATTAAGTTGGTTGAAAATAGTAATATTAAGTTGCTGAAAGACACGCTGTACTTAAAAAAATATGCATAGCATTTTTATCAACTTATGCAATTATAATTATTTATTTATTTTATTTATGCAGCTAAGTCTTTGATATTAAATCAAGTTACACTTTTTGAGCGTGGTGACCGATAAGAAAACAATTTTTTTCTCTTATTGAATAAATGAGAAGTTAATATTGTTTAAAATATTTTTAATATCTTACAATACATGTAGGTTATTCAGGAATTTTTATCATTGAGTTAGCAGCTAGTGTACACGCACACAAACACCGTGCCGAAGTCTGCCGAATGCCGAAGTCTGCCGAACTAAAACGACGTTAGACGATGCACGGCTTTCAACGCCACACCTCCGTGCCCGTAGGAGTGGGGGGCGTGAGGTTTTTTTTCGTTACGGAATTTCTGGATTCGGTCCCCGCGCTCAAGGCCCGCGATAGAAGCTATGCAATAGCTTAAAAATTATATGCGTGTTATGATATTCAGTGGAATCTCTATAACTCAAATCTCGTTAATTCGAAATCCTCAGTAAGTCGAAAAAAATTGCAATTCCCTTCCGCTGAACCCGCTTGAAGCGCCACCTGTTCATTAAATGGGCCATAAATCGTAAACCGTAAGTTTTACAAAAAAGTTTACTGGAAACAAAAGATGCAAAATTTTATTTTCTACAATAATGGTTTTTTCACAACAATAAATTTTGCCTTAAAGTGCATTGTTTCTGAGATATCGGCTGAATACATTTTTTCAAGATTGCGCTTGAAGCGCCACCTAGATCTGTCGGCATTTTGTGATTTTATGCTGAATAAGTGATCTTAAAACTCATAAAAAAATAAAATTGAATCGTAAATTTCGTGCAATGTTAAATTCTATTTTTACTGTACTATTTCATTAAACATTTTATTTGTCGTCTTACAATCGTCGTTTCTCTAGCGCTCTGACTATAAGTTATAGTATAGTATATACATAGTAATGACTCTTAAGTTATATTTACCTTCATTTAAAAAAAAAATTCTTTGGCTAAACCTACTATACTCTTTGGCTTGACCATAGGTCTGACTAATAGGTCCATAGACTGACGGTACACGAGAGGAATTCAGTTGAGTTTTCTATCAAGAAATTCTGAGTAGCAGCCCGGAGTCAAGTGTCCCTATGCCTCAGAAAGAACGTAAAACCGTTTATGTGTATCTGATCTCATTATATTTTTGTTGGATTACTAACTCTGACTCTGATGATCGATAGGGGCAGATTTTTTGTAAAGTTCTATAATAGGTATTATTCATAATTCCGTTTTACGTATTTCCCCACCACCATGCAATTAAAAACAATTTTTCCGCGCAAACCATCTATGCTGGTTTAAACACCTTAAGGTGAGATATTAGGAAAATGAAAATAAACGAATTCCATTATTTTAATCCATAAGTATTCGTACTAATTTTAAAGCTACAAAAATCATTTAATAATGTTTCCCTATACAAATATGAAAACAACCCGTAAAAAAGATTCTTAAAAATCTTACTTTACTATCTAAGGATTTAAATTTTCCAAAAAAGTTTTTCTTAGTGGTTGCCTACTTAGCAAAAAGAAGTTACTCATATTGTCTCAATAACACGCATCTACATCCAGCGGTTTGAGCTGTAAACTTTTACAATATTTTTCATACAAAATTTGCACCCCTGTAGGTACTATAACCGTAAGAGGCAAATTTTATTATTTAATTACTTTAAAGCATTAAAATTTTTTCTTTAAGATATACCAAAATATTTTATCTACATACAAAATTGAACAACCTCCGCCCCCGGCCCCCCCCCCCTCTCACGTAAGGGGTCATTTTGCAATCGCAAAATTTCAGTAAGTATCGAGTCAATCGCCCAATAAAATATTTTTTAAATAAAATAATAAACTGTAAGACCCTTATTTCACCCTCTCAGGGATCGAATTTTTCAAAATTATTTCATAGCGGATTTCTGTCTAAATTTTAAATTTCTACTTCAAGCGGTTTTGGTTGAGCTTGTGCACTGTTAGATGAGTTAGTCACTCAGTAAAGTGTACCTATGACTCAGAATACAAAGAGTATATAGTAGATAGAGTGAACTGTGACCTCTGTCGGTAAATGGCAAAACTAACTTTACGGCAAATTAAATTTTATTCTTTCGTTTTAACTATGGCTAAAATAAATAAAAAAATTTAAACTTTATTTGCAAACGAAATAAAAAAGTTCTAATGTAAATAATTAAAAAAGTAAAGAGTCCATAGCCCTGATGCACTTTATTACTCATTACAAATTTTAAAGTAAAGAGAACATATTATGCGTCAGAGCTATGGACTCTTCCCCGCTCCGGGAAGTATGAGAATGCCTACAATAATATCTTTTTTAATTATATATTTCATTAAATGCCAATATCCAGCCTTGGACCATATTATATTGGCTGTATATTATAATATGTAACCCGTTTCTTCGGTTCCGTAATCTGGTAAAGCATGCGTCGTGGAAACTATACCAGATATAAGGCAATTAATTGGGAGGCCTATGTTCAGCAGTGGACTTTAAAATACTGTAACGGTTATTGGATAAAAGTAAGAAACTTATATTTGCTATTCCAATACAAACCTTGCGTTGAAAGCAGCAAGCGAAGCATTTATTTACATATTATGTCTTTCATCTCTGAGCTGTGCTTATAAACCTTATTTATGGTGCTTGAAAATACTTATAGCGCTATCTATACAAAATTATAGTAATTTATTTATTATGTGCAGTGAAATAAAAAAATGTATGATATTTAGAAAAGAACGGATAGGAATAACGTAAACACAACTCAAAATCGGGTAACGTAACTTTTCAATTTCATGACATGTAAATTTTAAAGCTTTTTGGAACTGCAAAAGGGAAGTATAATATAGCTACTGCCAAGCTCCTATTATCGTCGCCGAAACCAACAAAATTTAATAGCTCTTTAAAATTTGGTTTACCATGTTGTAGGTACCGCAGTAGAACCAAAGTGACCGACATAGACCAACGGATTAGTAAGCTGAAGTGATAATGGGCCGGACATATAGCTCGAAGAACCGACAATGGATGGAAAAAAGGTTGTTGAGTGACAGCCTCGTACCGGTAAGCGTAGTGTAGGGTGACCCCACTAGATGGAGTGACGTCCTGGTAAGACATGCAGGAAGTCGATGGATGCAGGTGGCTCAGGACCGTGCTTTGTTGCATTACTTAGGGAAGGTTCAGCAGTGGCTTGTGAAGGGCTGAAATGACGATGATGTTGTTGTAGGTACTCTGCGGTTAAGAAAAAAATTATAAGCAAACCTCATTATTTAAAATTTAATAAATAATTTGCACTACACCATCTATCGATGATGTTGGTTAACTATTGTACTTTTTAAATAAGATATTAGGGTTTATATATTTTTTATAAATATTAATTGCGTTATTCTTTATTGTTTTTGTTTAATCTGTTTAGATACAATACCATTATGGAACACTGTTTCACATAGTTTAATTACAAATATGCCCTTGATCAAATTTGTCCCTATATTTCTTACCCATACTTAAGAATATCAATCATAACTTTTGATTCTAAATGTAAAACGAAAAAACGCTTCACAATTTTCTTAACTACTATTTTAATATAAATCAGTTCTTTATACATGCTTAGTTAACAAACAACAGACAGATAGAGAGACAATTCTAAAGATGATAGAAATCTATTCAATTACTTATTTTTAGTCCCTCCCAATCAATTTTTTTACATAAATATAAAATGTACAGACACCTGTAATTTAAATTTTTATTTTATATAATAAAATAAATAATAAATATAATAACAATAGACCCTCTCATAAATGAGAGGAGGCCTGTGCCCATTACTGGGACGTAAATAGGCACACAGTCTACCTTATGGTAAGTAGATGTGGATCCTGTGGCCCATAGACATTTATTTTCGAAATTAAAATGCAGATGTGTTGTTACCTCTGAGAACTACGATAAAATGCCTCGTTCCCATTAAAAACGGTCTCCCGTTCTCTACACTCACCATATGAAACACATGCTATTTTGCGCTGATATTCTGTGAGAGCGTGGTCCTGCCCCGGTCGAGCCTACCCATTTCTACTACAAACATAAAATAAATGCATCGTGACTACCACGTAAAAAAGGTTGCAACTTTAATTAATCACTACGATTAGAAAATAAATACATCACTTCATTTTATGAGGTAAATATTAAAACAGTCACAACACAATAATCGAAAATTATTGGCTTAAAATACAAACAATTCGTTATTCTAATAAAACAACACATGTTCCAGAAAATTGATAAACAACCGTAAACTTTCCGAATTTCATGTCATCGAGATATATATTTGATATCTCGATAAAACGATTTAAACTTTTGAGTGATTTATCAACGGTAATTTAACACATGATTTTCTGATATTGATCAAGTTCACAATATACATACATTTTCATATCAAAAATCATGCATTAAAGGAGACGGTCCATTTCAGGCCCAGTATATGTACTCTATCGATAAAATATATATACTATACAGTAAAAAGCGAAAAATTAAGGGATTTCATTAAAAATAAAATAAGGAAATAAATCGAACTAAATAACTTGCTAAAAATAAAAATGCAATCCCAATTTTTGATGATTTTACAAGATGGCGCCCTTCCAGTTGTGACTTGAGTCATGAAATTATGTAGGTAGTGTGATATTTTTTTTTGTTTATTCGGAGCTCCTGGATTGCATTAATATTGAGATACAAATATAAACTAGAACGTTACTTGTTACTAGACCAAAATATCACATCCCCAAGTTTCGAAACATTTTAGCTATTGTACATAATATAATCTACCTGATAGGCTATCAATGATAAGAATAACACAGCATTTCAGATATGGAGTGTAGAGGTAAGGAGTACAGATTCTGTATAAAAGTGTGTCCGCGGGAGAGCACTAAATAAGGGTGGCGCCACTGTAGCTACAGTCTAAATTTAAAGGAACTTTTTATATTTTTTTACTGCACAGACGTTCACCATCATTCTTTTTACAATAAGTATTTTATTGCTTTCAAAATTTTTATTTTCAAAATCACTCTCAACGTATTTTACGGCGATTTATCATACCCTGTAGCTACTCGAGCGCTGTTGTGGAGAGTTTTTGAAATGTTATTTACTGCTTACAGATGGACACATTTTCAATTATTTTCCTATGGAAGATTATCCTCCTTACCTCTATACTCCACGCATTTAGAATTCAAATATTTGTTAAATGGAGTTTTGGCGGGAATTTGGCCGTAGACGGATTATCGCTACTGTTTTGTCGCTTGAATAATGATTTGAAGTGGATTTTGATTTGTAAAAGTGATGCGATTTTGGTAATTAAGTGTCCGCGCGTGTGAACTATTAGATAAAACGACGAAACGATTGCTTTGATGTCGATATAAACCTCAAGTTATTTTGATCGCTTGGGCGCCTTATGAACTTGATCATCAACTGTCCGCTGGGTTGAGCTGTCGTCAAAATATCCCAAGGGCTTCGCAATGTGACGCATCAGCATATTGTAAAGAAAAAGAATATAAAAATTAAGCCTCAGAAGGGTTAGAACCCAGAGCTGTAAGGCCAGTAAAAAAGATGTCTGTCAATAAATTGATTAATAACCTTCTGACAGTTGACAGATAACGTCAAAACAACATCAATTCGCCATTAGTGTTGCAGTTTTTGGTAAAATTAAAGTATTAATACCACTGAAATAAAGGCAAATTCATGGATTAGAATGACCAAACGTGGTATAATATATTATTTTAATTTATTTCCCTACTTGTACAAAACCAGGTCTATGCTTCATACAATTTCGGACCGTCTCCTATGGTGACTGCATGATATACATTTAAGCCACTATTGTATCCTGAAGATTAGAGCATTTTCGATAAAAGCTAAAAAAAAATCTTTCTGTAATCAACAGACTTTTTCGTTTTCTTACGTTAACCCGCTAAGAATGTGCAAATAAAATGCCACAAAATCAACCGCAGTCTATAAATTTCCAGACTTGCCCCATACATCGCCTCATAAGGGGGCGTGGGGATATTTGCCATAGTCAATACTAAAGTTGTTCAAAACGACTATAAATCAATATCACGCTACAGACTATAAACTATAAATTTCTAGCGCGCTATTAAATACGCTATGTTATAGCGCGCTATTTATAAGAAAGCGTGTAGGAGGCTGGCAAGCGCGTTAAGTTTAGCAGCACGCTATATCTCGGAGCACGCTACATTACGTGCCGTTCATTGGATAGACCACGTGCTATATAAGAACATTATTTCGTAATAAGTCGCATTTTAAATTAAAATAAAATAAAGTGGTAAAGAGAAATCAATAAACGCTCTTTCATACTTTTCAGGTTTACTTACGACTTTCTATAATCCTAAAAATATTTTTAAGGCATGTACTTTTAAAAAACAAAATAAAATTAATCATTTTTGTTATAATTTATGTAAACGTTATTTTAACCTTAATATAAATTATAAATCAATTAAAGGTGTATTTAAAAGTTTATTGATTGTATATACAGAAATCAACTATTTACAAACACTATTATATACACTTTGTATCTATATTTTATTTACATTTAAAAACTTTAGTTGGACTTCTTTTGTAGCAGGCAACTGTGTCCTTCGATCACTTATAAATATACAGTATACAGTTACTAAACAACGTCTAACACTAAATTAGTTTGATGAATAACGTGCTGCTAGATTAAATTTGCGTCACACGTTTACTCCCAATAGCGCTGCTGCTAGAACTAATTGCCACTTGAAATGAATAGCGCCAAAGCGTCATAGCGTCATGGCGACTACTTACATAGCACGCGCTATGCGTTATGGAGAGATAGCGTGCTATAATATGGCGCTATGCGCTATATTAACCACCATTAGTCAATACACATACCAAGTGCTTGGCAACCGCAGTTTTTTATTTGTCGTCGTTACTGGGAAGACGCTACTACCTGCTACCCATCTCCTGATCCGTTTCCCTCTGCTGTCTCTCACGACACGATTCGAGTAGTTGACAATCTTACACCGCCACAAAACATATAGTAAATCAAGTGAAACTTAATTTTTGAACTCTCTGAATATTTTGCCACAATGCGCTGGACCAGTTGTGTTACTGTCGCCAATTGTTTTTCTGTACCGATACTACTGAGGGACCTTCAAGAAAAGAGCCTACTTCATTTTAAAGGCCGGCAACGCACCTACAATTCCTCTGGTGTTGTTTTTCGTCTGTCCCTATAAAGTTATTAAAGGGATGATACAGGGTGGTGAGTATTCTTACACCACCACTACATGGTCTCACACGATATGGTCAAACATGGTATGGTTACCTACGTTATGAGCTCACTTGAACGCGTTCGATTCTGCGGGCGGTTCTTTAAGCACGCCAACCTTTTTAGAGGCCAATTGAGCCTTCCCAAGTGACCATGAAACTTTTTTTTTTATTGATCCACCAACATTTGTATCATTCCTTACATGCTATATAAATACAATGAAGCAATAAGAACTAAAATGTACAAATAATTACAGGCGGATACAACATGCAAATAACTTTCTCAGGACTGTGTACCTATATTACTAGGATAAAGAAATAATTAAAAATTAAAAGAAATTATAACTAAATACAAATAAAAATATATAGAAGCGAAAAGGAAAGAACATATTTTATAATATGTTACAAAAGATGGTCTCTTAAGGTGCGACGGAGCTTGTTAGGTGGGTCGAAAAATATATCAATTTTATCTCTAAATGTGTTAACAAGTTTACTCAATCTAGCAATTGGGGAATTGGAGCCAAACACTGTTCTTCTATATGGTCTAGTCAATGGTGTAATCTTACGAGCGTAACGCGGGTAACGAAAGGGAACGCATATATTAAATTTAGTTAAAATTTCAGGACAGTCAATAACACCACTAATAATAAACTGTACGTCATTAGATATGTCGACCCCAAGGAATCCGATGTTGGCTAGCTGACAAAGGGGTATTTTTTTTAAACATAAACACGCAAACCTGTGTCATCTGAAAGCTAAACTGGACTAGATTTAGACGTCCAAAGTCCGAGACTTTGATTAACAAAAACTCCACTTCAGACTTCAGACCAACAACTTGACAATGTGTTCTCGAGGAAATATTGGCACGGCTGATGTAAAAAGCATTACTAGTGCCGTTGGCCACATAGCAATGAATGTTACTGGTTTACAACATATTAATTTGCAAAAAAAAATGTAAATAATAAATGTGTGTGTGAATGAATATTTGAGTTAACCGTCAAATACTCGTCGAATATCAAGTCATATTTGCGTCGTCGGCGGCCTAGTTGCAAAAGATGGTAACATTAATGGACAGGTCATTGAAAGAAAGGCGAATGAAAGTGAACGCAAGTAAGTCGAAAGTTATGGTTTTTGAAAGAGAAGAAAGTAAAACGATATGTGAAATAAGAATTGAAAGGGAGTTGGTAGTAAGTAAGTAGATGAGTTTGTATATTTGGGATGTATATTTAGCATGATAGATATAATAAGGATATAAAAACACGACTGAACGTTGGAAATACAATAAAAGGGGCACTCTACACTCTATTATGAAAAGGTGATTTACAATGCCGTGTTACTCTCTATTTTAATTTATGTTCCTACTCTTTAGTACAACAAAAATATGAGAGAGATAAATAACTAACCAGTATTTACCGACAATTTTAATCGAAGTTTAAAATAAAACAAATAAAGTTGGGTGTGGCAGTAGAAGTGCATGAGTAGAATAAATACTGCGGAAATGCGGTTATTAAGGAGTATGTTACGGCTGAATCTGAACTACAGGGTGAGAAATAGTGTGGTAACAGAAGAGTATGGTTTGCAAGGATTAAGAAAGAAATGCTTTGTTGGTTTATTCATGTAGAACGAATGAACGAAGAAAGAGTGTCAAAGCAAATCTATGTTGCGAAAGTGAACGGCAGAGTCAGGAAGGGACGCCCTAGGCGAAAGTTTATCGACCAAATTGGCGATATATTGAAAATGGACCAAATCAAGAGTACCCTTAATCGACGAGCATGTATGTGTAGGATCGTGCCAAATGGAAGTCCGTAGTCTCTTCCTACCGTCTGGGTGATAGGCGTGAGCCTTTATGTATCATCTATGTATAATTAATAAATTTACCTATTTTGACCACTCCTATGTCGAGCAGTATGGTCTGTATAATTATGATCATCTATCATCAATCATTATGGATAGTAAAATGCTTCAGATTTTACAAACAGAATTCAGTACTGTTGCTAGAGAGTTAAATGGCGATTACTGCATACCATATAAACGTGGTAACGGCATTGAAACATGGGTTAACCTATTACCTGTCCCATGAATCATAATTATATGAACGTTTCAATTGTTTTACTATAGCGTCTGTTTCGCGGATAGGGAAACTGTTAATCTGGGGTAATAGTTCTGACTGAAAAAGAGCGTTTATTGAATTAAAAATATAAGTCCTGTATGCGTTTATTTTTCAAGTTACTGTGAATGTAAAAAAGAATAGAAACCTACTTAAAAAAGCAGCGATGTTAACAAGCGGAACACAAAAATATATGATAGAATTGTCTTAGACCCCATAAATTATATCATAAAAGCTGTTAAAGATATTTTACAAACTGCCGCCTGACAGGAACTGAAGAGACACATCATTCATACAAACTAACACTGATTGTTCTTTTGGGCTCGTTTTCGTCTCGACATCTCGAAGGTAGTAGTTGAATATCAGTGCCTGCTGCTTGAGTTAATGGGTTAACTTAGGCCTATTTCTTAAATGGCAACACACATCCATTGTTAGATTCTACTATTTTTGTGACTGCGGGCTGCTACTGCTATAATATATATATATATATATATATATATATATATATATATATATATATATATATATATATATATATATATATATATATATATATATATATATATATATATATATCTCCGTTTCTCCACACTCGGACGAAACACAGCAGCATTTAACTGATATTTTACGCTGGTATTAAGCGAGTTCTACAACCAAAATATAGCTGCAGCGTGGATCTAAAACGTAAAAGGCACTGTCTTATTACACGTTTAATATTAACTTGATCTATATCTAATAATTCCTTATATTTACGCGAACACTACACATTGAAATAATACTAATTTTTACGGAATTTATCGCGTGTATTTAACTTTTTTACCCGACGTTTCGAGAGCTTTACAGCACCCATGGTCACGGGAAGGACTGAGATGTTCAACGTCCAGCTGTCATAGTTAACCGCGGTTACCATAGATTAAAATTTAACTTTTGTTCCGATCTACACAGTATGAACTTATGGTATCATGGAGTCTTGCAGTTGTATGCTTGGGTTGGGATTTAATTTTATTTATTATAGGATCCCAAGCAGATGGTAGCACCCAGCCATCTTCTCTATTGAAATTAGGATGTTTTTTGATTTCAATGGCCTCACGAATCATCCTTGGAAGGAATCGGTGTTCTTTAGCGAGGATTTGTGGTCTATCAAATCTGATGTAGTGACGGGGGCGATCCTGTACATGTTCACAGACTGCAGACTTCCCGGAGCGTCGATTCTTCACATCAGCTATATGTTCTTTGACGCGGGTTTTAATTGATCTTTTAGTTTGTCATATGTAGGAGAGACCACAAACCAAGATATATCTATCTTGGTTTGTACTAAGAAGAATAATGAGCGCTTATTCTTACAACCAGAACGTGAAATTTAAATTTTTAAAATTTGGCGTTGAAATTACAAATTACAAAAATTATATTTATATTATATATATATATATATATATATATATATATATATATATATATATATATATATATATATATATATATATATATATTCTTCACTGCTGGCCGTATGAGGATGCTCAAGGTCGCTCAGCGAGCTATGGAGAGGACTATGCTCGGAGTTTCTCTGCGTGATATACTCAGAAATGAGGATATCCGCAGTAAAACCAGAGTGACCGACATAGCCCAACGGATTAGTAAGCTGAAGTGGCAATGGGCCGGCCCTATAGCTCGAAGAACCGATAACCGATGGGGAAGAAAGGTTCTCGAGTGGCAGCGTCGTATCGGTAGGCGTAGTGTAGGGCGACCCCCCACTAGATGGAGTGACAACCTGGTAAGATATGCAGGAACTCGATGGATGCAGGTGGCTCAGGACCGTGCTTTGTGGCATTACATGGGGGAGGCCTATGTTCAGCAGTGTACTTGTGAAGCGCAGTGATGATAATGATGATGATATATATATATATATATATATATATATATATATATATATATATATATATATATATATATATATATATATATAAATATATATAAAAATATAATATAAAAATATAATTTTTGTAATTTGTAATTACAACGCCAAATTTTAAAAATTTATTTAAATTTCACGTTCTGGTTGTAAGAATAAGCGCTCATTATTCTTCTTAGTACAAACCAAGATAGATATAGATCAAGTTAATATTAAACGTGTAATAAGACAGTGCCTTTTACGTTTTAGATCCACGCTGCAGCTATATTTTGGTTGTAGAACTCGCTTAATACCAGCGTAAAATATCAGTTAAATGCTGCTGTGTTTCGTCCGAGTGTGGAGAAACGGAGAACCTTTTTACTGGATACGAGGCATTCCATCTTAAGATGTCTATGGGCCACGGTATCTAATTACCATCAAGTGAACTGTGTGCTTGTGTGTCACTTTTATTCTTTATATAGCATGAACTAACATAGTGATTAAAAATATCAGCCTTAAACAGTAAGTATTGCAAAAACGGCTTGCATACTTACTTTTATCCACCCCCAACCGGCAGCAACAAATTTTTTTTCGTTCTTATTCATCCATTTTGAATGTGTAACTAGCAGAGCCTTTTTCACTTTACTTCCAAACGTGAATTGTTGATTCACAAATATAACCGCAATATCGCACGAGAAGGGCATCGCTTTGCTGTAATTTTTATGAATCGCAACATCCCTCACTTCGTACACATCAGCTTCGTTATCATACATATATCTGGTACCTAATATAAGTATAACAGATAAGCGAAATTTTAGATCATTAGATTCACAAAATTTCTAACAATTATTCAACTAGGTTAATGATCGTTTTCATTAGCCCTTGCAAGAGAATGGTCCAACATAATGATTTCTTATAATTGCGCTTACACTACATATTGAATAAAACTATTTTAACGGATTTTATCGCGTTTAATCTTACGTATTTTTTTCGTTTCGTTTCGGGTGCTTTAGGACACCCATGGTCACGGGAGACTAAGGTGATTGACGTCCCGATGTCAGAGTTAACCCGATGTACCTTTCGGTTTTTAATTATTACTTTTGTCCGATCTATGCAGAATCAACTTACTGTCTTGAAATCTTACTTTGGTATGATTAGATCCCCTTTCCCTACTTAAATTAGGATGTTTTAAGAATTTCAGTAGCCTCACGTATCATACTTGGTAGGAATCGATGTCCTATCGTGAGGATTTGTGGTCTATCAAATTTGATATAATAGCAGGGGCCGTCTAGGATATGATCACAAACTGCAGGCTTCCCAGAGCGTCGGTGTTTTACGTCAACTGTGTGTTCTTTTTTACCAATTTTTTTAGATCTTTTCTTTTACCCTATATACGAGAGACCATATTCACAATTAAGCTTGTACACTCCTACATCTTATAGAGGGATATTACGCTTGACGCATGATAAGAACTGACCAATCTTCTTCCACAGCTTGTAGAATGTTCTAACAGAACTCTCACAATCTTGTCTGTGACACCTCTGTCATATGGTAGTATAGCAGACACACGCTCGACTGTAGCTGGCATCACTAGGTCACGGTGACGGAGGCGCGGAACCCAAAGCTTGTTGTCATGCAAAACCTGCTTGACATGCTAAAGATCGGCGGCCAGGTGTGTGCAGTCACAGATCCCTCGTGCTCTCTGTAACAAAGATTTGCCCACGGCAGCTAACTGTGAAGGATGCTGGTGAGATTAACCATTTAAATATCGGCTAGTATGAGTCTTTTTAACATACACAGTGTGTAACCTATTATGTTGTGAGGATTTTGGACGATTGACACATCTAGGAAGGCTAAGGAATTGTTTAGCTTTCCATAGTAAATCGAATTTTAGAGGTTATAGAATTAAGATATTCTAAAAATACAGTTCCTTTGTCTGATTGTAAAATTGTGAAGCTCTGCGTACCGCGTGTACCTTGGATTTACAGGTGCAGTAAGGTAAGGTAAGTAAGAGCTTTCTCCTCAAAGTCCTCCTTGAATATATCGAGTTGACTCTGACATCGGAGCATCAATCACCTTATTCCCAGACGTCGGGAATTAAAAATAATAAAATTAAACGCGATAAAATCCATAAAAGTAATTTTATTCAATATGGCTCAATATTTTCTCCAAATGCCAGCCTCATCCGCACTTTGCTTGATGAACGAAGCTCTGGTGACCAATAGATGTTTATGCAACTATGGAAAAGCGCTAAACTATATTTTCAATTACTATGAGAAGTGCTTTTGTAACCACACTACCTTTGTTTCATAATATAGGTGACGAGAACCGGGGGCCCTTTTTACTGAAAACTAAAAAGCCAATGATGGTGATCGTGATTAAACTACAGAATATTATGGGAACCAATTCACTTTTTGATCTGTGTTAAATGAAATGCTTGCAAGACTTCCATGTAAAATATTCATAAAAATATAAATAATATTTATTAAAAAAGTATTATTTAAATTTTGTGAAAATTACCTCTATTTTAATCTAATATATAATTAAGTTTATATCAAAATTAACTAATTTAGTTCATCACATATTTAATTTATTGATTTAACAAAAGAAAATTTAACCATATGAGTACTCACCAGTTTGGATAACCATATCATAAACATTTTTGTTATGATCAAAACAATGTGCAGCTGTGAGTACAGACCAGCTATTTATGATAACACCGGAACACATTAAACCAAAATTATAAAACTGCACTGCAAACGGTAACTTTTCGATCGCAATTGGTTTTCCCCCTACTATCCTGCCCTCGATTTCATCGAAAGAACGAGTCGTATTACCTCTCCACACTTCCTTAATATTAACACATAGATATCCCTGCACTATAGCAACAAGAACGCAAAATTTCATTGCCAAGAAACCTAAACATCGATTGAAAATAATACCGTAACGTAATTGTTCGCATAGATGCTATTAAAAAGCAGAACATAAATGGTACATAAGCAAACATAACTAGTAATTAATTTGGAGTGATTAAATTTTATTACACATTTATTTTAAGTAATAAACACATTAAATGGCATCCGATGTCAAACAGGAAATTTTAAACTTAAAAATAGATATACTGGAATATTTTATTTATTATTTATTTATTGAACCTTAATAAAATAAGATTATAAAAAGGCGAACTTATAGCCTTTTGGCATTCTCTCCCAGTCAACACGGGACGTGTGGAAGTAATGTGATAGGTGACAAAATAAAATGAACAATAGAGTAATCAGGGAATTATACTATGAATTTTATTCAGACACCAATATACATTTACATACAGATACATACATAAATATATACATATTTTAAATACAAATGGATATATAACATAAACCTATAGTAAATAAAATAACAAAGACCTACCTAACCTACCCAAATTGACCATACTACTCGTAACTATCATCTAATATTTTCATAAAGTGCTTACGTACCAATCTTTTAAAGGCGGCCTATTAGATATTTTTCTAACGTCATCGGGCAAGGAGTTCCGGAGCAGTATAGCCTGAATGGTGAAGGATTTACCAAAAAAAATTAGTAAAATATCGTGGGATATTTAATTTATTATTATACGAGGAACGCAGAGTTGTAATTGAGATAAGGAGTGGATTTTGGTTGGGTAATTTTATGTTATATCTTGAATTGAGTTTCTATGAAATAGACAATATCTTTCATATAATACTTCAACGGTTCTAAGAATCCATGACTTGAAAAAGAATACATTTGTATAAATTCCGGGTTCCTTGGCACATCCTCTGCCATGTGACACAATGCCAACTATGACGCTGAAAATTATCGTTGTTTTTAGTTTATAAATTAGTAATAATTATAGATACTAAGTGTCGTTTTATAAGTCATACTTTTTCCACAATATTCCTCCACCTGAATCGCCTTGACAGGTGTCTCTTATTCCGTCGCCATACAAACAAAACATATCTGGACCCATAAAACCCCTGTAATACATATTGCAATTTTCCCTTGAAACAAACCTTAGTTTTGTATCCATCAGACCACTTTTCGATGTTTCGCCCCCGTACTATTGTATGAAATATTAAATTAATTCATAAAATGAAGGAAAACAATGTATAATTTTTTTTTTGAATATTAAGCACCTGAATAGCACCCCAGCCAGTCGCATCAAATAATTCTTTCTCATTCTTCCAATTATCATTATCACATAAGATAGCTCTTTTAACTGTGTTCTCAAACTTAAATTCATCGTGAATCAATATGACAGCTATATCGTTAGAAAATACAACGGTTTCGTTATAATGTTCGTGTATTTTATAATCCCAAACTTCATGAGAATGAGCTTTGAGATCGAAAACATAGCGAGAATCTGGAAATTTTAGAAATGTATTTTCAAATGGAAGCTATCATGAATAATGCAATTTCATTAATTTAAATCAATCACTTTAATCTGTAAATGAACCTCATTATCATAACAGCCCTTCACAAGTACACTGGTGAACATAGGTCTTCCCAAAGTAATGCCACAAAGCACGAGCACTGAGCCACCTGCATCCATCGACTTTCTGCATATCTTATCAAGTCGTCACTCCATCTTGTGGAGGGACGCCCTACACTTCATCTACCGGTACTCGGCTGCTACTCTAGAACCTTTCTTCCCCATCAGTTGTTGGTTTTTCAAGTTCTATGGCCGGCCCAGTGCCACTTCAACTTACTAATCTTTTCGACTGTGTAGGTTACTCTAGTTCTACTGCGTGTATTCTCTCAGGCCGCGGGCCCTGAGACCTATGAAGCTGTAATAGCCAAAAGGCTAACAGCAATAACATCTTCAGAAACGCAGAGAAACCCCGATTATAGACCTTAAGCTTCCTCACACGGCTAACAGTAAGGGACCACGTCTTAGATCCATAAGGAGAATCCATCACTGGCAACATGCACTGGCTGTACAAATTTACAATCGTAAGTACTTAAATTTTTCTTATAAATAATGTTCCTAATCCTTACTGCTCATAAATCACATGCATCATCTCCATACATAATAGGAAACACTGTATACTGTATTCTATCTCATTCTCTCGTAGGCAAAATCCTATAAATGTATATATGTTTGTCTCTTTTATTTTTCATCGAGTTTTAAACCACAGCGATTCTTAAGAAGGTTCCACTTAAAAATGTTCAAAACTTTAAGGGCAAACCACTGAGGCATTGTTTTTTTGTTTAATAACTTTTGTTTATAATACATTTTCTCAATTATAATAACATTGTGTAATTTCTCCTCAGGCAAAGCAAGAGACATCTGGTAAACGGAAGATTATAAGCCTTCATTGCTGGAGGCTCAACCTAAGCATTGCGTTTCGGTGCTGGAGGCGCGGGTGGGCCTAAGCCTTGAGACCCGGACCGGACGACGAGGGCAGACTTGGCAGTAGCCATAGAGGGAGCGGGATTTGTCGTAGGTTTCGGCACCGAAAATGCCGGCAGCAATATAGCTGCAGCATTTTCGGTTGCAGCACGATTGGCTCGGCTCGACCGGAGTGGGACCGTGCTCTCACGGAATACCAGCGTAAAATAGCAGCTTAATGCTGCTGTGTTTCGTATGTTGAGTGTAGAGAACCGGAGACTTTTTACTGGAAACAAGGCTTTCCATCTCAATCCTCAGGGCTGGCAACGCATCTGCATATTTGATTTTTAATTGAAGATAAATGTAGATATCTATGGGCCGCAGCATCCACTTACCATCAGGTGGACTGTGTGCTCGTTTGTCACTCTTATTCTATAAAAAATCATACGAAACTTAGCAGAATTACGCTGCCATTTTAATGCCGGTATTCTGTGGAACTGTAAACATTAATCCACCTTTTATGCGTTTCCGTTATATGAGATCATAGCCTGTAATAAAAAATAAAAAATCCATTTAAATTAAAAGTGTAAACCAATCACTCTAATTCTCCGCGGCAGTAATTTTTCTCTATCAACCTAAAAATACATTAATGCGCTTATTTATTTTAAAAATTACAGTGCACTGTAAACGCACTCGACATCACAATCATTGACGCAACGTTACGGTTGTGATCAAAGCAATGAGCCGCCGTCAACACAGTTTTGCTAGTTAGAATGCTGCCACCACACATTGCGCCACGATTAAAGAACTGGATATTAAATGGATATTGCTTTAGATCCGTTGGTACACCTCCGACTATTTTACTTTCTAGATTGTCTAATTCAACAGTCCAGTTTAATGTCACTTCCCCCATATCTTTTAAATGTCCTAAAGTGCATTCAAATACAAAACACGAAATTATCAAAATTAATTCAAATAAATGCATTACACTGGTCATCACGTCACTATTATACGTAAGTACTATTGTAATGAAAATAAGCATTATAGTTTTTATGTTTCGTTCACCAACTGATTAAGCATTTTAATGTAAAGTGCACTCAACATATTTTATTACCATTTTTAAACACCGATCAAAAATGATTGAAAATAAAAATATTCAAATAATATTTATGAAAAAAAATCTCTGTGGGAAGACTGCATAATTGTGCCCATTTGCTATAGACTATCGGCTATCGGTCTGTGGGGTACACATGCGATGGAAATTCTAAAAGAATTGTATTCGCGACTTATCGCAAACTACCTTCTCGGTACTAAGCCGCGGGGAAGAGGACAACAGGGTTATTTTGCAATAACCGGCCAAATTTGCAGAGAAGGTTAAGAATAAGTAATATAGGCAAGGCAAAAGATTAGAAAAATTTATTCAAAAAATCCCAAATATTCTGTCCTTTTTATCTTTTAAATTCAAAATGCGTGGTAATGCATTACTTTAACTAATTTTACTGTACACGTACACATTCGTAAAGGTCGATCGGTAGACAAAAACGTTGTTGCTCCTATATCACATTCAATGTGAGATAATTACAAATAAAAGTAGAAGACTTATTTACGCGTATTTTCAAAAACTGCAATAACGGTAAGTATATCATTATTAATATATTTGAACTTAAGTTTAAAAGGATATGAACTTGATTCCACACAAGCTTGGGCCCACATAAACTTGACGCATTCATCTGGCTTACAAAATACTTAATTTACATAATTTGATTATTATTATTGGCGTGTATCGTTATCCGTCAATGTCAAATGCTGAAGAATTTATAGAATGGAATGTTATGATATTAAGATAAATCTCATATACAATTATAATAAACCATCGCAACTCCTTTAAACAAAATTCATTATTTAAATGTGCTGCAGAACAGGACATGTTCTATAAACTTAGACCATTTCTACAAACTAGGGTTGATAGTTTCCTAGATCGTTTTATAAAAATAAGCTAAGTATAGGTAGTGAGAATAAAACTGAAACTATTGCTGTACTTGATACCACTTAATAACACATCATGACTTTTTTAAAGATATCTATCTTAAAAACTGTATAAATAAATACAAAATGTTAAATTACGGCAAATTATAGCATAACATTTATAAAAGACTTATTAGCCTGCACTGTCATAACTTTACAGCAAAACCTTTTAATAAATACCGTAACAATATCATTTCTTATTGGGAACAAACCACACCGCTGCTTTGGAACAGAAATATAGTAAGTAACAACATAATATAAAAATATTAAAATGTTTGTATTAGCACGATTTTTTGTAGCATTGAGTGACAAACGCAGCACACAGTTCACCTGATGGTAAGTGGATGCTGTGGCCAATAGACATCCACAGTTATCGTCAATTAAGGATCAAAATTCAATTATGCGTTGTCACCCCAGAGGAATAAGATGGAATGCCTCGATTCCAGTAAAAAGGGTCTCCGGTTCTCTACACTCACCATACGAAAAACAGCAGCATTACGCTGCTATTTTACGCTGGTATTCTGTGAGAGCGTGGTCCTGCCCCGTTCGAGCTGACCCATTCGTGCTAAAACTATAATAGAGCTGCAGCGTGGCTCTACCACGTAAAAATTAAAATGGAATTATACAAGAAGCAATTTGAAAAATCCATTAAAGATCCAAGGGAGCTATGGAATACCATAGCCAATAAAACTACCAAATCTCAAACCTCGGAGGTTCTAAATATTGAAAAGTCTCCACAAGAGTCACTAAGGTAAACAGACATTTTGCTACTATTGGAAAACAATTAACTGAAAATATTACCAGTAGCAGTTGCATAACACAAATAAGTAAGGGCTTTCAAGTATCATCTTTTGCACTCATAAACTCTGATTCCAAAAAGGGACACTCTATTCTTATGTCAAAGAAGTCATATACTTAGACTGCACTAAAAGTATCGGGAATGGAATATTTCCACTGTTCCTGTCATATTAAAATCTTTTTAATTGAAAACTCCTTGGTTTCAAAAATCGAATACCATTTATTTATTTAAAAAAAGATTCTCGGACTTGTCACAAGGTTTTATCAAACTTGTTTAGTCGTTGAGAAAATGGAATTGACTCGAGAAAATTCTAGAGCGATGATTTATTATGATTTTCGAAGTGGTTTAACACAAAAACAGTGTGTTGACCGGATGATTTCTGCATTTGGTAATGAAGCCCCATCCAAAACCACAATTTATCGCTGGTTTGCTGAATTTTAGCGTGGACGCGTCAAGCTCAGTGATGATCCCCGAGAAGATCGTACAAAAACTGCAGTCACTCAATAAAACGTTGATGCTGTGCGTAAGCTGATTGAGAAAGATCGACATGTGACATCCACTTTACACATTGGCATGAGTCAAATACAAATAATCTTGCATGAACAATTAGGTGTAAAAAAGTTGTTTTCCCGATGGATACCGCATTAGCTCTGTGAAGAGCAAAAAAGCGGCTCGCGTTACTTGGTGCGTCAGAACTCTCGAAAGATTCCACGCAGGATCCTCATATGCTGTATACAACATCGTATCAGGTGACGAATACTGGATATACGGGTACGAACCCGAAACAAAAAACCAGTCACGAGTTTGGGTGTTCGAAAATGAGTTAAAGCCAACAAAAATTGTTCGTTCACGGAGTGTTGCAAAAAAAATGGTGGCCTCGTTTGTCTCCAAAACCGGCCATGTTACGACTATTTCTCTCGAGGAACAAAGAACAGTTAATGCAAAATGGTATGCTAGCATTTGTTTGCCACAGGTCGTTTCTGAACTCCGTAAAGAGAACTGCAACCGCCGCATCATCCTCCATCACGACAATACGAATTCTCACACCGCACACAGAACAAAAGAGTTTTTAGAGCAAGAAAACATAGAATTATTAGACCATTCACCGTACAGCCCCGACCTAAGCCCTAGTAATTTCTATATTTTTCCTAAAATAATGAATAAATTGCGTGGACAGAGATTTTCATCACCTGAAGAAGCTGTGGACGCCTACAAAACGGCCATTTTGGAGAACCCAACTTCCGAATGGAATGGTTGCTTCAATGATTGGTTCCATCGTATGGAAAAATGTGTCAAATTTCGCGGAGAATACTTCGAAAAGCAATAAATACATTTTTAAATAGTAATGTTGAGTCACTTCCTTGATTCCCGAAAATTTCAGTGCCGCCCTCGTAGTGAGTGCTCTTGGATGGAAAAAAATAACGACAAACTTTTAAAAAAAGAGGTTGTGTTTATATGAGCATGCCTGACGAATCAATGGTTTGAGCATGGAATTTCCCCTAAGTCTAAATCAATCCATCGTAACACCTTCATATAGGATTATTTTTCAAAGAGTAGCCAAATTTTATACTTAAGTTCAGATATATAAAAAATGATATACCGTTATTGCAATTTTTTTTAAATACGAGTAAATAAGACTTCTACTTTTATTTGAAATTATCCCAAATTGAATGTGATTTATGGGCAAAAACGTTTTTACCTACCGATCGATCCTTACGAATGTGTGCGTGCACAGTAAAATCAGTTAAAGTAATGCATTTCCACGCATTTTGAATTAAAAAGATAATAAGGACAGAACACCATTTGCCTATTTACTTATTCTGAACCTATTTTACAAATTCTATCGGTTATTGCAAAAAAAACTCTGTATAAGAGTGGTGAAACCATCAAACTTTGCAGCCATATTTATAATATCGGCAGTGACAAAGGTCTTGGAGAAGTTGATAAATGTCAGCTAGTCAATTTTCTTATTCTACTTTACAAATAGGTTTTCGCAAGAACCTGTCCACTGTAGGTGCAGAATCGACATTGACCTTCTCTATTGTTTAAAATATTGATTCTGAAAACAAGTGTTTAGCGATCTTTCTAGACTCGAGACTTAACAAACGAAACATAAAATAATGCAGGAAGGAAAAATCACAAACCATACTTAAGTCAGTTGTTACTGAAAAAAAAACGTTAAGAGATATACATACACATAAATAACATTAGTTTGTAGGTAATTTCTTTTTAATTACATTTGTAATGGCTGTGATTATCATTTATTTGAGAACTGTGTGGCGGTGTAAGATTATCCACTTCCCCCTTTGAGTATTAAAATACTCAAAGCCTACCCCATATAATCCCGTGGATGGCGACAGAGAGAAACACATCAGGATATGGGCAGCCGCGTCTTCCTTATAAAGATTAAAATTAAAAAAAAAACTGCGGTTGCCAACCCGCTTGCCAACTATGGCAACTACCATCAAGCTTGCGTGGCTATGGCAAACGGCCCCCCGTAACCATAATAAACCATTTGTACTTGTATGAATGAAACTTTTTAGTTTACGGGGCGATTGACTCGAAAATTACTGAAAGTACTCTGTATTTAAAACAAAAGGAATACGTATTTTACGATTATTCAAAAAAAGCCCTTACGGGTTGCCAGAGAGTGCTTAAGTTAGTATGCTGATAAAATAATTCCGTACAATGACTTTCAGGGCAACCATTTTAAAGTTTACATTTTATTAGCAAATCGAATTCAATGTTATTTTTATTATGTTTTCTTGTATTATATCATTTTTATCAAATTTTCAGATAATGTAAGAATATTTCTGAATTTTGATATTAATCAACAAAATGAATGAAATATAAAGTTGCTCACTGATGACTTGTCAATTTATTCAAATAAAAATTGTACATTTCTCACGTGAATAAATTGGAAAAAAAATAAAAAAGTTATAAATGATAAAGACTAATTTCTTAATGGTTTGAATCGATCAATGCTAAAATAAAAAAAAAACAAATTACATACCTACGTAACCACAAAATTATCAAATCAGTTTTGTTACATATAATGTGTATTAATTTTAGTTTATCTTTTTTTTTCTTTTCTTTTAATTGCTTCACCTACGACAAACTCTTACCACTCCATGGGTTGATTGGTAGAGAATGCATTAAGTCCGCCCTTCGTATCCTTTTTTTTCTAAGGGGACGCAATAAAGTTTTAAAAAAAATAATACTTTTTTATTTTAATGTAAATTATGGTAGTTGTTAACATTTAGTGACATTCTTCTGCCTTCACTTCCAAATCAAGGTCTTCCATATCTAAATCTGGGTTATTTTAGAAATGTGACTATCAGCCTTAATGTTTTTTATCCTTAAAAATGGGATCTATTAGTAGTTATAAATCTAGCAATCCGTGTACTGTATTGAAAGAATATCCACTATCCTATATCGTCCCGTGCACGTCTTTAGATGCGACAGAGTGAAACTAAAACAGAAGAGAGGCAGCAGCATCTTTCTGATTACAACCAAAATAATAAAAACCTCCCCTGTCAAGTGTGGCAAATATGGCAAAATCTTTCGTATGAGGCAATCTATGATAGAGGTTTACGTTTAGTAACAGACTTTTATAGTCTGTAATGAATGGCTGAATGGGAATCCTTTCAAACCAAAAGGCTCTTTGTATGCCACTTTATTCGAACTTTATCTAAACTATATTTACTTCTTTTCTTGATGTTGATAACCTTAAAAGGGTTTTCATTTTGATAGGTCGCTTGGTGGTATCGTGTCTCTACGACAAACCACTTACGCCGTTGACGACTGTATTTCAACTGTTCTTCGTAAGTTTATTTGCTATATATAGGTCAAAATTAAGTCATTTTACATATTATCTGCTTAGAGCAAAAGGAAGATTGGATTTTTGGCTTCTTCGTCTACATATTCAGTATTCAAAACTCAAGGTAACAGCATTTCCGGGGTTTTTCTTATTGTGATTTCTGAGATCAGTTTACTTACAGAAATTTTACGGGTTTTATAGTTTTGGTTTAATTACTTACAACATTTTATCACGTTTTAATTTTTAAAATTCACATAAATTACTACAATTTGTTGATATTATTGTCGTATTTGTTTATTTTCACTCGTTATTTTTTCGAAATAAATATAATTTACATTTTTTTTTCATTTAGTTTGGCAACAAACAGTCATATTTCAAATATAAAGTCTACATTTTAAATTTATGTATATATGACAAAAGGACTAAATAGTGCCAATAAATCTACATTAACAAACCATATTTCTTACATTGTGAGGCAATATAGTTGGGCAACAATTTTACTGCCAAACCTTTTTTGAATTTGTTTTAAGAAGATTAGAACTAATGCTAAAAAGATCATTTTCTAAAAAATGCTTGTTATATATTTTGGTGCAACGACATATAAAAGAGTTACGTGTATATATTTTATGAAACGGAGGAGGAATGAATAATGGTAAAGAATGTGAGTAGCGCACGGGAAAACGAACGCTTGCTGGAAATGAAATCATAGACCAAAGAGTCGGAGAATCTATTAATGAGCTTATAATTTTGCATAGGATATATTTCAATTCTCACTACCAGAAATAGAGCTAATTTCTTATTCATCGGACCTTTACTTGAAACGGACCTAGTGAAACGCATTGCATTTTGATTCTAATCAGACATCATGACTGTCCTTTGTCTCCCTATCCTATAAAAAAAATTTCAAACATTTTACGTCTGTTAAAGAGACCATATAATAATGTAGGAAATTGACTAAGGATTTTTTTGTCTGCACAAAGCATTCTTATATGATTCGTTGTCAATACTCTATAACGATAGTTAAGGGAATAAGGGATATTTATTAAAGGGCAGACCAAATAAAAATATATTAAATTGATATAATTATAATTTCTTTTTTTATACCAATTGTTACTTTGATAATTTCCCTTTTATTTTCGTTTTCTTATAATATTTTTGTGTGTAGTATGATTAGACAGATGTATTTTAAAAATTTTGTTACAGTTACTTTATAGTTATACTTGATAATTTACTTACTTTATTTTATTTCACCCTAACTTATGCCGCTAACTGATTTAACACTACTACTAAATAATAAAACTAATTTATTTTAAACTTACATCTCAGTTTGCAGTATCCAGATAAATAACATTACTACTTATGATTTTTTTAGCGATAACAGTCTTTAGGGTTGACAATGCATCTGCATTTTGAATCTTAATTGAGGATAAATGCAGATGTCTATGGGTCATAACATCCACTTACCATCAGGTAGGTAAGTAGGTATCGGTATCGTAGGGCCAGTTTGCATACATAAATTTCACACGAGGATATACATCCAGACGAGGAACAATTATTTATAGGCCATACAAATACTTGTTCCGTGCGGGATTTGAACCCGCGGCCCCCAGCGCTGCAACTCATTGCTTAGCCACTGCGCCAAGAAGATGTCATTATAAATAGAAATATAATCGTCTTCAACGACGCAAGTGATATTTTGTCTTAGAGACACGAAAACCCGCCAGTCAACGCAGTCATTTTATTGATTTTAATGGTAATTGTATAAGAGTAATTTTAGGTATTTTTCCTACTTACGGAAAAATAAGCTTCCCACGTCTTTATACAAATGGAAACGTTCAATATCTCCGTAACTAACATCAGTGACTCAGAATCGGAGAAATTTAGCACAGAATGTTGACCTTATAATTTAATCAGATTAAAACGAGGAAGAGCGTAAGACCGACAAACAAGCATATATCCCACCTAATGACAATCGAGCACTGTAGCTTACTGGCACATAAACACCTACAAACATCCTCTATACTCTTAATTCGCTATCATAATATTTCTGCCTGTATAATCGTACCATACAACTTATACTGTAGCACCATATTGACATTTTACGCTTTTTTATATAGAAGAGTAGGCAAACGTGAGCATGCGGCTCACCTCATAGTAAGTGACTACCGCTGCCCAAGAACAACTGCAGCACCAGGGCAATTGCAGGTGCGTTGCCGACCTTTTAGAAAGGAGTAAGCTTGTAATATTACTGCGGCCGTGGTAGTTCAGGTATTAAGTTCGCACCTTCAAATTTCATACATACATAAACACTCACGCCTGTCACCCAGAGGGGTAGGCAGAGACTACGGACTTCCATTTGGCACGATCCTGACATACCTCTTTCGCCTCCTTTACATCCATATATCTACGCATACATGCTCATCGGTTAAGGGTACTTCTAACGTAGCCTTTTCAAAATATCGCCAATTTGGTCGATAAACTTTTTTCTAGGGCGTCCCTTCCCGACTCGGCCGTTCACATCTGCCATATAAATTTGCTTTGTCACTCTTTCCTCATTCATTCTTTCTACATGACCAAACCACCGAAGCATTCCTTTCTTAATCCTGGTCACAACATCATCTTGCATACCACATTTATCTCTTATCATGCAATTTCTCACCCTGTCATTCAGATTCAACCCTAGCATACTCCTTAAAGACCGCATTTCTACATCATTTATTCTACTTTCGTGCTTCTTCTGCCACACCCAGCTTTCACTACCATACATTAAAGTAGGGACTAACACAGCATTATGAATTACCATACGTGCCTTTTTTGACACATTCTGGTTCTTCATAATAGAGTGTAGTGCCCCATTCACTCTATTCCCTGCATTTACTCGTCGTTCTATATCCCTATCATATCTACCATCCCTGCTAAATACACATCCCAAATACACAAACTCATCCACTTGCTCAATTAACTCTCCTTCTATTCTTATTTCACATACCGTTTTGCTTTCTTCTCTTTCAAAAACCATCACTTTCGTCTTACTTGCGTTCACTTTCATTCCCCTTTCTTTTAATTCCCAGTTCATTAATGTAACCATCATTTGCAACTCAGCCGCCGATGACGCAAATATGACTTGATCATCGGCATACAAAAGGCATTTGACGGTTAACTCGCCCATTCTTAACCCACATTCTTCATCTTTCAAAGTTTGCAAACATCTGTCCATAAATAGGTTGAACAGCCAAGGGGAAGCTACACAGCCCTGTCTGACACCTTTTTGGATGCCAAACCAGTCCGAGTAGACCCTATTGATCCTGACACAAGCACTAGAGTCCCTATAAAGAGACCTTAATGCCTGTATCAAACCAGCGCTCAACCCATATGAGTTTAGTGTTTGCCATAACACATTCCTGTCCACTCTGTCATTCTTGTCAAATTTCATATTATATATATATATATATATATATATATATATATATATATATATATATATATATATATATATATATATATATATATATATATATGATCACCACGTATTGGGACTACGCGGCTTCTTTATTTTTTAATAGTAATATAGTTATCAAGTATATATATTTGTGTAGACAATTTATATAGTTTATAATATAAAAATCATTCATTTCCCGTTTAAAAGGAGACATATCAACTCTATTTACATACCAAAGGGTGTTTAACGTGACTGCCAAAATAATACTTTAGGAATATACACGTACGCTCGTCGCGTGTCTGGTCGTGACTGCGAAACGAAATGTCATATCGCTGTTTCATTTCTACACCAACATTGATCGTAAGTAGATGAGATAGCGAACTTCATGAAACGTGATGGTTTGATACGGAATAGGTCCGCGGCTCCGGCCGCCCGCCTTCGCTCACTTAGTCGCCCGCCGCCGGGTGCCCAAAGCACTCAGCACTGTCGATTCTGGCTTCACTCATAACTTATATTGGCCTAACCATTCCTTATGCTCTTTAAGTACAAAATGTCTTATAAGATTTCCATGAAATTAAAAATCGAATGACTAGAATGAGTACTAGAATCATTACTTTTAATTTTCATAGCCACTTCATTTAAGAAAAATCAAAACAAAGGTGTATACTGATTCAGTGATTTCGGTTGTTTTAATAAAATAACAGAAACGGCAAGAAAATAATTAAGAATACAACTATATTACAAGTAAGTACACATAATTCCACGGTAACATTATAATTGTAACATTTGTAGGAACACCTGTTTGAATGACATCTGTTTAACAGTGACATATATTTTAAACAACAGCTTAATAATCTGTATTCTCAAACAATATTCCATCACCTAGCACAAACGGAACATCAAAAATGGAGCAGTAATTTATAAGAGCAGTAGTGACAGCATGCTTAGAAAAATTAATTTTAGGTAAATTAAGCAATAATACTACAAAGGAATAGAGATTATATTAACTAAATAATATTATAACTAAAAAAAAATTTGACGTTTAGCTGTAAATTACACAAATGCATGTTGTTTATCGAATTTCTTAAAATTTAATACGATTTGATACACTTATAAGAAATGTTCGAAACAAAGTAGGTAACATATAATACTTTTATTTACTCGTTATTAGCCGATTCAAATACGGAAGAGGTGTAAATCGGACTTTATCTTGTACTGACTTTGACTTTATGTTTGTATTGTAGTCGTATGTATGTATATCTTCGCCAGTTTTGAACCAATTCAAATTATAATTTTGTTTTTTCAATAAGCTATACACCAAAGGTTTTCTGCTCATTTAAATTAAAAAAGAAAAATCATCCCTAAGATTATGAAAAGCGGGTGAGACTTTGAATGTAATTTTTATTATTTTTTTTTACTTACATTATAAAATTTAAAAATTTAGACGACATTATAATTTATACCTATTAAATTGAGATTGCGATATTGCTTAGTCTACTCATAAGGGTTAAATAATTAAACATTCGAAAGTAAAAATCGATTACTAAGACATAGTAAATCGAAATAAATAGCCCAGACTTCAGAAGGTGTTAAAATTATTTGGATGTTATTTAGTTAGTTAAAAAAAATTAAAAATTTTATTTATTTGAATATTGCTTAAAAACTAAATAAAACAGCAGCAGCAGATCACAAACGGTCCAGTAGCTTGAAAACGTCTTCCAATGCAGCGGTGAAGAGTTTCGGGGATATAACGTCACCCTGTCTTACACCTCTCTGCAGTTGGATAGGTTTCGAGCTCTGGTTCTGTACTCGGATAGCCATCGTAGCCCTACTGTACAAACACTTCAGCACTTCGATATACCGACAGTCAACTTGGCACCGCTGAAGGGACTGTAGCACCGCCCAAATTTCGACGGAATCAAAGGCTTTCTCATAGTCCACATACCCCAGGCAAAGTGGCAGATTGTACTCTTCAGTCTTCTGAACAATCTGCCGCAGGGTATGTATGTGGTCTATGGTACTGAAGCCTTTTCGGAAACCGGCTTGTTCGGGAGGCTGGAAGTCGTCAAGTCTGCGTGCGAGACGATTCGTAATGACTCTCGAAAACAGCACGTAGACGCGGCTCAGAAGGGAAATCGGTCTGTAGTTCTTTAAGAGAGCGTTGTCGCCTTTCTTAAAGAACAAGACCACCGCACTTCTGCTCCACGCCTCTGGAGTAGTGCCACCATGGAGGACGGAATTGAAGAGCTTCTGAAGGACTTCAAGTACCGGTGTTCCACCCGCTATCAGAAGCTCCGCTGTAATTCCATCCTCGCCTGGGGCCCTGCCGTTTTTAAGGTGCTGGAGAGCCATTCTAATCTCGCTTAGACTGACGTCCGGGATATCATCGGAATAGTGTCGGATAAGACTTGCTCTTGGATCGTTACTCACACTTGCGTGTGGCTCCAACGATGATGTGTACAGCTGCCCATAGAACCTCTCAATCTCACTCAGAAACTCAGGTGTCCCGGAAACGATGTTGCCACACTCAGTCTTCAGCCTTGACAGTTGGCTCTTTCTGGCAGACAGATCTCTGGCAAAGACTTTGGAGCCCTGGTTCCGCTCGATCGCTTCTTTCATACGAGAAGTATTAAAGTTGCGTAAGTCTCGCCGTATGCATTTGGAGATCTGTCTGTTCAGTTGCCTGTATGCTGTCAAATCTGTTGACGATTGCAGCCTCATCTCCCGTCTAACAGCCATGAGATTAAGAGTGTGATCGGAGAGTTTTTGTGTTCTTCTGCGGCGGGTCTTGCAGAACTTAGCTCCGACCGCATGGACAGTTTCCACGAGCTTGTCGTTCATATCGTCCACTGCATTGCAATCTTCTAGGCACTGGAAGCGGTTACGTAACTCGAGCTGAAAGGTTTCGGGATTCTGGATTAGAGCACGAGGGGGGACGGAGCGTTGACTTCATTAGACGAGACCTCTCCAACTTAACGTTTAGGTTCAGTGTGCCTCTAACCATTCGGTGATCGCTGCCAGTTTTCACCCTTGCGATCACTGAGACATCACTGAACAGTTGGCGTCTGGTCGTCATAATGAAGTCAATCTCATTTTTTGTCGAACCGTCGGGGCTCGACCAGGTCCACTTCCTGTGGGGCCGCTTCTGGAAGAAAGAGTTCATCATAAAGAGTCCCTCTTTCTCCATAAAGTCGGCCAGCTGTTGGCCCCTTCGGTTCCGTTGCCCTACTCCAAATTTCCCTACCTTCAGCTCACCGCTTTCTCTTGTGCCCAGTTTTGCGTTGAAGTCTCCCATCAACACCGTGTAGTAGGTTTTGGAGGAATGTATGGCTCTGGAAATATCCTCATACATTTCCTCCACCTTCTCATCGGGATGTGCCGAGGTTGGTGCGTAAACCTGAATGACCTTCAGCGAATACCGTTTGGTGATTCTGAGTATCAGGTACGTGACCCTCGTCGACACACTCCCAATCTTTACAACGTTGTTGACGAGAGATTTGTGGACGATAAATCCGACACCTCCTTGGGACAGATGGTCGCCCTCCCGGTGATAGAACAAGTTGCCGGACTCGAGGATTGCCGTGTCCTCCCTTTCTCTTCGGACCTCGGATAATCCAATAATATGCCAGCGCAACTTGTCTACCTCTTCTTCCAGCTCCAGTATCTTCTCGTCAGTCCTCAGGGTGCGTGCGTTATATGTTGCCAGGTCGAGTCGTCGTAGGTGGCAACCGAACCTCCACCGGAGATTCTTAGCACCCCCTGCCCCGCCGTTACCATGGTCGCCACCGTAGCCAGGAATAGCGGGGCCGCCGGGGACTGGGGGCCGTCTGTTTGTGTATTTATTCATTGGGGGGTATTTGCCATAGTTGCCACGCTTGGCGAGCGGGTTGGCAACCGCAGTTTTTTATTACGTCACAGTTGTCATCAGGAAGACGCTGCTGCCCATCTCCTGCCTGTCTCCCTCTGTCGCCTCTTACGACACCCACGGGAAGATATGGGGTAGTGGATATTCTTAACCGCCACTACACGGCCATTAAGCTACACAATCGTTTTCAATTCCTAGAAAAATGCAATATGGTAAACGATATCAGTGATACGCTCGTGCAAACTATCCATGCCGTTGTAGGAAAATATTGCAAGACCCACTGCAGCAGAACCCAAAGACTGCTGTCTCTCTTTTAATCAAATGACTACTAGACGGGAAATAAGGATACGGCGAGACTTACACAGCTTCAATACAGCTAGTATTAAAGAAGCGATTGAGTGTAACCATGGTTCCAAAATCTTTGCCAAAAGCTGTCTTTCACTAGATGTTAATCGATAGAGTTAAAGGCCGATAGAAGTAGCGTCTTTCCCGGGGTACCGAAAAATTTGTCTGAGATCAAGGAGTATCATGGACAGCTGAACATCGTTTCAATGTCTGTGTATCATAAAACTGCACGCAAATGTGAGAAACGACCTCAGAGTATGTCTCATCCGACGCTATCCTGATGATATCCTGGACTTCATTCTGAGAAAGATTAGAATCCCTCTCCAGCAATTTAAGAACGGAAAAGCTAGCGCTTGAGGATTAAATTACAGCAGAGTTTCTGAAAGCGCCTGGTAAACCGATGCTTAAAGTCCTTTGGAAGCTATTTTATCCTCTTTATCCATTATTCTTACCTAGTGGGACAAGTAGTCCGAAAATCAGCAATAAGGACGACGAAGGAGGAAGTAGTCCGGCTAGGTAAGTCCAACTTCGATTGAGAGGTCAATCGACGGATTCAACTCGGCTGGGCAGCGTTCGGCAGATTGCGATACATCTTCTCGCAGACATACCTCAAAATCTCTCGATTGTACAACCAGTGCGTGTTGCCAGTGATGACCTATGGATCTGAGACGTGGTCCTTCACTACTGGCCGTATGAGGAAGCTCAAAGTTACTCAGCGAGCTATGGAGAGGGCTATGCTCGGAGTTTCTCTGCGTGATAAACTTAGGAATGAGATTATCCGCAGTAGAACCAGAGTAACCGACATAGCCCAACGGATTAGTAAGCTGAAGTGGCAATGGGCCGGCCATATAACTCGAAGAACCGATAACCGATGGGAAAAAAGGTTCTCGAGTGGCAGCCTCATACCGGCAGGCGAAGTGTCGCCTTACATTTCACTTACCGGTACGAGGCTGTGACTTTCTTGTTGTCGGTTGGTTTACTGTCAAAACGGTCATAAAAGCTGGACCTAAAAAGCGGTAATGTGGCGAATCATTAATAAAGGAGATGAACTTGATTCCATACAAGTTGGGCCCGGCGTGAACAAAGTTCAAATATGTCTTATTTTGAAGATATAAATCTTTGATAAGTATGTCAGTAAATCACATTCTTGCAGGGCTCGGGGTTTTATTTTTATTTCTGTTCTATGATTTGTAGGTTATATAGTAAAATCACTCGTTCTTATGATAATTTGTTAAATAAATTGAAAAGGACACAAAAGAATGTTTTATAGAAATTATTAAATATAGTTAAATGAAACTCAACCTATTCAAATTGTTCCATTTTTTCTGCAATTAAATATAAAATGACATCTAGAATAGCTAGCAGCCAGAGGCTGTAAATTATCAGTTCTAATATTCCTCTTATAAGTATTCCAAAACTCTGCGCATCACCTACTGGAAAAGGCAAAATACTATTTTCCGAGCCAGCTCGTATATTTAACATATGAAATTAAATTAAAAAAAGTGAAATTTATTCTTAACTTTCAAAACGAAATATAATTATAATTAAACACTGGGAAAAGCTAAAAAATTGCAGCTTATTTCTAAATAAAAAAGAAATATTACACTGGCTTATAAATTGCTTTTAAATTCAGTGAACAATTTACACAAGTCTGGCGAGTGAGCTGAGCCCAATCAGCCGCTTATAATCTGGTTACTGCTATATCCACAGTCATAGTAGGGCTGCACGGCAACATGGATTTCTATATATTTTCAAAGTGATGATTTCTGAATGTTCTACTAATACAAGTTATCGATTTCGACGATTCTTAAACAGCCAAAGTGAAAATATAAATATAAAGTATACTTTAATAATTTACTGCTATCATGGACTTTTGTAGTCACACTGTACAGTATTCGACTTAAACCCCGAAACCAAAGTTGTAGGTTTTAATATGTAGATAATTTCATACTCTATTTAATAAATACTTATCAAATTAGTATCGAGTTTTGGCGAGACTAATGGATTATGCATATCTCCATGCATATTGCATAATCCGTTAGTGTCGCTAAAACTCGATACTGGCTCGACCGATTCCTATTTTTTTTTGTGTGTGTTCGAGTGTGTTCCCTGTTCCCTGGATGGTTGAGATTCACAATTGGACAGGGTAGGTTTTTTAATACCTGATGGTAAGTGGATGCTGTAGACCATAGACATCCACAATTTATCCTCAATTAAGAATCAAAATGCAAATGCACTCCAGAGGACTAATATGAAATGCCTCGATTCCAGTAAAAAGGGTCTCCGGTCCACACACCATACGAAACACAGCAGCATTACGCTGGTATTCTGTGAGAGCGTGGTGCCGCCCCGGGCAAGCCGACTCATTCGTGCCACAATTATAGTATAGCTGCAGCGTGGCTTTACCACGTAAAAGCGTTATTGCCAAGATATAGAAATAACCCGTGCGAAACCGGGTTGAATGGCTAGTAAATTTACAATATTAGGGCGATACATGAACCAATAGTCTACCTGATGGTATGCGGTTATTATGCATGATCACCTGTTGCAACTTTATACAAAACAGAAGAACGTTGATGCGTTTTCACCCCTGAGGACTAAGACGGAATACCTCGCGGCCTCTGAGCGTTTAGCCGCAAAATATAAACGAGTATATAAGAGTTTAAACCAGCCCAGACGAATCCCCCCCCCCCTCCCACACACACACACTACTAACAAATTGATGCGGTTACGATCGGACGTGATAAATCTATGCAACGAAATATTCCCTAAAATGTCAGATTTAAGGATGTAGCCAGCATTCGCGCTGGCTGGTTTTACTCGCTTCCGGTTATTGATCTTTATTTTACGAGTTCTTCACCATCCTCTTACGAATATCCATTGACTCGCATATTCGTAAGAACAAGAGAGGCATTTGGGGCTTACCTAATCTACTAATCTTGGCAACAAACCATTGTGCAATGGTTTGTTCTCCTATTACTTGCCAGATATGAAGGACACCCCACGACTGCCGCTGATGTGCTAGTTACAAATAGGATCCTTCCTCGTACCTACTCCACGCATTCAGTGTAGAGGCTTCATTTCTATAACGTGGGTACAAAATTTGGTGTGTGTGGCCACGCTTAAATTAACCACGTATTGTTTTAGTACATAAGTGCTAGTGAAACTATGCGTTTATGAAGCAACCCTCTTAGTTCGACGGCATTATTTTAGGGTCAAAATAATCCACTTCATGTCTTTTCATTTAGCCCAGGCTTCTAATGTTCTTGCATGGATGTCGTGGTCAAAGTATCTGAATGCAAGCAATACTCAATTGAAATATTTAACTATACTAAGCATACAAAAATACTTATAAATCTGCCTAGGACTTTCTGTGTTATGTTTTGTATATTTTGCGATTCCAATTCGCCCTCCAAACATATCGCTTAGATAATACCTTTCTTAATAAGAGAGCCCTATGTCCAGTAGTTCATGGCTAAATCAATGGCTAATTTAAAAGAAAAACAAAAGCAATAATATGTGGAGATTTTATAAGTTACTTTTAAGAGAACGTAATTTTTTTCATAAGGCAACCCTGGTTAATTGAGACGTGATGTGTGTTTTGTCGTACACTGCTCAATTGCTTGAATATTATTCCGATAAACCGCTTATTCACAGACTCAATTGAATAAAGGCAACATTTTCTACAAAAAGAATTACTTATTATGAAGTAAGTCGCTTCAACTTCAGTATTCTAAATACATAAATGTGTATTAACTGCCTCGTTGGTCTAGTCGTCTTAACGGTGATCGCGCCTGCTGATCTTTGGGTTCTTGGTTTGAATCTTGCGTCAGATATTTGGTTTTTCTCTAAAAAAAATCCAGCCTGAAGTCAGGAAGTTGGCGTTTTTTCACCCGTGCCTTAAAAATCTCGCTAAGCCGTTGGACCTGCGCCTCATCTCTCTCTAATCTTGCCAGATTACCGTCCCATCGGATAATGTAATTGAGGGAATAAAGAGTGCACCTACGCTTGTGCACACACTTATGCACTAAAACCCGTCCTGCGCATATGGCATGGTTTAGAGGACATTTTTTTTATAAAATAGCTACTCGCCCGGCTGCGCCTGGATAAGATCTATTAATATAACCTTATTTAAGACTTAAGACAATCAAGGTCATTTATATTACAACTTTATATTTTCTTTCGTCTTTTGAATGAAATGTAGCCTAGATTCTTCCTGGTATTGATCTCTATATGTTATGTTCATTACTATCAGTACAGTCTTTCCGAATATTAGCCCGAACAGTCAGCCAGCCAGACAAAATTGAAAAATGGCTATTTATATCTTAATAACATACAAATTACCACCTGAGCTTAATACAGGTCAATTATTTTGATATTACATCAGACACTTTAATTTTATTTATTATATATGATGTAGGCTTATCATCGATATTACGAGTATAAACGCTGGCATGATAGGAGACGAACGGTTTTTAAGCATTGACTTATATATATATATATATATATATATATATATATATATATATATATATATATATATATATATATATATACATAGAAAGTTACGGCCACTATGCGTCCCATCCCACTGCTGGTCACAGGTCTCATTACTGACATTAATATTAAAGCGAACGCATAATTTGAAGTAATTATATTTATCATATTATGTCTATATTATATACGTTATAGTAAATCGGCACAGATAATAATTTTGTAACGTGCTTTCTCACAATATATACTGGATGACCTTTTTTACTGTCTGGAAAAAAATTGGGTGTAACATGTGAATGGAGTAGAAACCATGAAAAAAAAAATAAAAACAAAAATTTTGAGTTAAATAAATAAATTAAAATCTATCAAAATTCAAATCATATCCACCCTACTTTACGAACGGCAATAAAACAATAAATTTGGTAGGCAGCTTTGACCTTGTCACTTCACAAGGTCACAGGCTCAAGGGCAAAGGGCAAAGTAATTGTTCAAAATATTTTTTCAAATGTTTAGTTAAAACAAAATATTTTTAATTTTTGTAAAATATCAGTGCCATTGGCTTCTACTTCGTTTACATGTTTCATCCTATTTTTTTTCCAGACGGTAAAAAAGGTCATGCAGTATATACTATAATCTCTATATAATATAATTAAATCAGGGCCGCTTTCGCGCTGATCATCGCTACTCATTAAAGAAATTGCCCGACTTACCACCAACCATCATTCGGGCTTGGGACACAGGGGAGTACCTTTTTTAAATTTATATCATGCTCCTTTTGAAAATTTATACACTTACTATTTTGATACTTGTGCCTATATCTGGGTTTTGCTTATTCCTTTCAAAGGCAAGAAAGGTATATTGGATTGTATTGCGAAGGCTTTATAAAAATAGCGGATCATTTTTTGATAGAGTTATAACTATTTATAGCAACATAACTGTATAAAATATTACTTATTTGCCTTTGCATATAATATGCGTTCTTATGAATAGAGGACAATATAAATTATATCATTATATAAAGATAAGAATGCGTGAACATAATGAGCTTCTTTAAACTTTTTATTCTTGCATGTGTATTTATTTTTAAAGGTTAAATTGTTACGAAATCGACTCATCTAGTTTACATATTTAGTAATTACTAAAAAGTCCACAAATATAATATGTGTTATACAAACATACTTACATAAGAAGTGTTCCGTGCTAACAGCACCACGCCTAAATAATTAAATTGCTTGATTGCGTTAATAGACTTCGCAGTTATGATAATTTGAGATCATCTTTGGCTATTTATATGTTTCCTTTTTCAGAAATATCCTCTCTTCGACTAGAAGAGTGAAATATTTTTCGTAAGTAATGATTACAATTTGACACATTTCAAGAGAAATAATTGATATATTGTTATTCGCATCATCAAAATTTTAAACGACATTGGTGCGTTTTGAAAGCGGAAATAAACTATTAAGACTAAATTAACTGGGTTTAATTCTTAATTCGAGATTTCAATTCAGGTACACTTTTAACCGCTTTAGTCTGGATGATCTGGACATTTGATTTAATAACAAAAGTAGTCGGCATATCTACGTGCATTTAAATTACTATTTTTTATATGTAAGTGCATTTATAATAATTATTTTTAGTTCTTTTTCACCATTATTATTGTTATTTCCTTTGATTTGATTTTTGTAATTTTCACATCTACCTCCATTTATAATTATTATTTTTGTCTACTTAATAAGCTTAATTAACTGTCCGTTATAAAAACTTGGGGCATCAGATTGCATTTAAGCAATCACATCAAAAAAAGAAAATATATTTTAATTCAAAATGGCTTTATTGATACTGTAATAAACAGTTTTGTGGAAGCAAGAAAAAGAAAATCTCGGCGAAAATTCGATATATTTTTAAATGGTAAGATTCCCTCTTCCGCTCGTGTAATTGCCTTTTAAACATAACATAACCCTTTTTATATAGGATAGGGTGACAAATGAGCACACAGTCCACCTGGTAGTAAGTGGTTGTTGTGGCCCATAAACATCTACATCTATCCTCCATTACGGATCAAAATCCAGATGCGTTGTCACCCGTGAGCACTAAGATGCAATGCCTCCATGGAATGTTTCCAGTAAAAAGGGTCTCAGGTTTTCTACACTTACCATACGAAACACAGCAGCATTACGCTACTATTTTATGCTGGTATTCTGTGAGAGCGTGGTCCTTCCCCGGTCGAGCCGACCCATTCGTGCTACAACTATACTACTAATATAACTTTTTGAGTCTTTTTGAGTTGAAATCTGCAGCATGGCTCTACCACGTAAAAAGTAATGAGAAAAAAACTAGAGTTTTCGACAAATCTAGGATCCTAGTTCAGGCTGTAAGGCAATCAATAACTTTTATTAGAAAACTCGACCATAATTATTTTTATTTCATTTAAGATGCACGTGTAAGTTAGAGATAATAAAACAACATAAAATTTGCAAATAAAATTTTATTTTAGTTATATAATTTAAAAAAAATTATGGTTGAGTTTTCTGAAAAAAAAGTTATTTCTATACGTTAAAATACTGATTTTGATAACGCCTCTAACGGGAACACAGGGTTTTTGTTACATGTTGTATAAAAAAGCCTGTCAATTAAGGCAGTTCTACGTCATGATATTTATAAAATTATAATAAATTTATTTATATTTATAAAAAGTTAAAAGAAGAATAATAAAAATAAAAATAGAACAGATCGAAAATTGCATAAGCAAATAACAAATATCATTCACATTCAGAGCACATCGGCAGAATTGGCGAGTAACAGTTCGTCTACCTTCGGAAACACGTGCAGTCTAGTCTCTCGCCACGGCTGTCCAAGGGAACTTCTGTCAGCCATCTCTCCCATCTCTGGACAGGGAGGACGACTCATCAGCCCATGCCGCAAAGGACAAAGCCGATCTGCTGGGCTCTCTCTTTGCATTCAACTCGACTCCTGATGATGGGGGGAACACACCGCTGACCATCCCGCAGTGTGAGTGTTCCATGCAGAACGTGCAGTTTACCCAACCCTCGGTGCGCAGAACACTCCACTCGCTGGACGTCAACAATTCGAGTAGGCCTGATGACGTCCCTCCTATTATGCTGAAGGCGTGTGCTCCAGAGTTGGCAAATGTTTAACGCGTCTTTTCCGGTACTCCTACTCCTTAGACGTAGTCCCAAAATCTTGGAAGACAGCCTTCGTGCATCCAATCACTAAAAAAGTTAACCGCTCTGATCCGTCCAACTATAGGCCTATCGTCACACCTTGTTTTCTAAAATAATGGAATCCATTACTAACAGCCAGCTCATGCGGTACCTTGAGGATCACCAGCTGATTAGTAAACGCCAGTACGTTTTCCGTCACGGTCGCTGGGCTGGTGATCTTCTGGGTCACCTAACTCATAAGTGGGCGGGGACTGTAGATCCAAGGGAGAGGCGTTGGCTGTTAGTTTGGACATAGCGAAGGCTTTCGACCGGGTTTGGCACAAAGCGCTTCTTACGAAATATACTCTCTATGGGCATCCCGAGAAACAGTGCAATTGGATCACCAGTTTTCTTGCAGATCGGAGCATCAAGGTCATAGTAGACGGTGCATGCTCCGATTACAAGCCCATTAACGCTGATGTTCCACAAGGCTGAGTACTATCACCAACGCTGTTTCTTCTGCATATCAATAACATGTTGCAAACCGGTAACATTCATTGCTATGCAGACGATAGCACTGGTGATGTTTTATACACCGGCCGTGCCAATATTTCTCGGGAAAACGTCGCCGAGTACCGGGACAAACTTGTGTCTGAAGTCGAGACTTTGTAGAACGAAATCTCGGACTGGGGGCGACTAAATCTAGTCCAGTTCAATGCCCAGAAGACACAAGTTTGCGCGTTTACCGCTAAAAAGAACCCCTTCGTCGTATCTCCTCAGTTTCAAGTTACTTCCCTTGGTGGATCAGCCAGTATCGGAATGCTCAGCGTCGACATATTAAGTGACGTGCAGTTTCGTGGTCACTTGGAAGAGAAGGCCAAATTGGCCTCTAAAATGCTTGGCGTGCTCAGCAAAGCGGGACAGTATTTCATACCGGCACACCACCCGCAACTTTACAAGGCGCCGGTTCGGTCGCACATAGAATACTGTTCCCATTTCTGGGCTGGGGCTCCCCAGTTCCAGCTCCTTCCATTTGATCGCATCCCACTGCTGGGCACAGACCTCTTCTCATTTTTAAAATGGTTTTAGGGAAGGAAATATCCGCCGCGTTGTTCCAATGCGTGTTGGCGAACTTCACATCTCTTCGAAATATTTTTTATTTTTCAGACATGTCGGTTTCCTCGCTATGTTTTCCTTCACCGCCGAGCACGTGGTAAATCAGCACTTAGATTGCAATTAACTTTTTCATTGGTGCCGGCGGGGATCGAACTCGGGCTTGTGCAGCGAACGCTTAACCCCTGACCTACCACGGCTACTGATTTCATTTAAGTTTCTATTAATTATTAAAGGATTGTTAGGACCTGTTTGATGTAATAATAATAAATGAATTAAAATTGATATTAAAATAACAAATAAAAATAAAAATTAAATAAATAAAAACAAGTTAAAGTAGCATCATCAATAAAGTATGTACGTCATGAATATTTATTAGAGGTCTTACTGCTTATAAATAGTATGGCACTGCACATTGAATATTGAACTTCCTGACGCATGCATAGATTCATTGCATGCAGTTTATTCAAGACTGATCTGTTTGTTATTAAATGTATCTATACATATTCCGCAGTGTAGTGTTGATTGCTGTCAAAACTCTTTTTTAATTAGAGATCAGAGTTTATTTGGCAACATTGCCGCTCATTTAAATCCATAACGTAATTTAAAAACATTCGATTCAATTAATAGCAATAAAAAAGGTTATTTAATTTTTTTTATTTGTAACATGGCCGTAAGCATACTTATGGCCGTTTTCATTAACGTTTATATTACCTAATAAGTATCCTTAAGCTAAACCTTGTCCGCATTACTGGTAGAATATTTACCGACCAGTTGACCTCCGGCCGCTAAGATCCCTTCGACAAACGAACATCAAATTGAGGACGTATTGCAATAAAATTTACAATCATGGAACATTTATCTTGCAATCCTTTTAAGGATATTTTTTGTAGCCCACAAAAATAACTTATGAATTACAGAAAATTACCATTTATGAATCTTAAAGTCTGGCGTTATTTCGAGGAAAAAGCGAAATTTACAAGACCCAGCATGGTATGTTCCTAAATTACGGAAAGACTTTTATATCTGGCTATATTTTGTTGTGTCATGTGATTCTCATACTTCATCTGAATTTTTCCTTGATTTTGTAACATGTAATTTTTATATCAGAAGAAGGAAACCCGAACATATTGGTTCTCCATCCTTATTCAAATTCAATTAAAGCAAAATATGAAGTTGCAAGAATGTCGCTGTAAATAACACTTAGGGAGATCACCTGTAAATTATACCATCACTTATTATCATCTTTATATTTGCCAAGTACCCGTATTTTGTGGTTTTGCATAGAGCTGGGTTCGCAAAGCAACCTTCTCCCTGGACGTCAGTAAGTCGAGTGGGCCTGATGGAGTCCCTCCCATTGTGCTGAAGACGTGTGCTCCGGAGTTGGCACCGGTCTTAACGCGTCTTTTCCGGTACTCCTACCACCAAGGCGTAGTCCAGAATTCTTGGAAGTCAGCTTTGGTCCACCTGATCCCTAAAAAAGGTGACAGCTCAGACCCGTCCAACTACAGGCCTATCGCCATCACATCATTTCTTGAAAAAAAATACATCAACTATGTCATATGCAAATACGAGGAATATATGATAACTCTTATTGTATGCTATAGCCCATATAATGTGGGATATATCATAAAAACATTTCTGGTGTATAAGAACGCGAACGCGAATAATAGTTCAATTATTGCTAGCAGTATTGAAATTATTATTCGCAACTTCTGGTCAGTGTAGGAAAACTCTCTGAGAAATTATAATATTTCAGTAACAAGAAAACATCTCCAACATGCACTGAAAAAGGCGACCTACGTAGTAGAGACATAACGCAGATGTATTACTACGGTAGCATGAATGGGTCAGCTCGTCCGAGGAATGATACACTCTCACAAATCTTCTTCTTCATCCGCTCGGAAAGTAAGTCCATAGCTGGACATTGGCCCCTCCCATTTTATAGAGGCCTAAGTAACAGCAAATTGCTGCTGTTTCACATGGCGAGTGTGACCTGGAGATCCTTTTTTACTGGAAACCTGTCATTCCATTTTAGCCTTCAGGTGAAACAATGCAATGTTTGCAATGTTTTCGTTCTTTACAAAGTATACATATAATATTCTATGCACCACACCACGTTCTTACCATCAAGTGGAGTGTGTGCTCGTTTGACACTAGTGGGATTAGGTTAGGTTATTATTATCTTATTTTACTGAAAACGAGGTAAAAATATTAATATTATTATGATGTTCTTATTTTTATCTTTATATTTGATGTTCTTATTTTTATCTTTTTTAATCAAGCTTAATGAAATGAGGCTACATATTTAAATATTTAATATACGCTTCTAGCTCTATTACTCCCACAGAAATCGTTGCGATTTCTGTAATTACTCCTATTCTCTTCTTCTTTCACTGCTTGGCCCTATGTCTATCGATTTCCTATAAATTTCACAATATTTATTTTAAAATTATTTTAATAGTTCCAATTTATTTACACTAATAGTAAAAGAGTAAGAAAGTTCGTTCGACAGCTATTGAACTCAAGCGAAATGAAAGACATTATTATAGGGATAAACAAAGATTTTTTTCATTTATATTTTTTAATTTTATACAGTGTAATTTTACAACATACGCCCAAATTTTCAAAGATTCAGGATAAGTAATAAAGGCGAATGGTGAAGAAAAATGTATAAAAAAATGTAATACATTTTTCTTCCACAAACATTCTGTCCTTTTTATCTTTCAAATTCAGAATGCGTTGTAACGCATTATTTTAACTGATTGTCATGCAAATCATATATATCTAACGCCTAATATTTTACTACACACGCGCAAATTCGTAAGGGTCGCTCGGTCGACAAAAACGCTGGAATTTGATACGCACACAGAGGGATTGCCCATAAATCACATTTAATTTGGGATAATTTCAAATAAAATTTATTTACTCGTATTTATAAAAACTACAATAACGCTACAAAACTCGTATTTATAAAAACTACAATAACATATCTTTTTTATTATTAGTCTTTGCGCAGATCGAAAAGACAAAGAATACTTTAAAATAGACGAGTACAGAAGAGAGTACTTTAAAGTAAACGATACCATTGACCTCATTATTGCTACATTAAAGATAAAATTTACAATTTTTTTTAAACTCAGCCTGTTGGTAATACTAGCTTGTTGTCTTTAAATTATATAAAAAATATATTTTTATGTACAATATCAATATTGAAATCGCTATAACGTCTCATTGAAAAATGAGAGAATGAAATGAAACATAATTTTATTAATATTATGTTTCAGTCTGTATTAGAAAATAATTATATTAGAAAAAAGAAAAATATCTGTCTCGCAGCTTGTATAACTTATAATCGGCGGCCAATAATAACATAACTCGTCTAAGTAGAGTACATCACAGATATTTTAAAAAGGGTTCTTTTATCTATTAACATGTGAATAGAATATTTTTTTACTTGCATTTACCTACACATTAAAAAAGCACAACTCCCACAGGTCTCATTCACACGCAACATAAGGGATTAAAACCTTTTCAATTGCAAACGTAACCCAATTTTCAACTCTGCATCGTTAGGTACTAAATTACACTTTAAAATAAATACATGCATACTAAATTGTACTTGAAGTACCGATAAACAGTACCCAAGTAACCCACTTATGTTAATAGTTCACAAGCGGTCAATAACACACGCGCTAGGCCTTACACACTGTAAATACACGTATAACACTGTAAATACTGTCGTAGAGGAAAAAAAGAATAAAATTGTAACATAGCTTTTATTCAAAACATACAAAAGAAAATTATGTTCTATATCTATAGCTTAATTGATTTTTTATAAAAAGTATATATTGATGATCGTGTGGCTCAGTACCGTTTTTTTATATAGGATAGGGTGACAAACGAGCACACAGTCCACCTCATGGTAAGTGGTTGCTGCGGTCCATACACATCTACATATCCACGATTACAAATCAAAATGAAGATGCGTTATCACCCGTGAGGACTAAGCTGGAATACCTCGTTTCCAGTAAAAAGGGTCTCCGGTTCTCTACACTCACCAACAAAACACAGCAGCATTAAGCTACTATTTTACGCTGGTATTCTGTGAGACCGTTGCTAAGCCGTGGATTTAATAACAAGACGAACATTTACGAAAGAATAAAAATTGTACGTCTTGGGACTTTGTATCGTCACAATGTTCTCTAGTCTATTACATAGATCATAGCCAAGCTTCGGTTCCGCATTTTATAGCATAAATAGTATAGATTAAATAATGTTTGAAGTTTTTTCCGCGGTTGAATTTGGCCAGAATAAATTCGTCAATATAATTTTAAACGATCCCCTAATAGCAAAAACATGTTTTTTTACTCAGTTTTCTTGTATGTGTCTACGGAAAGATTTACAATATATTGTGGAATAAGTTGTACCCTTATACGAACTTGATGTATAATTGTTCCTGTGTCTTGTTGTGTATAAATAAAGAAAAAAAAAATATTTTGAAGCAATTTTCTACAATCACCACACTTGGAATGGTAATTCTAGATTTATACTATATCTATCTGGCGAGCTTATTTTTTTAAAGTACCTACGTTTTTTTCAAGATGGTAGAGACAGAGTTTGTTGACCTCCCTGTGCTATATACAACATAAAAATGTTAACACAATCGTTGTAACTTTTTGTGTCACTTATTTTGTTAATTGCCTTGATTATTATACAAACACACATCCGCTCACTTCAAGTGCTCTCTTGTATCGCATAATGTTGTCACTGGCGATTTTCTTTTACCGATATGACTTAAAGCCCTTCATGAAAAAAAACTATCCCTTTCTGAAAATTTGGCCACGTATTCCTGCGATTCTTTTGGTGTTGCTGACGTTTATATGCGGCCGCAACCGATTACCATCATTGTGTATGTCACATACTTGTTTGTTTATTTTGATTGTTTCTTCTCCGATAAAAAATTCAAAAAAGAAATCAAGAAGTTACAACACTCTGTTACCACTGGGCGAAGGTATAATTCAAAATTAACGTACGCCCTCTTTGATTTACTCGCTAAAGAACTTTGATTAACAGGGTCGATGAACTTAGTAATGTTAACTCTAAAATTACATAGAATTTTTTCTTATTTAAGCGTGTTATCCTTGCCCCCGAAACAAGGCGGTGCTGGTGTTTAATATCTGTATTTTAAGCAATTACAAGGCATCCTTGATGATTTACTGAGCTATTAACCCTGTGGTAAATCTATTTTTTTTAATAATAAGGATGAAAAACGAACATACAGTCCAGCTGATGGTAAATGGAAGCTGCGGCCCATGGACACCAACAATTCTCATCAATTAAGAATCAAAATGCAGATACGTTGTCACCCACAGAATACTATAATACACAATAGAATGGCTGTCAACCTAATTTTGTACGAGGATAGGCGTCACCGGGAGCACACATACAAGCAGTTAGTATTATCACTACTGCCAATCCGATTCGAGGGTGTTGACAGACAGATTTTAATACGTATTAATTTGTAAATAGCATACAATTTGACATTTTCTAAATAATTTGCATGCGAAATTTGGAAACGATTGTAACGTCAAAATACATCTCGTGTTAACATTTATACGTGTGAATTGACGTATTAGTGACATTTTATTGGCTACACAGACTCCTCATACTCCCCCGTTCTATTATGTATATAATTATAGTATTCTATGTTGTCACCTCTGAAGACTAAGATGGAATGCATCGTTTTCATCAAAAAGTGTCTCCGGTTCCCTACAGTCACCATGCCACCAACTCATTCGTTCTACACCCATGACATAGCTGCTGAGTCACGCGCTCTACCACGTACAAAAAGATAGTTTACTAACAATCAAAGAGTTTCTTAATTATATGAATGCATCATATGAGCATAAAGCGCATTCAAATCATTAATAATAATCTCCAAGGCACGTACATTGGTATGATTACGTGTTATTGGCCGAAGGTGTGCAGATCTTTATGTGTGGTTTTCCCAGAGCCGACTTTACGTAGCACGCGCGAGGATGAATTTATCTTCACATCCTCACTCCTATACATTTGTACTCCTCTCCACTCCACAAATGTTGTGTACAAGGAAATTTTTTTTAATCATAAACACCATTCACACTCATAGATTTATTTATTTGTGAATATAGGTACAGGAGATAGAATAGATCTTAAAAAAAATTATTTTCGCTTCATTCAATCCTTAGGTATACAAATATTATAGTTGCAATTAAATCTACTACATTTCTACAATGAAATTATTTCATTATATTATTTATATTATAATTATATTAGAATGCTTAACAATGATGAAATTAAATTAAATCCTATCCTATATCTTTAAACGAGCAATTCTTGTAAAAAAAAAAAAAAAAAAAATATATATATATATAATTGGAATTTCGGAAACGGCTCCAACGATTTTCATAAAATTTTGTGTGCAGGGAGTTTCGGGGGCAATAAATCGATCTAGCTAGGATTTATATTTAGAAAATGTCTTTTTGTCCGTGTTTTTAGGCAATGAAAAACTGCTACAATATAGTTAGAATAAGAAGGTAAATTTTGACAGTTTATTAATGATTACAAATAGCTTAATTGGTATATTGGGCGGTCACAAAATCGTAATACCATGGTTCGAGCACAGACCGACCGACCGACTTTTTTTTAATTTTTTTTTCAAGTTCCTTTCTTTTTTGAGAAAATCTATTTTTTGAGCCCTTTTTTAGTATTTTTTAAAAACACGAAAATTTAAATTAAACTACCTGCACTCATGATTTTTATTCAAATAACCAGTTCAGTTTTTTCTATTATGTCGCTAAGATCAAAAAATATTATTCGTATTTCATCAGTATGTAATTTGTATCTAAATATAATTTCCAAAACACACGAATTAAAAAAACGAGCGAAAAATACCGAGCAAAGCTCGGTCAACCGGGTACTATTAATTATAATAGGATATTTACAATACATTATAGTCTAATCGAATGTCAAAAATGATATATGCAATGTCATTATAATATGCCTACTGATGCGTCAATTAAATATTCGTTATAGTAGTAGCATTTCTCAATTAGACTTTGTTTTATTATTTATATTTTCCATTTTATGAAACATAGATAGAGCCTTATTGTAGACTTTAGAAAATATACCGAAAACGGTTTTACTAAGTAAAGCTGTCTTCGATGGAATAGTATGAATTTTATTTTTTCGTCGATTGTTTATTATAAGTAATAGACAGAGTGATTGCATGACTATTATTACATAAAATATTTAGTAAATCAGCTTAAATTATTACGTTCTTGTTAGTGAAACACATCAACAAAATTTACTAGGTAGTGAGACACCTTTACTGCGTAGGAGTTCGTCTGGGTGGGTTTTTTTTTATAATAAAGTCCTCCAGACTGAATTTCGTTCACGGCGGCCAGCCTTAACGGAGACTAGCCATCGATTCAGGACAAGATTATAGTGTCCAAGTGTATGCGCAAGCACAGATGGACTCTCTATTCCTTTACTCTCATAGTCCGATGGAACGGAAAACCGACACAACCGGAGGGAGATCAGGCGCAGAACAAACAGCTTTACGTGCTTTCCGAGGCACGGGGTTGAGACACCGCCAACTACCTGGCTCCGGGCAGCTACTGAGAATTTCTTGACGGAAAAACTCAATAATTGATTTTTTGGTGCGACCCGGGATTCTAAACTGGAACCTCATGATCAGCAGTATCCCTACTACAACCACTAGACCAACGAGGCTCGAGGCAGTCATTTTTTTATAGAATAAGGGTGACAAACGAGCACACAGTACACCTGATGGTAAGTGAATGCTGTGGCCGATAGACATCGTATAGAGCGTGGTCCTACCCCGGTGGACCTATTGGTGCTACAACCACAGTATAGCAGCAGCGTGGCTCTACCACGTATCAGCGGTACGGTATAACGGTACCAGCCTCTTAGTAATTTCTGCTGTCAAAGAGCAATACGTGAACTGCTGTTTTCCGGTCTAAAGTATAGAGAGCCAGTCTAATTATAGATTGCTACACTGTGAGGTATTCCATTTAAGACCTAAGAGGTGACAACACTTCTGTAGCCTGTAATCTGTAGTCAAATCAAAAATGCCATCAAAAACATGACTTGTAAAAAAAAAACAAGTCTCGCAACTCAGTTCTTCTACCGTAAAAAGTTGTGAGATTCATGTACTTAAGGATCCTTCTGTTTTAAATTATTTCGTAATTAGCTAACCTAACAACATCTTATATTGACCATATCAATATTGAAAATCTGTTATGTTTTAAATAAATAGATTGACTTAGGCCATCGTATGAAAACACAATGTATCTCACAAGTAATACATATTTTAATAAATTAGATCGATTAGTGCGATTGCCAAGTCAATCTATTTATTTAAAACATAAAAGATTTTTAATATTGATATGGTCACTATAGGATATTGTTAGGTTAGCTTACTGCGTAATAACTTAAAACAGAAGAAACCTTAAGTAGGGACTGAATAAATTAACCGACTTGGTATTGCATGAATCTCACAACTTTTTACGGTAGAAGAACTGAGTTACGAGACTTGGTTTTTTTACAAGTTATGTTTTTGATGGTATCTCATTTCTTTTTGTAGATAGTCCTACTTTTTTACTTTCCGGTATCTTCTACTTCTTGAATACCAACAACGTACCTATTATTCCATTATATTATATGTACACATATTCAAGTACACTGTTTCATTCACTGCAAATGCAACTTTGTAATCCTATATATTTATATGGGATTACAAAGTTATTTATGCAGTTAGAGTATCTAGAAAACTAGAGCGAAATTGCAAAATATTTTAGTTTTTTCTTAATTTATATACTAAACCGCTAATTATATTCTAAATTTGAAGCTTCTATGTCTGCTAGAAGTGCCTTAAAGCTTTGATGGTCAGTCAGTCAGTGAGTGACTGACAATATTAAGAAACTTTGACTAGTTATAATTCTTAAGCTACTGGTTCATATTTCACGTGCTTATATAAAGCCTGCTTGGTTACTGAACATTCAGGGTTCTATGTTTATCCACAACGTTATAGGGGGTCAAAAATGGCCTGAACTGCTTTGAGAAAAGGACGGTTTTTTGCTCGACTTGGCGGGGCACTGCCGTGCCCCCAGATTTTTTGATATTATTGAATGAATTAGGATACCAGAGTTCATTTTTCATTTCAATTTCATCTTTTTCTACATTTGGAAGATTATTTTTACGTGGTAGAGCCACGCCGCAGCTATTTTATGGTTGTAGCACAAATGGGTAGGCTCGAGCGGGGCAGGACCACGCTCTCACAAAATTCCTGCGTAAAATGGCAGCGTAAGGCCCGGTTTACATTTTGAGAAGTGACAAGTGCGAGTGACAACTGACAAGTGTCAAATGAGAAGTGACAAGTGTGTATTTTATTCCCACTTATCACTTGGCACTGCCTGTTCACACGCACTAAGCACTTGTCATTTGTCAGCTGCACTTGCCACTCGCACTTGTCACTTCTCAAAATGTAAACCGGGCCTAAGGCTAATGTGTCTCGTATGATGAGTGTGGAGAACCGGAGACCCTTTTTACTGGAATCGAGGCATTCCATCTTAGTCCTCAGGGGTGACAACGCATTTTCATTTTGATCCTTAATTGAGGATAAATGTAATTTCTTAAACCAGAAATGTGAATGTCTATGTGCCACAGCATCCACTTATACTATTAGGTGGACTGTGTGCTCGTTTGTCACCCATGCTATAAAAAATATGCCTACTAATAAAATAAATTACTTGAATTATAGAAATAAAACAGATATGGTAATAGGAATACCTTTTTATAAAACTTTTAAAACGACAGCCCTCTTGATTAGAAAATACACGAGTAACTATTTTAAAGTAAAGAGCTGACTGAAACCGAGGCTACAATGCAGACGCGCCGCGCCGCATCAGCCACCTCTGTCTAGACCTAAGTGGAGGTAAATAAACATTCGAATCTACATACGTGCAACTGCGAAATAACTACTACTTTTTTTTTTCTTAAGTATGTATTTCTTTTAAGAGCTATACTAAAAGTTATAAGAAAAATTGTAGTTAGTCGTATTTTACGCTATTGAACTAAAATGTGTTATCGTGCCGATGGCAAAAGAATAAGGCTCTTCAAACCTCGTAGGTGTCGTCGAGTAGACTCGGTAGACGACTCTGGAGGTCGCACCTTTCTCGCTGCTATCCGTCCTCGGTCCACCTGATGGTAAGTGGTTGCTGTGGCCCATAGACATCCACATTTATTCTCAATTAAAAATCAAAATGCAAATGCGTTCTCACCCTTGAGGACTAAGGTAGAGTGCCTCGATTCTAGTAAAAAGGTTCTCCGGTTCTCTATACTCACTGTATGAAACCTACTGTTTCATTACGCTGTATTTTACGCTAGTATTCTGTGAGAGCGTGGTCCTGACCCGGTCGAGCCGACCAAATCGTGCTATGCTATAACTATAATATAGCTACGGCGTGGCTCTACCTTCTGGGTTTCGTATGGTGAGTGTAGAGAACCGGAGACCCTTTTTACCGGAAACGAGGCATTCCATCTTAGTCCTCACTGGTGACAAAGCATCTGCATTTTTATTCGTAATCGAGGATGGATGTAGATGTCTATGGGCCGCAGCAACCACTTACCATCAGGTGGACTGTGTGCTAGTTTGTCACCCTATCCTATAAAAAAAGTTCCCTAGAGTCAACTTTAAATTTTTTACTAACGTAAACGTAACGTAAAGTAATGGCTTGCATTACTTGGAAGATTTAACAATACAACCAGGTTGGACAGGCGAGTTAGTGTTCACAGAGCCAAAATACACTCATAATGATAAGGGCGCTCCACAGCATCAGCCTGTAAGTTTTTATAGATGGTGAAAACGTAAGAAGATCCAGTGAACAGTATCTCATCCAGTGGTATTTAAAAAATGTAGTATAGTAGACCCAAACTGTAAGTCCAGCGATAACGACAAAACCTTCTTTTCTAACTTAGTAGAGAATTACGCCCAGCGGTGAACTATTTGCACGTTGACGGCGACGATATATTATTTTACTTCTGTCAAAACACACAATGTCCTTGTATTTGTGCAGAAGCTGAAATTGTCCGGAATCTTATTTTTCATCCACGCGACGCTATATTTTATCCGCTATTTTCGTTGTCAGTGACAGGGCAACAGCGCGCGCGAACATACGCCCGCAGCGGTGTTTATTGTATTCCGCACTTCGGTGCTGTATGGTGTTGCACAAAATTAAGACTTGTCGCAAATCACAAAGTGATCAATTCTCCGTGCCATTTTCAAATCCTAAGCAAACTGCAATAACCTGTTAGGACAAAGGAGTGCTGCGAAATTTTACACGTATGTACAAACATATTTAAAATTTAATGTTTTTTTTTGTGCACTATAAATGTGTAAACATTAAACTATACGCAACAAGAAACCTTATTTTTGGCGCCAGATCTTGGAAGTCGGTTTCGATAAAATTCATTTATTTTTTCTTGATTATTTAAGATTTTAAGATTTGTTTACATATTTCAGTTTTGCCAATTGCCACTAGTGTAGAGTAAAATTCATCGGTAAATAAAAAAATATTCATGATAATTTTATGATAATATGGTAAAGATATAGAAACTACAAAGTATGTGGGATAAAAACAAATGCTCTTAATTACATTGTTTGAATTATTTTGTCCCTTTTACATTACATTGCAATGCAGTATCGCTAATGTTTGACATACGCTGAGTCACCACGCTCATTTATGTTCATTGAACAATTGAAACCTTACCAGTAAATCGGTATATGATTGTGCACTAATAAATATGCTAGCTTTCATTAATGCTATCCAATACATTGGTGGTGTTCACTGCTCAATACATTGGACAATGAAAACTAATTTATTTAGTACGTTTTGCCATGCAGTACCGCTCTAAATCATTGATTCAATAAATAAACAAAATAACAAAGATTATTTTAATAAACTATTTCAATCGATTATCAGGAAATTTATAACTTAAGTATCGTCTGCAAATATTGTACCATTGTTAACAACCTTAGGCAATCGTTTATATTGGATAACTATTGTTAGCTCTCCACAATACTAATGTTCTATTAAAATATATACACGTATAAAGGTATAAAATATTAACTGAAGATATTTTGTCATACTGATGTAAATTGAAGAGCGCTTTGCCGGGGCAGGAGTACCTACAATGATTGTTACCATTAACCTCTTATCGTTGCACTATAAACAAAGATAGCGGCCCGTTCGTTGAATTAACTTTTGTTTATATGAAGAACAATTATTTTTGTAACAAATGTGTGTGCTGTGATCAGTTAATATATTTAATTAGTGCAGTATTCTAATAAATTTTACAAATATCATAAGATTGTTAATATCAGGCAACTTTTATATTTATTTAAAAATAAAATAATATATACCTACTACGAATTCGTAACGATGAAATTCTAAGCTTGATTTCGGTGTTCAGATTTTTCGCGATAATAACAATTATTGTAAACTTACTCATTCCGGCGTAACAATAACTGGCTTGATTTTCACATTTTCATAAATATCTGTGCTTATGTTAACCTACTGAACCTACCTACTGACTAGGTTAGGTTATACTTTTTTCTGATCTTAACCTTAACCATATTAATTATCATCATCATTACATGCCTTCTCAAATCCACTACACCACAACTAAATAAAAAATGCAACAAATTCAGTCTTGAGCAACCAGCCTGCATCCATAGAGTTTCTAAATCTCGCACTACAGGATCAGTAAGTAAGATGAAAAGGTAATAAGGTGAGCAATATCGCTCGAAGAACTGACAACCGATACGGAAGAAAGGTTAGGTCTAGTAAGCATATCTGTAAATGTACGAGTACTTAGATGAACGTAGGAACTTCAGAAGTTCAAATATACTTATATATATATATATATATTGATATTCATTTGATACGATTGATAATAAAAATATATTGTTGTTTAAAAGCAAATTGTCGGCGTTAGACCATTGTACCGATAGATTCTTCATATCGTTATAATTTAATGATCATAACTGTTATCTTTAGCCACATGTTTGAACCCAATTATAGATATTATCATCATATTCAAGTTAATCAGTTATTTACTTAGCAATTGCCGGATATCTACAGATATCTACCTACATCTACCAGACGTTACGATCTCAATACTACAGCACTATATTATAGCTAGTAGAAATCTCTTGTCTGAAAACTCGTCTGGGTTGCTACCACCCTCTTATCTATTTCTGCCGATAAATAGAATTACCTGCACTGCGGTTTAAAGGGTGTAGGGAGCCAATATACTGGATGACCTTTTAACCGTATGGAAAAAATAGGGGGTAACATGTGAACTGAGTAGAAGCCTATGGCACTGAGGTTTTATAAAAAATAACAACAAAAATTTAGAATTAAACATTTGAAAATTTTGAAAACAATCTTTGCCCTTTGCCCTTGAGCCTGTGATCCTGTGAAGTGACAAGGTCAAAGATGCCTACTAAATTTATTGTTTTATTGCCGTTCGTAAAGTAGGGTATATAGGGATATGATTTTCATTTATTTTACACGATATAGAACGGAGTAGACTGTCGGTGCGGTCGCGTATGAGAGCCAGGTGTTGGAGTGCGCTTCTTGAGTCTGTATATTATCTTGTAATAATTATGCAGCTTAATATGACAGTGCTTTACATATTGCATAATAAACATATTATAAGCTCAGGTCCATAATGTTACTCATCATTATCATCATTACAGCCCTTCACAAGTCCACTGCTGAACATAGGCCTCCCCCAAGTAATGCCACAAAGCACGGTCCTGAGCCACCTGCATCCATCGACTTCCTGCATGTCTTACCAGGTCGTCACTCCATCTAGTGGGGGGTCGCCCTACACTACGCCTACCGGTACGAGGCTGCCACTCGAGAACCTTTCTTCCCCATCGGTTATCGGTTCTTCGAGCTATATGGCCGGCCCATTGCCACTTCAGCTTACTAATCCGTTGGGCTATGTCGGTCACTCTGGTTTTACTGCGGATATCCTCATTTCTAAGTCTATCACGCAGTGAAACTCCGAGCATAGCCCTCTCCATAGCTCGCTGAGCGACCTTGAGCGTCCCCATACGGCCAGCGGTGAAGGACCACGTCAGATCCGTAAGTCATCACTGGCAACACGAACTGGTTATACACTTTAGTTTTCAGAGATTGAGGTATACCTGACGAGAAGATGTGTCGTAATTTCCCGAACGCTGCCCAGCCGACTTGAATCCGTCGATTGACCTCTCGGTCGAAGTTGGACTTACCTAGTCGGACTATTTGTCCCAGGTAAACGTACTCGTCAACAACTTCGAGCATAGTGCTCCCAACAACTACCGGCATAGGTGTGACATGGACGGTAAGATGAACATGGACAAAACATCTTTGTTTTATCCATGTTCATCTTAAGACCTATCCGTTGGGAGACACCATTGAGGTCATTGAGCATAGTGCTAAGGTCCTCCAGCGATTCTGCCATAAGGACTATATCGTCGGCAAATCGAAGGTGAGTGATGTACTCGCCATTGATTTAATACCGTATCCTTTCCAGTCCAGTAGCTTGAAAACGTCTTCCAACGCAGCAGTGAAGAGTTTCGGGGATATAACATCACCCTGTCTTACACCTCTCTGCAGTTAGATAGGTTTCGTACTCTGGTTCTGTACTCGGATAGCCATCGTAGCCCTACTGTTCAAACACTTCAGCACTTCAATATACCGACAGTCAACTAGGCACCGCTGAAGAGACTGTAGCACCGCCCAAATTTCGACGGAATCAAAGGCTTTCTCATAGTCCACATACGCCAGGCAAAGTGGCAGATTGTACTCTTCGGACTTCTGTACAATTTGCCGAAGGGTATGTATGTGGTCTATGGTACTGAAGCCTTTTCGGAAACCGGCTTGTTCGGGAGGCTGGAAGTCGTCGAGTCTGCGTGCGAGACGATTCGTAATGACTCTCGAAAACAGCACGTAGACGCGGCTCAGAAGGGAAATCGGTCTGTAGTTCTTCAAGAGAGCGTTGTCGCCTTTCTTAAAGAACAAGACCACCGCGCTTCTGCTCCACGCCTCCGGAGTAGTGCCACCATTGAGGACGGAATTGAAGAGCTTATGAAGGACTTCAAGTACCGGTGTTCCACCCGCTTTCAGAAGCTCCGCTGTAATTCCATCCTCGCCCGGGGCCTTGCCATTTTTAAGGTGGTGGAGAGCCATTCTAATCTCGCTCAGACTGACGTCCGGGATATCATCGGAATAGTGTCGGATAAGACTTGCTCTTGGATCGTTACTCACACTTGCGTGTGGCTCCAACGATGATGTGTACAGCTGCCCATAGAACCTCTCAATCTCACTCAGAATCTCAGGTGTCCCGGAAACGATGTTGCCACACTCAGTCTTCAGCCTTGATAGTTGGCTCTTTCTGGCAGACAGATCTCTAACAAAGACTTTGGAGCTCTGGTTCCGCTCGATCGCTTCTTTAATACGAGCAGTATTAAAGTTGCGTAAGTCTCGCCGCATGCATTTGGAGATCTGTCTGTTCAGTTTCCTGTATACTGCCAAATCTGTTGAAGACAGCAGCTTCATTCTCCGTCTAACAGCCATGAGATTAAGAGTGTGATCGGAGAGTTTTTGTGTTCTTCTGCGGCGGGTCTTGCAGAACTTAGCTCCGACCGCATGGACAGTTTCCACGAGCTTGTCATTAATATCGTCCACTGCATTGCAATCCTCTAGGCACTGAAAGCGGTTTTGTAACTCGAGCTGGAAGGTTTCGGGATTCTGGATTAGAGCACGAGGGGGGACGGAGCGTTGACTTCATTAGACGAGACCTCTCCAACTTAACATTTAGGTTCAGTGTGCCTCTAACCATTCGGTGATCGCTGCCGGTTTTCACCCTTGCGATCACTGAGACATCACAGAACAGTTGGCGTCTGGGCGTTATAATGAAGTCAATCTCATTTTTTATCGAACCGTCGGGGCTAGACCAGGTCCACTTCCTGTGGGGCCGCTTCTGGAAGAAAGAGTTCATCATAAAGAGTCCCTCTTTCTCCATAAAGTCGGCCAGCTGCTGGCCCCTTCGGTTCCGTTGCCCTACTCCAAATTTCCCCACCTTCAGCTCACCGCTTTCTCTTATGCCTAGTTTTGCGTTGAAGTCTCCCATCAACACCGTGTAGTGGGTTTTGGAGGAATGCATGGCTCTGGAAATATCCTCATACATTTCCTCCACCTCCTCATCGGGATGTGCCGAGGTTGGTGCGTAAACCTGTATGACCTTCAGCGAATACTGTTTGGTGATTCTGAGTATCAGGTACGCGACCCTCGTCGACACACTCCCAATCTTTACAACGTTGTTGACGAGAGACTTGTGGACGATAAATCCGACACCTCCTTGGGACAGATGGTCTCCCTCCCGGTGGTAGAACAAGTTGCCGGACTCGAGGATTGCCGTATCCTCTCCCTCTCTTCGGACCTCGGATAATCCAATAATATGCCAGCGCAACTTGTCTACCTCTTCTTCCAGCTCCAGTATCTTCTCGTCAGTCCTCAGAGTGCGTGCGTTATATGTTGCCAGGTCGAGTCGTCGTAGGTGGCAACCGAACCTCCACCGGAGATTCTAAGCACCCCCTGCCCCGCCGTTACCACGGTCGCCACCGTAGCCAGGAATAGCCGGGCCGCCGGGGACTGGGGGCCGTTTTTTTGCGTCGTTATTCATGGGGGGATATTTGCCATAGTTGCCAGGCTTGGCGAGCGGGTTAGCAACCGCAGTTTTTTTATTATAACACAGTTGTTATCAGAAAGATGCTGCTGCCCATCTCCTGCCTGTCTCCCTCTGTCGCCTCTTACGACACCCACGGGAAGATATGGGGTAGTGGATATTCTCAACCGCCACTACACGGCATAATGTTACTATCTATCATAAATTGTAAACTAAGATTACAATGTGGTTCAAAACAGCTGCACCAATTCCGCCTGCATCTTTAGAGTAGTCTGTAAATATTTTATAATAATTTCTATACCGCCTGTTAATGTAATCAAAAGATATTAATTATTGACTAAAATTGTTGTAATTTCGTTTAGGTTTTGAAATACAAGGAATATATAATTGACTATGTTACTCAAATCCATGTTACTGATCCATGTACTTATACTAAACATTTCTAATTTTGACTACTGTGAATGTATCGACATAGTAATCATTTACAGATAATAGTAGCGGTTTTTTTATTACGTCAATATCTGTTAAATGGTTCTAAAATTGCTAATTCATTCAATAAATTTAATGTGATGTTATTTCTCTTTTATTTAGATTTAAGATGAATTTCCTTGGCAAAAAAGCTCTTCGTAAATGTAATGAAGGTTTGAGCATGGCTATACCTCGTATAAAAGATAAAGTATAAACTAAAATTTTGTCGCAAAACATTATTAGATATTTTTTTGAGTTGTATAAAATATTTTGAATAGTTTTTTTTTTACACAAATTTATCTCTGCACATTAACAAAGTTTTGTTATAACTAACCGACCAACTAGAATAACTAATCGATAACCTTTATTTATTCACTCTGATAGGAAACCAAATAATTTATGATAGGTATATTATATAATTAATATTGAAAAGGCACTGTTATGTATATTTTTCGGTTAAATATTATTATGACTATGACCAGGTTGTGTCATTAGTTTGATTCATATCATACCAAGTACAAATTGTAATCCTTTTTTAAATAGTCTTAAGCACATAATATTTTTATCGTTTTCTTTTTTAAAGCATTTAAAATGTGCTGGTCATTCTTGTATCTATCACTGTCTATCATTTGGTCACACGTATAATATTTAGAGTTATTATCTGTGTAGTATGTACGATTACAACTTGTATGTCGGTGCATACATGTTGTAATCGCATAAACTATGTGACATTCTGATTGTATGTAGTGACTTGAAAATCGTCTGAGGTCACTATTTACGAAAAACCCATCAATTTTTGTACAAACGTAGCCATGTGTGTTTGAAATATGCTATTTATAACTACAATTTGGAACTTTATCTATCTACAACACATAGGTATATTATGTAGAACACATAATCTCTCAAAAGGTTATTTATAAAACTAAATTCATTATCATTTTGTTACAAATCACTTGAACTATGAAACAGAGTTATCAGTATTATCGACAGGTTACAACAGTGATCTATCAACTACGTTACGTATGTTTGTCACATCTGATAATTTTTGAATTTGTTACTAGTAGGACAGAATTCTGAAATAAGATTTGTGCTATCTGATATCATTTTATCATGGATGTGAGAGACACAGATAGTAAAATTATGAAGGATGTCACGTGATCTGTACGCGTTACTTGTAACTCTGGCAAAATTCTCATCTTATAACGAAAGTGTTCCAATTGTTGCAATATAAAAACACGTGATTTTTCATGTTGATTTTTCTCTTGCAGATATCGTGACTGATTGTATCCAGGAAATGAGCATTTACAAGAAGCTGGTAAAAACAAAAATGAATACGAATATAATACTTAGATGAAAATTACAACAGAATGGTCTACGACAACACATGAGAATAAAAGAAATAGCTGCAGTCGCTTTATCCTACGAAACGTTCCCTTCTATAAATACCGCAGCTTCCCTATTTAAGATCTTCCCATAACAAAGAAAAATCCATACAGACTTTAAAAACCAAGTGCCTCAGTACAGATTTTATAAACACATTTAAAGTATCTAGTATCAGTAGAAAATAATTTGTAACGGACATATCTTATCGACAATATTTCTATACACAGAAAAGTATACACAGAACAATACAAAAATGTGCATTATATGAAGATAAACGCTTAAAATAAATCATATCAACTGTCTAACTGCCTTATTGATACAACATAGATAGCTGTAAGTTTTTGTTCAAGAAGTATTAACAATGTCTCATGGCGTGGTGAAGAGCTCAAAGAATGGGAACAACGTGCAAGCGCCGGAATCTTCGAGGGAGGGTTCAGAGAGCCTACCGCCGCCCCCAGACGGTGGTTGGGGCTGGGTGGTCGTTTTTGCTTCCTTTATGATTCATATAGTCAGTAAGTACGACTTCAATCAATACTTATGAAATTTTAAAAAAGCTTAGCATAGACGTTTAAGTGAAAAGTGTACACGCTATATTTTTTAAGAGTTGTCTACTTATTGTCATATTTTACACGTTGTAAAATTTTATTTAGAACTTTACTCATATACTACATAAATTCCTATGTTATTTATCCCGTGCTTGGTATGAAGGACAGCGTCATGGGGAAAAATGCACGCTTGTGAAAGTGAAATCCACCAACATGCTTTAGACCAGCGTGATAATCTCTCTATCCTACTCTTAAACCTTCTCAGCAATTTGTCGTGTGTGAACTTTACAACTGTATTATTTGCTTCTTATATCAATATTACATGTTTTTATGTCACAATAGACAACTTGTGACCAAAAATAGGAACACTCCGTATTTCGCATTTTCTGCTAAATACAGTATGTGTCCACTTAACGTTTTAGTTTTAGGAACCTTTTTTATAATATATTAGTCCCAAGATTATAATTGAGCCGTGGTACCTCATAAGGTTAGCGATCACTGTAGAAGAAAGTACGCGAGCAACCAGGGTTCGATTCCCGCCGGCACCAATGAAATTGTTAATTGCAATTTTAACTGTTGATTTACCACGTGCTCGGCGGTGAAATATAAAATCGCGAGGAAATCTGCATGTTTGAGAAATAAGAAAAAAATATCTGGAAGACATGTGAAGTTCGCAACAGTGGGACGTATATAGGCTGTAAAATTTTTACTTTGAGATTATAATTTGTGGCTACTACTACATTTGTGTATCAAATTAAAGTCCATAAAGTGAATTAAAGCCAAATAACTGAAAATTAATAAACTTAATGCAATTTCGATGCATACGACTTACAAATAGATAATTATGTGGAACGAGGTGACTACGCCACTAATAGCGTATTAATAAAGTAAGGTATTTTGGAGGCTACTACTTGTTAACTACTACTAACTCTTTCCTGCTCAAAACAAAAAGAGTTTTGAATCAGGGCTACGGTCAATTCACTTTTAATTGAAATTTCGGTCAATATCACTTGTATCCAACTATATTTATATTTACATAATACCGCAGGGTTCATAATCAGAATCAAAATTGCTACATTTGTTTGACTTGCACATCTTTATCGCATAACTTTGACTGTCTCGTTGATCTAGTGGTCGAATCCTGGGTCGGGACAAAAGCAGTTATTGAATTTTTCTATCAAGAAATTATAAGTAACAGCCCAGAGTCAAGAAGTTTACAATGTTTTACCAACATGCTTTAGAATACAAGCAAAGCCGTTGGTGTCTCTGTTCGTGATACCGTACCGAATAGCGTATACCTGTGCATTACGTTGTGCAGTGCGTTGCATGTACACTTGGGCTACACTTACTGGGTACTGTCCTGTAACTGCCTCGTCGGTCTAGTGGTTGTAGTAGTGCGACTGCTGATCATGAGGTCCTGGGTTCGAATCCCGGGTCGGGCCAAAAATTTATTATTAAGTTTTTCCGTCAGGAAATTCTCAGTAGTTGCCCGAAGTCAGGAAGTTGACGGTGTCTCACCGCCATGCCTCGGAAAGCACGTAAAGCCGTTGATCCTGCGCCTAATCTCTCACCGGTCGTATCGGTTCACCGTCTCATCAGATTATGAGAGTGAGGGAATAGAGAGTTCACCTGTGCTTGCGCATACACAGGCACTATAATCCTGTCCTGCGCCGACGGCTAGTTACCGTTGAGGCGGGCCGCCGTGGCCGAAATTCGGGCTGGAGGACATTATTATTATTATTACTGTCCTGCTCAGAAGGCTAGGCTCCGTTGAGATTTGCCGCCTTGACTGATATATTCAATCTGGGGACATTATTACCATTTCTTTTTCTCACAGAAATATCTAATGCTCGACACACGTTCAGTTAAACTGATCAATTATACTGACGTACATTCTAATACTGACCATTGGGGGACCAGTGTAGAAATCGGATTACATCAGTTTTAACTGATTAGTTGAACTGATCAGTTCAAATGACATTTCACACATTCTCGCTTTGTACGTCGTTGCAACTTTGTTCTTTTGTTTATTCTTTTGTTTAATTGTTAACCCTGCAGGCCATCCCTGGAACTTCTCGCTAATTTTAAATGCAAAGCGCTCCAAATTTAACCAAATTATGTTGCGAAATCTCGAAGTTATGTTAAATAAAACGTTTTTTTCTAATTCTTTCTCCTTCGATATCTCACGAACGAATGAACCGATTTTTATTTTCCAAACGGCATTCGACGTCATTTTTTGAGGTTAAGAGCTGATTAAAATGGGATGAAGAAAACTCGATTTTTGAAAATCGTTGTGAAACCAATAACTTCTCTATTCTTGGAAATTTTCAATTTTCTTAGCGTGAAGTTAAAAAACCTCTGCCGTGGGAAACACCAGCATGAAAAACCCATCGGGACTTTGTTTGGAAAAAAAATTAGGTTGTTGCATTCTGAAAAACGCATATTATGTACCAGCAGTCGAGCATAAAAAGCTTTGACAAAAATAACACTAACTTTTATTCAAAAGTGCATAAGTGCCGCTTTCATCCCCTTAAACATTGCATAGTAGACAAATTGACTGAACAGACTATAAGCCTCGTAAGGAGCTCGAAGGATATACTACAACCAATTTTGCTCCAGCTTTTTTCTCATTAAACCGTGAAAATCCAAGGAGAAATTGAAAATTTATGATAGAGCCAAGCTGCAGCCTGTATATTATAGTTGTGGCACGAATGGGTTGGCTCGACCGGGGTAGGACCACGCCCTCACATAATACCTTCATGAAATAGCAGATCAATGCTGCTGTGGTACGTATGTTGATTGTAGAGAACCGGAGACCTTTTTAACTGGAATTGAAGCATTCCATCTTAATCCTCAAGGATGGCAACGCATTTGCATTTTGATTCTCAAAGGAGGATAAATGTAGATGCCTATGGGCCACATCATTCACTTACCATCACGTGGACTGTGTACTCGTTTGTTGTTTGTTTCCTATTCTATAAAAAAGACATAGAACTAAAAATATCCCAGCACGAATAGGTCGGCTTAACCGGGGAAAGAACTCACTCGCACAAAATATGTAACAGCTTTAAATATTAGCATTATGTTGCTGTGTTTGCTATTGGAAGTAACGAAAACCAGTGAGCTATTTACTGGTAACGAGGCATTCCATCTCGGTCCTCAAAGGACGTACAGCTGCGTTTTGATACTTAGGTTGTACCTAAGTAAAGGTAGATGTATATGTACGTGGGCCACGGGAAAAATCCACTTAAGATTAGGTGGACGGTGTGCTCGTTGAACACGATTACTTTAATAAAATAAAAGTTCGCTAAAATCTGATTCCCGCTTATTTTGAAAAAAAAAATCAAATTACGATAAAAGCGATGAACATAAGCGATAAACATAAAACTATAGTACATTTATATTCAAACACGTTGTTTCTTACAATTATATATATATATATATATATATATATATATATATATATATATATAGTATATATATATATATATATATATATATACTTAAATCAATCGCCTCAAGCGTTTCTGTCATTCGTTCGATTTATTACTTAAAATTTCATGGAATTGGTCTGTGACATAATAACAGTGATTGTAGATCTTCTGCACCTGCCGAGTTATAAACTCTTTTGTCTCAAATATAAACCCCAAAGGAATAGATATATTATTAAAAATTTAAGTCAGTTATCAGTTAAAAGTCACTCTTTCGTAGGGTACCTTAACAGAAAATTAAATTATATTATTAAGTTATATTTACTAATTATATTGATTTTGTTCACGTTATGAGGTGATCGTGATGATTTAGTGTTTATCCGTAAAAAAATTAAGAAAAATGGGTACATTTACTACTACTAATATAAAACACATTTTTGTCCATCTATCAAATCCATTTAGAGTCCGTCCTTATAAGTAATTAATGGAGATTTGAAAATCAGTAAAGCTTATTAAGACTAAGGTTTGAAAATTTACAAATGACACAAGCTTTAAAGAGTTTGAGGGAGCCTATATCATGTGTCCTAGAAATCAACGTCAATCCGAAAACGGTCAATTGGCCGTCGTGACAGTTATTAGAAAATATAAAAAAAAATTGATCACGTACTATTCAAATGATAAGGATTCAAAAATAAATCTTAAATACTGACATACTGTGATGATCTTTCAAGTGATGTGACTACAAATATTAACTTTACGTCTGTTTTTTATTTCGATAATGTAACCCTTCTGTAAATTACAGTTAAAAGTATAAACAATTTTGCTCAACATTGAATTCAATATAATTATATCGTCCACTATAACCGACTGAACATAAAAAATGTACTACACTGATTTGGCAAGTAACTTTAAAAGATGGCGCGTTTAGTCTGGATTCCAAAATGGTATGACACATACTATAATATGAATATGAAATCCAGCAGTTGGAATAGCAGTGCCTGCAACATCGTAGAAAAACATTTCAGGCAGAAATAATTAATAACCGCACGAAGTTCGAGCTTTGCCTTTTTGCAAATGATATGATTCACGCCGAATGTGAAGTTTAAAAAAAAACATTAGTATAGCGAAGAAAGGAAGGTTACACTACTGGCTGCGAAGGCACGAATAGTACAGCTCAAGCCGACTCATATTTCAAGGCTTGAGTTACAAGCAGTTCTTACGGGTAGCAGACTAGCTGTATTAGTTCAGAAGGAAATGAGATAAGCAATAGTAGAACGCGTATTCAGAACCGATTTCCCTGATACTCATTGGATGAAATTCAAGAGCACAGCAGACCATGTGAATGGCGATGGGTACCAACGTCAGAAATCGTAACAAATGACGCCACTAAGAATGCTCCATCAAATTTCGACGAGAATCGTCGATGGTTTAGAGGTCCCATATAGTAAAAAATAAAAATATAAATTTCTTTGCAACTTTCCGCTAAACATATAAAATGATGTGTCTTACCTGGATTGAAGCGCACCTCCCGCCCTCCCTCAATTGCATACACTAACTCCGTCACCACTAGACCAAGCACCACTACTCTCAACACCACTATTCCATGCAAGACACACCATCGACGATAATACGACACGTGTTTCGCCTCTACACGAGGCATCCTCAGGTAATATAGACTCTACGGCGGCTGACCGCTAAGAGCTCTTAGTGTGTCTTGCCTGGAATAGTGGTGTTGAGAGTAGTGGTGCTTGGTCTAGTGGTGACGGAGTTAGTGTATGCAATTGAGGGAGGGCGGGAGGTGCGCTTCAATCCAGGTAAGGCACATCATTTTATATGTTTAGCGGAAAGTTGCAAAGAAATTTATATTTTTATTTTTTATTATAATGGATTTCCGCAAAGTAACGCCTGATTCTATCAATTGTCCCATATAGTTTTTAATTCAGTTTTTTCTGGCCTTGGCTACTAATGAAATTAAGATTCGAAAAAAAAAAGAACGCCTTTCTATAACTCTGATATCTAATGATGTCCTATTTCGAAAACTTATTGATCATTCTAGTATAAATATCACGACTTAATGATTCAGTATATTTTAAGAAAAAGTGTGCCGTAAAATATCACAATAGAAAATTATTGTAATGTTAATGTAATTAGCCTGTTAGCTTTGATTATATATACCTATCTGTACAATCAAATTATACTTTGATTATATATACCTTTCTCATCAAAGTATATTAGCATAATTTTCATTCATAACACGGGTCAGTATCGGCTACATGATACTTACCGCAGAGTGACAAAATAATGTGCTTAATCAACGTAAACAAAACCATTCTGTTTGATAGTGGGTACACTTTCTGTAAAATTACATCATATCTCATACATAAATAAATTTCCATTTGCTTAATTGAAACGTGCCGACCGCTAACCGAATTAATATTCATTTAACACTTCTAATTCCCTTTTTTTCACTATTAATTAGTAACTATAGTGTTAGGAAGAATAAAAATCATTTAATTTTGATTTTGTTTGTAACAATAATAATTTATAAACCATGACAATTTTTTTCGAAAACTACTAAAATAACAAAGAAACGCATACGTTGTGTCAGTGTAAAAGATTTCAGCGGACTTTAAAATTGTGTTATTTCTCTACGTCATAACCATAATTTAGTAAGAACAGGAATATAAATGCATCATATTACCACATGTAAAATCTTTCAGGATTATACGAATCTCTGGAACTTAGGAAATTGACAAAGAATGTGTGGGTATTTTTGAAAAGTTTTATGGTATTTCTGAAACCAATCCAGCGAAAATTAGGTACCATTATTTAACTTTTAACTATGGCAGTGTTGTAATCTTTAATCATGCATGTTTTGTTACAATTAAGGTTAAAAAACAAAAGCAATAGTCAAAAGATCACAAATTTTGATACGTATAGAAATTGTGTTTCGTAGACAATTGATTAAAACATAACATAGAAACTCTCATAACTGTTCCCCAGACAAGTATGTAGAGATTCAAGATTTCATTTAACATGGTTCTAATACACCTATCTCGCTTCTTATATATCATTGAATCTACGCAAACACGCTCATCAGTTAAGGATACCCTTAACTACCCCCATCTTCAATATATCGCCAAATAGGTCAATAACGTCCCGTCTATCGCCTCCCTTTCCGGCCCTGCTCCTCACTTCTGCAGCATAAATTTGCTTAGTCATATAATTTCTTACCCTTTTATTCAGAGACACCTCTAACATACTTATTTCTTCGGTCACACTAACACAACATTGTGAATTACCATACTTGATTTTATTGATACATTCTTCCCACAATCGAGTGAAGAGCCCCATTTACTGTGTCCTGCATTCACTCTTCGTTCTATATCCTTGTCATGTCTATTACTAATTCAAATACGGATTAATTTTTTTATCAAATATTATATTTTTACTTTAAATGGTAAGAATTAGGCTTTGCACTGAATGCTCTACAAATTTAATTTGGGTAGGCAACAGTAGCATTCAATTTATTCCAAGACTGATCAAATAACAAGATGTTTCGAAACAACGCCAACGCAAATGTAAATAATTGATGTATCTCATGGTTCTTAATAAAGCTTATCAATAAATCGATGCTTTGTAGTTGTTTACGACGTGAAGGCAATAAAATGCCCGCCAACTGGACTGGTAATTACGACTTTGTTTAAATAACTTGTCATTAATTAAATCCAGTAATTGTAGCAGCAACGGAAATAAATTCCTAAACAATTACCATAACTTATGTACGTCCTTACGTATGCTATTATTATTAGGTATTATTAATTGTAAACACGTGTAACATGCACATTGTAGGTATTGCTTGCTCCTATTATAAATTTATGGATGAAAAATAATTCACACCTCATTTTGTTACTATGTACTAAGCGCACCTAAAAGGAAAGTCACTCTTTATACGTCATAACGGAATGGAATGATGATATTTATTAAAATCTATTAATAAATTAAATGAAACGTATTTAATATACATATTTACTCGATGTAAGAAAATAAAATTTGGTTTGTATAAAATTGTTTTTTCCTAATTTTCTACCTTTTCGAAATAAGGTTTGTCTGACCGGAAAAGAAAGACTGAAAGAAAATTCGCAGGCTGTATCGTTATTTGTTTTTTAATTTGTTAAAGTGTTTATTGCAATGCAATAGCATAGTCAAAAATTAAAAGTTAATCAATCTATCGTTTTTCACAAACATTGGATTATTAATATATATTGAATGTGGTCTCTCTTACATATGACAAAAAAACGATCAATAAAAACCCGCATTAAAGAACACATAGCTGATGCGAAGAATTAATAATAAATAATTTTAATCTGAAGGCAGCCGTGGTTAACTATGACATTGAAACGTCGAACGCCTCAGTCCTCTCCCTCCCCCACCCCCCGTGACCATGGGACCTCGAAACGTCGGGCATATAAAATAAGTTAATATACGCGATATAATCCGTAAAAACTACGCTTAAATTAATTTATTTTCTGAAGGTGCCACAAATAACTACACCATTTTAGTTCCATCGGGAAAAACAAAATTTTAATATCCATGTAAACAATAATAGACGGAAAAATATAATAATTTATTTTTAATTTTTGTAAGCCTCTAAGCCAGGCCAGTGTAGAAGCGGAAACAGTGCTGTGACCGGACTTGAAGCCAGATGAAAAGCGCTTAGTAAACATTGAGGTATTACTACTACGTACGCTAGTAATATAGTTCGATGTTAATAAATTGTTCTTATGAACAAACAGAGATAGTTGGCTATGTACATAGACTTCAAGTACTTTGGATAAAAAAGGAAGAATGGTTATAGGTCTGAAGGGATTGGGTGCTTGAATACAATCCCACCTGTTGATGAGTGTTGATGTAGCTTTAGGTGTTATTTCGCACTGTCTTAGCGTAATAAAAAACTATACACTCACACATTGTCTGTATAGAAAGAAACGTACTATTACAAATCACAACTTTTTGACTAGACCGATACAAAAAAAATATTCAAAAATTTCAGTTTATACATCATAATAATTCCACATAGATTTAAATTTCGGTTGCCATTTCAGAATTTTTGAGTTAAATCTTTCATTAGGTTGCATAAAAATATTTACACTCACTTCTTAATACTCTTCCATGTTTTTAAAACGATGATCTGAATTTGCTTACTAAGATATGTTATTTCTGCTTATTTAGGTGTATGTGAGCATCACAGAAATCTAAATAATTTATTATTTAGATTTCTGTGGTGTGCACAGGTTAATAACTTATATTTCCAAGGAATAAAGTCCAATTTTTCCGAATAGAAAAAAACGAATTCTACTTATACATACACCACTACTTGAAACACAAAATACAATCAACTTTACCTTCGAAATAAAATATTATATTCATTCTATGTAAGTATTTCACAATATCTCAAAGTTCAATCAAAAAAATAAATATTATTATTAAAAACTATAAAAATTAGATTTATTACAAAAGAAGTGAATGCAAATACAGTAAAAATAAAACCTTCATACTATATGTTTCATATAGATACTTGGCATCAAGGGACCAAAAAATCTTATCCAACCCAATGTTTAGCGACTACATCTGAAAATTTTCAAGTAATCTGTATCTTTTTTATGTCACTGTATTCTGCTCCTACTCTAGTATTTAACTTTTAACGTGAATAAGTCCTTAAATTTGCTTCCGTAGTGGATAAAAAAAATCGGGGGGTTATCGTTAAGTGTTTCAGATACGTACGGTATACCTACATCTAAAATTTAATCACATGACTCAATAGCTAAAGAACTAAAGAATTTATTATATTGAGGCCCGTACTGCCTTTGGCCTACAGCCTAAGAAGCCCATATATAGATCCGCTCCTAGTTTCTTAATTCAGATCTTAAAGGGCCTGCGTAGACGACAGACTAAGGTGTTTGGAAACTGCAGTTTTGTCGAATTTAGCGAAACGTAATAAACGTGTCAAATTCTCTAAGAAGTCAATGCACTCTGCATTCGTCGATGGTGCGGTAAGGTGTACATTCGATCATTATAATGGTCGTCACACACGGTCAGTCAAAATGATCAGTTGAACTGAGTTACATCCAAAAATTGACCGTGAGTATAAAATCTTAGGTTGAAATTTTCGATTGACTGCAACTCACGGATTTTTTCGGACGTACTGTCAGTTAAACTCCTCAGTTAAACTGACGTACATCCAAAATCTGATCGTTAATGTGAAATCTTTAAGTTGAAATTTTTAACTGACGGTACTCCACGGTGTTTTCAGTTCGTTTACATTACTGGTAAGTACTTAGTTTCTTAGTAGCTACTTACGTTATTTCTATGCTGTTTTAATTTTTTATTATTTTATATATTTGGGGAATTTCGTTTGACGGAGGATGGAGACTAAGGTAACTGTGATGATGCGACCTTCCTTATGATTGACTCAGAAGGTGGGTAAAGGATCTCAGTGATGCTACGTAAAACCATCGTGTCACAACTCATTTTCAAAAAGGTTCATGAAGACCTATGTGACTGTGATGATATCGGCTAGCTCATGGTGGACTCCGTAGGTGGCTTTAGGATCTTAGTGACGTCACTCCATAGAACCATTGTGTTTGGACTCATTTCAAAGGTACTCGTAAAGACATAGATGACTGTGATAATTTTACCTTCCTTGTGGTGAAATCCGAAGGTAAATATAGGATCTCAGTGACGCCATTACATAGAACCACTGTGTTTGGACTCATTTGAAAGGGCTCATAAAGACCTAGGTAACTTTGGTAATCTCACATTCCTGATTGCGGGCTTGATAGCTGGGTATTGGATCTCACTGACGGCACTTGATAGAACCATCGTGTTTGACCTTATTTGAAAGGGCTCATGAAGACCTACGTGACTGTTATGATCTCACCTTTCTGATAGTGCAATCTGAATCCGAAGCTGGGTATAGGATCTTAGTGATGGTACTAGATAGAACCATCGTGTTTGAACTCATGTAAAAGGGCTTATAAAGACTTAGGTCATTGTGATGATCTTATTTTATCCATGTGAGATAAAAGATCTCAATGATGCCACTACAAAACACCATCGTGTTTGGACTCATTTGAAAGGGCTTGGGTAGACTAAGATTGAGTAAATATACCATGATTTTAAGAAGTAACTAGTTAAAATACCTTTTTAGATTTATTGTGGTTTGTTGCTTATTACCAGATTGTGTGATAGTACAAACAGTATTATTACTCATTTAATTTATTGTGTTTTCAGGCAATTAAGAAACCAGCAAAACTCCCAAGCAAGCATAAAATCAGAAATCTGCCACATATTTTACAGACAATAAAAACAAGGTACACCGGAAAAAGATGCATAACCAACCACAACCAGAAGACGAAAATATCTGCGTACTTCAATAAAGCCTACAAGTCCCAACACCAATTCCTACAAAATAAATGACCAACTTACCTGTAGGTACTCGGTATTTAGAATTCAATGATTTATGACTGGAAGTAAGACTTTTAGATTTTGTAAATAAAACAATGTTGTACTCAACGATTTATTACACGAATTATTGTGTTTAATCTAACTTATTTTTACTTATATAAATTCCCAACGTTTAGGTGCTTCAACTTTATTTTAGAATGTAACAGGTAGCGTGCCCAATCAGTTAAACATAGAAAGCTAGGCCATACTAACTATTTTCGTTACTGAAAACCGATAAGCACTTATCTGCTCATCATAAGACCTTCAAAATGTGCCCATACCCACGGATTTTTCTGGGTGCCCCTAATCCGCTGGCTTCAGTTCATTTCTTCTTCACGCCAAAGCCAAACTGACCGTGAGTGAGCGTGCTTATAGCAGGGCTATGTCACTCGTTCAAAGTCTCGCGTTATATACCTACGGCTACTCCAGGAGTGTAAGTATCAATGGAATGTCGTACGCTCTAAAAATGCTTAAAAATAAATAACTCTTATATTAAATAAATAAAATTAGCCATAATTATCATAATATTACTATATGTTAAAATTGTCTTAATACTTATCTTAACATAAATGAAAATATCTTTTGAAGTATTAAATTATTTTATATATATAGGATTAATTATTGTTTTAAATTATAGATAGTCATGCAATTTATCACTTCAAATTAAAAATTATAATTTATGTTCCCCCCCCCCAGAATGGAGAAAGCAAAAGAAAAATAAAGAAAACTAAACTAAATATAGTGTAACTATATGTGTTATAAATATAACTTAATACAATACGAAAAAAAATTATTTGATAAAACTCAACATATTTGATTATCAAAGAAATCAAATAATTATTTCAGTAATTCTAGCCTTTTATTTATTTTAATAATATGTTTGTACAAAACTAGCGCGTTCCCAAAAGTCCCCCACAAATAGTGTTTCTCTGTGGTATTAAAATTACTATAATTTACGAAACTTAGTACTACTTTACTTACTGTGAGTTTTCACTTGCATCATAAAAATGATTTAAAGTGGATTTTGATGCGTAAAAATGATGCTATTTTTTTGTGTATTAAGTGTATGCGCATGTGAACTAATAGAGAAAACGACGAAACAAGTGCTTCGATTTTGATATAAACCTCAAGTTATTGATCGCTTAGGCTTCTTATGAACTTGAATTACTGTCATTATTGACTGTCCGCTGGGTCTGGGGTCTCCCGTTCTATTAGAAATAGCTGTTAAATATTTGATTCTTTCAGCTACATCTGTAGCATCTGTGCTACTAAACATATAAAAGAGCTGAACATATAAAACAACGAGCGGTTTAAAAAACTCTTACTGAAAAATATTGGTACACATAATCGTCGTATTTAAATTAAACAATAATTAGTACGAACTACAATCTAACATTTTCATACATTTATAATTTAATTTGATTAATAAATATAATAAATGAACTAAACGCTAAATGACTTACGATGTTTTTTTTAAATAAAGCCGATATATCGATAGTTTTTCGATATATTAAACTCCGATATTGATATATTTATAATTATCGATATATCGCTAAACCAATATTTTAAAAATATCAAGAGTCCTATTTTGAACTGATCAGTTGAACTGACCGTGTGTGTGGCACTCTTGGTATTCTTTACCTTAAATCCTAAGATATCAGTTCAACTGACCATTTTAACTGACCGTGTGTGGCGACTATAACTAACTCTAAAGAGCGTTATAGTTGCCTCTTTTTTTCAAGATAGATCAAGACAGGTCCGCACCGTCTGGCGAAGTCTGAGCTTTAATATTACGCGTAATGTTTGCTGTGTTTTAGTTATAATATCATCAGTCTATATATCATAGAAAAGTAAAAAAATCTCTTTAAAAAAGTAGAAACCTTAAGGTCAAACTTACATACATTTACGCAAATATGTATCGATTCGAAATAATTATATAAAACTTAACCCTAAAAACGTTCAGGAAAAATACTCGTCACGCACAATGCACATGACTTTTTATTTGACATTGACTCCATATAAATAAATATAAGAGTTATCGGCATTGCTACACCGCAGGCCTGTTTATAATAATTTAATTTTCCATTTAGCTACTAACGTAAAATCTTGCACATTATCATTAGCCCTGTTTTAAGCAAACATTTGATTACAATTTACTTTGCGAAATACCTAGCCATCATAAATTTATGTCTATATATTTTTAAAAAAATTAATTAAGCATATCCAATTTAATAGTGCATATAAATCAGTTTTAGCAAAAAATTAAAATCGTATTCGTAAATTAAATTTTATTTTGTTTTAGGAATATCATTCAGTAAACTAAACATTTTACGAGAGTGGCATTTGTTGTATTAATTATGGGTTAATTTGTAATGACACACACAAAAGTTACCGGCGTTTAGTATTAACAGTGGCGCATAACTATGTACTTATGTGGACATAGTATTTCACGAACACAACGAACGAAAATGATTGTGCATAGAGCAAAATTTTGTAATATTTACGGAAAATATGGAATAAATAAACTATTTTCGAGACCATTTCATAAAATATTACAATGAGGCATCAAAAATGGACATTGCAGGAATGTCCGCACAATTCAGGACGCTTGGTCTCTTTACTTTTTTGATAAAACAACCTTATAGTACCTACCGTAGTTTAAAAAGATAAGGGTGACAAACGAGATCATAGTCCACCTGCTGTTAAGTGGATGCTGTGGCCTAAAGACGTCTAAATTTATCCTCGATTAAGAATCAAAATGCAGATTCTTTGTCACTAGTCTTTGTCTTTGTCAATGATAAAAAACCATAACCAAATAAGTTAGTTAAGGTTATCGCTTACGTGGTGGAGACGTAACGTCGCTATGTATTTATAGCATGAATGGAACAGCTAGACTGGGAAAAGTCCATGCTCTCACAGAATACCAGCGTAAAATAGCAGCTTAATGCTGCTGTGTTTCGTATGGTGAGTGTAGAGAACCAGAGACCCATTTTACTGGGACACTTTTTACACTCTCATAGTCTAAAAGGGTGTCAATCCGTTGCGACTGGATATAGATCAATCGCAAAACCAACGGCTTTACGTGGTTATTAAGCCACGGGGTGAAACACCGCCAACTTCCAGGTTACCAATTGCAGTGAATATATATTCTTTAATAATATTTCTTTCTGTTTAATTAAAATAATCTAATCTATCTATCTATCTAATCCAATACCTTTAAACGAAAAAAAAAAAAAAAAAAAAAAAAAAAATATATATATATATATATATATATGTGTATGTTGTGTGTGTGTGTGTGTGTGTGTGTGTGTGTGTGTGTGTGTATGTGTATTTATGTATATAATCAGAATCTCGGAAACGGCTCAAACGATTTTCATGAAATTAGTGTGCAGGGGGTTTCTGGGGCAATAAGTCGATCTAGTTAGGATTCATTTTTAGGAAATTTCGCTTTATCCGTGTTTTCATCCAATAAAAAACTGCTCCAATATCATTAGAATACGAAAATAAATTTTGCCGGCGCCATACGGATATATGTATCCAATATCCCGTTTGAGCTGTTATACAGCTCAAACGGAATATTGGGCGGCCATGAAACCGTGGTACGGCGGTTCGCGTCCAGTCTTCAGTCCGACCTTTTTTCCTTTTTCTTTCAAGTTCCCTTCTTTTGTGAGAAAATCTATTATTTCGAGCACTTTTTAGTATTTTTTGAAAACATGAAAAATTAAATTAAACTAATTGTACTCACGATTTTTTATTCAAATAACCAGTTCAGTTTTTTATTATGTCAATGAGATCAAAAAATATTATTCATGTTTCATCAGTATGTAATTTGTTTATAATGTTGTTATATAAATAACCAGTTCAATTTTTTTTATTATGTCGGTAAGATCGAAAAATATTATTCATATTTCATCAATTATGTCGTTAATTTGTAACTAAATATAATTTCCAAAAACACGATTTCCCTAAAAAAAATATCCGGTCACCCAGTTACTTTATTTTATTCGTTTACTGTTTATTGTCCCTGAAATCACTAGTTGTTCTTCTATCTTTATAACCATGACAGTAAAACTAATGTCTAAATAATTCTGTGTTAGATAGATAGATTGTTTAAAGGTCTTCAAGCAATTTGGAATTTTTAACGCATGCTTTAGTATTATTTGAGATCGCACAAAAGTCTGCCAACAAGTGAATTTATTACCCTTCCTAATTGTTTCTATCACGCGTGAGCAGTGTGCTGATCTGTGGTTATAAAATTATATATTTAAAACAAAATGAATATTATGTAATATATAATAAATTAAATATATATTTTTCTTTTATTATTATATACAATATGTAACGTAATTAACTCACACCCTCAGACACCACAACTAATAATTTTTAGTTAAACATTTTCACGCACTGATTATTTATCAAATTAGTTATACTAATTCCGGAAGAATGTTGTGGGCATAGTACAAATCCACGCACGCAAAGAAAGTCTTTGCTTGCGTGAATTTGAACTTGCTTGAAATAAAGTTCATTTTTCTTTATTTTTATTGAATGAAAAAATTAGTAATAATACAAATAAAACTGCACTCTTAAAAGTCTTATTGCCTTAAGTTACGATCCATTTCAGTTTGTTTTGACTGTACAGATTTAGTATGACTGTAATTTACGTAGCTTTAATTATTTTTGGGTTAAAATTTACCTATATTAAAAATGATAGGAATCGATTCAGTAAACGATTCTGAACAAACTACTTCCAGGATGTGCATTAATTATGTTACATGTTGTATATTTTATTCATATATATATTTGTTCTTTCATTAGTTTCATTACTTTTCTTGGAAATTATTCTACGCCCGTGCCTGCTTGTTTAGCGCATTGGCTGCGTAAACACATGCTCTAGGAAATATCGTTTAAGACTAAGAGGTCATCAAAATCATCATCATCACTTGCGCTCGTGACAACTGCACTGCTGAATATAGACCTCTACCAATAAATAGCAAAAAGTACGATCCTAAGCCAGCAGCCCTCGACTGAGAGACTAAGAGGAAACTATGGAAAATGCTAGCATCCTCCGATATATGGCGAAGGTACATTTTATTATAAGCCAAATGTAAAATACCCATACCGATGCGATGCCGCCGTTGAACGGCTGATTAACCCTAGTTTGCTATCTACAATTACAAAGATCTATGTCTAGCAATGTTCTATTGCGGACTGATGAAGAAGAAAAAATCCTACATCATAAATTAGTACTTTAATTACAACAGTGTAATTTTTTTTATAAAGTATTATATAATTTTTCAAGTTTCTAATTCATCATAGTAACATTGTTTGAAGTGTATCATATCACAGTCAATCCAAAATAAAATGAAGGTAAAACAAGTTATAAGAAAATAACAGTCAGAAAATAAGTTAAAAAACATGTTAATAGGTATGTAGAATATATTTTTAAACTGAGGTATTTTTTACAAACATCCAAATTAAAAATACCAAGAAGTTGATAAGTCAAAGTTTAAATCAAAATATTTTTATTCAAAATTGGTCTTATACTTTTTGAAAGTTTTAAAAATCAACAGGTTTCAACAACTTAGAGGTCTTTTCCCTTCGGCCGTTTTCCCGTGTTTATTTATAAACATTATTCCGAAATCATTGAATAACACGAAACTCAAACAAATTTCCTTTTTAAAATATTTACTTTCGGGTGTTCTTCTTATGAATATAAAGATATTTTGCTGTTTTACCATATGTAATGGCTAAAGATAAGAAATGACCTCTTTTATACCCGCTAGCCTAATTGCCTTGAGATCTTGACATAATCATGCAACAACTGGCATAATGTTTTAAAAATACGTTTCCAGTATATAGATATGTTTTTAATAGGCTGTAATAGTTTGTAGTACAAAACTATGTATATAAATGAAAATGATAACCTAGAATAATAATTATCGCAATATAGCACGTAGGGTGACCAATTAGGGACATTATAATTGGCGTTAACCGCCAATTTCTTTTTTTTTTTTTTGATAAAATATTTTTTAAACCACAATTTTTCACATTTCGCTCTTTTTTATTATTTTCAAACATATGAATGTTCTATAATTTTATTCCAACTTAGATTAATTTTAAATATTTGGAAATGTAAGGCGTTTTGTAGTAATTTTATGTGATAATTGTTTTATATATTATGCAAGACTGTTAAAAATTCTATGAATTTGAGCAAATATAATATGTATGTATATCATCATGATATAATTTAATAAAAAGTTTGTAATGACATAACACTGTCATGTTATTACAAACTTAATATTAGTAAACTCAAGACCGCGTTAAGTATCTAACCAAGTAGCCCGTGATTGCATCATGGATCCTTGAGTTGAATTTGATCAATTTCAGCATTCATAACAGTTTTCGGAATTTGTTGTTAAGTTTTGTTAAACTATTTTAAGTGATGATTTACCACGTGTTCGGCGGTGAAGGAAAACATGGTAAATACGCGAGGAAACTTGCATGTCTGAGGAATAAGGAAAAAATATTTCAAAGACATGTATTATTGGGGCAGCGCTGCGGACATTTTCTTGCCCTAAAACCCTATTTATATTTCAATCATCTTAACCAGGAATGTTATGGAGCTCCGTAACCGTAACCGAAACTATCGGATATCCGAAATAAAAAACTATTCGTAACCGTAACCGAATCCGATATAAAAGTTTCGGATAATTTCGGATAAGGGTAGGGGCTGAGTCTAAATGAGACTTGTTATAACAGGTTTCTTTTTTACATTAGCGGCGCGTGTCTCTTACTCTTGCATTGTTTGTTTATTATTTATGTTGCAGTCATACATAAGTCCCGTCAGTCAGTTTTATATTTAGGTACGAGTAATTAGTTTAGTTCGACGAAGTGAAAGAAAAGTGTTGTGTTATTAAATTGTTTACCTAATCTGGACCAAATGCGACCTAAGTCTAGTTTAATTTGGAGATTTTTTAATCAAGTTAATGCAGATTCCGCAAAATGTAAACAGTGTGATAAAACCTTTTCACGAAAAGGAGGTGGCACTACTTCGCTTAAACTTCATCTTAAATCAAAACACGGTGATAAGTACGAAGAACTTTTGTTACTAGAAAAAGATATCCAACAAATACCACATACCACGAAACAGCTGACACCATTACAAGAGTGTAAAAAACAGCTGTCAATAACAGATTCTTTAAAAAATAAAGGCGCCTGGGATGAAAGTAATGTCAAGCAAAAAGAAATTGATAAATTAGTAGCTGAAATGATTGCATTACAAAACTTGTCATTTAACTTTGTGGAAGGTGTCGGCTTCCAAAGATTAATGCAGGCAGCATTACCACGCTATCATCTAAGAGGTCGGCAGTATTTTACTAATTTGCTGTGTACTGATATATACAATAAAATTAAATTAAAGGTGCTGGGATTACTTAAGCAATTTGAAAAGTTGTCATTTACTACAGATGTGTGGTCAGAGCCCAGCTCAAATGTATCGTTACTTAGTCTTACTGCTCATGGCATCACCAATAAATATGAAAGAGTTTCTATAATACTCAAGTGTGAACAATTAGAGGGTCGGCACACAGGTGAAATTATAGCAAATAATTTAAACAATATTTTGAAAGATTGGGGCTTAAGCACGGAATCAGTTCATTGTATTTTACGCGACAGAGGATCTAATATGATAAAAGCTATGAATATGGCCAATTTCACTGATGCAAACTGTACTATTCATCAACTACAATTATGTGTGCGATCAACGATGGAAATCGAAGAATTTCTCTCGTCAGTAATTACGAAGTGCAAGAAAATTGCAACTCACTTCAATCACTCCCTAATCGCGCAAAATGAATTGAAACAAATTCAAACAGAAAGACTGAACCAATCAGGACTAAGTATAATTCAGGAATGTTCCACACGGTGAGATTTTTTTATTCTATTTTATACACCTATCTATTATGTAATTTTTTTTTATTTGATTTGACATTGTTTTTTCTTTTTTCACAGATGGAACGCGACGTATTATATGATGAAAAGAATATTGACATTAAAAGACTCCTTAGTACTGTATTCGGGCGCGCATGATATACCAATTCTTAATGCTGATGAATGGCTCGACTTGAAAAAGTGTGTTGCAATACTAAAGCCGTTCGAAGAAATTACAAAGGAGTTAAGTAGTGCTACTGCAACAATAGCATCAGTGATTCCATTAATATATACTCTTAAAAACACACTAGAAACAGAGAAGAGTAAAGAAGAGACTTCTGAGAACTTCAAATTAATGATTACGAAAATGATCCAAGACATCAATGTCAGATTTCAGGATATTGAAAATAATAAAATATATACAATAGCTACTTATCTAGATCCACGGTTTAAACTCAAGTTTTTTACTGAAATTACGAAGGAACAGGTACAGTCTGAGATTCTGGGGATTCTTGGGTGTTCAAAAGCTTCTCGTGATGAAGGTCCTTCTTCACCTAAGAGATCACGGAATGAGATTCCGACAACAAGCTCAAGCAACTATTCACACATTCAATCTTGTCTAGCTGAAATATTAAGCTTAAGTGACGAGGAAGAGCAAAACATAGATTGTGGTGATGATGTGCACAATCAATTTATTGTTAAAAAGACATTACTAAATGAATACAACAGGGAGAAACGATTGACACTCAATGAAGATCCACTTTTATGGTGGAAAATGCATACCAAGTACCATTGCTTAAGTGATTTAGTAAGACAGTACCTTTCTCCACCTCCTGGAAGTGTACCAAGTGAGCAGCTTTTCAGTGCAGCTGGGTTAATTTATGACCCCTTAAGAAATCGACTTTCTGGTGATAAGGCTGCGAAATTGCTTTTTGTTAAGTATAATTTACCTTTGCTTAGTTTCGACTATTAAAAGAAATCATTAAGTGAAAGACAAGTAAATATTTTGTTATGTTATGTTCAGATTTTAGTTTTTATTCTTCAATATGCAAAGACTTAAGAAGACTGATTTATGCGTTGTAATAGTTCCTAGAAATATATTGAAGAATATAATAGAAAAAAAAAACTAATAGCATTGTTTTTGATTATAATAATTTTGTAATAGCATTTTTAAGTAGATAACTTAAAAATATGTAGGTAGCTACATTAATTAGTATACTATTCTTATAAAATTGTTAATTACTTGAATAAATGACTGATTGTAATACCAAATGATAACCAAGATATAAAGCCAAATGATTACCTACTTATTTGTATTTTACTTAAATACCTCAAAAAATCTTATCCGATCCGAAACTAACGGATAATCCGAAATAATTTTATATCCGTAACCGAAACCGAAACCGATATAATATTATTCCCATATCCGTATCCGTATCCATATCCGAAATATCATATCCGTAACATCCCTAATCTTAACATTACCTACAAAAAATATTTTTGCACGCAATGAACACCTCCCAAGACGGAACCGTAAACTAATATTTTTTCCATTTCCGGCGGCAAACTTTGTTAGAATTATCTAGTTCCAATTTCGTGTTTCATGTTTTTAAGAAAATTACGATAAAATATTTTTATTCGTAGTAATTTTGTTTCTAAAAAGCGTCTTTAAAATAATAATGATCTGAAAAATAACACAAGATCTACGTAATTTGTTTTATATAAAGTTAGCGATCCACCCCGGCTTTGCACGGGTGATTTCTCATCTCGACACCAGCGCCACTTATCCAATTGAGTAATTGAGTTTTAAAACCATTTAGGGACCCACTCAAGTTACACAAAAAATCATCAAATCGCTATTTTCGAGTTTTTGCGAGACTAACTATATATATATATATATATATATATATATATATATATATATATATATATATATATGCCAAGAGTGACAAATGAGCCAATCTATGGGAGAGACCTATATTTACCAGACATAGACTGCAACGATGATGATAATATTGAGACGGGTAGTTCATTGAACGGGCATTTCATATTTGCGTTGCAAAACTTCTCAGTTGAGCCCCTGAATCATTAAAGTATTGGCGCGTCTGTATTGCCTATATGCGTCAATAATGTTTTCGATAAACTATCGTCATTGTTCTGACATTACGACCCTTTGCCGCTCTGTTATCACTTAACAAGCAGACATTGAGCACTGACAATGGATCTGTATGATACATTCGCATCAAAGCCATTCAATCAACAAATGTAATTTCTTAATAATGTTTCATGGTTGTTTGATATTATAAAAAATATTGACCGTAGGAGGGAAAAGGGGAGACTTCCCGCCGGACAAGGTGTTCCCGGGAAGCTGCCAATGTTCCGAGTGTTAGTTCGGAGCTATTCTATTATACTGTTTTTACTTCGGAACTTTAATAGCGCAATTTAGGTTTCGATGTGTTTTACTTGTGGTACGACGTCAGCGCCACCGCACATAAATATTTTATCAAACTATGTCTTCTTTATATAACAAAACAGTCTCTCCACGTGGAGCAAATACCTTCACAGTGGGTTGACCTGATTTCTAGCGTACGGCAACCGGTATACTTTCTCCATTAATCTTCTCTATCTTTATTAATTCCATCACATCTAATATTGATTGTTCGTACCATCTGTATGCTGATGACCTACAAATTTATGTACAGTCTGACATTTGTGACATCCATAATGCGATTAATAAATTGAATTCCAATCTCGAGTCAGTCTGTGATTGGTCCATGCGCTTTGGAGTGTCTGTCAACCCTACAAAATGCCAAGCGGTGAATAAGGGTAGCTCAAGTATGCTTGCAAAAATTGATGCCTCTAGCCTTCCTCCTGTTTATTATAATGGTCGCCTGATTCCGTTCGCTTCCTCGGTTAAAAATCTTGGTCTCCATATTGATAGTACTCTTCCCTTGGGGGTTCATATCTCCGAAACAAGTCTTTGGTTCTTTACGTTCTCTTTATCGCTTGAAAAATTTTCTCCCCTTTAATACTAAAATTATGCTTGTACAGTTACTTATACTACCGATCATTGATTAGTGCAGACGTGTGTTACCCGGATTTAAACCAAAATATTCTTAACAAGCTAGAGCGCCTTCTCAACAATTGCATCAGATACATTTTCAATCTTCGTAAATTTGATCATATCTCTCACTATCGCTCTCGCCTTAAATGGCTCACTATTAAACAGAGGCGTGACTCTAGAATTTCGTTTGTTCTCTTCTCTATCTTAAATGATCCATCCACTCCTTCTCTTCTGTCTCAAGGAGACATTTCAGTATATTTCCTTAACGCATGATAGAACTCTGCGTTCCCCATATAATAATAAACTAAGTATCCCACTACATTTTACTAATTTTGTTGGTAAATCCTTCTCCATTCAGGCTGCACTTCTCTGGAACCCTTCTGATCCTGCCCGATGACGTCAGAAAAATTCTTAATTAGATTACCTTTAAAAGATAGGTACATAAGCACTTTATGAAGACACTAGATGATAGTATGGTCAATTTGGTTACCTTTGTTGTTATTTTAGTTATAGGTTTATGTTAAAAGCATGTATATATTTATGTATCTATGTGTTTGTATGTAAATAAAATATATTGAGTGTATGTATAAAATTTTATAGTATATGAGGTATATATATATATATATATATATATATATATATATATATATAGTATGTGTATACACATAATATTAGTTTATTTTTAAGTTTATCAGTAGTTTTTAGCCTGATTTCCCTTTTTTCATTATTCATTTTATTTTGTCACTTCTCACATAATTTCTACACGTTCAACGTTGACTGAGAGAATGCCTAAGGGCATTAAGTCCGCCCTTTGTAATCGTTTTTATTAAGGTACAATAAAGTGTAAATAAATAAATAAAATACAACAGAAAAAATATTTTATTTTTTCGCACTTCTGTCGTATCGTAGTATGTAACTATCGGTCCGAAGGTTATAGAGTCAATATAATTACAGACTGCGAGAGCTCAGATCTGTTACGTGGTAGAGCCACGCTGCAGCTATATGATAGTTGTAGCACGAATGGATCGGCTCAACCGGGGTATGACCACGCTCTTACAGTATACCAGCGTAAAGTAGCAGCGTAATGCTGCTGTGTTTCGTATGGTGAGTGTAGAGAACCAAAGACCTTTTTTAATGGACACTCAAGGGTGACAATGCATTTGCATTTAGATCCTTAGTTGAGGATATATATATATATATACAATCATCGTCAAAAAAATCGCACATCCGAAAAAAATAATTTAAATACTAGTTTAACACATCAGGCCAATGGCAATGTTGTGGTTTGAGGGTATCATTCAAAAGGTAATTTCATTAGCTTTCAGGAATTTTTATAATTGAACTTTACTTTTATAACGAGACGAAAGAGAAATTAAAGAAAAAGACAGGGTATGTACATATTTGCAAATTAATAATTTAAAAAAAAACTTAATAAATACAAAAAAAAGTTCTTAAAACCTAGTGTTACCCCCCCCCTTGCCTTGATAACGGCTTCCATGCGATCTTTCATGGACCTTACAAGGGTCGCAACAGCCTCTTGGGGTATTTGTTCCCACTCTTCAAGTACCGCATCTTAAAGCTCTTAAAGAGTGGTTGGAGCTGGATCTCGAGCTCGCACGCGCCGTTTTAGGTCATCCCAGAGATGTTCTATTGGGTTAAGGTCTGGACTTCGTGCTGTCCAATGCATAACAGGTATATCGACCTCCTGTAAATAATCCCGTACAATAGCCGCGGTGTGGCAACGAGCATTATCATGCATTAACATGAATCCATCACCGACATAACCAGCATACGGGACCACATGTTCCTCCAGGATTTCAGTAATGTACCGACCAGCATTTAATGACCCTTGCCCACGGCCACCCCGAGTCCGGGAAACGCACACAAGTTCCGTTTTCCCGTCGACGGAAATACCGCCCCAAAACATACACGAGCCACCCGTATTCGACGGATTCTTCGAAGCAGGGTTGTGTGAACCTCTCCCCCTGTCTTCTGTAGACCCTTCTACGTCTGTCATTGCAGAAGAGACAGACCCTCGTCTCATCAGAGAAGAGTACGGTCCGCCACTGTTCTAGAATCCGCTCGCAATGATTGCGAGCAAACTCTAGGCGATCTCTGCGATGCTGTGCAGTAAGTTTTGGACCTTTAGCAGGTCTATGGGCTGTTAAACTCTTTTCGTGTAACCTTCTTCTTATCGTAGAAACACTTACAGGTGTTCTCCGAGTTGATCGAAGCTGTTGCTGCAACTCAACAGCATTTGTAAAACGGTTTCGTAAAGATGTCGTAACGATGAAACGGTCATCTCTTTCTGATGTGCACCGTTTTCTTCCAGATCCCGTTTTTCTAACATAACCACCAGTCTGCTGAAAACGTTGGAACACCCGTCGAACTGAAAAACGGGAAAAGTTCAACTGTCGAGCAACGTCACACTGCCGCATCCCCGACTGCAATAGGGCAATCACTTGAGCGGCTTCTTCAGAGCTGGTGTCCATCTTTACTTGTTCTTACTTGGGTTACTTGTTCACGTGTGTTCACTCCAAAGTCTAAATTACGACTGATCCATATTACATCCAGATCGACCCTTATTAAGTGACATTACGTTCTCCGCAACGCACGGCCAGCCGTCGCGTCTTAGATATATTCACCGCAAACCGCGCAGGACGAACACTGACTTCTCCTGTTTATGTTCAATATTCACCGCATCAGACATTGTGTCTTTGTAACTCATAAAAGTGTGAGACGCCCCCGTAAGGGCAAAGGTCGAGAGTGTGGGACTTCACGAAACTGTTCCGAGAGTGCGTGTGCGCCGAACCACGTGGCGAGCCCGCTGTATAGCAGACACTCCAGGAGGAAGGCAAGGCAGCCCTCATCAGGTCAGTGCGTGCTATCCCACCTACTTATTTACCCCTTTGTCGTATGCACGATGCGATTTTTGTGACGCTGAGTGTATATATATATATATATATATATATATATATATATATATATATATATATATATATATATATATATATATATATATATATATATATATATATATATATATATATATATATATTTATATATATATATATATATATATATATATATATATATATTTGTGTGGATTTCTATGTGCCACAGCATCCACACCATTAGGTGGACTATGTGCTCATTTATCACTCAATGCTATAAAAAAGGTAACAACATATCTGTAGCCTAATTTTGTGTTATTTTTAAACTTGGTTGCTGATGACCTTGGACTGCAGTGGCCTCTTTCCATCAGATGCACTGTCAGCAAATTGTCACTTCAGTTTAATTTACAAAAAATATAGTTATTTAAACTAATACTGTCTTACTACAAAAAAGTTAGACATCTGTTCAACACGTGTTTAGCAAATTGGTTACTACAAAAGAGTTTTTAACGGTGATTTATGGATGGACACGGCTTAGACGTTGTTTAAATTTAAACAGCCGCACACGGCACACCCTTGTTTAACTGTTTAACTAGTGTCTAACCTATCTTTCCGTCAGTTCAGTGTTTTTATTTAGCATGGATATAATTGATTTTGTTGATTACTTCGATGAAGACGACATGGATAACTATGTGGAAATGTTCCGAGAAAGTAATACGGTTCGTGTGAGGGTTAATCCGTTTGAAAAATACGATGACGCCAAGTTTAAGAAAAAATGTGGGTTCAGCAAACTTTTTGATAGAAAAATATTAGATCTTGTGAAAGACGATATCCCGAGTGATTCTCGTAGTAACACAATAGATCCAACAGTGCAAGTGGCTTGTGCATTACGGTACTGGGCTCGGCATCAAGTAAGTTCGATTCATACAAAATTAAACTATGATTACGTGTGACGTCGGTAGAGAAGAATAGCTTCACCCATCAGCCTGTATGTTTGCCTATTATTTGCATTTTTATTTGTTTTTGTTCCTAAATAAAACAACTCATGAAAATTTAACAATATATATATATATATATATATATATATATATATATATATATATATATATATATATATATATATATATTTATTTATTTCTACCTCTGTCTTTACAGGCATTCCTAATACGACAGCGTAGGCACATAAAACTATATAATTTAATAAGTACAGAACACAACTTATCAACTATTATATCACAATACATATAATGTCACTTTTGTGAATTCACCCAAGGAACTGCAGAATAAATCTATACCCTGTGCTACTTTATTTAGAGTGTGCAACACTCGGGTCAGTGGGGCCTCCTTTAGAAGGTTGGTGCGTGCAGCGTGCGCGCGGTACCGCGAACAGCGGCGGCCGCTTCCGGCGCCACACGTACCTATCCGGCACACACAACTTAGCCGTTCGCAATATCGCCTCGTTATACACTTGTCCACGCAGCAATTTAAACATATGTTGCCAAACTTAACTCCCTCCTAACCTCCAGTTTGTTATACCCCACCATGCCTAGAACAAATAATGTTGGGTACATTAATGGGTAGAACGGATACACTCCATATAATTTAAAATAAAGAAATCGAGTAAATTTATTTTGTATCCGTTCCACCATCAATTTGTACTTAGCTTCGTGCGGGCTCCATATAAAGCCAATTTTAAAAAACACCAATTTTAGGTCATCCGCAAATAGAAGACATGTTGATTGCTATACAACATCGGGTAAATCATTAATCATTAGGACAAATTTCAGGGGGCCTAAATTACTACCTTGACTCACTCCTGACCTGGTAAGGTATGGTTCTGACAGTTGACCAGCCCAGTCTACAAATTGGCTCCTGTTTCTCATGTAACTGGCGAAAAATGACAATGTTTTCGGCGTACAACCCGCCTGCGCCAGTTTCATGAGCAAGATATCATTGTCGACCGTGTCAAACGCCTTACGGAAGTCAAGGTATGCGACATCCACCTGTGCTCCCGAATCCACTGCTGGTACCACTTCTGACATTAGATGAAGCAGATTACTGCCGGTGCTACGCGCCGGGCGAAATCCATGTTGCGCGTCCGAAAGTTGAGCTCTTACCTGCGTATATAGTGAGTGATGTAATGCTGACTCAAAAACCTTTGCCGGCGTACACAGAACCGCCACTGGTCTATAGTCCTTTGGGTACCGGCACTACCCTGGTTAACTTCCATATATTAGGAAAAACTGCACTGTTGAGACAGATATTAAATATATGGAGAAACGGGGCCTCGAATGCCTCACGACAATCTCTAAAATATACGGAGGTATACCATCTGGACCTGTGGAGCGTTTGGGCTTAAGTTTGTTTAACGCGCGGCGCACGTCGGCAAGGCTCAGCTCGTTGAGGTGCACACGATGCGCGTAACCGCCACCCGGCGCGCAAGCCGCGCTTGCCGCTGCCGCCACGTCTAACACAGCAGGTTCCGAGTTATACACCGAGTGAAAATATGCCGCTAATTCATTTGCACATTCGCTCTCTGATAAGAAACGCCCATCCTTAATTTATTTATTTTTATTGATACCACCTCGTTTATTTTTTACGAAAGTCCAAAACCCCTTTGGATCTTTCACAAAACCGTTCTGCACTCGCTCCTGGTAAGTACTATGAGCTTCATTAATTGCTTTTTTAACACGCGCTCTACATTGCGAAAAAGCATGATAGTCATCTTTTTGCCCACTGGCCTTATATTTTTTATGTAACTTGTATTTAAGTTGTATTTCGCGAATGACCTCCATCGAATACCATAGTGGGTAGCTATACCTACTATTTGCTAACCTATGCTTTTTAACAGGAACACAGTTATTAAATATATTATTTATAGTACGATAGAAATAGTCTAGAGCAACCTCAAAATCAAAAATGGTGTATAGTTCACTCCAATCAATCACAGAAAACTACTGTATAACAAACTGAAGTCTGCCTTAGAAAAGTTCCATTATTTCTGGTCACCTGAAAATTTGTTGTCCGTTGTAGCGTGTTCTTCAAAATCCATCGCTGACAGGCAGACCATCAATGGTGGATGAAAATCATCTATCGGTTGTAAACCCTCAGTCTCACTCACTGATATCACACCTGTTATACCACTGCCGTATAATACTAAGTCTAACTGTCTGCCCATGAAATTCTCAACACTACTGCCCTGGATGAATTCACAGAAGGACATAAGATACTCAAAATAATTACAAACATCTTGATTGGCTGAATATAGATTAAAATCTCCTAAAACTAAAACATTATTTTTGTACTTTACACATATATCCTCTATGACGCTAAACATAATCATATATTCTTCAAAATTAGTCTGGGGCGGAATGTACACTACACAACATGTAAATAAGAATCTGTTTCTTAAGTGTATTGTAGCACAGGTTAATTCAAACGCATGATCATCCACGTTAACATTATCCGGTGTAGGCACGTTACGCAGCTCAAACCGCGGTGCTGCCACTAAACACGTTCCTCCCTGCTTACGGCCGTCTGTTCGATCGCAGCGTAGTATTTGGTAGCTGGGGGGGACGATTTCAGCATCTTGGAATGATGCGTTGAGACCAGTTTCCGTTATCGCAAGTAAATCATATACCGATGACTCAACGAGTGAGAAGAATTGCATTATTTTTGTTCGTCATCCTCTTACATTTTGGTATAATATTTCTGTCGTTTTATTTTTACCAACAAGGTTACGCTCTTTTTTCTTTGTCACGAAAGTTTTGTCGCCACGGTTTTACGCAGATGTCTTCAGCCCAATTATTAGGTGACATAATACTGTCAGCAATCTTCAATGGTACTCCCAACTTAAATGATGAGTAGCGCCCCCGAGATTTCAGTTCTTCTACTGTGCAATTATTATTACCGCAAATTTAATACAAATGTGCACGCACCTGTTCAACAGTGGTACCCTCCTGCACGTAGTAGAGATGTAGGTACCTCCACCGCTCAGATGCACGAAGCTCAGTTGTTCCAGGTGCAGCCGTTCCACGGAGCACTCCAAGCCGTGATGCTTGTCCAGGTTTCCGTTGCACCTGTATCCACTCCTCCTGGTTTTCCTGTTCAACTGTATCTGTGGTCTCTAGGGTTGCATCAAGATGTATATTTATATTCGATGCGTCCAACACAGAAGCAAAGGTCGGAGGAGGTGGTGGCGAAGAAGATGTAGTTGTTTTAACTTTAGAAGATGTATAAAGCTTACCAGCATCTTCCTTTTTTTTTTGCTGTATGCCTGTTAGATTTTTTACCTTTGTCTTCCCAACATCTAGGTTTAAGGCGGGATTGGCGGATTTTTGCACCGCTACTGTACTGCCCTGCGTTGGTGCACTGTTACGTTGATCTACTATTTGGATATTTTTTTCCAATGAATCAATTTTACATTTAAGATGGTTTATTTTATCAAATACTATTGTCTTGAATTCATTAAATTGCTCAGTTAGTAACATGCAAATTTTCGTAGTTAAGCGTGATTCGAATTCGTCCTGAATTTGTTTAATTTACTGCACTACAGGGGCCATATTATGTGGGTACTGGTCGGGCTTTATAACCCTTGGTGCCTGGCTCTGTCTATTACGGAAGGTGACATTATCGCAACCATACATTGATACATCTAAGCATTCATTAATAACACTCACATCATGGCTTAGCTGTTGACGTACCGGTGTATGGGTATTATCGTTTTTGGGAACTTTGCTTCGACATTTAAAACATATCCATGTCTTCTTAAATTCAGTCGTCAGCGTAGTAAACACCTCTGTAGCAAAATTGGCACATAAATTATCATAATATTGCTTGCACTTAGTGCATCTCATAAATGCACCGTCTTCCTTAATTACGCCGCGGCATCCCGCGCAGCTCATCTCGCGTGACGTCATCTCAGTCGCCACACACTGCTCGAAACACTCGTCAATCTTCGACAGCAGCCGACCGTAGGCGAAAACTGTGACTTACAAGAATAAGCGCACTGCGGGTTGTCTTAGGTCAGGTTCTTAACGTTTAAATTATAAATTTTTAAAATGTATTTGATTATATCTTTGATGTTTCAACACGAAATGAAAAACAGATTTCATTTATATATATATATATATATATATATATATATATATATATATATATATATATATATATATATATATATATATATTTATATATATATATATATTTTTATTATCGAACTTTGAGACAAAACACAATTTAATTTCTACGTAGTTAGTCGTATTAATTTGCGTAAAACAAAACGAATGATCGAATGCTAAACGAATGTATTGCAGTGTGACCTGGAGAATAAAGTTACACGTTGTCTATAGAGGCACGCGTTAAACACGGTTTAATGGTAGAGGAATTTAAACCATTGTTTAACATGTGTTTATCATTTAAATCCGTGTCTAACTAAGCACATGTTGGACCAGCGTTTAAATGCTTTTTTGTAGTAAGACTGATAGTATCTAAGTTTGTACTTTAACTAAAGTTCTCCTTTGCTATAAAATTAAATTAAATTTGTCGAAAAAAATATTGGAACATTCATATCGCCAACAACTTATGTATAAATTAGTTAAAACTAAAACAGCTTTAACGAAATAATCATTACAAACCTTGACTCTTAATGTACATTGTAGTGTATTTATACCTAAATTATTTATCCTTGGAAATTAACTAAACTATCCTAGGAAATGAACTACGTTTAATACTTTGATTTGTGTCTTGTCGTATATTGAAATACAGTTATGAGGAAGTTAACAGAAGCTATTCGGAAAGCTGGTTAGATACTTATTCCGACAACATACCAATTACACAAGTTACAAATGAAACAACTTTTTATAATATACTCGTATTATTATATCTGGAAACTTTCCATTGATTAAATCACTTTCATGCAACTTAGTTGCACAAATATGTATTAATAATATAAAAAATTCTATTTGGTAAGATTCTGTTACTATTTCTCTATCTATATCTGTACTATTTTACCCATACCTGCTACCAAGCACTAGTGCACTCACTGCCGTCTGTGTTCCGATCTGGACGGTAAAAAAATATAGTTACAGGCTTCAGTCCTCCTACAGATGCTTTATTGTCTAAAATGAGTTACCGGCGTCCATGTGCAATGTTAGGCTGCTTACCGTCATGAGAGCTATTAGCTCTCTTACTGCAGAAAAAAATAGTTAAAAGGCGGGTCAACTCAAACTGACACCTATACAAAAATAAAATCCAATAAATATTTTATCTCACTAGCGCGAGCAATACTTATAGTTGACGTGCTTCTATTGCGAAACTGTAGGCAGCTCATCTTTATAGCACAAAATAATAGTAGTAAAAATACTTTTTGTGTTTAATTATTTTATTTTTATATATCATATACAGGTGCAAATTAAACTATTAGTGTCACATTAATTTCTTCTTTTTTAACTTTAAGTGAAAATATAACTAGACTCATCCTATGGGTCAGCAATTTTACCGTCTTGCAATTTTATATTTGATTATATTTATGCAGTCTGAATTTTTAGTCCGGTCAAAATAGGCATTCCAAATAAGAAAAACTCTGACAGAGCTTAATTTCGGTAGAGACCTTGGGTATCAAAAGTGCCCATGGATCCCATGTGTGCTAAAAAGTTATTCAAGGTCAAAGGTCAAAATTTTCGGTTTTTTGGATTTTTCTCGAAAATAGTAAGTTTTATCAAAAATATCGTTCAGATAAAAATTGTAAATCATAAAATTATCTACAAAATGGTTCTGATACAATCCTGATACTTTTTTCTTACCAATCACCATCTCTAAGATATTGCGATTCTAAAAGTTGAACATAAAATTGAAATTAAAATATTTAAAAAAAAAAACTATGATTTTTTTTTGTTGTTATGGTAAATCCTGTTGCCATCTCCAAGTAGGAGAAATAATCGGAATCCAAATTTTCCATGAAGTAATTATGCCTATTATCAATTTAAGCTATTATATTCATGATTAAATAGCACGCGAACAATTGGAATGATACGAGCAACAAATTATACAATGTGTTTGCTTTCGATAAACACTATTAATATAACATCCCAATTTAGAACAGTTTCGATTTATCCGACATTAATTTGTTTGCACCTAAAACAAGCTTGGCTGACGTATACCAATACAAATGTCGTCAGACCTATTGAATTTTTTATATTACTCAAATACTTTTTGTATCTAAACGCAATTTGTGAGCATGCGAAATATTTTGCGGCCCAGCTGATAGTAGATATTTTGATACAAAAGTGGGTCAGTGTTATTGCTTCCCACGAATCATGCTGCTAATGTCTCAATGGCACGTGATCCGCTTAAACATTTCACAGCTCAATAAAAATTAAAGATCCGACAATATTAGTCTATGTTTCAACTTCGCCAAACATTCGAGATTCATCGTACAAATATAAGCATTATGGTCTTCGGTACGAGTTCTGAGGACACAGTCACAGAGCCGTAAAATTACTTAAGAGATCATAACATTTTTCTTAACGATTTCTTATATTTACGCGAACACTACACATTGAAATAATACTAGTTTTTACGGAATTTATCACGTATATTTAACTTTTTAAATACCCGACGTTTCGAACGCTTTACAGCACTCATGGTCACGGGCAGGACTGAGATGTTCAACGTCCATATGTCAGAGTTAACCGCGGTTACCATAGATTAAAATTTAACTTTTGTTCCGATCTATGCAGTATGAACTTATGGTATCTTGAAGTCTTGCAGTTGTATGCTTGGGTTGGGATTTAATTTTATTTATTATAGGATCCCAAGCAGATGGTAGCACCCAGCCATCTTCTCTATTTAAATTAGGATGTTTTTTGATTTCCATAGCCTCGCGAATCATCCTTGGAAGGAATCGGTGTTCTTTAGCGAGGATTTGCGGTCTATAAAATCTGATGTAGTGACGGGGGCGATCCTGTACGTGTTCACAGACTGCAGACTTCCCGGAGCGTCGATTCTTCACATCAGCTATATGTTCTTTAACGCGGGTTTTTATTGATCTTTTAGTTTCTCCTATGTAGGAGAGACCACATTCACAATCAAGCTTGTACACTCCTGCATCTTGCAGAGGGACATTACACTTGACCGATGGTAAAAACTGACCAATCTTCTTCAGCGGCTTGAAATATGTTTTGATGGAAGCGCGCTTCAAGATGTAGCCAATGTTGTCAGTGACTCCACTAACATATGGCAGTACAGCAGGTACACGCTCGACTGTGGCCGGCTTCACTCGTAAGGGAAACGCCACGGTAGTCATGGATACGTCAGATTTACCTAGTATTCTAAAATATTTAGAATACTAGGTAAATCTGACGGTTATTTAGTATTCTAAAATACAAGAACTTTTGTCGGATGTAAGTACTTATAAAAAAGGTTAAAAACGACCCAACAAATAGCACACTAAAAACAACTAGTGACCTCATAAAGAAACACTCCGAAAAATTAAATCTGGACGTAAAATGGATAATACCTACGTGCGCCAAATCACCAAAATTGTATGGGTTACCAAAAATACACAAGCCCAATGCTCCATTACGTCCCATAGTGAGCCAAATCGATTCACCAACTTACAGATTGGCTCAACACTTAGCGAAAATACTCTCACCACTCAGGGGACATACAAGAGCACACATAAAGGATTCCTACCATTTTGTCAGCGAGATTAAAGACCTACATCTGGCAGACAATGAAACTATGGTCAGTTTTGATGTGCAGTCATTGTTTACATGCTTACCTGTTGAAGACTGCATCTCAAATGTAACTAGAAGGCTGAAAGAAAACAACATGCCCGTAGAATATGCAGTATTACTCAGACACTGCCTTACATCTGGCTACCTATTGTGGAAGGAGGAGTTCTACAAGCAAGTAGATGGTGTGGCGATGGGCTCACCTGTATCTCCCATTGTCGCCGACATATTCATGGAAGACTTTGAGGAGAAAGCCCTGCTTAGTTCTCCCATAAATCCATGGTTCTACAAGCGGTACGTAGACGACACTTTCACAATTCTACCTTTAGATAAAGTAACTACATTTTTAGACCATCTTAACTCTATAAATTCTAAAATTCAGTTCACAATGGAGTTAGAGGCAAACAATTCCTTAGCTTTTCTAGATGTGTTAGTAATTCGGAATCCTGATAACACCTTGAGCCATACTGTGTATAGAAAAAAGACCCATACAGATAGATATTTAAACGATGATTCTCACCACCATCCTTCACAGTTAGCTACCGTGGGTAAATCTTTGTTCCAGAGAGCACGAGGGATCTGTGACAGTAAACACCTGGCTGCAGAGCTCCACCATGTCAAGCAAGTTTTACATGACAACAAGCTTCGAGTCCCGCGCCTACGTCACAGTGAACGAGTGAAGCCGGTCACAGTCGAGCGTGTACCTGCTGTACTGCCATATGTTAGAGGAGTCACTGACAACATTGGCTACATCTTGAAGCGCGCTTCCATCAAAACATATTTCAAGCCGCTGAAGAAGATTGGTCAGTTTTTACCCTCGGTCAAGTGTAATGTCCCTCTGCAAGATGCAGGAGTGTACAAGCTTGATTGTGAATGTGGTCTCTCCTACATAGGACAAACTAAAAGATCAATAAAAACCCGCGTTAAAGAACATACAGCTGATGTGAAGAATCGACGCTCCGGGAAGTCTGCAGTCTGTGAACACGTACAGGATCGCCCCCGTCACTACATCAGATTGATAGACCGCAGATCCTCGCTAAAGAACACCGATTCCTTCCAAGGATCATTCGCGAGGCTATTGAAATCAAAAAACATCCTAATTTCAATAGAGAAGATGGCTGGGTGCTACCATCTGCTTGGGATCCTATAATAAATAAAATTAAATCTCAACCCAAGCATACAACTACTAGACTTCAAGATACCATAAGTTCATACTGCATAGATCGGAACAAAAGTTAAATTTTAATCTATGGTAACCGCGGTTAACTATGACATATGGACGTTGAACATCTCAGTCCTGCCCGTGACCATGAGTGCTGTAAAGCGTTCGAAACGTCGGGTAATTAAAAAGTTAAATACACGCGATAAATTCCGTAAAAACTAGTATTATTTCAATACAATTGAGATGCAGTCTTCAACAGGTAAGTATGTAAACAATGACTGCACATCAAAACTGACGATAGTTTCATTGTCTGCCAGATGTAGGTCTTTAATCTCGCGGACAAAGGGGTCGGAATCCTTTATGTGTGCTCTTGTATGACCCCTGAGTGGTGAGAGTATTTTCGCTAAGTGTTGAGCCAATCTGTAAGTTGGTGAATCGATTTGGCTCACTATGGGACGTAATGGAGCATTGGGCTTGTGTATTTTTGGTAACCCATACAATTTTGGTGATTTGGCGCACGTAGGTATCATCCATTTTACGTCCAGATTTAATTTTTCGGAGTGTTTCTTTATGAGGTCACTAGTTGTTTTTAGTGTGCTATTTGTTGGGTCGTTTTTAACCTTTTTTATAAGTACTTACATCCGACAAAAAGTTCTTGTATTTTAGAATTAAATTCCGTAAAAACTAGTATTATTTCAATGTGTAGTGTTCGCGTAAATATAAGAAATCATTATGTAAACCAGTACGGACTGGTAATTGCAAATAAAATACGCCGATTAGAAGATCTAAAGACCAAGCGCGCAAGATATCTAACAGCCTTAAATTTCTTGAAGAGATGCCGTGACCATAATCTCATTCCTACGTGTGTTAAAATAGCAACCAAAAAGGGCATTCGAGGAAGCGCTAAGATCTTAAATCAGGCGAATAAAAAGTTGTTTCGGACGGTAATCCAACAAAAACGCTCCGATCTATATGACATAAATAAATCCATAGACACATCATCCAGTGAATTGAAGAAAGTTTTAACGACGTTTGACTATAATTTTTGCATGGAAACATTAAATAAACGCGAAATTAGTAAATATAATGAATGCAAAAACAAACATATAGAAAAATATCAAAAATTAACGAACAAGTCAAATGTCAAACATCTGAATCAATGCCAGAACCGAAAGCAACCATTGACAAACACAGATCATTGGTTAATCGCGCTCTATAATCTGTCAAAACAAACACTGGATGATGCAACAATTAGGGTTTTATCCAAAGGCCTCAACTTTACAATTACACCCCGCAAATTACCGTACGAAGAAATTATCTGTAGTGTCGAGGACTGTTTATTTAAAAACAATATGCGGAAAGAAGATTTGGAGGCGATACGTCAAGACATCTCGTCTATGTTACGTCGATGTTCAGTGCCTAAACCGAATCTTCCCAAAGACGAATTTATAGCGTTAAAGAACCTACGCAATAAACACGAACTTACGATTCTCCGCGCAGATAAGGGAAACGCCACGGTAGTCATGGATACGTCTGATTATAATTCTAAAATACAAGAACTTTTGTCGGATGTAAGTACTTACAAAAAGGTTAAAAACGACCCAACAAATAGCACACTAAAAACAACTAGTGACCTCATAAAGAAACACTCCGAAAAATTAAATCTGGACGTAAAATGGATAATACCTACGTGCGCCAAATCACCAAAATTGTATGGGTTATCAAAAATACACAAGCCCAATGCTCCATTACGTCCCTTAGTGAGCCAAATCGATTCACCAACTTACAGATTGGCTCAACACTTAGCGAAAATACTCTCACCACTCAGGGGACATACAAGAGCACACATAAAGGATTCCTACCATTTTGTCAGCGAGATTAAAGACCTACATCTGGCAGACAATGAAACTATGGTCAGTTTTGATGTGCAGTCATTGTTTACATACTTACCTGTTGAAGACTGCATCTCAAATGTAACTAGAAGGCTGAAAGAAAACAACATGCCCGTAGAATATGCAGTATTACTCAGACACTGCCTTACATCTGGCTACCTATTGTGGAAGGAGGAGTTCTACAAGCAAGTAGATGGTGTGGCGATGGGCTCACCTGTATCTCCCATTGTCGCCGACATATTCATGGAAGACTTTGAGGAGAAAGCCCTGTTCTCCCATAAATCCATGGTCTACAAGCGGTACGTAGACGACACTTTCACAATTCTACCTTTAGATAAAGTAACTACATTTTTAGACCATCTTAACTCTATAAATTCTAAAATTCAGTTCACAATGGAGTTAGAGGCAAACAATTCCTTAGCTTTTCTAGATGTCTCTCTAGTAATTCGGAATCCTGATAACACCTTGAGCCATACTGTGTATAGAAAAAAGACCCATACAGATAGATATTTAAACGGTGATTCTCACCACCATCCTTCACAGTTAGCTACCGTGGGTAAATCTTTGTTCCAGAGAGCACGAGGGAATCTGTGACAGTAAACACCTGGCTGCAGAGCTCCACCATGTCAAGCAAGTTTTACATGACAACAAGCTTCGAGTCCCGCGCCTACGTCACAGTGAACGAGTGAAGCCGGCCACAGTCGAGCGTGTACCTGCTGTACTGCCATATGTTAGAGGAGTCACTGACAAGATTGGCTACATCTTGAAGCGCGCTTCCATCAAAACATACTTCAAGCCGCTGAAGAAGATTGGTCAGTTTTTTCCCTCGGTCAAGTGTAATGTCCCTCTGCAAGATGCAGGAGTGTACAAGCTTGATTGTGAATGTGGTCTCTCCTACATAGGACAAACTAAAAGATCAATAAAAACCCGCGTTAAAGAACATATAGCTGATGTGAAGAATCGACGCTCCGGGAAGTCTGCAGTCTGTGAACACGTACAGGATCGCCCCCGTCACTACATCAGATTTGATAGACCGCAGATCCTCGCTAAAGAACACCGATTCCTTCCAAGGATGATTCGCGAGGCTATTGAAATCAAAAAACATCCTAATTTCAATAGAGAAGATGGCTGGGTACTACCATCTGCTTGGGATCCTATAATAAATAAAATTAAATCCCAACCCAAGCATACAACTGCAAGACTTCAAGATACCATAAGTTCATACTGCATAGATCGGAACAAAAGTTAAATTTTAATCTATGGTAACCGCGGTTAACTATGACATATGGACGTTGAACATCTCAGTCCTGCCCGTGACCATGAGTGCTGTAAAGCGTTCGAAACGTCGGGTATTTAAAAAGTTAAATATACGCGATAAATTCCGTAAAAACTAGTATTATTTCAACATTTTTCTTATTTTGAAGTTTCATTTTAAAGAAGTAAGAGAACCAATTCCACACAGACCATGTATTTTTATAACACACCATGGTTTGTTATAATTCGGAAATTCCCGAGAAAAAATAAATTACTGAAGTTTTGTTGCTTGCATTTTTGTCTTAGTCGCACTTAGAACGAAATGTTCTATCTAATCTAATGTATTTCTTCTGCATTTTGAAACCTCTGTCGATTAGTATTTATTTATTTACATGGTAAAATACCGACGCATACCTGTCTCGCAGAGGTAAGGACCCACCATCTCCCATGGCACACAGTACTTGAGCATTGGTCTTTCGCACGTGCGCTTTCTAGACTCCCTACAAGTTATTTATTTATTCCTTTCCAAAATACGCTACTCCTCCATCCTATTACAGTACAATGCCGACACAGCTTTAAATCGAGGTAAACTTTACCATAACTGTTCAGCTGTCCTGCTACACCACAGGTGTTAATAGTATGTAAGCAGCAGCCACATGAAATGTGACTCTTAGCTCACTAAGTCCGCGTAGTAGACCAGACCCTCTTCCACATGGTTGACGGACGGACGGACATCCATCATCTCTCTCAGATCAGAGTACAGCTTGCATTCCCACAGCACGTGATTTCGGTCCTTCGAAGCTGAGTAAGGACTGGCTATCCTCTACGACTCTGTCGGGGCTGCACTACAGATGCGGTGGCAGTGAGGCCGCGAGGGAGAAAAGTTTCTCGTTACTGCGGTTCGCAGTTTACCCTACCCAAAGGCCAGTCTTCGACTTTCCAACCGTTGCAGGGCTCGGAAAATCTGGTACTTCTGAGTACTCGATTTTCCTAACGGTCGGTCGATTTAGCCTCAGGGACATTTGCGTAGCTTTAGATGGAGGCTGTGTAAGAGTAAACTGGCACTGATGAGGCCGCGAGCCTGTCAATATGCGGCTAAGGTCTCGTAGAAACCAAAGAGGCCCTCCTCAGCCAATCAGCCTCCTCTTAGTTCACCAAATCACGGCTTCAAAACCAGTATACCATGCTTTTTGGGTAAAGTATTTTTGTGCAATAATCAATAATACAAGCTCAAAAGGTGACAATTAAAAACGACGTCTTCTATGTATATAGTGACATTAAAAAATTCATCCACCATTTTCCACCCTTAGGTTTGGAATATTTCCTTCTAAATTAAATGGGAAATTAATTCAATAAAAAAGCAACATAAAAATTTGGTTCATCACTAACGAAGATATTGCGTAACATACAATACTTACGAAAAAAGACACTCAAATTAAGAAACTTCTCCATTTTTGAAGTCAAGAAAAAATCAAATGTTGCAATAAGCATTATCATTTAGCAGTGTTCAGTAAATCTTATATTGCAAATCATTTGATTTAGGGTACTTTTTGTACAACAATAACATTAGCGATTACGACAACCAATTAAAATTTTATCACGTTCCTTATCAGACTGATGACTTATACTGTGATCAAATTTATTATTTTATCAGTTATATCCGACTATTAATATAATTATTATTAAAAAATCTTTCTAGCTAAGTAATTCCTAATATTTTGTAGCTATGTAAAATCATATCTATTATTTATCGACTAAAACATCGGTACGTTAAATATTTTATTCTATTGGAATCACGAAATTCTTTAAATGAAACTATTGATTAAAACTACTCTTTAACGAAGTTCTTGATTAAAAACTTTAACGAAGTTATTGATTAAAACTACTCTTACGGATTTTATCGCGTTTTATTTATTTTTAATACCCGACGTTTCGGGTGCTTTCCAGCACCCATGGTCACGGGGGACTGAGGTGACTTACGTCCCGATGTCAAAGTTAACCCCGAGTACCTTCAGCTTTTTAATTATTGTCATTGGTCCGATCTACGCAGAATGAACTAACTGTGTTTTGGAGTCATGCAGTGGTATGCTTGGGTTTAGTTTTAATTTTATTAATTATAGGATCCCAAGCAGGTGGTAGTACCCAGCCTCCTTCTCTATTGAAATTAGGATGTTTTTTAATTTCAATAGCCTCACGTATCATCCTTGGTAGGAATCGATGTTCTTTCGCGAGGATTTGTGGTCTATCAAATCTGATGTAATGGTTGGGGCCATCTAGGATATGATCCCAAGCTGCAGACTTCCCGGAACGTTGATGCTTCACGTCAGCTATGTGTTCTTTTACGCGGGTTCTAATTGATCCCTTTGTTTGCCCTATATATGAGAGACCACAATCACAATCAAGCTTGTACACTCCTGCATCTTGTAGAGGAATATGACACTTGACGGATGGTAAGAACTGACTAATCTTCTTCGGCGGCTTGTAGAATGTTCTAATAGAAGCTCGCTTCAAGATGTAGCCAATCTTGTCTGTGACACCTCTGACATATGGTAGTACAGCAGGCACACGTTCGACTGTGACCAGCTTCACTCGGTTACTGTGACGTAGGCGCGGGACCCGAAGCTTGTTGTAGTGCAGAACCTGCTTGACGTGCTGAAGCTCGGCGGCCAGGTGTTTGCTTTCACAGATCCCTCGTGCTCTCTGTAACAAAGATTTGCCCACGGTAGCTAACTGTGAAGGATGATGGTGAGATTCACCATTTAAATATCGGTTTGTATGGGTCTTTTTTCTATACACAGTAGAATTCATATATGCTTAAATAAACAGTTTTGGACATTTTAACAAAATGAATGGTCCACTTCAGGCTATGGAAAGTACACATTAACTAATAGCTCTGGAGTACTTAAAAGAAATGTCACACAGCCTGTAAATATGTCGGTTGCCTATGTAACCGGTATATTTACAGGCGGTTGCCAATGCACCGGAAAGAGGTAAGAACGCGGATCCCTACCACCCACAAATTATCAATTTCTTAAACAAACGGAATAAGTTCTTGAAGAGCATTAATGATCTTATAGCCTCAATTAGATGGCAGTATAATCATTCTGTATAAGAGATATAGCTACAGCCTATAGGTCTCACTGCTTGGCACAGGCCTACTCTCATGTTTCAGAGAGTTTTAGGACAGGGAAATGTAAAAGCTTAAAAGAACACATAGCTGACGTGAAGCATCAACGTTCCGGGAAGTCTGCAGTTTGCGATCATATCCTAGATGGCCCCAACCATTACATCAGATTTGATAGACCACAAATCCTCGCGAAAGAACATCGATTCCTACCAAGGATGATACGTGAGGCTATTGAAATTAAAAAAATCCTAATTTCAATAGAGAAGGAGGCTGGGTACTACCACCTGCTTGGGATCCTATAATTAATAAAGTTAAAACTAAACCCAAGCATACCACTGCAAGACTTCAAAATACAGTTAGTTCATTCTGCGTAGATCGGACCAAAGACAATAATTAAAAAGCTGAAGGTACTCCGGGTTAACTTTGACATCGGGACGTCAGTCACCTCAGTCCCCTGTGACCATGGGTGCTGGAAAGCACCCGAAACGTCGGGTATTAAAATTAATATAAATAAAACGCGATAAAATCCGTAAAAGTAGTTTTAATCAAATATATGTGTCTTACATAGATTGACCGCTTTACCGCCATCTACATCCCGTCACCACTCCCAACACTACTACTTACTACACCACTACACTAAGGAAAAATACACGTGTTTCGCCTCTAACTGAGGCATCATGGGGTGAAATAGACTCTGCGGTGGCTGACTGCTAAGCTGAATTATGACTCAGACTGATGATGAAGAGCAACACGTATGTAGCTTGATGTAGGCAAATCTGTAAAGATATTCATAATTTTGATGCATTCTAGAAATGGCACCAAATGACGAAGAAATTTTCTTTAGAGGTCGAGTGTGGAAATTCACATTAATATAAAACAATCGATTAAAAAATTGGCCAAGAAGAAAAAAGACATTATGATCGATAAAAATAGAAATTAAATCAATCCGAAAACCGCAATAGGTCTTATTTTTACTATTGTCTCTTAACTTTTTTTAATGCCATGAATGGTTTGTTCGTGTAAAGTAGTTCGAGCCTATTGTCCGATAGCACGTGTCATTTCGCATTCCTGTCTGTTACCATTGATATAGCATTGTTACCTTATAATGGACTTATCATGTTAACCTACTTCGTTAGTAACTGTCACATTGCAAGATAAGGAGAATAGTCAAATAAATCAACATCAAGACTCAGTATGTAATAGATAAAACTGCGTTATTTGCACACATTTAAGGAGCTGTTCACAAGTCCTCAATTTTCCATACCAAATGTAAAATCATATTTCATATGTTATTACTTAATATATCATATATATTAATGGGGAGATATTTTTCATAATCGCCATGCTTGGCTGGCGTGTTGACAATCGCTGGCTTCTCATCTCCTGGTTCAGTTTCCACCCTCACCTCTGACGACACCCACGCGATGGTAAGGGGTATTAAACATTCTTACACCACTATAACATTTCATTGGTAATTTTGCAGATATTTTCACATTTTCTTTCTTTGATCCTTATACCAGTATAATCAGTCACCAAGAAAGTGCAAGACACCAGCAGAGCTATTGAAATAATAAAAATGTAAGCATGAATATTAACTAATGTTGTTGATTTTTCTTTTGATAATGAAGCGGAGCAAAAATTAAGTAGCTCTCGTTCTAGGTGTCCGTTCGTATAGTACTATCTATCCTCTCACCTATTTCGAAGCCGTGTATGAAGAACTGTATATCGGTTTAGAAGGTATGGGGGGAGGGGATCTAGTATAAATACAGGTTATGAGGCTTTCCATCCTAATCGTCAGAGATGGCAAAGTTGCTTTAGTATCATTTGTTTGAAATTGGTTACGGATGTTCAAGGTATTTAGATAGACCGTTTTCTTGCTTTTATAATGTTACTAAAATTGACATTTATATGGCAGATGTGACATTTCCTTAGGCTATACATATTACACCGGCCACGAATGTCCTATTACTATATTTAGGAATCATTTCGTGTTACGTTAAGATCCATTATATTAATAATATAAAGTATAAAATGCCTACCAACCACATGAAAAACTGATAATTAAAACAAAACGATTCGAAGTGTTAGTAAGATTAAGAAAAAATCATTATAAGAACTAGTAAATTGCTATATTGCTATATATATATTGCTATTTATTATATAGGCTTAACACCGTGTTTTTTGTATTTTTCTGCTGACAGTGAAAGAAAACCAAGATGCAATATAAATTAATAGCCTTTTCGTTACACATCGGTTCTAGAATATGTATACTATACTATACCGGATAGGGTATAGTATAGTTGATATAGGTTTTGAGCACTGTAGCAAAAACTCTAGCTAAGTTTACATGATAATTATTATTATTACTTAAGTACTGGGTTAAAAAACAACTCTTTTGTCAATTGCAACGCCGTCATTATGCGATTATGTTGTGTATTTTTTTCACCGCTCGCAAATCCATTGTTTTTGCTAAAAAATATATTGGATTTTTCTGATATGGTAGCGGAACTAGTAAGTCTGACAGACTTCTCGTTTACAGTACACAGTATACAGATATTTCTCTTTAATCTTTTCCCAGACATGTAGATTTCCTCGTGATATATTTCTTCACCTTCAAAATTGATTTAATGCAAGGTTCTCTAAAGAAAAGAAGCATAGAATAAATAAGTACCTAATTAACAACTTTAATGATACGAGCACCGGAAAACAAGGTCAATAAAGAGTTTGATACTCGATCTGCGTACTTAACTAGCACGGCAAAGGACCAGGAAGGTTTTATAAGGTTTTTAATTTCTTTAACAAAGTTGAAGGGAGGAATTAAAGGAAGGACATTGTTTTACATTTTTAATTTTGTCTTTTTACAGGAAAATCCTTTTCGACACATTTCTATTAAAATCAGTTTTTTTGTTCAAAATCTTAAACCTCTGAATGTTTTTCACCGATCGATTTAAAATTCTTTTTTGCTTGTGATCGTATAGTGTTAATAAGAATTGACCAAAGTGTCGAAAATTTCTTATCTGTAATTTCGCAGTTACCCATGTAGTGGTGTACAGTGGTGGTACAGTGGATATTCATTACAGTGTAATGAATATCCACTACCCCATACCGATAGTGGATTGCATAAGAGGCGACAGATGGATACAACTCAGGAAATGGGCAGTAGTGTCTTCCTAATAACGTCTGGTAAATAAACTGGACTGGGATTAAGGAAGTTGAAGATCTGTTCAGGCTAGCCCTAAACATAGAAGAAAATAGAAGGATAACTGCCGACCTTCAGTAATGGAGAGGCACTTAGAGAAGAAGAAATAAACGGTTGTCAATTTGCCTTCCAGATGTGGCAAATATCATATAATTAATAATATAATTTGAGGCCTATTTTCAGCAATGGAATTTTGATAGGTGTTATTTATATATTATGATGAATTTCCCAATAAATTTTACTATTACTTGAGAATTTTCTTTTAGAACCTTAAATGTATAAGTTCTAGTATAGCAACAATGAAATAAAAATACCTCATAAATTAATATTTGTCCCGCACTTTACTTTTCAGCTGATGGCATGACCTATTCTTTCGGCGTGTTCTATGCAGAGTTCCTGACCTACTTCGATGAGGGTAAAGGCAAGACCGCTTGGATCGTTTCTATCCTCGTCGGGGTTACGCTTAGCTCGGGTATGTTTTGAATGCTAATTAATTACAATGAAAACTTTATTTATATCCTTAGTTGACATAACAGAACGTTACTTATGTCTTGCATTGCGATTTATAATGACTGTTATTTTAATTATTTAATAAGTAATATGCATATAACATATTGAAGTATACTGTGTATGGACTGTATAAGAAACTACATCCGTGAAATTAGTTTCTGTTTTAAATAAAATTACGGAGCTACTCGAACTCTCATTATTTCGATATTCTTTTATAATCACACTTTAATTATATACACCACAAAATATCTTCTCGTAATAAAAGGGTAATAAATCAACTATTAATAACAATACGAAGTCAGTAATTGTAATTAAACCTTAAAAATACGAATTAAAATTCATGAATGTTTCAATTAAATCTAGTTCAATTTGGTAAGGTATTTTATAGTCGTGTTACTAAAATAAATAAATACAAAGAAAAATTGAGAGAAGAAATTCTTGTGTCTGGTAGAAAAAAGAATGACCATTACAAAAACTGAGCCTCGAGATACGAGTTTCTTAGTATATTTATTTATTTATTTAAACTGTTGCAAAAAATATACAACGGCGGACTTAACGCCTTAAGGCGTTGTCTACCAGTCAACTTATAAATTATAGCAAAGATCATTACTTTGAAGGTGCAATAAGATGTATAAGGAAAGTAAAGCATACAAGAAAATTATACAGTCAATGATCGCAAAACTAATTTCCAAACATACCAAATACAACAGATTGTATACCGTTTTCTTCTCTATATTCCTAACTTAAATAAGTTAACGACCGTATAAATATAGTTAGAAAGCACTTCAGCATCAAATTTCTTATTGTAAGTATAGAAGGAATCTAGCACCTTTTAAAGAAGAATTATTTTATTAATGCTTACAAAACCTTTTATAAGTAAAATAATTTGCGCAAAAGTCTCGCAAAACAATGAAAAATTCGATAAAATAACGACGAAGTAACTTTTATGCTATATCACCGCACGGGGTTCGAGAATGATTAATGGCCTTTTGATGAGCTGAGATCGACCGAAATGTTATATATTGTTCATTTGGAATTCCAATTACTACCGGCATGTTAGATTTCAACTTTGGTTACTACTCTGAATATTACAGGAAGGTGACAAATTCAAGAATTTAAAATAGATCGACAAAACTCATTCCGTAATTTTTACTTAACAATCTATCTTTCTCTTTCTTACAGGTCCAATTTCTAGTTCCTTCGTAAATCGTTGGGGTTGCCGCAGAGTAACCATTGTCGGTGCCTTACTCTCAGCTGCCTGTATCATTGTGTCTGCTTTTGCAGGCAACGTAATAACACTTATATTTACAATTGGAGTAGGAGCTGGTCTAGGCTTCGGTCTCATCTATCTCCCAGCTATCGTGAGCGTCACTGTATGGTTCGAGCGATACCGGAGTCTTGCCACAGGTAAACAAAAACAATTTCTAATATTTTTAATACCTGTTCGAGGTGTTTTCAGTTGTGAGTTGAAGAAAATATACCTTAAAAATTTTAAAGTTCATTATTTAAGATCGGCTCGAAAATAAAAAAGATATGTCTTACCAGTTTGAAGAGCACCTACAGCACCTCAAGTTTATAAGTAAGTAAGTAGTGTGTCAATGATATATTATCTTGGTGTCTTTCCTAAAGTCCACTACTTTGTGTTGTGATTAGTAGTGACGATTATAGTGAACACAATTGAGAGAGGACGGGAAGTGCTCTTTTAACTAGAGATTGAAACAAATTAGCCTCTAAAAAGCTTGGCGTGCTCAGCAGAGCGGGACAGTATTTAATGCCGGCACACTTCCTGCAACTTTACAAAGCGCAGGTTCGGCCGCGCATGGAATACTGTTCCCATCTCTGGGCTGGGGCTCCCCAGTGCCAGCTCCTTCAACTTGACCGCATCCAGCGCAGAGCGGCTCGATTCGTCGACAACCGAGTGCTTTCCGATCGGCTCGATTCACTGGCGCTGTGAAGAGATGTTGCATCTCTTTGCGTATTTTATCACATATATCACGGGTGCTCTGACGAATTATACGGATTAATCCCAGCATCCAAATTTCATGAACGCACTATGGGGCAAAACTCCCGATACCATCCATACCATCTGGATGCTTGGCGGTCAACCACTGTACGTTTCACTAGTTTTCTTCCGTGTACGACCTCTCTGTGGAATAGTTTACCACCGGCGATTTTTCCGGACCGATACGACCTGGAGACATTCAAGAAAAGAGCTTACTCCTTTCTAAAGGGCCGGCAACGCGCCTGCAATTCCTCTGGTGTTGCGGATGTTCATGAGCGGCGGTATTCACTCAACATCAGGTGAACCGTATGCACGAAACTACTGTCGCATTAATGTTTTTATTGCTCGGTATAAACACTACGTGGAAAATACCCATAGCCAACTTTTTGATTAAATATGAATTAAAATCTGAGTTTGATAAGTCTTTCAAAAACTGGCCATAATTCTATCAACTAATAAAATCATAATTTTATATTATACTAAAACCCTTCACTGCTGGTCGTATGAGGAAGCTCAAAGTCACTCAGCGAGCTACGGAGACGACTATGCTCGAAGTTTTCTGCATAATAAACTTAGAAATAAGGATAACCGCGGTAATGTAGAACCAGAGTGACCAACATAGCCCAACGGAGTAAGCTGAAGTGTCAATAGGCCGGCTATGTAGCTCGAAAAACCGACAATCGATGGGAAAAAAAGATTCTCTAGTGCCAGCTCGTACCGTTGGGCGAAGTGTAGCGCGACCGCCAAAACATGGAGTGATAACCTGGTAAGGCATACAGGAAGTCGATGGATGCAAGTGGCTCAGGACCGTTCTTTGTGACATTCCTTAGGGGAGGCCCATGTACAGCAGTGGACTTGTGAAGGGCTTTAACTATGATGATTTGTTTATTGATAAAAATATCGACATAGTCCTCGCCCTACGTTGCTTACGTATGTAAACACCAGGCACCGGTGTATCGACATAGTAAAAACAGAAGAGTAGGTTAACTCACGCGCTGCGCAATACTTAAATGCTTACTGTTACAGGGTTGTCACTGTCTTTTTCTTTAACAGCTATTTCTCATTTAGTTTTATAAATAGATATAATATTTACAAACATAATACATACGGATACGTACCTATGCATCTATATTTGATAATCATTTCTTTAGTTTCGTCTCAAAGAATCAATGTTTGTCAAAAAATAAATTCCTGTTTTAAATTACAACAAATGCCAAATAACTAAAATACGAGTAAATTAACACTGAACATATGGTGCCAGCTCAGATTTAATGTTTAAATTAATTTTAATTTATGTGATAAATTAATGTACTTATGAGGTATGTATCTATGTATAGATGTAGTAATATAACCTGTTAATAAAAAGCTAATTTACTTAATCAAACGCATATATTAATTTATTTACAAAAAGAGAAAATAAAACGAAACAAAACTGCTAACAAAATTTTATCAAAAGTCAACAAAGTCTCGAACAAAGGTGCTTGCGGTGCGCGGCGGTGGGAGTTCCCGACTCGGCCCAATCTTTCCGATCGCAAGTGCAACTCCATAGCAAGTGTCGCGTGCTGTGGCTCTTGCGTACGTGGCCGTACTGTCACGTGCCGGGCACGCACACATGTTAGCGGCGTTTGATACACTTCTTAGAAGATAGCCTACTATTCTGTTTTTACTATAGTGTGTGTGTGACACGTGTACAATTTGATGGTATGCGTAAATGCAATGAACACAAACACAAATGCTGTGGTGTGCGTGTATAGTTACGCGATTCAATTTTGCATTTTTAATGAAGTATACAATACAGTAGTGTGTTTTCCTCGCCTCGCCCTGAAAGTGACCGACTTTTTGTTTAGGAATTAACGAGCATGGCCTCTCCAGTTGGTTGAATACTCAAAGCGTAACATACATACAAAAAAAACTTACAGTCGAATTTTAAGCATCCTCCTTTTTTGAAATAAAATTAATTTAATAAAACTTAAATATTTTATAAAAAAAAATCGTTAATAGTAGTTATCAACCCGATTGACATTAGCAAGGTATTGAAAACAACTATCCACTTTAATATAGTAGACTAATCACTTTAAATTGATAAAACAAATATGTTCAAAGTGATTTTATTTTCACTTTCAGGTATTGCGGTTTGCGGATCAGGCCTGGGAACATTCCTATTTGCGCCAATCACATCGTCTCTTATATCGAACTACGGGTGGCGTGGAGCAATGGCCATAATGGGAGCTCTTATTCTTAATTGCATACCTTTAGGCCTCATGTTCAGGCCAGTCCCTGAACCACCAAAATCATCAGCATTGGAACCTATGCTAATCGAGTCAAAAAAATCTCCACTAAAACGGTCACAAAGTACCGAAAATATTGCTAATGGTAAAATAGAAGATGGTGATGTCGCAAGGTTAACACTTTCTCAGCCTGCATTGAATAAACCAAACGACTTAAGGCATCAATCTCACTCACGCCGTGGTAGCGGAATAATGCAACGTCCAGATGTATTATATCAAGGAAGTATGACAAGTCTTGCCAAGTTCAGAGGAACATCTCCTGAGAGAGTACATCTAAGAGAACAGTCTGAAGATCGGGTACAAAAATGTGGCTGGTTACCATGCTCAGACGATTCAAAAGCAGTTTTATCGGAAATGCTGGACCTATCACTTTTAGTCGATCCAATATTTATTTTATTTTCTCTATCAAACTTCTTAACTAGTATTGGATTTTACATCCCATATGTGTACACAGTCCCTATGAGTGAAAAGTTAGGGGTACAGAATCCAGCTTATTTAATATCAATAATTGGAGCATCTAACTTAATAGGAAGGGTAATTCTGGGATATATTAGCGATAAGCCTTGGGTTAATCGACTGCTGGCTTACAATTTGTGCCTTACTGTATCTGGCATAAGTAAGTATTAATTCTTGAATTGTAAACCCTTTTATTTTTATCTCCTTTGATTTTGAAGAAATAATTTCATTGTAGGTACGGCGCTAGCGATGGCATGCTGGGAATTTTGGGGCCTGGCGCTATACGCAACTACTTTCGGGTTTACCATTGGTGCTTACGTAGGATTAACCTCGGTGGTGTTAGTAGACCTACTTGGCATAGAAAAACTTACCAACGCTTTTGGTCTACTATTATTGTTTCAAGGAATTGCCTCACTTATTGGGCCACCATTAGCAGGTATAATTTTATCAATAAATTATTTTAATTATCTATTTTTATAATTAAAACAATTACAAAAATTATTGTTATAAATCCTTCCAGGTTGGCTCTTCGATGAATTAAATTCTTATGCTCCTGGCTTCTACGTAGCAGGCAGCACAATATCACTGAGTGGTCTCATTCTATTTCTCATTCCTGTCATAGAAAAACGTAACAACAAAAGAAGATGGAACCAAGAAACAATAATGGAACAAATATAGCAGGGTCCAGCCAGAGGGACTGGACATGAATATCCAGTAATCGTGCTTAACAGTCCCTCTACGCCATCGTACACGGGATCCACCGAGGATACCTATAGTAACAGGGTATATACAACTACGGTTATAAGAGATACTAATGAATATTTTTATGAAGATAATTATGATCATGATAATTGTGAAGATGGCGATGACGAATACGATAAACTTTTTAACGGAAGTCATCGAACTCATTCCAAAGATAGTGAAGCGAGTGCCTGTAAAAATGACGAATGTATAAGTGTAAAACGGATAAGTGTAAAATAATAAATCTGCACAACAAACTGCAACCTTTACTTTACTTTACCAAAATTTACTGAATTGGTTGCAGTTTGGAAATTTGATAATTTCTAAAGATTATACACATATGTTTAATCTGTATATTTTATTATATAGTCTTTAAGCTGTATATTGTACTATAATGTGATATAATTAAAAATAAAATTGTAAAGTGATTACCGTTTAGCTAGTCGATATTATTTTCTTTAAAATAGAATGACTTTTCAAAACCAAAATGCGCAAGCACTTCAATTGAATATTATCAAGGTGATTGTTTTTTTTTTACTTTTAATGTCTGCTTATAAACTCTGATTTTATACGAGTATTTATCTTATATCGATTCTTCATCGCTTAAAACTATAAAATTAGGACTAAAACATTTATAAACATAATATACACATTATTGTACTTCAATAAAAAATAAGACTAAATATTGATACAAACCTTTATTTCAAGATTAACATATTAAGTAATATATATAAATTAGGATGTACCTATTCCAAATATACATTATAAAGTCTTCATCGTCATCAACTCTTTCATATTAACCGCCACTATAGCCATTACTATCGCAACGTTTGGTCTAATAATTAATTGCCTTAGTATGGACCAATTATTATCAACACGAAATATCAGATAGATATCAATAAACATAGACACTTTTATGTAATAAATAAAAAATATCGTAATATTTGTATTACGCTGACACTTGAGGTAAAAAATAAAACATCAAACTACAAAGAACACTACAGGTGTGCGGTTATCTTTAAGATCCGAGTTGGAATCCTGCCGGCTTGAGGACAGAGATAGATAGATGGCTAGCACCTAGCCCGATGGACTCTTAGACGACACACACGGTCTGTTCAACTGATCATTCCAACTGATCATTCCAACTGATCAGTTCAAACTAGGACTGTTGATATTTTTTAAACTATTGGATTTTCGATGTATCGATAGATAAACTTATATAGAAAACTCCGATATAGATATATTGAGTATCCGATATTTTAAAAAATGTCAACAGTCTTAGTTTGATCTGATCAGTTGGAATGATCAGTTGAACTGACCGTGTGTGTCGTCTATTAGACAGAAAAATATCGACTTACGACTATTAATTAATTTCAGGCCACGGTTTCAGACATTAAATATTTTGACTATAATTATATTTTGTATACAAAATAGGAACAACGTAGTAAAAACATTACGTTTTATTCAGTTACCATATGTATGATTGTTGAAAGAATTTACTGAAGACAATTTACATTATAAATTTTTCATCATAACAATTCTTTTTTCCTACATCCGGCGGAGAGAAGTTCGTTTCAATTTAACTGATATTTTCGTGACATATAATCAATCCTTTTTACTATAAATTCATACTCTTAAAACTAAAAAAGAGTTTAATACTGTTTATATACTTGTGATTGTTGTCTCTTCGCGGATTTTCATTTTTTATTTAATATGTAAAAGTTAAATGTCAAATTATGAAATGGAATGAACATTAATGTGTGTTTTACATTGTAAGCCACTGATGCAGCTGAATCAGCATATATGCTACGAGAACTGAACTAATTATTAATAGTACTTAGGCATTAGGTAATTGTTTTAATTGAACTATACCTCACACTTACTAAATATTGGTCATTGGAAACTTAAAATATCGGCACCATTGTAATCATCACAGACCTACTACTTACTATAAAATCCATAGCCTTTAAATTCGTTTCAATAAATAAAATCAAAATGTGGAATTGGCATTGACCATACCACAATTCACGGACATTTGTGGAACGTATGTATTTTACTACTTACAAATTATTAAGACATTTTTGATACAGCACATATTAATACAATAATACGTAAGGGCTCAGTGTCGTGTTAATATTATTATCTTGTTAACGTCTTTATACCGTTATAATTAACAAAATAGAACATTTTATAAATGCCTCAGCCGAGATCACACTGGCGTTTTTCCGGCATTTAAGCACCCTCACCGCACCTATTGTATATCATGAATAGGTGTCACAACGTTTGACCAGCGCAGCGTAGGTGGTTAACTGTTGACACGTCAACAGAATACTAACCATTCAATCAATTAGTCCATTGATTCTATGCCTATATCTCTAGTTTCCTTGCCAGTACCCAGTATTTTGTTTCTGATTGCATGCCAAATGCCTCCCGGTTCGGGAAAGTGTTGCATTCAGTAGACAAGTGACAACGTCTGCGCTGGTCAAAAGTTAGAAGAACGCGCACGCCCTACAAATGCCAGTGAGGTCGGGCCTTATAAAATTATTAAGGCCCAGAAAAATAATTGTTTTCTTACGCTGATTGAATCATCAATCATATTCGGTCGCCAAAGTACTATTTTTTATATAAATAATAGTAAACCCTAACTTTGTAATTTCTGTTCTTATGAAATTTGACGTAGGCCCTGGCCCACATTAAACTTAATGGTGTATATATCTTATATAAGAAATTAAATAATTTTAAACCTTCCCGTCTAAAGTGATATCTCCACTATTAAATAATCAATACGTTGTTACTTATTATTAAACGATTATAATAAAAGACGTTCAAAAGTTATTGTACAATGTATATAATATATAAAAATTATTAGTTATTGATTATGTTCATTAAATAAATAAAGAATATTTTCACATAATTGTTGTATTCCTTATAAATATTGAAAATGTAAACAATTTAACTCTCTTTTTCAAAAACTTTAACTATTTCGTCCTCCGTTTTATTAATTCCGAACATTTTGGCGCGAAGAAGATGGTCCACGTACAACAGCGTTACGGTGATAACTGCAGGAGTAAACTGTAACATATAAATCGTTGGTAAATGAAATACTTTACTCATCATCGTAATCATTATCATCAAGGTCTTTTAAATTCCAATGTTAAATACATGCCTTTAATAGAATATTTCAGTCACCATTTATTTCTTAAAACTTCAACGTCATTGATTACAGCAAGCGGGTTGGTTAGAGCATAGACCGAGACCCTTGTGCCAGTAATATTGCTCTTCATTTCAAGCATTTGAATACTGCATTGTTGAATGGATTTCCCTTTATCGATTGCTCCACCGAATTGCACCGAAATTTCTATGTTTCCTAACGCAATGTCATATATTTTCTTTGAAAAACATGCCGTATTTCTTCAGCAAACAGTTAAAACGATGGGATACTTTTCATCATAATCATCATCATCACAGCTCTTCACAAGTTCACTGCCGAACATAAGCTTCCCTCTAAGGAACGCCACAAAGCACGGTCCTGAGCCACCTGCATCCATCGACTTCCTGCATGTCTTACCATTTAGAATCTAAACTAAAAAATAAATTACAGCCTACAAATACTCCATTGCGCAGTCATAATAATTTGAACGGAATACAGCGAGAAAAATGCACCCTGCTTTTGTACCTACGTTACGATCAAATTCACATGACTTAAGAATATCTAGAATATCTGTCAATAATAAGATATTTTTTTTCTGTTTTATAGTTTCTCACGGTTTTTTTGCTTTACCTTCGAGAAAGTGTTATAATATCACTAAATCGCAAAAGAATTGGGTGCTGTGGCAATAATCGAATTGAAAATTTTCTCGCGCATGAAAGTTTAAGGCACGATGCTTGCTCATGAGTTCGAAAGACTAGACACCGAAATAAATGCAATTTATAAAATGTTTGCTTTATTTTAACAATATATTTATGGAAACTAATTTTTTCGATTACCAACGTTTCGGTTGCTTTACAGCACCCAATTGCTAATACTATATGTCGCAATGTTCTTTCATTTATTGCTTTACTGTAATTTGTACATCAGAATAAATTTAACTAACATTATAAAGTATTTGCCGCAATTATTTTTCTTTGCAAATTCTGTTAAACAATAATGAAATTTGTAGAGATAATAATATATGTATTGACAACTAACCCAATCTATCCATATCGCCCACTGGATTAAGCTGACAAAAGACTCCAGTTTTACTTCAACTTTGAAAAAATTTACTGTGATTATTATTAAACCTCTTATTAAAGTAATAGGCAACCAACATACAATGCTTGCGTTAGTTACAACGTCTACAATCTGAAATTTGAAAAAGATTTGTTTATTTATTTTACTTTACATAAAATTTAAGTTATAGAAATAATATTATAGAATAAAACTCACGTGAGCAAATCGAATTTCTTTCCATGGTAAATTTTTTTCATCGTACTTTCTTTCCATCTGTTGGGTCCAGACACGCATTATAACCCTGTGTTGATATTTAGTAATAAAATATTATTTATATTAAATAGACGCTAAACATGTATAGTGTATAAATTAAAAAAAACTTACATAAATAAAAATGGTTTCACACTACGCAGAAGAAATAAAGTAATGATCGTGTATTTTTCCCAGGTCTGGGGTAAAATCATGTTATAACTGCACGTTAAACATGAAAAATCTTTGACGTAACTGCCGATTCCAAACAACGGCGAAAGAGAGTAAAGTAAAGAAAAAAATAAACAAAGGCATTGGTATAAAACGTAATGCCATTTTTTTAGTGGCCAACCTGAAAAAAATTAATTATCAAAGAATCATTGCTAAAAGTTTTACTTGACTGGCTCTCAAAACTCATAAATTCGGCACAAAAGTATAGTATGAAATGGCTGCTTAATCATCAACAAAGATCAGATTCAGAATAACATTACGTCAAATTTTAGTTAATCCTTAGTTAAAACTGATAAGTGGACTGCAGAGAGCTTCTTAACACATAAAATCATAGATTTTTTTTTAATTTTTTTTCTTCTCTATCGGTCCATAGAAATTTACATCTGCTGCACATAAACCTATAGCAGTTACAGTTTTTCATTATCGTCACGCTATGTGTGCAGGATAGATGAATCACAATACCAGAGGTCTCTAACATTTGATGCTGCATTTCTATCTATATCTACTTATTATTTACAACAGGCATACCTATACAAGATTGTATGTGATTTGTGCCATCTATCGAATGCCATATCTTTCTGGCTTTTCGAGTAGATTCACTCATCTCTTAAGACACCTACGGAACAATATTTAGTTATAGATTAGTCGCCTCTCCACGGCTAATGGCACGCTATATTCAATTACTGAATTTAAACCAGTGTCATAAAAACCGATTTAACCTTTTAATATCCGCTTTACAGCCTTTTCAAGAATGCGACAGCACCAACTGGTATGTATAAAATGAAAGATTTGCCCATCCTACGCGACTCAGGCGAGTCGGTGGCCGCAGAACCAATACCATCGCACTGACAATGCTGCTATCACCAGTTTACGAGATTTGATGTACAGTTATTTGTCGATCGCCGATCACCAGATGAATCACGTGCAGATGAGGTTGATGTTAGATAAAAAGATATGTTAGCTTTTTCTTGAAGCAACCACGTTAAGCGCCCCCTTTTGTTTAATGTATATTAGAAGTTATCCGGCGTCAAATAAACCTAACAATATATACGAATCACTAGTAATTATTAACTTAAAAAGATACTTATGTGTACTTAAATATTCAAACTGCTTACCGTTCGCAACGTACTTCGCAACTACATATCTTTCAATGCACATATGAGTAAGACTTTCTACCTCGTATACTCCCAAAAATGTGTCCAAAAAACCGTAAATACTGCAGTTATGAATATCAAGAAACCTAAAAAATGAAATCATTAAAAACACTGGATGATTTTTTACCGTCTGGAAAAAATATGGTGTTAACAGATGAATGGAATATAATCTGATATTTTACAATTTTTTTATTTTACATAAACGTATTATAAATTTGATCTATAAATAAATATGCTTACTAATTGGGTATGTATTATTTTAATTTCCATAGTTTTTAATTGGTTTATTTATTTAGTTCAAAATTTTTGTTGTTATTTTTAAGTATCGAAAGTTTATTTTAAATTATTAGTATTTATTGATAGATCAATTTCATAATAATATGTTACTGTAAAATAAAAAAAATGTAAAATATCAGTGACGTAGGCTTCTATTACGTTCATCTGTTACACCCCATTTTTTTCCAGAAGGTAAAAAAAATCAGTCAGTATATGCAAGTTTTAAAATAAATTAGGAGTAAGAGTCCACCTAATGGTTAAGTTATACTGCACACAACTACAGCACACACACATTTACAGTTGTTGTATCGAAATAAAACAATAAATATGTATTATGAAGTTATTTAAAATATTTATCATAGTTATCATAATTATTTATTACCATCAAACTATAAACAATCTACTGTTCTACATAACCTCTGTCTTTATTTTAAAATACATCATATTTAAATACAGAAAATAAGAACTTACCAATCATATTCCATGTATCTCAAGAAATAGAAAATGAAATGATGCCCTCGTCTTATGTTTAATATTGTTGTGAACGCAGCCAAATTTCGATATTTGAGATCATGTCTTAACGTTGTGCACCAAAGATTAACGTTTAACCATACGTTCAGAAAAAATGCTATGCGTCCTGAAAGAAAATTTATAAATACAATAAGAATTCGAATGACAGGGTGAGAAATTGTGTGATAAAAGAAAAGTGTGGTTTGCAAGATTATGTGACCAGGATTAAGAAAGGAATGCTTGGGTGGTATGGAGGAAAGAGTGACAAAGCAAATCTATGTTGCAGAAGTGAACCGCAGAGTTGGGAAGGGACACCATTGTCGATGGATCAACCAAATTGGCAATATATTGCAAATGGGCCAAAACAAGAGTACCCTTAACCTACGAGCATGTATGCGTAGGTATGTGGATGTGGGATCGTGCCAAATGGATGTCCGTATTCTCTGCCTACCCCTCAGGGTGACAGACGTGAATGCTTTATGTATGTATGTATGTACAATTTGGAATTGGTGCTGCGTGAACTGGAACGTAACAACGTATATACAAAACATTTATATTATACCGAAAGACCAAAGTTGCCAAATTTTTGGTTATTAAAAATTAATTAGTTACCTGTTATAACCCAACCATTGATCAGGGTAGTTTTAGCACCCACATCGAAAGCTCCATTCCAAATACAATCCTTCGAATCAATCGATTTTCCGTACATTTTTAATTTTAGCCCTCAACCAAAACCTGTTGCTTTATGAAAACAAAACGCAGGTACCCTGGAGAATGGGTGTAATGCGCCTGCGTACAACTCACGAGCTGCTAGGGAAGTGGAGCCGCCGTCAACCAGCCATTTGATCCAGTGCGCACTGTAATCTCATGTTTCATCGCGTACTTAGACAAAATCAAACAAGTTTTCTTATGCTCTGTTTGGTTTCTCTATTGTTTCTGAATATGATGTAATAAAAAGATTTATAGTGAATATTGTTACCACAAAAACTGTTTAAATATCATTACTATATCTAAAATATTAAATAAATTTCTAACCTAAAAGTATTCAACATTTTCGAAAAAAATTAAAATAAAATACGTCGTTTAAAACGTGCATATTGTGTACTCCTTATTATTGTAATACACTCGTTATTATTGCAATACAACACAAGTGACAAAATTACACACAAGCGTATTTTAATAGGATATGTTTTTTCTGTTTTATTTTTTAGTTAAATATATCGTACAGTAGGTAATCTTAATAATTTGTAATTGCTAAAAAATAATTTAATCGTTCATAATCAATCATAGTGTTTAAATAAAAACGTTAAGTTCTTACAGTAAAAAATGAATTTAAACAACTTTCATAGTTAATTAAATAAAAAATAACTAAAAATATTTTTTTCAAAGTATTTTACTAACTATTGTGTCATGAAACGCTGCTGCAAGGCACCGAACCGTATAGTGTATAAAATAAAGGAAACAAAAATTGAAACAAATATTTTTTTATTAACTGGAAAGTAAAATTTCAAAGTTTAAATCGCAATTTCAATAGTAACATCTATTAATACAAGAACATCGAGAAACGCCACTAAAACCATCAGCCAATAATTAATTATTGCGTGCAAATTACAATTCTATATAATATTTTCATTAAAAATAGTCTTATTCTAAGCATTCAAACAATTTATGCACGATATGAAATAAAATAGCTCAAATGAGAAATTTTTATTTGTTGTAACTTAATTTAATCTATGGATCTTAGCTAAATCCATATTGGACTCTTAATATTTCTCCATAAAGAACTTGCTTTGCCCAGCTTACACATCTAGACGATTCTACATATTAAGTAGACGAACTAGAACAATAGACTCCGTCAATTGGCTTCTTTCTTTAATGCTGAATTCCATTTTTTCCTTATCTTCTGTAATTACTAGGCTCTGATGTACCGCTGTGCTCGGTCTGGTCGAAGGAGGCCATACTGTTTGCGCATGCGCCCTAGCAATGCAGCTCGCAACCTCTCATCTCCCGATAGATAACATAAAACTGGTATACTGGTTGCCGCCTGTAAAGAAAGTTACTAAAGGAAATAAACAAAACTTTTAGTATAATATATAATACGCCGCATTGCCGTTAACACAAGGTTTAACCGGCTGCAAATAGCCGATTGTGGCTAGTCAAACTCAAGTCAAGTGTCCGTGACCCTGACTGCACCAACCGAAATTACTTAATACGTACTTTCGAGTTTTTGACAAATTTAACAGATGTTATAGTTAAAAACCTACTGCCACTAATATTACCTATTTGATAGGTGCTTTCGTATTTTCGACAAAGTTAATGGGTCAGCATTTTAATTATTATTTGGACTTTTCTATACCCAGTTTTATCCGAAGGCAACCGCCACACCTATTTTCAGACATGAATAAATCGAATACACCTAAGTTTAAATAACCGCACTGGCTGCACCTTGTTGTAGCTGGCTAAACTTATTCGTAGGTCACACGCTTCGGCTGTAAGCCGAGATAGTATAAGCATAGGCATTTCGTTATAGTTCTTAGGAGTAACGAGTCATCCGTGGCTAGGGCAGTGGCCATGACTCGTGCTCATTTATCACCCTAACTTGTATAAAAAATAAAGACACGCCGTATGATTGCTAAAGGGCACGAATTAAATTTCATCCGAGGATTTATCCACTATTGTTATTTACATAACACTCACGCCTGTCACCCAGAGGAATAGGCAGAGGCTACAGACTTCCATTTAGCACGATCCTGACATACCTTTCGCGCCTCTTTCACATCCATATACTTTGTCTACTTTTGTTATTTACTTGTATGTATGTATGTATGGGGGGTATATTGCCATAGTTGCCACGCTTGGCGAGCGGGTCGGCAACCGCAGTTTTTTTTGCCAGTGATGATTTACGGATATGAGACGTGTTCCTTCACTGCTGGCCGTATGAGGACGTTCAAGGTCGCTCAGCGAGCTATGAAGAGCGCTATGCTCGGAGTTTCTCTGCGTGATAGACTCAGAAATGAGGATATCCGCAGTAAAACCAGAGTGACCGACATAGCCCAACGGATTAGTAAGCTGAAGTGGCAATGGGCCGGCCATATAGCTCGAAGAGCCGGTAACCGATGGGGAAGAAAGGTTCTCGAGTGGCAGCCTCGTACCGGTAGGCGTAGTGTAGGGCGACCCCCACTAGATGGAGTGACGACCTGGTAAGACATGCAGGAAGTCGATGGATGCAGGAGGCTCAGGACCGTGCTTTGTGGCATTACTTGGGGGAGGCTTATGTTCAGCAGTGGACTTGTGAAGGGCTGTAATGATGATGATGATGATGTATGTACGAATTGTATGTATGTATGTATGGGGTACATCTATTGATTACATTATATGTTTATAATATATATTAAAAGAATTACCTCTGACGCAATCGGCGCCAATAAAGAGAGCGTAGGCGGTACGTGTGGTCTATAGCCGTAGATAAGAAGCGGCACCCACTGCCAACCAGCGAGTACGCTGGCAGGAATCCATAACGCCAACGTTGCAATGCAAACTATATGGATGCTCTATTGAAGGAAAATACAATTTCAGACGAGATTGCTGATTAAAACTCTAGAAAAAGCGAACACTACACTACTATAGTTAACTATGACATTTGGAAGTTGAACATCTCAGTCCACCCCGTGACGATGGATGCTGTGAAGCGCTCGAAACGTCGGGTATTTATGGTTAAATATACGCGATAAAATCCGTAAAAACTAGTATTATTTCAATGTCTAGAAAAAGCGTTAAAATAGTTACAAGTAATAGTAACTGATATATATTAAAGCTCGTCTTAAAAAAAAGTTCCGCTATGTTTCCGTACATACGATTCGAAAATACGTTATATAATGAATAAGTATGAGTAATATTGACGTTTTTTAACATATTATAAGCCAGTACTTGACCACAATCCCACCTGGTGGTAAGTGGTGATTGAGCCTTAAATGGTATATCGCACTGTCTTAGCGTAACAAGCCTATTCACTCTTGCCTTGAAGACGCTCAGATTGTATTCGGACGGAAAGATAGACGCCGCCAAATTATTCCACTCCTTTGCTGTATGCATTAAAGAAGTCGAAGCACACCATTTGGTTCTAATGCGTGGAATATCGACAACAAAGGGGTGGAAAGGAGAGGGTCCTCCCTATTATTAAAGCGTACTCCCCTACTATATTAAAGCGTGCAATTACTGCTCATACTCACTGAAATGCATCCTACATACCGAGAGGCTGGCTACTCTGCGCCTGTATTCGAGGCTGACAAGGTTAGTTTCAACCAAATCAAGGTCCAATAAGCCTCTTAGCACGTATCTCCATTGAGTTCAACGCTGCCAGGTGACATTTCGCAGCACCAACCCATATGTGACAACAGTACTCCATGCACGACCAGACTTGCGCTTTATATAAGGTAAGGAGCTGCCCCGGCGTGAAGTACCGCCGCATCCTTGCAAGAACACCAAGTTTTTTTACGGCTGCTTTGATTCTGGACTCAATGAACTGCCCATATGTGAGGTTTGGAAAAAATTCAACCCCTAACAACTGAAGGCGATCAGTGTACTCCAAGGATACATTCCGGAAAGTAGGAGGCAAGGTAAGCGGGCTCCTTTTAGCGGTGACAAGACTCGCTTGTGTTTTGGAGGTGTTGAAACTCACTAAATTGGCATCGCCCCATTCGGAAACTGCTTGTAGTGTGAGATTCACACGCTCAACCATAGCGTCTCTTTCGGACTGGATTTAATCCTGACTGCCCGGGTAACAACCAAGTAGTTGGTATCTCTCCACAACTATGCTATCGTCTGCACCCATAGATACCGAGCATTGGTAGATCTTTAATATACAGCAGGAAGAAAGTTGCGGAGAGAACGGACCCTTGAGGAACACCGGCGTGAATCGCCACTGGATTGGATGAGCAGCCATCGCTGACTACCCTGAGAGACCGTTCACTCGGAAAGTCCTTTACGCATTCAATTAGACCATGGGATAAGCCGTACGCTGGAAGCTTACCAAAGAGGCTAGCGTGGCAAACTCTGCCAAAGGCCTTCGAGACATCAAGGGAAACAGTAAGTGCTTCCCTACTGTTCTCGAGTATCTCGCCCCATACATGTGTGGCATACGCAAGAAGATCCCCAGCTGACTGATTTCGGCGAAACCCGTATTACCAGTCATTAAGGAGGTCTAGGTATGCCATTAAGCAGGCGTTCAATATACACCCCATAATCTTGCAGAATATGGAAGTAATTGAAATTGGCCGAAAGTTGGCAGGGTCGGCACGGCTATCTCTTTTAGGGCACAGGCTGCAAATTGGCCAGCTTCTAAGATTTAGGCACTATTTCAGTCCTGAATGAGAGCCGGAAGAAGCGCGTCAACACAAGAGACAACTCAGGTGCACAGACCTTTAGAACTATAGCTAGTATACCATCAGCTAGTGGACTAGCATTGTTCGCGTCGAGACTTCGCAACCTTCTTCCTAGTTCCTTTGTTTCTTCCTTGTTGGCGATATGGACCTCCGACATAGAGGTACTGTAGTGAGTCTAGATGTTAACACTGGTTATGGTATCCGCGCAGCTTGACGGATCCTCAGACGAGAAGCAGACCTGCCGCCAAGGATAAGATGGAAAGAAATGCTGCATCGCATCCCAGTCTGCTTACTTGTGTCGCCATACTAGCCGTTCACCGTGGAAATCGTAGTAGGTGGGGAATATAACAACACAGATTTCACCAAGCAGTGGTCAGAAGTTCCCAAGGTTGAGATAACCTGAACATTGTACACATCTAGATCGGTCGTAAGTAGAAGGTCGAAGCAGTTGGCTATGTGTCCATCATCCATCAGGTATCCTAGTTCCAGTACCAGTTGGGAGAGTCCCAGCGACAAGGCAAAATTCCACGCCTCTCCTCCTGCGTGGTCGGTCTGGTATGGGAACAGCCAATCCTGATGACCAGCATTAAAGTTCCCCAGAAAAACCAACTGTGTATTAGGTTACCGATTTAGAGCCACATCAGACTTCATTGAGGTGTTCAATTAGCCTAGTTGTCTCCTAGTCACCACTGCACAATCGGTAGACACAAGAATAATAATTTTATCCATTCCTGTGTCTATGATTACCAAGAACGTACAGAAAGTGGGGTCTTCAAGGCGATGGAGACGCTTACAGCAGACGTCGTTGCCGACGTAAGCACAATCCGGCGCGCTGATGGAAATTATGCTCCAATGCGTACCCAGGTTAGCCAAGATACGCCGCATCTAGAGAGTCGCAGTCAAGAAGAGTAAGTACGGCTTGTCATTCTCAAGGTGATAATAGACTGCATTGAGATTGATTGATGAGGTGCACTTTGATGGAGAGGGAGTGCAACCGCTGTACAACCTTACTCTTCTTTTTTTTCATTGTTGTTGGAGTACATAGGTTAAGAGAATGGCAACTGGACGAGACGTCACATATATAACCTAGGGACGCAAACAGAGTCACAGCATCGATGGTACCTAGCATGGAGACGGACGCCCGGAAAAATTGCCACCCGGCCCTCTCCTTCTGTCGCATACAGGCGTGGTGGAGCCATCTCAAGATTTTTTGTAAGATGGCGGGCAGTCATTCATGAGTGGCTGGCTCAATAATTGGGCCCCCAACTACTTACGATCGGCCAGCGATGCAACTGTACTTCGGATCCCGCCAACCTCCATAACCAGGCACCTGACAATAAGGAACTGCCGGGTCGCAACCGTTTCTTAAGCGCAACGCAACTGTCCAGACCCTTTCTCTCTATTAAATGGATTTCACCTAACATCACGTTAATGACATTGGCCTAAATTTGAACCTTTGGATGTTGATAGTTATTAACACAAGTGACAATTAAGTGACAATTAGCGTTGTCCTGTATTTCAAGCGTAAATTTCAATGTCCGGCCGGGATTGGTCGTGTTCCATACTTTGGTTAATACGACCGATCATTAAAAAAAGTGATAATGTAGAACAGAAAATTTTTGAATTTAAAAATTATATACTAATATAATATAAAACACAAATATTATTAAAAAATACCTAAAAGGAAACTTATTTTCTTTTGATTAAAAGAATGTAATTTATTTGTTTGTTGTAGCGTGTTAGCGAAAATGAAAATATTTAACTACCTACTATTAATTTAGATCCAATCACAATAATGATCTGTGATTGAATCTAAATTAATCAACGAAACGATTTAAATGACAGTTGCACGTTAGTGTACTAAATTTATATGTTCAGCTAACGAAAACAACGTACTAAACTATTCCTCTAAACTAAACAGATCCTCGTGACACGTACTTTTTATTGCTAAAAACCTAAATTTTGACCGGCATTATGCATAATATTTTACATTAACTTGAGGATAAAAAACGTTGAGGTCCCAGAATAATTACGACTCTATTTAAAACAATAAACGAAATCTGTACGTAAAAAAAATTTATCAACGAAATCCCTTATTTTTAATCGTCTTCGTCGTTTTTTTCCGTGAGACGGAAAAAAGGTGACAATCTTTCATTAAAATATATGTATAAAAGACAGAGAGGATGTGGAAGGTGTTTATTTTAACAAAAATATATTAGTATATCGTAATGGTCAATAAGAATAAATAATAATTAAGTGATAGTGACTTGGTTGTCAATTAGGAAGGTGTTGCAAATAGAACAATATGTTTTTCCCAGTCATTGTTAATTATAAGATAATACTAGCAATACTTAAAGAAGCACCTATATTTTAAAAATTCGTAATTCTGAATTAATTTAAATAACTAACCCTTGTTATTCGCTTTTCTTCTCTTAATTGTTCATTTTTGTAATAAATTCTCTCCAGTCGCACAGCCTTGCCCATAAAATGAAATCTGCAATTATTTTATGAAACATTATTAATTAATCAGATTAATTTTTATTATATAAATTAATATTAAATTTTCCTTGGTTATGTTATAACTTGTCTGTTATTGTACATTATATAATAAAATGGGGTGGAATGATTTTTAATCCAGTATAAAATATTAACCCAAATATATACATATTACAACAATACATATTTAAATTTATAAATATTTATGTATGTAAACATATTACGAGTATTTACGTTTTATTAATGATTCTGAAAAATTCTCTGTCCTGAGAAGAACCAGCAAGAAATCCAGCAGGACATTTAATTTAAACTATACTGGTGGACAATAAAATTAGATCACTCCCATTTTTATGATTTATTCATTAGTTAGGGTCTATTTAAAAATTAAAATAAACAATACTTGTTTGAATATTCATTTGCAACCTTAGTAGAGAGTTTATTGATAAAATTATCAAGTGCAAATGAGTCACATGTCATTAATCAGTTTTTTTCTTTTTTTTTTTTTTGGTGCCCACACTTTTGTTCTTTTATGTTTAATGTCTTGTCGGTAGGACGCTATTTAAAACTATTATTAAATTCGTACTACTGATTTAAGTTATGTGCCTCCCACTTCCTTTTTCTGATAAATATTGATCTACGCGAAGCAGAAGTTGTTTGAATCGTAACATTATTACAAACTGGAATGAGCCAGCGAAATGTCGCCCAACAATATGAAGTAAGTCGATCAACGGCTCAATATGTCTACAAAAGGTATCTGAACACCGGTGGCTACATCAGAAGACCTGGATCAGGTCGAAAAAGAAAGACATTGGAACGGGATGATCGATTTGTAATGTCAGTAAGCCTGAGAAATGGTGATCGTTCTAGAATCTGGAGTAGAATTGCAGCACTTGCTCTAAGATGTCTGAGGTGTCGCTGTAAGTGATAGGACAGTAAGAAGACGCCTTAAAAAATTCGCTTTAAAACCATACAGACCCGCAACAGGGCCCAAACTTACCACAGCTCGTAAGGCAGCAAGATTAAATTTTGCTCGTGAACACCGTGACTGGACTGTGGCACAATGGGGGCAAGTAATCTTTTCTGATGAGTCTCGTATGTGTCTATATGGTCCTGATGGTCGCAAAAGAAGAAGCGAGCTGCGGCGTTGAAGAAACGGCTGCAAAATGGTCGACGGATAGATAACGATAGCGGCGTGTGAATACGATGTGGCGCTGAATGGTATTTGCGGCTGTTTCTTGTTTCTTTAATAGAACGTTAAATATATACGTCAAATTATCTCGCATCAATATGCAGCCCGCAGTATATCAGTAGCCGGGGATAGTTAGTAAATAAATGTTTTCTTCGCCTTCTGTGTTATGGTAGCAGCAGGGTATATATTATTTATTGCTGATTAGCCTGGCTGCTGCAAGTGTATCGTAGACCGCGAGATCAATATGCAATTGTTCTCGCGGTCTTTCCCTTCCAGATAAGATGTTTTATGCACAACGTGCCGTAACTGAAAGGGTAGGCTTTGGAGGTGGTTCAGTTTTTTTCTGGGAGGTATAAGCTTAAAAGCCCATACAGAGCTGGTTATCGTAGATAAAGGAACTGTAACTGCTGTTTCGTACATCACTGACATTCTTGAAGAGCATGTAGTGCCATACCCAGGTTTTTACAGTCATGAATTTAAATGAATTCACGATAAAGCGCACCCCACATTGCGATTTGCGTTAGAGATTACCTACGAGAAGTGAGGATACAGGTTCTGGGCTAGCCAGCACGAATTCCAGACCTTAATCCCATAGAACATTTAAGGGACGAGCTAAAAGGGCGAGTAAATAACGAGATCCAGCTCTGGAGAACATGCTACAGCTGAAACCGGTTTTATTGAAGGAATGGGAAAACATACCCCAATCTACCATTAGAAAGTTGATACAATCCATATACTAGAGGATGGTATGCGTATCAAAGCCAGAGGAGGCGATACCTCTTACTAAAGAAAGATTGACATCAGCGAAACCATTTTATTTTTTTATCAGTATGAAGTCGTTGTAAAGTTTTCTTCGTTTTTTTTTTTGTTTTGCTAAATAAATAAAAATGGTTTATTTAAAAAAAAATCAAAATTTTCAAATCATTGGTCTTGAACCAAATAGTTTCCATTTTTTTCCTTCCATTCCAATTCCAATAATTTATTAAGTTTAACAGAGATACTTTAATTCAAAATTTCAATCATATTTCTCCAGGAATAAAAACTGTCAATGCGGAATAGCTATACCTGCTCGGTGCTCCGTTGTATTTCGATAGAACTAAAAATGTTTTAAAAGCAATATTTGATCAATTTTTAAACCACGTTGATAAATTGTATATATTAAAACCTCACATTTCCCTTACTATTTTAAAATATTGCCTTCTTATACCTAAATTTACATACATATTACGCTCAAGTCCAGTCTGGAAATGTTCGGATATTTTAAAAGATATTGAAAATAATCTTAAAATAACTTTAGAAATATTCTGAATTTGACTTTAAATACAACAGACTAGATTTATGCTACTTTACCTATAAAATTTGGTGGTATTGGTGTAAGAAATCTTTCTAGCTTTGCATTGCCTGCTTTCCTTGCTTCCGTACATAGTGGCAGTGACTTTTGTAACAGAATTTTAAATAATAACGTAGACCTGTGCCTTGCTGCGGAAGCAGATAAAGTCCCACTGGAAGTTAACCAACAAAACATTGGGATATTTCGTTGGTACTGAGTGTGCAGAAAGATTTGTTTCACAACTTCCACAGTGACCGAGATCAGGCTCGTCTTCTAGCTGTTTCGAATAAATAATCTAGTCACTGGTTACACGCTTTGCCATCAAGTAATCTCGGAACATTTTTTGATTTGGAAAGCTTTCGCATCTAGGAGCGGCAATTTGTCAACAAAAAAACAACAAACTGTGGTAGCAGCGTCGATCAGTGACCACGGACTTTCATGTAAGAAAACTGCAAGTAGGTTTTCTCTTTGAACGAAGTCATCAGAAGCGTTCTTGTATAAATGTTCCCTCGGTTAGTAAGGCTCTACTTGCGGGTTATTTAGAGACGATGGCAAGATAGCCGACAGTATGATTTTGGTCCTTTGGAAGAGAGGTAAAGCCCCAGTATGGGATGCTACTTGCGTAGATACTTTGGCGACCTCTCATCTCAAGGGTAAATGGCGCAAATATGAGTCTTTAAGAAATGACTTCATATTTGTGCCATTTGATGTAGAGACTATTGGTCCGTGGGGTTACGTGTAATGAAGTTCCTAAAGGAACTATATCTGCGAGTGATCGTCGCTGTTGGTGATAAGAGGGTTGGCTCTTTTCTCGCTCAAAAGCTAAGTATAGCTAGCTAGAGGAAACGCAGCCAGCGTTCTTGACACGATACCACGGGGAGCAAGACTTTATGACAATGTAAAGTTTTAGTTTTTCCTTATTATAGTTTTTTATTTAAAATTCATTATTTAATTTGAGAAATAATATACAATCAATAAAAAATATTTAAAAAGTTTTTATTTTGAAACACAGTCACGACGACCGATTTGGCAGGTGGCCTAACTTTATTGTCCACTACTATATTATATGACATACAATTATTTATGAAAACTTTTGAAACAGCATAATAGCAATGACGTCATTCTCAGGTGTTAATATCAATATTTCTATTTTATCATGTATTTCTAAATAATTAATACCCCTTTTAAAAGCACTTTTAAATAATAAATATTTTAATGTTCTGTTAGACTGCGTAGTGGCGGCGTGAGAATATCCACTACCCCATATCATACCGCAGCGGTCGCAAGAGCTGGCAGAGGACATCGAGGCAAGAGACGCCAACCCGCCAGCCAAGTGTGGCCACAATGACAAATATTTCCCTTATGAGGCAATCTATGGAGGACACCTATGTTTAGCAGTGAATTTTAGATAAAATATGTATTACAAGAATACTTAATTTTTAATAAATATAATAATAGCTAAAGTTAATATATATATATATATATATATATATATATATATATATATATGTACTTAAATCAATCGCTTCAAGCATTTAAACTGATACTTATTACTCTATTTTGCAAAACAAAGACAGTTTCTATGTCATTTCCACTACCCGCTGGCTAGAACCTATACGATATAATACCGTAGAAATAACTGAAATAAACTTATCTCAGCGTGATTAGTTTATTATTATATTAATTAATAGTAACGCTTCTAATCTTATCTAAGTTTATAAGCTAGTTTAAATACATAGGTGCCCGACTGAAACATTGAGTCAACTGTAATTCCCAGAAAAACAATGGATTTCCAAAGGCTCAACTCCTCTCTATATAGTAAACACTGGTATTCACGTGTTTAATATTAGGTGTTCTTAATTTAATATATTTTGTTTAATTACCGTCCAAAATATAATTGTCTGTAAAATTTACGAATTATTATCATATAATAAAACTATATTATGGTTATTCCCTACCAAGTAAAGCGAGTGGTACAAACTAAGAACAAAAAGGGGCCACGAATTAAGCCTTAAGGAACACCAATAAAGACTACCGACTCGGAGGAATAATAAAGGTATCATTAATAATAAATATAAGTGCCTTCAACACTATCCACCTGTAAATACTCTATTGGTAGGCAATGCCAAAATTACATAAGGTCCTCGTTCTTGTGTCATGTAAGTAAATAAAATAAAAATAAATAAAATAAAAATAAAATATTCACTCACATTACTATTAGCGGAACCAAGCCACATAAGATGACATAGGGAATACTGAAACCCAATTCTTTTGCGCTTGATGCTAACGAAGGCCAAAGAAAGGAGCATATTGTATCGGTTGAATCACATGAATATACTCCGTACCCAAATAACGGTGGCGTTGCGAATATCACAGAATTGACCCAACAGACACCAACGATGATCCAGTAAAATCTAAAGTATAAAGTCTTTTCTGAAATGATTCAAACTATAAATCAAAAGAAAATGTTAGTATATCATATACAAGTTACAATAAATTTTTCCTCACCTCGTCTATAACGTCTTGCTAACAAATATCTCTCTAATACTAATGCAATTAAAGCGCTCATTTGAAAGATACCGAAAAATTGATTTAAGAATGCGAAAAGTTGACAGCCCGCTGACCCAAATATCCATCTGAAAATTGTTTATGTATTACTTACGTGTACTTTATGCATTACTATTAGAAATCAAAATCTATTTTCGCATCGCATCATCTCTATGAAATAACCGTTTTCCGATACAATTTAATGAAGATCGAAATTATGCATTCGACGTGAAATTCCAAATTCATATAAATGTAAAGCGATGACATTGATCCCATAGATGGAGCTATAATGTAAGTATTAACAAATTATAAATTTATAGAACTACAAAAACTCAAATTTATAATAGATGTTCTTTTAATGCTAAAATTCAAAATCGCAAAATCGCTGGACCCGGTGGCGCTATAGCGAAGTTATTAAGACATATTATATTTACACTATAAAAAGTCCTGAATTAATTCGAAGTGAAACTCACCGCGCCACCTGAACGATCATGGCAGAGAGCAACGTCTGTCGGACCAGCTAGTTATCGTTAACGAATAAATAAAATTCAAGTGTCTATCTATAATTTCAAAATAACAGCTTTATACTTAATACATATAAAAATATATACGGTACTTAATCTCTTAATCCCCTAGCGGTCTCATGAGACCGCACCCACCCACAGCACTATAACCCATAAAAACTTAGATTTAAATACTAGTTTTCTATGAAGAAGTTTGGCATTACAGAATCAATATAAAATCTTCTATCCTCTAGTTGAATAAAAATTCAGTTAGTCTATAGATATTCATTTATAATCTACATTCAAAGTGCGTCGTTGTCGAATTTTTGGATCTTTCTAAGTTAAGAACAGTTTTTATATTATAAAATTTTTATGAAAGTTTTTGTGTGAGTATAATTTATCTTTTTACGTAAATAATTTCGAGTAATATATAGAAAAAATAGTAATTTTCACGCTACCAACATTCACGCTACCAACATTCACATGGTATGTAGTTATCAAAATAAAATAAAGTATTTTTGTAATGATTAATCCATTGAATAACTGACTTTTGTTTAAACTATAGAATAGAGAATTTTGTATAGATTCTATAATGCCAAACTACTTTGTAGAAAAATAGTCTATAAATACAAGTTTTTATGGCATGGTTCCGTCAAATCACGACCGCACCCACCCACACCACTTTAAACCATTAAAACTTATATTTATAGACTACTTTTCTTTAAAGAAGTTTGACATTATAGAATCTATACAAAATTTTCTATTCTATAGTCCAAACAAGCTTTATTACTTTGCGTTGCTATCAAGATGGTGCTACCCATCTCCTGTTTCAGTTTCCATCTGTTGTCTCTTAAGACACCCACGGGATGAAATAGGGTTGTGGTTTCTTTTTCGCCGCCTCTACATGGCTAATATATTATTTCTACTCCCGTTCATCAATTGGATTTCCAACAGTTAATAAAGTTGGATATTTGCCATAGTAGCCACGCTTGGCATGCGAGTTGTTAACTGCATATTTTTAATATTTTGAGCTATGATCAGAAAGACGCTGCTTATGTAGATTTCTACATTTATGAAATTTTGAAGTCTACTCGAACGTAAAAAATACTGGCATGTAATGCTAATCAATATACAATGACACCAATATTAATAAAGACCATGAAATTAAACATTATTTTATCACGACTATATCAACTTTAATAATTAATATTATGTAAATAACGCATTTCCGATTCCAGGACAATTTTCTGTAAATAAAGACTTACCGTAAGACGTGCCCGATTTAAAAAAAGTGTTGCTTGACGTATAATATTTATGCAATTATGATAAACTAACTATGTATTTCTGTAGCCTATAACATTGCCAATATAGACACAGATACCAACGTGTCTCTAAAAGTGATATAATTTTGCTAATTTTCGTACGAAATAGTATTATCGCTGTTTCTAAATTCAAGCCCACGTGAGAGAAGCAAGTCAGTAATAAAAATACCGACTGTATTTTTAATATTCACGATACTTTTCCTCCAAATTGCGTTCACTTCGTACACTCAAAAGCAATTAAAATGGATCGATCACAGCTACCTTCTTCATAACTCCTAAAACATGAAACCTAGTTTAATGATCGACAAAATGTATAATATTCTCTTTAAAAATCAAAGAAGTAGAGTACTATGGATAAGAATAGAATAGATATTTTTTATTAATACATGTGTAGTGAATAATGCTTTTTGAAAGTAAGTATTAATTTTACTACAGATTCGGAAATATTCTGTCCTAGGTTCGGAATATTCTGTACTATTCTGGTCCTAGGAAAATCCAAAAAAGAACGAACCAAGCAGAAATTCGGAGTACTTTTTTGATAAAAGAGAGCTCAGAACAGCAGTGTTGTTTTAATGGGTATTGACAGATTGTATTCCATCAAAATGATTTGTAACGTTTCCGCACGATGTTTTTCTTTGCCGTCGAGCACTTGGTAAATTAACAATTTAAGTTGCGAGTAACAATTCCGTAGCTGGGCGCTAGCGGGAATCAAACTCTTTTAACACAAATAAATAAAATACCGTATATTTTTATACAGTTTCTTATATATGTTTGTTTTGAAAAAAAAAACTATTGTGTTCAGTTCACATTGTTTTTGAAGAAATATGTGAGCATGTGAATGAGGTAGAAACATAGATATTTGCAGTTAAAGATGGCGCAGTTATCAAACTAAATAAATAATGAATTTTAATTCAAATATTTTATGAATAATAAGCATGTTTGAAATTATTTAGTTGTATTTTTAAAGAACCGTCATCTCTATTTTTACATTTTGATAGTTGGCGCTAAATTTACGTTATTCGAATCATGAATATTTTTTAATTCATGTTTCGAATAATAACAATCAAAATGAAAGCAATTTATACAAAGCCTACATAACATTTTGATCTCATTTATATACCTGTTTAACAACCACATCCCAACGATTAACATATTTTTAAACTTTATTTAAAGCGTAATAAAGGATTCATTTTAGAACTATACTTGACCAGCTTTATGCCTAACTGAAGCAGCTTATATCAATAAAAATAAATAAACTTGTTAAGAAAGGAAAAAGTAAATTACTCTTCTTTACTTCTGTGTGAGTGTGATAAAAGTGTACATTAAGATCAATAACTGTCTACATGCCAAATTCCATTGAAATCCGTTTAGAAGGTTTTCGCTTGATTCTATAACACAATTAATTTTTTGATAGATATAATATAATACTAGCGATCCGCTCCGGCTTCGCACGGGTGAACCCACTCAAACACACTTTCATCAAAATCAGTCGCGACATTTTTGAGTTTTAGCGCGGCTAACGGACAAATTTCTATTCTACGATAGATGTTAAATAAACTAAACATAACATAACATAAAATACTTTCATGAAATGAAATAAAACAATAAACACGAAATAATAACGTACCTTCCTGCAATAGCAGACGATCCCGAAAATGGAAAACCGAGAAGATTTCTGCCAAGTGATGCGGAACAAAGATTGAGTACAAGTATATGACTTTTGGAAATAAGCAAATGACTGTGGATGAACGTGGCAAAAAGCCAGCCGTTGAGCAGCACCCCAAATACACCTGATAACAATCACAATCAATTCACACATTTCGCAATTATTAATCGAAATATTTAAACTTTTAAATTACTTTATGTTTTACAAAAAAGAAGCATCTTTGCGGCTTGATTCGGTCATCACTTCGTTTGCCAACCGTAAACTTACCGAAGACAATAAGACACGCGCCCAATAACGTTTTATAGGAACTATCAAAGTAGTACCATGGACACCCATCTTCGTGATAGTCAAATAATGTTTGCATTCTACAGGATCGGAATGATTGAAATCTCCCACTGTAATCACCAAATTAAAGCAAATCGTTCACTTTTTTATTTTTGATAATTTGTACGCTGAATTAATGTTTAGCCATTTACACGAACGTCCTCGTACATCCAGCTTTCACATAGACTAGTTAGGTTGTCGAACCAGTGCAGGCACTTGCCTCACAAAACAATAATATCGTATTACTTGAATCCACTTTGTGTGCGACATCGGGGGCGTGAACGTGCTGCTCGAGATGCGTTAAGCAGCAAATAACAAAGCTACAAACCGCTACCTTCGTGATATTTTTGTGAGTTTTATAGTCCATAGATAGCTGAGATGAAAAACCAAAACCAAAACTTATTGCTACTCTACAAATGATAGTATAATTATAATAATAATCCAGATTTTTGAGTACTTTACTAGGAGGTAGAAAACTTAGGAGTCCATCTGGGTTGGTACCAGCTCTTACATTTTTCTACCTTTGGTGCAATTCAGGCACATTGCTGTGTCCTATTGAAGGGTAATGTACAGTAAATGTATAGTAGTATAGTAACAGTCTCTGAGGCACTCCATCTTGGTACTCAGGGATAACAATGAGGGCATCCGCAAACTATTCTACCACCACTTTGGATTGAGGCAAAATATTTGAGAGATTTCATGGCGGGGAAGTCAATTTATCAGAAAAATTTATTTATTTATTAGTGTTAATGATTCTTTCTCTTAGTTATATTTTATATTAATTAGATTAAAAATGAGTGAACCAAACTACGGATATCCTAAAACTGGAAACATAAAAAAAGTTAAAATGTGCAAAAACATAAATAAGATCAAACCACTAAGTCGTTATCTTGTTTAATAATGTGTCAAATGACATTGTGTAACAAAAAACTTCACCTCACTGTCAACTAGCGACATCTGGTGAGCGGAAGATTATTAGCCCTCATTGACAACGTAATGTTTGTTTACAGTAGCCACTTACCGTCAAGAGGACTGTAAGTTCGTTCACTTAATTTTATAAAAAAAAGTCATTTTTGCTCATTTTCAAAAATGGTTTTAAATAGCTACCATTTATGATCATCGTAATTGTTTTATTCATTCATTCCAGCCCAATAAAAGTCCATTGATAAACATAAGCTTCCTCCGTAGATTGTTTTTAAACGTGGTAGAGCCATGCTGCAGTTATATTAGTAGTATAGTTGTAGCACGAATGTGTCGGCTCGACCGGGGCAGGACCACGCTGTCACAGAATACCAGCGTAAAATAGTAGCTTAATGCTGCTGTGTTTCGTATGGTGAGTGTAGAGAACCGGAGACCCTTTTTACTGGAAATGAGGCATTCCGTCTTAGTCCTCACTAGTGACAATGCATATGCATTTTGATTCGTAATCGAGGATAGATGTAGATGTCTATGGGCCACAACAACCACTTACCATCAGGTGGACTGTGTGCTCGTTTACAAACTATCCTATAAAAAAAATTTTTTCCTCCTAGATTCTCGTCATAGGTTTTGCCTACGTATTGGCAACTGCAGTTTTTTTTTAGTTTTATTATTAAGTTGTTACCAGGAAGATGCTTCTGCTCATCTCATATTTCAATTTCCCTCCGTCGTCTCTTATGCTCTTATGCTATTACTACTCTATATCATCCCATGGGATGATATAGAGTAGTGCATTATCGTACCCCGTCACTACACGGTGAATAATATACATAAGTATTTTTTTTAAATCTCTGCATAACCTTATCCTGCCTCTTAAGTTGCCTCATAAGTAGATAGAAAATTCTTTATTGCACTCAAAATAATTGATATAAAAATGGCAATGATTAAAACTACTTTTACGGATTTTATCGCATTTAATTTTTCTTTTAATTACTTTTATTTTTAATTACCGACGTTTCGGGCGCTTTCCAGCACCCATTGTCACGGGGGACTGAGATGATTGACGTCCCGATGTCATTGTTTAAAAAAAAATAAACGCGATAAAATCCGTAAAAGTGGTTTTAATCAATGTGTAGTGTTCGCGTAAATATAAGAAATCATTATAAAAAGAACTATCAAAAGTTAGCTGGCAGAGACTGCCATTCTCTGCCTGCTAACTTTTGATAGTTCTTTTTTTCATATAACAGGGGCTAAACGAGGTTGCGGTTCACCTGATGGTAAGTAACTAACGCCGCCCATGAACTGCAATACCATGGGAATTGCAGATGCATTGCCGGCATTTTAAAAAAGAGTAGGCTAGTAATGTGAGGAGTATTATGGGTAGAGTAGAGTACCTCAGAGGGTAGATTATAAATATAAATGATGAAAATCGTAGATAAACATAAACGTAATGTGTTACGTTAGTTTTTGCTAAACCATATAAAAATGAAAGCAGAAATATTTTTACATTATAAATTTATGTACTAATAGCAATTTAAATAAAATCACTTTAAAGTGTATATCGTTTGTCGTAGGCCGCCAACGATGGATATCTCCTAATCTTTAAATACATTTATTTACGTGTCCGTCGTGAACATTGCGTAGCTGCTAATATATTATTATTACTCCTGGCTACATCACTCCCATTTAAAAATAACCATCTTACTCCTTACATAACAGTATTTTCCCAGTTGTCACAGTGTCGTTTTTTACAATGTTGGCACGACTGACACAGGTAATCGCTGAACTCGCTAGACGTAAAACATATATCAAAGTGGTTCGTACGCAAATTACCTGATAAAATAACACAGGTCTGGCAACGGCAATGTAGTTCATGTCAGGTACGCTCAACGTTAGCCTCGCAGCCGGCGCACGTCTATCGGCCACAGTTAGTTACGGACAGAATCGTGTTGCTTTTGGCGATGTATATCCGATCACTGTTTAACCGATGTTATCAAACTCGCTGATGTGTATATTAACGTCGGGTCCGCGGAGCAGTACCGGCTCCGAACGAGTTGCGAGAGGATGTTATCGATGGAACAATTGTCGCAAATGGTCCAACGTCACCTTGGACTGACTAATAACGCGAATGAGTTACAATATTCATCGAAATCGAAATGGATTATTATGGAATCGCCACTCGGAGGTCGCGGTCTCTTCACAACAGAAAATATATCATCCGGCGAAGTGTTGTTTGTCGATCATCCCCTTGTTTACGGTCCACGATCCGGAACTATCATTCAACGTGGATGTACAGTTTGCAATGTATTAAACACAAACAATTTATTCAAGTGCTATAAATGTTCACTGTTGCTCTGTTCGGAGTCGTGTCAAAACAATAGCGCTCATTACAATGACTGTAGAGTTATTTCCGGTTGGCGTAACAAAGTACCTATTGAGGAAGTCGACGACGAACTGCTGTCACGTGCGTTAACAGCCATAAGAGCACTACTACTGAATGAAGATCAAAAACAATTTATAACTTCCCTCCAAGCACACGTACTACCGCAACACGGTACGGAAATTAAAGATTTGCGACAGTACTTTGAGATACCAACAGAAGATGAACAATTTATGATTTTAGCTTCGTGCGTGCTAGATGCAAATGCATTCCAGATAGCCACATCCTATGAGAGAAAAGAAATGGGCAAAAGGGGCCTATACCCAGTATCTTCTTTGATGAATCACCACTGCGTACCAAACACGAGATACAACTACAATAGCGATTTACAAATGATCGTTAAGGCGGTCAAGCCCATACGCGCTGGATCAGAAATATTTACATGTTACACAGGATTATTGTGGGGAACACCAGCTCGTCGAATCCATCTTTATAAGACAAAACACTTTTTTTGTAAGTGTGAACGTTGTGCGGATCCAACTGAACGGGGAACACTTTTAGCAGCCCTAAAATGCTTCTCTTCAGAGTGTCCCGGTTCCCTTTTACCCATAGAACCTTTAAAATCTTCATCATCGTGGCGATGCTTGGAGTGTGGTTTAAGAGTGCCATGTGATAATATCTGTACATTACAAAGTGCATTAGGTAGTCTCATGGGGTCACTAGATTTCGGAAATATCGATGAATTGGAAAACTTTTTTCTTACACGTGTTACAAAATATATTCCAAAGACAAACCAAATTGTTGTGGACTTGCAATGTCGACTAATTTGGAAGTTGGGAGAAGTGGAAGGACTGAGCTGGCATGGTAAGATATTTTTAAAAGCTGGTTTGCTTATTTCATATTATTTGTCAAATATCATAATGATAACAACTTTTTCGAATAACATTATCGAAAGTTATCAGTGGAGAAAATATCTCGAAATTTCTGTAAAACGTAACTTGTGTAGAGATTATTGCGCAAAAAAATTATTAAACACAGATAATGTGGTGCTTATAGCACAATTGTGTATTTTTATATCACTACATACAGCCAATCCATCTTTTCACCTCTGTCCGATAGACGGCCTCGTTACTGGTGAAAAGATCTTCGGTATTTGTTTTTAATCATATTAATACAAAACACAGCAGCCATTGTGCTGCTATTTTACGCTAGTATTCTGTGAGCGTCAAGTTGCAATACAGTTTCATAATACAGTCTAAAACGTAAACAATTGTAAAAAAATAACTGTCAGCTAAAATAACTTTCACGTGTTCTTTTTGACATACAGAAGCATAAAGCAGTTGCTAATTTAACCTGTTATTCTGTGATAGTGTGGATCTTCCCCGGTCGATTCGACCCATTCGTGATACACAATAGTGTAGCTGCAACGTTGCTCCACTACGTGTAAAAATAGCTAATACTGTAATTGAACAAAAGTCATTCAATGTTCGAAGTATTAACAATTCGATGTGTCAAATTGGAACATGTATAAAATATTGTATAACCCACATTATGAATATTACTTTTTCTATGAATATTATCGCTCCGATACATTCACAGCCGGATTTTCTACGGTGTCAAAATTGTACTGACGGTAGGCTGTTTAAAGGTAAAAAGGGATTAAATATACACATTAGCGATGCCATAGTAAAAGTATTTCGGCTTCACAGCCTACCGTAGAAATTCATGACTCTTCTGGTAATGACACAAATTCTTCACTTTTTTTCGGAACAATTATACAATTTGTATAGTAACATACCAGTGGTTAAAAGAATTCCCAGAGATGCGAGGATGCAACTTGCTAAAGCATTATCAATTCACTATTCAAAATTGTCTAACGAATTGTGAAAAGAGTTGGCAAAAATTATTTACATTCGCGTATTCCCACTTTCATTTTAATAAAACAATAAATAAATCAATTACGTCTCAACTAAAAGAAAATTTTTTTCAAAATTTGGATTACCCGATTAATACTCATTTCTCTCGACCTTATCCTAAATTTGATTTAAAAAAAGTATTTGAATCAAAAGTAATGGACGGCGACTTAAAAAATGCATCCCGTATTCTATTCTCAGATGACATCCTCGCTCCTCGTAATGTCGAAACTCTTGAAGGCCTTCGTCAGAAACATCCTTCGGTCAATCCTTCCCAGAATTTACCGCTGTCTCCCAATACTTCTACGCAACCTTTATAAATTTCTGAAAAAGACACTATAGACGCAATATTGTCATTTTCGAATGGCTCTGCCGGCGGCATTGACGGGATTACGCCTCAGCATCTCAAAGATCTTGTAAGCGTATCTGCCGGTGACACCGTTAGGGTACTTCTAAATGACATTACAAAATTATGTAATTTTATGCTTCCTGGTAATGTCAATCCCAATTTCATTCCCTACTTATATAGGGCAAGATTGTGTGCCTTCAAAAAAAAGGATAACGGTATCCGTCCTATTGCTGTTGGTTCTACATTTCGACGCTTAACTTCAAAATTAGCTTGCAGGCACATAATCTCAAACCCTAAGACAAAATTTCAACCTACTCAACTAGGCTTTGGCACCAAAGGTGGCTGTGAGGCGGCGGTACATTCGGTGCGTACTTTCTTAACTAATTCCAATGCAGATGTTCTTCTGAAGGTTGAACTTAGAAATGCTTTTAACTCTATTGATAGGATAACCCTGCTGAAAGAAGTGGCTAACAATACCCCCGAAATATATCATTACGTTTGGCAATGTTACAGTCAAAATTTAAACTTGTTTTATCAAAACCATATTATTGAGTCTGCTGTCGGTGTTCAGCACGGTGATCCATTATTTCCAGCTCTTTTCAGTTTGGGAATTCAACCTATTATTTCAAATTTAAAATCCAAGCTCAATGTCTGGTATCTGGACGACGTTACACTGGGAGGTAAAGCAGATGACGTCCTTAATGATCTTACTCATATTTTTTAAAATTTTAAAAATATTGGGCTTGAACCAAATACCAATAAATGTGAAATATTTATTTCTAATAATTTATCTAATTCTAACAGAGATACCTTAATTCAAAATTTCAATCAGATATCTCCAGGAATAAAAACTGTCAATTCGGAATCGCTTTACCTGCTCGGTGCTCCGTTGTTTTTCGATAATATTAAACCTGTTTTAAAAACAAAATTTGATCTATTTTTAAATCACGTTGATAAATTATATATTTTAAACCTCGATATTGCCCTTACCATTTTAAAATAATGTCTCGTTGTACCTAAATTTACATACTTCTTACGCTCAAGTCCAGTCTGGAAATGTTCGGATATTTTTAAAGATATTGATCTTAAAATTGCTTTAGAAAAAATTCTAAATTTGAGATTTAATATAGCCTGGAATCAAGCTACTTTACCTATCAAATTTGGTGGTATTGGTGTAAGAAATATTTCCAGCGCCGCATTGCCTGCTTTCCTTGCTTCCGTGCATAGATCTTGTTCATTACACTATCTGAACAATGATCTATCTAACACAATTTTAAATAATAAAGTAGACCTGTGCTTTACTGCGGAGGCAAGGCAAACATGGCTAACGCTCTGTCCCGGCGAAAATGTCCCACTGGAAGTTAACCAACAAAAGCAGTGGGATATTCCGTTGGTACGGAGTGTCCAGAAAAATTTATTTCAAAATTTCTACAGTCAACAAGATCAGGCTCGCCTTCTAGCTGTTTCGACTAAGGAATCTAGCCACTGGTTACATACTCTACCATCAAGTAATCTCGGCACATTGCTTGATGGGGAAAGCTTGCGCATCGCCGTAGGAATCCGGCTTGGAGTGGCAATTTGTCAACCTCACCAGCGCCCCTGTGGTAGCAGCGTCGATGAGTTTGGGCTCCACGGGCTTTCATGCAAGAAAAGTGCAGGTAGGTTTTCCGTCACGGTTCCTTGAACGAAATCATCCAAAGGGCTTTTGTCTCCATAAATGTCTCCTCGGTTTTAGAGCCTTGCGGGATATTTAGAGACGATGGCAGGAGACCCGACGGTATGACTTTGGTCCCTTGGGAGAGAGGCAAAGCCCTAGTGTGGGATGCTACTTGCGTTGACACTTTGGCGGCCTCTCATCTCAAGGGTACCTCATTTAGAGCCGGGGCGGCATCAGAGGCAGCCGAATTTAGTAAATGGCGCAAATATGAGTCTTTGAGAAATGACTACATATTTGTGCCATTTGCTGTAGAGACTATCGGTCCGTGGGGTCCGCGTGCAGTGAAATTTCTAAAGGAACTGTATCCACGACTGGTCGTCGCTGCTGGTGATAAGAGGGCTGGTTCTTTCCTCGCTCAAAGGCTAAGTATAGCTATTCAGCGAGGAAACGCAGCCAGCGTTCTTGGCACTATACTATACGGGGAGCAGGTCTTTTTGACTATTAAAATTTTTAGTTTTAGATTTTCTATATTATAGTTTCTGAAGTCTAAATAGTTATATTGTATATAATTAGTTTTAATCGTAAATATTATAATTTTAATTATTATTTCAGTTAAGTTCATTATTATAAGTTTTGTAATATATTATAAACTCTTTAAGTTACATTATGATAATATAAAGTCCACCTGGCAATAGGCATATGGGTCGGTAGGAACGTGGCACACCACAGAGAGCCGGTGAACAGCTGCCTAAGGTTGTCACCCCAGAGCAGTCAGACTCAGCACTAGAGCCCGGCCCGGGTTTTTCCCTCGGCCCTTCTTGCTGTATTCCGGGCTTTTAAGTTGTTAACAGCTCGGTCCAGCTTTTCCTTGGTCACCCCCACCTCATCTTGCCACTCCCTTGACGATGGCAGGTGACCTGGGGGACTTGAACGGTCTTCTGAGAAGAGCGTGCTGATCACCCTTCCCAGTAGGTCCGAATCGAGAGTCTCCGTCAAGGGGGGCGACCAGGGCCGAAGTTTTCTCTGCACCACCTTGTATGGACGCCCCCAGGGATATTCGTTCAGTCTCTCCAGAAGCCCTTTCCAGGACTGATAACGCCAGGCGTTAGTAATAGAGATTTGTAGCACCTCTGTAGCCGCTCGGTATGCCCCGTAGAGTCTCGGGCGGAGTTCGCCTTCTTCTCCTTCAAGCTCTGGTGTACTGGCGCCGACTTCACAAACAGTGCGCATGGAGGTGTGCGATTTCTGCCGACCACCTTTACACTACTCTGTACTTGGGGTGACTGGTTTTGGCATAGACAGATCATAAATTTGCGCCACTGCACCCCGAAACCAGTTCGCTTCCACTTCAGCATCTGATTAAACCTCTTCGGCTTTTTCTGACCAGGACGCGATGATGACGGTGGCTTCGAGCTTATCTCGGTTGAGCCTCTTGAGACACCAACGCCACGGTGGCCTCCTTTCTCGGCGACTGGGGTTACTGTCGGACTAGCGAAGTGTGACTTCGAACACGATATGTCGGTAGTTGGATAACGTGACCACCTTCCCCGCCACTTGCCAGCTCGACAGCATTTTCAGTTGCCCATGTAAGGTCCACGATGGACTCCCATGGTCGTCGAGGTACCTCAGTCAAGTTGCTTGTTTTAACAGGGCGATTAATTCGCATGTTCGGATCTAAGAGAACCTTACGCATTTTGGCTGCCAGCTTGTCTGCCAAAATGCGTAAGGTTCGCGGCGCAATCCTGACTCTTGATCTCCAGCAGAAATCCCCTGGTTACCACCCGCTTCTGGTGGACGGTATCTATGCCAAACTCTGCCAGGTGTATTTAAGCTTTTGCCTCCTCCATTACTTTGGCATAAGTAACAGAGGAGCTTTCTTACACCGAGACTGTTATAGCTGCTGATGTTGGGGCATGCAAAAAACGTTTTTCTTCTTTCGCCTCTCTTTCGGAGCTCCCGAAGTTGATACCATCGTGGTAACCCGTTTTTGAGAGGCCCTTGGTTTCTTGCGTTTTTTAACTACTTCTACCCACGAACTGGCATTGGGTGGTACCGGATTATTCGATGCCGTCGCAGGCACAGGGGAGAGATCAACCAACGGCGGGAAGGCTTCTTATTCCTCTTTGATGTTCGCGTTTTAGTTTTCTGCGGCTATGACGATAGCGCCTATTGCAAAGATGACAGGCGTTGATTTGGAGAGTCGTTGTTATCGCAAACTCAACCTAATCTAACCTAACCTAATTAAGTTTTTGTGTTTAATATTGCTTAATAATATTACTGAATTTCAGTCAATTTTGAATGTTATTCTTAGTATTTTTATAGGATAAGGACTAGGTAAGTAATCTGTGGCCCATGAGGAGATCAGGTAAAGTATAAATTTGAACAAATAAAACATATTTTCTGTACAGAACTTTACTACTATTTTTTACTTTACTTCTATACGTGGTAGAGCCACGCTGCAGATATATTATGGTTGTAGCATGAATGGGTCGGCTTGACACAGAATACCAGCGTAAAATAATAGCTCAGTGCTTCTGTTTCGTATGGTTAGTGTAGGGATCCGGAGACCCTTTTTACTGGAAACGGGGCATTCTATCTTAGTCCTCACGAGTGACAACGCATCTGCGTTTTGATTCGTAATCGAGGATAGCTGTAGATATTTATGGGCCACAGCGAACACTTACCATCAGATGGACTGTGTGCTCGTCTATCACCCAATCCTATAAATAAATAAAAAAGAGGCTATTTTGGCCTTCCCTTCCAAGCGACCACAAAAATGCACACTATTCCATATGTCGACTCCGAGGATTCCGATGAGGCAGAACGGGAGTGCCTTGAAACTGAGGAGATACAACACAGGGGTTCTTTTTAGCGGTAAAGGCACAAACTTGTGTCTTCTGGGGACTGAACTGGACAAGATTTAGTCCCCAATCCGAGATTTTGCTCAGCATAGAATTGACTTCAAATACAAGTTTGTCCCGGTAGTCAGCGACGTTTTCCCGAGAATTGGCACGGCCGTCGTGTAAAGCATCACCAGTTCTGTCGTCCGCATAGCAATGAATGTTACCAGTTTGCAACATATCATTGATATTCGGAAGAAACAGCATTGGTGATAGCACGCAACTTTGTGGAACACCAGCGTTAATAGGCTAGTATTTAGAGCATGCACCGTTTACTACGACTTTTATGCTCCGATCAGCAAGAAAACTAGTGATTCCATTGCACAATTTCTCTTCAAGTTCATAGGATGGGAGCTTCGAAAGAAGCGCTTTGTGCCAGACCCGATTGAAGACCTTCGCTATGTCCCGTGGCCGTTAGTTTGGAATGGAATCCAAGAGGTTGGATTAAAATCGCCAAGTATCACGATCTCTGCTATATCAAGGATTTTGAATCTATTAGGACGTTGTTGGTGAGTCGGTCTGTTTCGGCAATACCGCCATGGGACCTATAGAAGCACCCGTAGACGCAGTCATCGCTGTCTACACGAAGCCATAGGGTGTCCATGAACAGATATACTCTCTGACACATACGCAAACTCCAGCCCGGGACACAAAGGAGTGTTATAATTTGTACCCCGGGTAGGAGAGATATAAAGCATCAGTGGACGCGTTAAGGTTTGAATGAAGTCTCCCGAATGTTGGAAGAGTTCACGGATAGCGTGACAGGGATTGGCTTGGTCTCATTGCTCTGTGACTGCTCTATTGCTGCTGTATGGCTCTACCGCTGTTCATTTACGTTCACATTCTATACAAAAGTAAATGATTACACAGCTATATCAGTTGTTAAAATTAAAATGTAAGTACATAGTGTAATCAAACACAACCTATTTTTATTTTTAAACAACTCAAAGAATGAACTTCATACTTCAATCTATCTATATAGAACCACAGAATACACAATAGTACCTACTACGTAATAAAACACAAAAAAAATCTACTACCGATTTTGATGATTTTTTTTTGTTTGTTCGAATGGGTCCCTAGGTGGTTTAAATTCACATTTAGATCCAGTAGGTGGCGCTTATGTCAAGACCCAGAATTCACTCGTGCGAAGCCGGAGCGGTTCGCCAGTAACTAATTAACGCCATTAAAATACGTTAGTAGTAAAAACAAAAATGAAATCTTACCCAATCGTTTATACGCGAGAAATAACACTTAAACTCACTCAACACAATCACGCTCGAGTTCGGCTGGCGTCCACACAAATCGAAACCACACACGGTCACGAAGTCACCTGAAGTAAGCCGAACGACGAACAGCAATTTTGTGGCCGAAACTAGATTTTTTCGCCAAAACTGGCCGAAATCGAATCTTCGGCAGGTCATTAATAAATTTAAAACTAGCCACACTTTGCGTCACACCTATTTTAGAGATTCGTATCACCAACAAAGAGATTCTTAAAAACTAGCGAAGTCTAGACGTGAACAAAGATAGTAGACCTGATGCTATACCAGCTGTAGTTCTGAAAGTCTGCACCTGAGTTGTTTCCAATGTTGACGCGCTTGTTCCACCTCTTATTTCGAACTGGAACAGTGCCCAAAACTAACCAATGTACACCCTGTACCTGAAAAGTTCAGCCGTGCCTACCCCGCCAACCAACGACCAATTTCAATTACCTCCATACTTTGCGAATGGGACGATGTCAATCTTGACAGATTGAACGCCTCCGAAACACAAGTATGTCTGTCTGCTAAAAGGAGCCCGCTCACCCTTGCTCCTACGTTAGAGAATGTATCTTTGGAGAACACTTCTACTAGACTGCCTTCAGTTTATAGGGGCAGAGATTTCTCCTAACCTCAGATATAGGTGGTTCATTGAGTCGAGGGTCCAAGCAGCCGCATGGAGTTTTTGCAAGGGTGCGGCGATACTTAACGCCGGAGCAGCTTCTTACCTTATATTAAGCGCAAGTCCGGTCGTGCATGGAGTACTGTTGCCACATATGGGCTGGTGCAGCAAAATGCTACCTTACAATGTTAGACACAGTTGAGAGACGTACTAAAAGGCTTACTGGTAGCCTTAATATAACATAACATAAACACTCACGCATGTCACCCAGAGGGGTAGGCAGAGACTACGGACTTCCATTTGGCACGATCCTGACATACCTCTTTCGCCTCCTTTACATCCATATATCTACGTATATATGCTCGTCGGTTAAGGGTACTGCTAACGTGACCCATTTTCAAAATATCGCCAATTTGGTCGATTTTTTTTCTAGGGCGTCCCTTCCCGACTCGGCCGTTCACATCTGCCATATAAATTTGCTTTGTCACTCTTTCCTCATTCATTCTTCCTACATTTATCTCTTATCACGCAATTTCTCACCCTGTCATTCAGATTAAACCCTAGCATATTCCTTAAAGACCGCATTTCTACAGCATTTATTCTACTTTCGTGCTTCTTCTGCCACACCCAGCGTTCACTACCATACATTAAAGTAGGGACTAACACAGCATTAGGAATTACCATACGTGCCTTTTTTGACACATTCTGGTTCTTCATAATAGAGTGTAGTGTCCCATTCACTCTATTCCCTATATTTACTCGTCGTTCTATATCCCTATCATATCTACCATCCCTGCTAAATATACATCCCGAATACACAAACTCATCCACTTGCTCAATTAACTCTCCTTCTATTCTTATTTCACGTACCGTTTTGCTTTCTTCTCTTTCAAAAACCATCACTTTCGTCTTACTTGCGTTCACTTACATTCCCCTTTCTTTTAATTCCCAGTTCATTAATGTAACCATCATTTGCAACTCAGCCGCCGATGACGCAAATATGACTTGATCATCGGCATACAAAAGGTATTTGACGGTTAACTCGCTCATTCTTAATCCACATTCTTCATCTTTCAATGTTTGCAAACACCTGTCCATAAATAGGTTGAACAGCCAAGGGAAAGCTACACAGCCCTGTCTGACACCTTTTTGGATGCCAAACCAGTCCGAGTAGACCCCATTGATCCTGACACAAGCACTAGAGTCCCTATAAAGAGACCTTAATGTCTGTATCAAACCAGCGCTCAACCCATATGAGTTCAGTGTTTGCCATAACATATTCCTGTCCACTCTGTCATGGTAACCTTAATTTGGTTGATACCAATCTTGTCAGTATCAAGCACATCCGCAGAGAAGTCAGCTTCTCGATATTCTAAAGGATGCATTTCGGAGCTTGCGCAGGATATTACGTGTTTTAATTCCCAGAGACAATCAGTCTGTCGGCGGGTTTTCACCTCCTTGTTGTCGATATTCCACACATTAGAAAACGGTTTGCTTCCTCTTTCCTAACGCGTACAACTAAGGAGTAGAATAATTTGCTGGCTGTATGTCTTTCCGTCCAAATACAATCTAGGCTTTTTTTAAGCTAAGACGGTGTAATTTACCGTATGGGGCATCATCATAACTTACCTACCAGATGGAATTGAGGTCATGCACTGCCTTATAACAAGTAAATAAAAATACTCTGTCAACGACGAATATCGACAATTTGTAGTTTTCAGATTTTTTCCTTGTGAAAATCCCCTTAATTTTTTTTTTCAAGTTTCAAGTTTTTTTATGAGTAAGTGAGTAATAAAAATATCACTGTAACTCAAGAATTAAGTATGATATATCTAATTAAGAAATATGAAATTCTAGTTATTCAAAGGATCCCCGTTATTTATTCTAAATTACAAGTAGGTAGGTGAAAAATTATTTTAGTTAGGGTCGAAACTAGCTCAAAATAGTTCGTGTACCTATATATACACACTGTCGGTATTTCACCCTTTCCTTTTCCGAGCTTGGCTGACACACTGCTGTCTGTCTAAATAATGGCAAAGCTTACTAGAGATTATTAATAGTACTAATTGATGGCGTGAATCTCCGTTCCAACGCCTTGTAACGTTCCAGTTCGAATACTTAACACCGAACTATATTTATCGCCACTTCGTCACAGTAAGAAAGATTCTGCTATTATCACTTGTATACAGTACGCTAATTTAGCCCGCGCTATAAGTAAGCTTAAATAAAAGCAACCCACTTCCACGAACAACCGTTTTTTACCGTCACCGCGCAAAATAATCATTGCAAAGTTTGTAGGAACGAAGGGAGAACATTTTACACCTACACCATATATATATACACCATTGGACATCAAAAATTTCTGTGATTTTCTTTTTGGGACTAAACTTTATTATAAAAAGAAAACTATAAAATTATAGGAACATATTATTTATTTTATAATTTTCAAATGTATTGTAGTTAAAATTGATGCGTCAGAAAAAGTCCAGTTATGTATCAAGCATCTGTTTGAAGAACAACATAGCTCTTGAACATACCTGACTCCTGTGTCATTCATATATGGAAGAAGCCTAATATCAGCATATTTATTATTGACGCTAGTCGTAATAATGCGTCATTACGTGCATTGCCTGGCCATTTTTGTAAGAAAAAAAACACTTTAAATAGTTTCATTAACAATTCATAATCATCTTGCATTACATCGTACGAGTAATTTTACGCTTAAATGCGATAAATCATTACAATATATCTTGCTAGTTGTGCTACGAAACGCGCAAATGCAGAGGCAACCTTAAGGGCTAAATTAGAATACCCCATACCACGATTACCGTACCACATACCTTCAATGGAAAGGGTCTCCGATCCTCGTCACTTACCATATGAAACACAGTAGCATTATGCTGCTATTTTTAGCTGGTATTTTTTGCAAGCGAGGTTATTCATACTACGCTGCAGAGTGGCTCTATCACGCAATGCGCAGGTAAGTTCGGACTTGTAAGTAGATACCTCTTTCAACACTTGTGACACTTTATTATACCCTAATCTATTTATAGCTTCTACAGTTTACATTTAGCAGGAAAGAAAGAAAGAAAGAAAAAAGTATTTAATTGATACACACATTTTACATACATTTCAAGAAATATACAAACGCAAGGGGCACGCATTAAAAATTAAAAAGCAGTAAATGCACATCTTTATTTAATAATAAAACAACAAAAAATATTAAAAAGAAATTAAAATTAAAATGTGACATCAAACATGTCTCCAACTCAGCACAACGCTGCAAAGGCAGCGTTGGTTTTCAGTTGGAGCCTTGTGACTTCCCTGACAAGTCTTCCAATTACACGTTGCTAAGAGTTACAGTTACAGAATTATTAATAATTACTAGCTAGAGAGTAGTGCTAGCGTCGTTACCACACACATATGAGTACTGTATAAATGTTATATAGTGGATGTATGACTCGGCGGAAACATAAACTTCGTGAAGAAATATCAATTTTTGATAAAATTTAAGTAATTCGCGATCACGTGAAGTCCAGTTGTGGGAAATATTCAGGTTATTACTTTACCATTATATTTACCCTTTAAATTATCCCCGGTCTGCTTTCTGTTTAACGGCAGAAATAGGTTAGAGCCTATAAGATTATTACATTTTTGCATCATTATCATTATCATAATTACAGCCCTTCACAAGGTCACAGCTGAACATAGGCCTCCACCAAGGAGTGCGAAGAACCGACAACCGATGGGGAAGAAAGGTTCTCGAGTGGCAGCCGCGTACCAGTAGGTTAAGTGTAGGGTGGTCCCCCACTACATGGAGTGACGGGGTAACAAAACATGCAGGAAGTCGATGGATGCAGGTGGCTCAGGAGCATAGTGACATTCCAAGATTTTTCCTACATACAAAAAATAAATGTTAAATTATCAGCTTTTTATTAAATGCATATGAAATTAAATATGGTACTTATAACAAGAAAATCAATTTGAACAATTTTCGTCTCAAAAGCTAGATATAGTATAAAACAAGGCGTAGTTAAACTAAACACGAACCGACGAATCTGTTGTACTCACGTTACGTCAGAATCGACACGTAAAACGACTCCATGAATCAGATTAAAATAAGTATGTATTCCAGTCGCTATTTTCATACCGGGTCATGCACATCGATGTTAAGTCTATGAGCACTGACATTTAATTCCGAATCGTTCATAACATGATTATGTCGCGCCCTAAACAACTTGGATCGAAAGAAGTATACAACATTTCTAATCTACAGACACTACTGGTTCAAGGATGCCTCGAATCTTCAAAAAATCCTTTGTGGATAATTCAAAAATCTGATCTAGGAGGAAGAGGACTGTTCGCTCGCAAGAGGATTCATAAAGGAGAACTTATATTGACAAATAAACCTCTCGCAGTTGGACCAAGAAATAGTGGCCCTGAAATTTCTTTTTGCTCTTATTGTTATGAAACTAGTGATGAAATTAAATCTTGCGAAAAATGCGGATTGTTAATGTGCTCTAAAAATTGCAAAGTATCGCAAATGCATCTAGAAGAATGTAAATTCATTTCTACGTATTGGAAACCAAAGTCTAATTCTAGAAGAATCTTAAGTATCCTTGGCCGAATTCGAATTTATATACAATTATTTCTTTTATCTTCCGAAAAGAAAGAAATATTACTACATTTACAACACGACTCTACTTCCACATTTCAAGAATTAGAAGCTATTTTTTCGAGTTTCCATATACCGAAGGAACACATCGAACTTATGAAAACCATGCACTTGATTCTGAAAATAAATTCCTTTAGAATTCCTTCTAGCAATCGAGAAAAAACAATACGATTGTGTGGTTTGTATCCCTTAGCGGCTTTCTTGAATCATAGTTGTGTGCCGAATACAAGAAATATATTTAAGAATGATAAAACGATGGAAATATACGCATCGAGAGATATTGAAATTGGAGAGGAAATATTAAGCTGTTATACCAGCCTTATATGGTGCACTCCAGTCAGACGATACCAATTACACATATCAAAGAATTTTTGGTGTAAATGTAGTAGATGTAATGATGCTACGGAAATGGGAACAAAGTTGTCAGCTTTAAAATGTTTTGTCAGGGAATGTGCGGGCGCACTTCTGCCTCATAAGCCTTTAATTGCAACAACAGAGTGGTGCTGTGATACTTGTCATGCAAAAGTACCTGTAAAGCAAATTAATTTTTTACAATCAATTATCGGAAGTCTTGTTAGAATACTATCTGAAGAAGAAGAAATTGAACAACAAAATGTAATATTAAAGCGACTGGAATCGTTCTTGCCTTGTTACAGTTACATATTTCTTGATTTGGATTTTAAAAGAGCTCTTAAACTTGGATACGATTGGGGTACGAAGTTAAAGGGTATTCTAGAAACATCAAGTACTTTATGTTGTATCAGCTTTCGGCTAACATGACTAACCTAAAAGCCAGTGAAATATAAATTAAAATAAATATGTACTAAAAATTATTCAAAAAACCTTCTTCACATCGGCTTCAGGTAAGAAAATTTTGAAATTATTGCATTGTTAAAATGTAAGAAAATTGCATTACTGTACTATTTTAACTTTTATCGTATATCTTAACTTGATTCTAAATTATGAAACTTGTAATCTAACGGAATTTCTTATACCACCGCCACACGGTGATTCATCACCATCATCATTACAGTCCATCACAAGTCTATTGCTAAACATAGGACTCCTCTAAGGAATGCCACAAAGCACGGTCTTAAGCCACGATTATCGACTTCATGCATCTCTTACCCGACCATCGGTAAGCAGAAGTGGCAATGACCTGGTTATATGGCCACTTCAGCTTAAGCGGGAATTCACTAGACAAACATTCCCACGGGCTGTTTGTCGGGGCATTTCAATCGCCGCAATACACTACACAGACTCATGAGTTTGTTTTAGACCGGCCACCTGATTAGTTGTGCGTGCACATTAGGATGACTACTTAAAATTGCTATGCTTATTATTTATTAAATTTGATGCTTACAATGGTATAAAAATAGAAATAAGTTTAGCCATATCATTTTATATTAAGAATTAGAAATTGATGAACCAGGTGACCTGTACAATAGAGTATTTTATACCGTGTAAAAACATTCAAAAAATATATATATATGATAGATTTTGTAAAAAGTAAACGAGAAATTTTGATTTATATTTATAAAATTGCATTGTAAATTTTAAATTTAAATTTTAAGAATATTTTTTGGGTGTGCCTCAACTCTTTTTTATAAGTGGTAGAACCGTGCTGCAGTTATATTAGTAGTATAGTTGTAGCACCAATAGGTCGGCTCGATCGAGAAAGGACCACGCTGTCACAGAATACCAGCGTAAAATGGTAGCTTAATGCTGCTATGTTTCGTATGGCGAGTGTAGAGATCCGAAGACCCTTTTACTGGAAACGAGGCATTCCATCTTAGTCCTCATGGGTGACAACGCATCTGCATTTTGATTCGTAAACGAGGATAGATGTAAATCTCTGTGGGCCACAGCAACCACTTACATCAGGTGGACTGTGTGCTCGTTTGTCACCTTATCCCATGAAAAAAATCTACAAAACGCTATCCGCCATATTAGATACTGTCGTGACGTCACTGAAAAGCTATCCGCCTAAGGGTATTAGTGCTCTGTGTCACTGATTAAGAGAACTAGCTAATGTGCTGTGTTATTTCGAAAATTTTCAAGTTATCAGTATATAATATTGATCGTGGCAAAATTTTTGCATGCAATCTCAATTTTTGTTCTGCTGAGTTGAAGAATGTTAAAACATCAGTGTAAGTACCTATTACCAACTTTTGTTTATACAAAAACACAATACCAGGTCAGAGTGTATTTTGATAAAACATAGTTTAGCAGCTATCATAGTTTATTTTATCTATAATTACAATGATTAGCAATCATTAGTCATAATATCTAAGTAAAAGTAATTTATTACATAAGACTTGCGATACCCTTCACATCATGACGTTTTGTTTTGTATATACGATGGTTAAATATAAGTCACTTACATCAAAATGATTTCACAGAATAATAGTCTAGTTTTTGTAGGCACTGTATTCGGATATCTTCTTGCCAGTTTTACCCAACTATTTCTTATATTTAAATCAGTTGGCACTTGAATCCATAACTTTCCCGCCGTTCTTATGCTCGTATTTTTGCATTCCGGCACGACACAACAATGATATAGATGATAACTCATTATTAAACATTAAAAAGTGTCTTATTCCTTTGCAAAATCGTAAAAAAAAAATTCGAAGGCTGTGACATCACGAGTAGAACAGCATGGCGGCTGGCGTTTTCACGCGAAAATTTAAAATGATAGGTTAAAAGTAATTTTATGGCACTATTCAGTTTTAAAAAAAAATTATATAAAAATTACAGTGTTTCATCATCACTCTAGGATTCATCTAAAACACTTTTTGAAAATGGGTGTAATACCCTATTACTTGCACATGGATATAAAGTCGTATAAACTCTTCCCAGAATATTTTATTATCATTGAGTGTGTTTGGCAGAAAAAACGCTACAAGCGCTAGCGAGAAATGTTTTCGCGGAACGACTTCCTCCTCAAACCGCAAACAAACCCCCCCTTTTTTTTTTTTTTTTTTTTAGGATAGAGTTTTTTTTTTTTTAAATAATAAAAAAAAAAAAAAAAAATAAAAAAAGAATTTAAAATTAAAAAAAATATTTATTTTAGGTTGGTTCCCAAAAAAACGTGGCCAGAGGAAAAAAAAGGACAGCTCCCCTCCCTCCGCTTTTTCCTACCCCCGCTTTCCCCCCCTTTTCCGCCCAACCCATTAAAACTCATTAAAGCAGGTTAAAAATCTCCTAAGTTCGTTAAATAATAATAAAAGGCCGTCTACACTGGTTGCTAACGCTCTAGTGTCTGTGAACAGACAGCCCGCAGTTAACATTCAAGTTCGGGCATGTCTATGCCCGCGCAGACATAAAGTGATCTCGCGGACGTTCTAAAGGTAAATCTGCCAGACCGACACTATCAAACTTTGCACAGGCCTACAGTTGCGAAGTCTGGCAGGCATTCTGCAGACATGCCCGTGGGCAAGTCCGCGTAGTGAATTCCCCGCTTTACCGATCCGTAGGGCATGTCGGTTACTTTGGTTCTAGTAAAAAAATCCTCATTATAAAGTCTATCATGCAGAGAAACACTGAACACAGTCGTCTCTGTTGTTAGTTGAGCGGCTTTGAGCTTCCTGGCTTGTATGTACAATAGTGAGGGACTGCTTCTCAGATATATCATCACTTTTTATACACTCTTGTTTGGAGTGACACCCAAACGCTAGCCAGCTGTATTGGAGTCGATACCTCTCTATCGAATTTGGACTTGGACCTAGTTGGACAATTTATCTTAGGTGATAAGGTATAGGCATCCATACTCATCAACAACTTCGAATGTAGTGATACCAACAACTAGCGATTAAGTCAATATAATATAATATTTGTATTATTTTCATAGTTATGAAAATATATTTTAAATGATTTGTTTGGAACAACATTCAAAAATAACAAACACGTCTTTAGCCGTCTAGTGTTTCTAGGGCATGTTGTGGTTTTTATTATGCCAAGGTTCGTAATCGTTTGTTGTCGTAAGTTTTACAAAAATATATAGAATTTGCATATCTTCCAACATTATTAAAATAGTCTTAAATGGCAAGTTTGAAATAAATTCTCTTAGTTTTATTTATCATTTTAAATTTCTTTCAAAAATAACAGATTTATGAACAAGCGTCTCCATTGCCGTAACCAATGAATTTTTAATATTCTGTAGTTATAAACTGTAACAGATGTCTGCTTTTTATCTAAAAATAAGATCCTAATAAAATTAGCTTATTTTGTTATTATTTATAAGAATTTGTGTAAGATACTTTAAATAATAAAAACCCATTTATGAATAAATTACCAAACAAAATTTTATTTTTGAAAGAAAATAAAACATACAGAGGTATGTATCTACACATTGTCCAAATAATTCGACCGACCTGCGTTATAGACCATAACAAATTACGAAAATCTAAACATGTCCTTTCTAGCGCGCGAAATAATTACGTTAAATATATTCTGTTAAAGTACGTATGAAGAAACAAATATTATGAAGACAGCGACTCTTTGTCTGGGCGATTAATAAATTTGTAACAATTGAATAAAACTATATTTATGGATTCTATCGCGTTTTATTTACTTATTATATCTTATTTTTTAGTTCCCGACGTTTCCGGTACTTTACAGCATCCATCGTCACGGGGTGGACTGAGATGTTTGACGTTCCAATGTCATAGCCCGGTTACCTTCAATTTCTTAATATTAATTTCCGGTCCTATCTACATCTCATCCACCCCCTCCCTCCCGTCCCCCCTTGACCATGGGTGATGGAAAGCACCAGAAACGTCGGGAATTAAAAAATAAGATGAAAATAAGTAAATTAGACGTGAAAGAATCCGTGAATATAGTTTTATTCAATGTGTTGTATTCGCGTAAATTTAAGAAATCAAAATTTGTAACAAAACATTTTTTACAAATTTTTCAAGAAAATAACAATTGCCGCCAGACGTACCTATAAACATAGATGCAAGTGGAGTCTTAAGAGATCAAGACCGTGATTTGTGGCATTCCTTGGGGAGGCTTACGTCCAGCAGTGAATTTGTGGTGAGCTATAATGATGATGATGATGATGATGATGATGACAATATGAATAAAAAGGCCCATTCCTAACTGATTTTTGTTTCACATGGTTGTTAATAATAAACACAATCATATTTCAACACTTCAAACTAAAATAGTCCGGCCACTGCGTCGTCGCGAAACTGCGCATTTTCATAAACATAATGTGAACATATAAAGAAGAACGGAAATTCGTAACGCGCTCACAAGGCCTTGTATTAGTATTAAAGGCAATTTATGTCGCATCGTTGCTTAAGTGAATATACAATGTGCACGGACATGCGACGGGTAGGCAAAACGCAAGCAGTGAATAAAATCGAGGTCTAATATTCTACGAGGGGCAGTTGTTCGATTGATCGCTGTTGACATGGGCGCAGCAGCGAGGAACGCCCGTCCACACGTCGTCACCAGATGGATTTGCGTTCCAGTTCCGTTAGTAACACAACGATATACATATTATGTGGTGATTTTGATGTTATTAATCTGCTAAAGGATATACATCTATTTTGTTATAGATTTTTTCTGCTCATTTCTTAGTTCTGAGGTCATACATACTCTGACACATACGTATGTCAAATTTTGATAGTAAAAGCATATAATATATGAAATTTTGTATTTATGTAAAATAAATCCGAAATCTTTTAAATATTACCGTCTATATTTACTATATCTTTATTAGACAAGAAATTAAATATTTCTTAAAACAAGTTTCTGTTGTAAGAATTTCATATTATGTTTACATATTATGGTATTTTTGTGATAGCACTGTTTTATCATTTTCAATTAACTACCCTCTGTCCGTTCAAACTAATAATTGTATTTTATATTATATTATTCATAATATTGTAAAACTTATAATTTAATGTATGTACATATGTTATAAAAAGTATTACTGTTTTAATACCCTATTTTGTAAAATGGGTTCAGTACTTGCAAAACAATTTGATCGCAGTGATCTTTAAATTTAAACTTTATTAAATATATTTTTATAGGATAGGGTGACTGACGAGCACACACTCGACTTGATAGTAAGTGGTTGCTGTGGCCCATAGACATCTGCATCTATCCTCGATTACGAATCATAATGAAGATGCGTTGTCGCCCGAGAGGACTAAGATGATGCAATGCCTCGTTCCTAGTAAAAAGGGTATCCGGTTCTCTACACTCACCATACGAAACACAGCAGCATTAAACTACTATTTCATGCTGGTATTCTGTGAGAGAGTGGTCCTTCCCCGGTCGAGCCGACCTATTCATGCACACGGTACGTGAGGTTATATGGTCATCGGGTTAATATGGTAATTTTCATATAACTCAAAAACTACAGCCTTTATTGCATAGATGAATCTGTGATACGATAACTTTTCATCACTCAATCAAATAATAAAGAGTTCAAAAGGGCAATGCAATTATCGACGCCATTTTAACAGTCGACATTATAGTAAATGTTTTAGTCAGGTTAAGTATGGTGTAGTTAGTTTTTTTTAAGTTAATTTTTCAGTGTCCAAATCCTCATATTGCCTAAGCTTGTTTGTTTTGGTAATTTTATACTATCACGGTCACTTCGTTTTTGGCTCTCGAAAATCGAAAAATCATCCTTCGTTTTTATAGCGGGTTTACGAAAAAAATTACAGGAATAAAAAAATTAAACATATATTGGTTTCAGGTTGGTTTCACAAATAATCGAATGAAGTTGTTTAATTTTTTTTCATGATCTACACAAAAAAACGAACATTTAAAAAAATTAAAAGTGTTTACTTACTCATTCTTATTTTAGTGTTTTATTGAGTGTAAAATCGAGCGAAACGAGCTCGGGACTTAGGGCATCCCGACTCGGACAGGTTAGGTTAGAAGGAGATGGCGGGGTTGAGTGAGAGAGCGAAACGAGCGAATAGACCCCGCCATCTCCTTCGTGGTTATTTTTTTATAAACCACTCAGAAGTAGGAGCCCCCCCCCCAGCGGGGCTCCATCAACCGGGCTTTCCTCGACTGCGCAGGAGAGAGTTTAGGGAGGAAAGCACGACGCCACTCAACGATGCCCGAAGTCCCGAGCTCGCTTCGTTCGATCTTACACTCAATAAAACACCAAAATATCAACTTTTATAATTATTTTCATTATCTAGAGCGTTTATGATAACATTTAAAGTCAGAAAATCGTATAAAAACTTTAAGTGAGATAAAAAAAATTATAAACAAACATTTTTCAATGTTTTTTTAAATGTTTGTTTTGTTGTGTAGATTAACAAAAAAAATTATAAACTCCATTTAATGCTTTTTAAAAAAGTTATGAACTATTCGAAGAATATATTCGAAGAAGTTGGTTTATTTATATTTAAAGTGATAAAAACTATATGATCTATCTTCAGGTGAGATATTTTCCATATTTTTTTTTCATAAATCCGTCATATAATCGAAGTAAGTTGCGGTCCCCTCGTTTAAAAAAACGAGGGGACCGCAAAAGTATAAAATTACCTTTGTTTTTTTTAAATATGTTAGTTATAGTATACGGCTTCGTATGTTCGTCTCTGTCCTCCTGTTTTGTTTTTATAGGGCGGCCAAAACTTAAGGTCCCCTCTAAGGCCACCATATTACCCTCATGCACCTGATACTACTAATATAACTGCAGCTTGGCTCTACCACTGCCCCTAATACAATTGGTACAAGATATTTACAAGGCTCTCTTCTCCTTCATCACCAGCCTTTAAAGTCTACTATTGAACATGGACCTTTTCCGTTGCAGTCTCGCACCCTCGACGCCTCTCCTCATCTGTGTGGTGTCGGTGTATGAGAGAAGATCCCCGCATTCCTCCTTGAGGTCATATGAGGTAGCTATGCGGTATGGCAAAAATACATGAAACGGAAATGCACATACTAAATATGGCGGTTACGACAAATTCTGCCTATAATAGAACAGAGGCCCTTGTATAACAATAGACTGTTACGAATTGATCTTGAAGATTCAAGGTCACCGAAAACTACTACGAGACATATCGGAAGTGAACATAAAATTTAATACTTTTTTAAGAAAACTAAACCAACTGTTACATAATTTATTAAATTTAATAGAGCTGTCGGAGTCTCGTCTGGCGTTGAAGGAGAAACTGTGCCGCGGAACTTTGCGCACGACGGCGGCGTTGGGCGCGGGCGACGCACACCTCCGCGGCCTGCTACTCTATCACCTGCACGCCGCACTGGCAGAACGCGCGCGCCGTTCGCCAGACCTATATGACGTAAGTACTCCCATCTGTCATAGAAATTTCGCTGGCAAATGACGCTGGGCACTATTGTTACAAAAGAATGATTAGGGACAATTTGTAAACACAGGCGCTGAGACTCTGTTTTTAGAGACGCGGTACTAGAATATTTAAGGATGCTTTTATTATTTACTAGTCACCCGGCCCTGCGCTTGGATATTGATATGGTGTTATTTAGTTCTAAGGTAGACAAAGTCCATTTATTTTATCAATTTTAAGATTTTTCCAAAAAATCTTCGAGTTTTTCGGAGAGATTATAGCCTAAATCTCCTGGCATTACTCCTTATCTATTCCTAAAGTCTATTAGTCCGCACAGACAGACATACAGATAAACATTTTTGCTTCCTTCGAAATCCCGAATTAATATTCCTAAAAGGTTTTTCGAAACGGAATTCCGACTGTATGTGGCCGGCCTGAAGAGCGTCTGTATGGCCTACAGATAATTATTGTTTTAGGGTTGAATGTTTGTTCTTATGTAATTAAATGTCTCTAAAATGCCTCATCGGTTTTTTCGAAACAGAATTCCGACTATATGTGACTGGCGTGAGGCAGGTTTAGTGAATTTGTTCAGATTCTCTGATGTTAATTTACCGCCAACACCGATAGTTCCTGGTGAACTTGGCCTAACTTTTACACTTATACTCGCATTATTCTGATTGGATGAGATGGTTAGCAGCACTCGCAAACTACCTTTCTTTTCTTAAACAATCCGTCAGCGCAAAAAAATCAAGTCAGCGCTCAGCATGAAATCAATAGATAATTTTGATACCGATATGTAAACAGGTAGTAAAATAAAAAAAATGTACAACCGACTACAATATATACATTTTTTATACTATAAAGGTGGCAAACGAGCACACAGTCCACCTGATGATAAGTGGTTGCTGTGGCCCATAGACATCCACATCTATCCTCGATAACGAGTCAAAATGCAGATGCGTTCTTACCCGTGAGGACTCTTGTGAGGGCTCTTTTCTAGTAAAAAGGGTCTCTGGTTCTCTACACTCACCAAACGAAACACAGCAGCGTTAAGCTGCTATTTAACGCTGGTATTAAATAAAATGAGAACATCATCCATATAGTCGAAGTCAATTAAATACGCATTATGAAGGATAACTTAAAACTAGTCAGATTTTGATCAAATTTATATGGGACCACATGAGAAGCAACAGCTCTCAAATAAAAAAAGAATCATCAAAATCGGTTCACCTATAAAAAAGTTTAGAAGTAACACAAATAAAAAATACAGTCGAATTGAGACCCTCCTCCATTTTTGAAGTCGGTTGAGAAGAACTTGTAAGAATTCTGAGGGTGCTTTTCGTTTTTCGTGATATGATCTGTTAACGTAATATTTTCCAAAAAGTAAATAATAAAATTAAATTAAATAGACAAACGTGCATGTCGGGTAGGTAACAATACTGCCACCAATAGTATAGTAACTGTCCTTTATAGGAAACTACCACACGTTTAAAAATACACAACAAAGGCATGTGAGTAAAGAAACCGACATAGTTTTGACTATGTTTCTGTATACAACCGTCGAGGCTGTTGCCAGATTTTAAAAATGTTCTTAATTGTAAGCAAATTACTGTTCAAACATGTATTCCAAACAACAATAGCATTTTTATATTCATTGATAAATTGATATTTTTATTTTTTTGGTACCCCTTTCGAATCGGACAGGAAGTTTTCTTAAATATTGTATACACAAATCTATAAGTCTACATAACTATAGATATAATCTTACTGCAAACTTCAATTTTACTGTCGTCTAAGTCTTCATTAGACGTGTGTTTCAAATATATCTGTTATATTATTTTAGGAACTGAAGTCAGAAATCGAAAGTACTATTGATCAAGCATACAACATACTTCAAGGGGATATATCAGCACCTCCGGATTTGGAACTCAGACGCCGATATTTAGGCCCAGGATGTGACAAATCACAAGAAGAGAGATTTTTCATACTTGATGAAAAGAAAAATTTCGTTATGTGTACTCAATAATATAACAATGTTATGACCATCAGCAATTTTTAAATAATGTTGCTTCATTAATACACGGGCAGAACGTTAAAAACTCATAAGTGATGTACAATAAATATCTTACTAATAAAAATATTTATTACTATTGTTTAGCGCTTTTATTCATGCACAAAGGTAAGTCATAGACTATCTCCTAAACTGTTTTATAAAGGTAAAAATTTGATCTTAATATTATCTCAGTATATCAGTGTATTTATGAAACTACAAAACGACACACACACACACACACGCACGCACGCACGCACACACTCACGCACGCACGCACGCACGCACGCACGCACGCACGCACGCACGCACGCACGCACGCACGCACGCACGCATGCACGCACGCACGCACGCATACACGCACGCACGCACGCAGATGATTGATGATTGTGATGTAGCTTTAGAAGCTACGTTACGATCATGGAGTGTAAAGATAAGGAGTACCGTCTCTGTATTAAAAAGTGTCCTTAGGAAAGCGCTAAATAAGGTTGACTCACTGTGGAGAGTAAATTTTAAAGAACTTTTTATTGCACAGACTTTCACCATAAACCTTTTTTATAACAATTATTTTATTGTTTTCTAAATTTTTATTTTCAATATCACTCTCAACGTATTTCACGGCAACTTTTTCTTGGTTATATTTACTAAATGATTTTAGACAACGTGAGTAGTTGAGGTTTATAATACTGCAGTTTCATTAACTACTGTAGTCACCTCAAATATTAAATTCCTCAACTCCGCACACTTCACTCCGTCGACAACTGCTAAGTTTATTTCATACCCTCTAGCTACTTTGGCGCTGTTGTGGAGAGTTTTTTAACCGTTTTTTTACTGCTTATTGTATTATATGCCCCTATTACACTCACTTCATCAGGGTCCTGAATGAAGGATGGGCGTGGCCTCTAATTAGGTACATCAGTTATTACACTACCTTGATTTTACACCCTTACTCTAGTGTTACTGTATGAAGAAAAAAAGGATGCACTAAACCCTTATCAAAATTGCGCTATATTTTACAAAAATTTGGTATCTAAAATCCACCAAATTCCATTAAGTTGTATCCTGTAAATGTAAAAGGAAATAAGAAAAAATGCGATTATTTGAAGACAATTACATTTATTTAAGTAATATTAGATACTAAAATCAACTAAATTAGACAATTCCGTTACATCTTCATGGTAATCATCACCTCCAGATAGCTCCAGCCTACACCTGCTTCTGTTCTTTTTTTTACATTTTTAGTAATTTGTCGAGGATATTTTCAGGTAGTTAAGTCTTTATGTGTGACAGATTTGCTTAAGATTTTTTTTATTTAATTTAGTATCATTATATTTAAGTTCATTGTTTCAGCTGACATACGCTTACGTAGGAAGCTTTTGACAATGTTTATAACGTCGAAAATCCGCTATAGTTCGGTGTTTAAATGTTGAAGCAACAGCACGCTGATGGCTAAGTCCACTAATTCCCGAAAGACATGCAACCTAGCCGCATTTTTGTAATGGGAGACTTGAGCCCAAAATTTCACTATATCATCACTATCACCTTCTTATTTGACCTATTGAATTCCATACCATTAGCTCCCACTCAGATTTATATTTCTTGCTATAAGCATACTTCCTTGGTGGCACTTCCATTTGAAATTTTCACGAAACAGTTAAAACTGAGCTAAAAGACTAACACGAAACTCGAAAGTGGGAAAAACCAATTCTTCTCAGATATTAAAGCTTAAAAGATTAATATAATGAAAAGCAATATAGCTACATGATAGCATAATGCAAAAGGAAGATAAAACAATTACGCATCAGCAACATTTTAGTCGGAGAATACCCGAACGATAGACTAGATAGACTAGTATTTTTATTAGACTGTGCTGCTAACTAATATCAAATTTTCCGCCTGATTCCAGATGTTTTTTAGCGTTTAGATATCTAAAAAGTGCTGTAGATCCTAGAATTGCAATAGATCTAGCGCCAAATGTGCTAAAACAGCAACACTGTCTTACTCAGTCATAGGGATGGACAAGTGAAAAAGTATATATATTTATTGAATCGATATTTTTAAAGTAATTGTAACAAATCATTTACTGTGTTTCGTCCTGCTAACTCTAGTTGCGTAACTCGAGTTTACTTCGTTTTGTGTGAATTTAAACTCTTGTAAACTCGAGTCGTAATTTTTCCGAGTAAGCACATCTATAGGATGCAACATCTCTCATTAAAACATCGAAGTTTATGTACGATATATCAATTTTTTCGATGTTTTTATCACCATTTAAATATATACATACATATATATGGAATTAATAATAATTTTGAACAGAATGAAACAAAGAAGTATAATAATCAAACATTATATTTATGTTAATTTAAAAAGTTTTACACTATTTATTTTTACACATTTAATTTTCTCGAATAATTATACGAAAACATGAATTAATGAAATATTTTTTACTTTTACGTTTATTTATTTCGAATTGAATTTTAAAATAACAATTTTGACAACCTGGCGCCTAGTAAGTGGTGTCTCTCCTGGGTGATTGTAGATCCAGCCTCTGAAAATAATAGCTCACGGGATACCGAAGTTGCCACGATAGACAAATAGATCTTATCTAGGCTATGAAGCCCGGGAAATAACTCATTCATGCCATCCCACATGCAATATATGAAATGCGTCTTCTGCTTTAGTTTTATTTCTTATGTTGTGGTGCGTTAATTTTTTGTGGTATTTCCATATTATGTCACCTTTAGTATTATCGTATTTTCTGAATACATCTACGAAACTATACTGAAATACAAACAGGTGAATACCGTTCATCCGTAAAAATCAATATTTCAGATAAATGATTGTAACTAAATACGAAGTACCGTAAGCCGATAAAATAATTTCCATTCCAAAATAACTATTACTTTATAAGACTGTACTTAAGCTATTCAATAAGTTAAAACTCAAATAATATTATAATTAATAACAAGAAAATGCATCAAATAATTTCAAACCATTTTCAATATTTGTAAACTTATCTTAATTAATTATCACAATAAAAATAACTACAATTTTACATCGAAAATGGAATTACTGATTGAAGACAATTGCACTTCTGAAGTTCAAGTATATTAATTATGTTTGTTGATCATAATTAAAATTTTCGTGATTAAGTTATTTCTGCTACTTTATAAAAAATTACGTTATGTAACTTTGACATATTTTGTTTCGAATATTTATTTTTCGGCAACATAAAATTCATGATAATCATCGTTCGCAACTTCTAACGTACCGAATTTTATACCTTCGAAAAGTTGGTTATTAAGTAACCTTAAGCCAAAACATTTTTCATGTTTTAACATCGCTCATGAATAACCATGTTTATGAACGATATATTGATGTTTGAAATAAATGATGTATCGTTTCCATCCCTAGTCACACGTGGAATAAGTGCCCTAACTCTCTTAGTGCCGATTTCACCAACGACGTCGTTGTCTAAGATTAACTAACCCGAGAATAAAGATATTCCGTACTTTTACTCTCGGATAACTTACTGTACATTTCACCATGCAAAACAACAGATTAGTTAGCCTCAGATTAACTATTCTTTCGAATAACGGTTTTACTTATCTGTGGAAGAATATTTGAATGAGCAAGTGAATGATTGTATAAAGACTCCCTTTGATTTCGCCGAATTCCCTGTTGAGTTCGGAAATTTTATGTACTCGTGGTTCAATGACGCTATCGCAGCACTAACTCTATGTATTATTCTGTGTGCTGTAGGTGTGCTGAGCCCACTAAAATCACCGATCGTTAATTGTGAATTATTCGTAGCATAAAACCTTAGTGTTGCCAAAAGCTGATTAATCGGAGAAATTGATTGATTCCTGTAAACCAAAACAGTTTTATTTTAGAGCAATTAATTGCCGTATTATGTACCTACGAACAATATAAATAGTTACTAAGACTCACCTTTCAGATATAAATTCCAAATGATCTTCAATTTTGATCAAAAGATTATAAGCTACTGATTTAGATAACCGAAATCTTAACCTAAAGTCTTCGTCATCATAGTCATAAAATTATTCCTTTCTTTTATCCACCTTGGACGTTTTACAACATAATATGTTTCATCTTCACTATCATCACTGTCACTGTTGTTAATCATTCTTCTCAAACGTTGCATTATGTGTAGCTATATACTCTCAATAATAATTATACTAAAAATGTATTAATCAAACAGCAATTCAGGAACAAGAAACTTGGACGTACGCGACAATTAAAAATGTCAAATAATTAACAGCTGACAGCCTGTCGGCCATTTTTAACCGAAGAATAACTCCGTAATCCTTCAAAATCGGGAGTATAAATCTTATCTCTTGGTTAACTATTTATTCTTGGGTTAAATTGTTGGTGAAATGTAAAATTTGATATCCTTGAATAACTTATATCATTACTCTTGGAATAAAACTTATCTGAGTTTGGTGAAATGGGCCCTTAGTGTTATAACACTGCACAGTGGCAAGGGCACTGCAGATCGGGTCAACTTTGACGCACTAATTAGGGACCCTTACTCCCTTTCTCTTATTACACTACCCTGAATCAGGGCGTAGGGACCCTGATTCAGGGTAGTGTAATAAGGGTATTACAGATGGACACATTTTCAACTATTCTCCTGTCATATGGTTGTCCTTAACTCTATACTCCATGGTCACAATACTACTACCTTTGATTATATACTTGTCTATGGTTCATAAAAGATAGCTTGATCTTTGCGACAGCTGTCAGTAAAAATCACGCCTAGGAAGTTCTGAATTTCTTAGTAGTACAGACACACTGACCTCTATATATACAAGTACGCTGGACTGGCTAAAAGCCGTGACATAATGAGGCAATTCGATTTGCGCCATTTTGGCGCTGACAGCAGAAGTGCACGTCCACGGAACTAATAATTGGGATAAGACAGTGCGACAAAATATATCGATAAAAATTCTATACCCAACCTATACCTAAATAAATAGAATGGACTCTGGATAGATGGACTCTACCCGTAACGTCCATTCTGTTTATGTATCATATTAATATAATGCCAATAGCATTCATCATCATTAAAGCCCTTCACAAGTCCACTGCTGAACATAGGCCTCCCCCAAGGAATGCCACAAAGCACGGTCCTGAGCCACCTGCATCCAACAACCTCCTGTATGTCTTACCAGGTTTTCACTCCATCTAGTGGGGGAATTTCCGACACTTTACCTACCGGTACGAGGCTGCCACTCGAGAACCTTTTTTCCCCATCGGTTATCGGTTCTTCGAGCAATATGGCCGGTCAATTGCCACTTCAGCTTACTAATCCGTTGGGCGATGTCAGCCACTTTGGTTCTACTGCCGATATTCTCATTCCTAAGTTTATCCTCCTAAGCATTCCAGCTTTGGCAGTTCCACGTATTCTGGGGGGCTTGACATATCGTAATCCATTGGTTCTTGATCGAACACTTAATTGCTTTTGTCGGTGGATGTTGCGCAAGAGGAATCTGCCAAAAACCGTGAATGTAAACGATGGCCAGAATTTGTAAATAAGAAATAAACTAAAGTAGGGCCGCTACCAAGTTAAAGCACAAATTAAATCTTGAGACTCGAGAAAGAATTGAATCTCTAGACTCGCACTTACTAAAACCCCATGGTGTTCTACCTCTGACTCCATCTGCACTACGGACTCCCCAAGCCCGATATGTGAATGGAGCCAGGAAAAATGAGCTCTTGGAAGCATCAAGTGGTGCAGCCTCACCAAAGTCGCGAATGATAGTCGAGTGGCATCGTGTCGCCAATCGCCATACCAACACTCCTCTTCCCTGACGACTACAGCGGTACAGGAAGAGGAATCTCCTCTAGCCGCAGCCTACTAACACTCATCCAACGTGGCTCAACATCATCAGGCGACCTTTCGACCCTTGAGTTTGTGGAAAAATGAGGAAAGAAGAAATAAATAAAAACATTCGAAATAATAATCTTATACTTTTATACTTACTGGTACTGGTACTACCAGAAAATATTGTCGGAATACTGCACTTTGAAAGTGGTGCAGTTCTCATGTCTAATAAAACAGTCGTCTGTGAAATGTTCCGAACAAGTATGATCATTTTGTTTCGGACGCCAATTCACAATATTTATGATTTTAAGCCATAATTTTAGTCTAGATTCAGTTGAAAACCTGTTAATTAATAAACATTTGATAATCATCTGTTATTGGCGACTTTGTTTGTTAACAGATATGGGCAGGAAAGAACATCGATAAGTATTATAGACAAGAACCTCGACTTAGGTCGGCATGCCCATAAAGTATGACATGACATGACTTCATAGGCGTGATTTTACTGACAGCTGTCGCAGAGATCAAGCTATCTTTTATGAACTATAGATAGAGTGTTGCGCTGCAATCGCAACAAAAACAACGGGCCAGATTTGAAGCGCTTGTGTGCGTGTTACGCACACAAGTATGCGTAGCTACTATTGTTCAACAAGCGTCAACTACGTCACTGCCGATGCACGTGGGTGAACTGAGTGATCCCAGCTCTTGAATATTTCCCATAAAAGTAGGTGAAAAAATATATACAAATATATAGTTTTTGAAGTATCTCTAATTTGTTTTAAATTTATGTGTGTATTATACATTAAGGAGTTTCTACATATGAATTACTAATAGGTAAAATATATTTGAATGAAAAAATAATACTATTGAACGTTTTTGTTTTGAATATTCTTAATATTCTTGTTCTGAGCCATTTTTTACAAGTCATTAAACTGAATAATCATTCTTACTATTGGATTTTTAATACTTGTAATAATTTTTATGCAGCAATTTGTTGTGTGTATTTAGACAATTGCGAATTATTTAATAACTGAAATGCCTTCACTTTCTTTTAAATTTTCGGAGATATTTAACTTTCATCCGCTTCGTCGTCATCTTTCCTCAACACTGTAACAGCCGCATTGATGCATGCAGATCCTCTCCGCGGGTTTTTCTTATTTTTTCTATTCACTTATTTCTGCAAATAGAAGATGTATAAATAAAAAGTTTAGATGCCACAGTGTGTATTTATAATTCAAATATATACATTTTGGATCATGATAAAACATATTTTTTTAAATTAGCTAACGCTCAATTGAGAAAATTTAAATTCAAATAACCGGCAACCCTGTGAACACAGCGTCAAATGGCGTTACATTTTAGGATAAAATTACACTTCATTAATTTAATTGTTATTCTAAACGCGTAGTTATTTAAAGTTTACTTACCGATAATAGGTAATTTGTTTAGTTGTTTTCAATCGTCTTTTGTAATTCCTGCACATTTTTATAGCGCAAAACGTCATTTTTATATGCCACATAATACGTGTTTACAGTACAATGACAGTGTCGTCACTGAGCGGGCAGGACGATCTTATAACTTATAAGCCAACACTTGGCTGATATTTTTTTGGACGTTTAGAGGCTCGGACTCTCTATATAGACAAGTATATAATCAAAGACTACTACAATAGGAATGTAATTTTTCTAGTAAATCAGAAGATACGGGTATACCTACTCTCCTTTTTGGTATAGTATAAAGAGACCTAAGACGACCACTTGACATGTTTCGTCTCTTTTTGCCTTAAATGAAAATTTAATTAGCAAAAGCGAAACCAGTATATTGACTCAATTTGTATATAATTGTAGGTTCTCTCTATGCATACGTTTGTATGTAATTACTCTAAGAATTTTTCTTTTCAAATTAATACTTAGTATATGTAACTATAATGTCATAGTTTATGACAATATTATAAAATTAAAAGAAATACATTAAAAAGCGACGTTGCCACGCAGTGCAAACTATTGGTATTGCGACATATCGACAGCGGTGTCTTTTGTCGGCGTGCCACCCGCGTGCAACGTTATCACTCTTCCAAGGGGTCAAGGCACGTTGTCTAAACTGAGTGTTCACTTTTACTGAATTTATTTTAATATTTATTTTGTTTGAAAATTTCACTTTTTTATTTTACGGGTTTTAATTTAATATTTAATTTTTCTACACTTCTACGGACTAGTATTACTTGTGGTTTCATTTATTGCATATATGTGGGACCCATTCTGTATATGTTCACGTTTTATTTTATTTTTTCGAAACGTAATCGATAATCTTTTCTTTAATTTGTTATTCATTAATCGCCATTTGCAGAATCGATTTAACATTGTTCCATCTGTAGGCATGTCAAACTGTAATCTGTCACTCGCACTATGCTACAACGTAATTACTAGTCTTCTCGTCCACTCACAGTTGCCTAAAGAAGTTACGGAGAATTGACCGTAATTTAGTGCGCAACGTATAAGTACCGTAGTGCCCGTCTAGAAGTATACATAGAAATCACGGTCAATTCTCCGTAGGAAACTTCGTTAGTCGAATGCGAGCAGGCGGGAGAATAGTTCTGTTTTTGTAAACCGCAATCGCTGCTTTCGACAAGTTAACACTAACCTTGTTTAACGGCACTAAGAAAACGTGCTTGACAAGGTGATTTGAAATTTATTTCAGTTAAGCTTGTAACTTTATTTAGTATAATTGCCAACAGTAACTGTGATAAATGAAAATACCACAAGTATACCACTATTTACTATGCCAGTTACCCGCCCATTGAGCACCTGCGCGATCCAGTTTAGTAGTATACATAAAAGTCTTTGCAGCAGTACGTAAAAAAACGTATATTGAATTTCTTGTTTGGAGTTTCCGGTTTTAATTTATTCTAATATTAATTAATCTAGACAAAACTGTAATCGATGACCAATTGAAGTACAGTGTAGCCAACTAAGTGAATTTTCCACTAAAACTGGTGGCTTCGACCCTACTTTAGCGGAGAAATATTTCTATTAGTAGCTGGCGGGTTTACTCGTATCAAGTAGTTTGGTAGAATTCAGTTTCAATTAGTGGGAAGATGATCACTAAAACATTAAGCCACTTACACGTTTCGAAATATATTTCTACTTCATTTAAGGACAATTTACTTTTACTATGTAAGCAGCACTGATTCGTTAGACATTACGTGACGTCAGACGATCCATCCTGGTGGTGCTACACTATTCGCTGGGATGCATCGTAGAATATTTCAGTAGTAGCTTACTCTAATGCCGTATTCTTATACTATTTCTTAGGACACTATTTCGAAACCACAGTATACACAAAAGTTTCGGGATTTTTGCCTTTAAGATCCATATTTAAACTACTAACTACTGGTCAAATATCGAAATGCAAATTTTGTATACAATTACAGTACAGTAAACGTGATGATGGACACAAAAGATGATGGTGCCGCCAAAAAAGATTCAACTGAAGAAGAAGATTTAATTTAAAATAGGAGTTAGTTAAATAATATATTGTGATGTTGATTTGTTGATTTAGGTACTAATTCTATGTTGGTTTATTGATTATTTAGATAAAAAGTTAATGTAAACGATTAATTAATATATCTATTTTATTCTTACGTAATAAACAAAACTTTCTTTAGTGGAAAATTTTGGGATTATGAGTATTACCTATATATATATATTATTGTAGGGTGACTTTCTGTTAGTAGTTTTCTGGTGGTTTTTAGAAGTTGAATCTGGTGAAAATTTTAAGTATTCAACCAACTGGAGTGGCCATGCGCGTTAATTCCCAAACAAAAAGTCTGTCAATGTCAGGGGGACACAAGTTTGTAAAGAAAAAGTTTGTACTGTAAAGCACCCGAAACATGAGTCCCGAAAGTCCGTAAAATTAGTTTCATTTAATGTGTAGTGTTCGCGTAAAACTAAGAAGTCATAATTGTAAACTTGTCGAAATTCTAAAATATTTTCAAGAAGAATAATATTTGTGACAAGGGTAATAATAAAACTATTTAATCTATTGATATAATTACAGCTATATATTACCTCCCACTAATTCAAGGTTGGTACAGCAGTATCGGCTAACCTCCTTTTATTCATAACTTGCGGTATGAAATATGATTTATTAAAATCTCCTATGCAGATGATACTGCATTAATATTTACTGATGACGCTGGGATTCTGTTCGTGGATCTACTGAAGAAGGTCTTGCTAGGATTGCTAAGTGGCTGATCACTAACCTAATTATTTTAAATACTTTAAAAACTAGTTACATATTATGTTTTACAAATAATATTCGAACTCAGCCTATAATTTCCAAATTAAACTTCATACTTACTACGATCCCTTAAGTACTAGTTGCAGTTGTTCAATAATTAGTAAGGTCTCTGAGAGCAAGTATTTAGAATTCATAGTTGACCAACATTTGTCATGGCATAGACGCATTGAATTAATCATGAACAGACTTACGAAACTTACATGGACATTTAAAACACTAAGACGAAAAAGTTACTATACCAATAATACATTTCTTTTGCTCAGTCTATCTTAGTATATTGTATTCCTGTATGGGTGGAGTGAAAGAAATTTAAATTTATTAAAAGAAATATAAAGAAATTTAAATTTACTAAAAGCTATGCATTTTAAACCAAAAAGATTCCCTACAGAAGACCTTTATGCCATAAGTAATGTACTTACTGTTAGGAAACCGTACATCTTATATTCAGTTCTAAGACTGCATAAAGGTATAAAGTTTAACCGTTGTATTGTCTACATAATGATTTCTTATATTTACGCGAACACTATACATTGATTAAAACTACTTTTACGGATTTTATCGCGTTTTATTTATATTAATTTTAATACCCGGGGTGCATTAATATATAAATAATAATGCACGGGGGACTGAGGTGACTGACGTCCCGATGTCAAAGTTAACCCGGAGTACCTTCAGCTTTTTAATTATTGTTTTTGGTCCGATCTACGAATGAATGAACTAATTGTATTTTGAAGTCTTGCAATGGTATGCTTGGGTTTAGTTTTAATTTTATTAATTATAGGATCCCAAGCAGGTGGTAGTACCCAGCCTCCTTCTCTATTGAAATTAGGATGTTTTTTAATTTCAATAGCCTCACGTATCATCCTTGGTAGGAATCGATGTTTTTTCGCGAGGATTTTTGGTCTATCAAATCTGATGTAATGGTTGGGGCCATCTAGAATAGAAGTCTGCAGTTTGCAATCATATGTTGTTAAAACTGTTTTAGCTGGGAGGCAATATGTAAAACATTCAGCGACTCTATACAACACACTTTAACAAAAATTCATCACATGAACTACCATAATTGCAAATATATTCTAACCGAATGGCTATTATTATTTTTTATATTTTGGTGTGAATATTATTATTTTTTATTTTAATTTTATAGTTAATTATTATATCATGCAAATAGTAAGTAAGTACTTTAGAAGAGTTGAGTCTCCTAACATAAGTTTTTATACTTAAAAGGAGACATCATTCCCGGTTATAATTTATGTATGATCGTTTACCGAATAAACTATTTTTATTTATTATTATTATTAAACCAATATTAGAAAAAATTACTACTTTTTGTAATACTTTATTATAAAACCTAAACAAAAAATAAAAACCTGTTTGGCAGACAAACCCGAATAGGTTAATTAACTTATCGATAGCTAAAGTTGCGGCGCTCACTACATTGCAATACTTTCAGTTGCAGTGATACCAGTTTAATTTTACAAAAATTGCATACATGTGCTACGAAGTGGCAAGTTTTGATTCGACTTATTCGGCCTTTATTTAGGCGAGTTATCGATTACATATATTAAATTATAATATATTCAGAATCGTGTTGGGATTGAGCTGAATATATAAATAATAAGTATTCAGAAAATACGAGTTTTAACGATAATATTATGTTAAAAGTATTCACAGATTAAAAGCCACGTTGTCCTTTTGTAGATTTGACGGTTTTGATTGTTTTTTGCATGAAAATACATTGCAATTCGGCATTTTTTTCGGAGCTTAATTGACTGGCACGATCACTTACATAATGGCGCATGACGCGGAGCAACTAGTTTTATATAACAGCTATGAGTTGGACTCTCGTACCTTTTACAGAGGGGTCTGCCTTGCAATGCCGTCTGCTTTGGTTTAATACTCAAACGGTGGAGAGCAAGTTTAGTTGTTAGTATTACTGCCAAGTGCCAATAAATCTAACAGCTGCCACAAGAATTATTTTTCACATAGGGATGGGCAAGTGATGAAAAATCTATGTTTATCGTATCGATAATTATTGCGTGATAAATATCGATATATAGTCATGTTTTGCATGATGTAGTAAGATTGTTTTGCTTATTCGCGTTAATGTAATGTTGTCCATTCCGCTCGCACTACTTTGTTTTGCTCAACAATGCCACTGTGCTTGTCTTGCTGCGGGGACTAGTTGTACAGTTTATTTCTCATAATAAGAGTTAATAATCTTGTTTGACAACTTTTATATAAACTGTTGTTCTGCAGACAGAGTTGAAAAATATAAAAGAACTTCCAATAACAAACTTAACAAGAAGCCTAGATGGCCAGCCTTCTGGCTTATGCGTTTGCAATTTTTTTATTAATTCGGAATAATTTAACTTCTAGGCAATAGAATTTTCTATGGAAAATATTCCAAAATATGACAGTCTTTTCTGACACATAGTAGAAACGTAGGTAAATATTTTAAATCTTTTAATGTACTAAAACTTCGTTTCCGTTTAGCGACAGTTATCAGACAGGTATAGTCTGCAAGATATGAAGTGTTGTCTACACATTTGGGAAAAATATCCTGCCAATCATTATTTTTAATAAGCCTGAGAAATGTATGTAGCTCTGCTCATTTAAAATCTTTAAATAATGGGTTCAAGTTCATAAGTTCCTGAACCAATTTACAACTAGACAAATCACATTATGCCCATCTTTTCAACTGATTTACAAATCAACACAGGCTTTTGGCCTTTTAGGAACTATTTTCATTTTGTATAAAAATGAACACGTATCATAGATTTTTTTTAGTTTGTCAAGTTACCAATGTACATTTAATTGTATCAATCACAATGTATAAAAAACGTTTATTTTAAACAACTCTTTAGGATCAGTTGGTGTCTCACCTACGGCTTCGACCACAAATAATATTTTCGGGCTGGCTTAAAAATTGGATCTATCTGTTATTAGAGCAGATGAAAAGGCTTGGTACTGTTTCAAAATTCTGACTAAATTTTTAAACCATACGACACCTTTGGTAAATCCATAGATTCAGACTGCATAGCTTTTTTTTGTGCGAGCAACTATGCAGGTCTAGAAAGACCAGCATCACTGCGACCTAAAAAATCTCTTGTGATCGTTGCTATGGCTATAATTTACTACTAAGCCCTTTGTCTTCAGTGAATAGGAGTTGCTTAGCTGTAAGCAATTTCACTTCTTCTGGGCGAAGATAATTTCTCAAATATGTTACGTTCGCGCATTAAGGATCCACAATAGAGAGGCGTTTCTTCCCTTAAAAAACAAAACCGGCCATTCCTTGAGTTGCTCAGTCCCAGAATGGTCATGTGCTTTTTAAAACAACAGTGTCCACTCAAGGCTCTTGTCAGAATGTGCAGTGTATTTTTACCTAATCCCAGGGTTTCTAATGCCCCTATTACACCACCCTGAATCAGGGCTCTGAATGAAGTGTGGGCGTGACCCCTAGTTAGGGACGTCAATTATTACACTACCCTGATTTTACGCCCTTAGTCATAGGGATGGACAAGTGAAAATAGTATATATATTTATTGAATCGATATTTTTAAAGTAATGGTAACAAATCATTTTTACTGTGTTTCGTCCTGCTAACTCTAGTTGCATAACTCGAGTTTAGTTCGAGTTGTGTGAATTTGAACTTGAGTTAACTCGAGTCGTAATTTTTCTAAGTAAGCACATTTATAGAATGCAACATCGCTCATTCAAAACATCGAAGCTTATGTACGATATATCGATTTTTTGATACATATGGGTTAAATAATCATTTTGAACAGAAATGAAAGAAATGAAGTATAATAATCAAACATTATATTTATGTTATTTTAGGAAGTTTTACACTATTTATTTTTACACATTTAATTTTATCGTTATTATATAATTAGTAAAAAATTAAATATTGTTTTACTTTTACGTTTATTTCTTTCGAATTGAGTTTTAAAATAACAATTTTGACAACATGGTACCTAGTAAGTGGTTTCTCTCCTGGGTGATTGTAGATCCAGCCTCTAAAAATAACGCTCGTGGGATACCAAAGTTACCACGATAGGTAAATAGATCTTATCGAGGCTATGAAGCCCGGGAAATAACCCTTACATGATATCCCACATGTAATATATGAAACTCGTCTTCTTATTTCTTATGATATGGTGCGTTAATTTTTATGGTAGTTCCGTATGTTACCTTCAGTATTATCGTATTTTCTGAATACCTACATCTACGAAACTATACCAAAATACAAACAGGTGAATAACTGTTCATCCATAAAAATCAATATTTCAGAAAAATGGTTGTAATAAAATACGAAGTACCGTAAGCCGATAAAATAATTTCCATTACAAAATAATTATTAACTTATATATAAGACCTTACTTAAGCTATTCATTAAGTTAAAGCTCAAACAATATAATTATTAATAAGAAAATGAATAAAATAATTTCAATTCATTTTCAATATTTGTAAACTTATCTTAATTAATTATCACAATAAAAATACCAACAATTTTACATTGAAAATGGAATTACCAATTGTACTTCTGAAGTTCAAGTATATTTATTTTCGGCTAAAAGACTAATCGCCTGTTTGTTGATTCATAGTTAAAATTTTTAGGATTGAGTTATTTTATACTCGTAAACCTTCTAACTTTAAAAATTTAGGCATTACCTAACTTTTGACATAATGATTTCCTTAGATTAAAAATTAACCTTAGATTAAAGATTAACTTTTGACATATTTTGTTTCGAATATTTATTTTTGGGGCATTCCCAATAAATTCCAAAGCCTACATCGAGGCCAATTTTTGACCCATCGGGGTACCATATAAGGCTACCGACCTCACAGATAACCTATCCATTCATCCAGTCTTCTCTGGAGGATAGTCCCACCATATACTTTTTATTAAAGTGTATATTGGATTATATCTGAGATCATTCATAAGACCCATGTTTCCTTAATTGAGTAGAGCATGGATCTCAATTTTTAGGAAAGCAAGCGCAGACCGCCCTGAGCATTAAACCTTTACAAACTAGCCCTCGCCTCTTGGTCTTAATAAAGATCAAGGGGCGTTAGGCACAGAAGTGTATTAAGAGCTGCTCCAGGCGATGTTCGCATTGCTCCAGTTGCCATTGAGCAGGCATTCCTTTGTAGACTATGTAGTCTGTCCGCAGTCGTCATTTGGTTGGCCTTATTACACCAGACAATAGAGTCGGAGGTGATAATCGGCCTCACTATGCTGCCGTACAGCCACAGGATCATACTGGGAAGCACACCCCAGTTGGTGCCAACCATACGACTGCACGTACTTAAATAATGTTAGCCATATGGCATACGTTACTAAGATGAGAGTTATACGTTAGTTTTTAGTCGATTGTTATGCCCAAATACTTAACTTCTTCGATAATTAAAAGAATCAGGCGTTACTTCGAAATCCACTATATTGAAGTTGTTAGAGCTAAATTTGCTTATCCGTGTAATCCGCGTAATAAAATACAATGATGTGTCCTGCCTAGTCTGAAGAACACCCACTTACCACCTTCCCTCATTTGAGTACACTATCCCCATCACCACCACTTCCGGCACCACTCCAGCGCCTTTCCTCCCAGCACCACCAAACTACAAACGACACACCACCCTTGATAATACGACGTGTGTTGCGCTTCTACACGACGCATCCTCAGATGAAGAAGACTCTGCGGAAGCTGACACTATCTTCGTCACCACTAACCCCATCACCACCTCTCCTAGCACGCTCTTCGCTTTTCACATGCTGCTATTTATACAACTCGTTTAGTAACTTTTTCAGGTCGCTGCTCATTTAGTACGTTACCGTAGAAACCACTTCACCTATGGATGCCTCGTGTAGAGGCAAGAAATGTATCGTGTTATCGAGAGTGGTGTGTCGTCCCTAGCGTGGCGGTGATAGGTGTGGTGGTGTGCTGGGAGTGGCAACAGGGATAGTGCAATCGAAGGGGATTGGGAGGTGCTCTTCAGACTGGGTAGGACACATCATTTTATTTCATTACGCAAATATGAGAAAATTATGTTCTAATAATTTCAACCATATGAATTGAAAAACACCCATTAATATTGAGCCAAATTCTGGTTTGAACACGTAATGACGTACGTTTTAATTTTCGTGCCATGTTCGCACTATTATTGTAACCTTGACCTCGACAATCATTCATGTCTTAGTCAAACACTTGTACAATTGCATCAAGAAAGAGGCAAGTAAGTCCTTGTTGCGAAGAATCACTTACTGACTTGTAAGCAACAAAATACTCGTGCTTTGACTTCCTAATTAGCGTCAACAAAACGTAATGTTAGTGATGAGAGTGAGTGAATTGGTTGGTGATCGGTACCCGGTGATAGGGTTTCGGTTGATTTCGGCGCCCCCCTCCCGCCAATGACGGCCCCCATTGCGGTGGCACCGCTTGCACCGTCCTAGGGCCGCCATTACTACTGGTTAAACACTTGGTCGATAAAAGAAAGAGATTGAAAATAGTAGCACTTCGCATTGTCACTAACGCAAACCAAAAAATAGACTTTTTATAAATTGTGTTATAATTTGAATTATTGTATAATGTAGATTTAAATTAAATAAATGCTTTCAGCGCCGTCTCTTGGTTGTATGGGTATTTATCATTAGGCCAAGTTTCTTTAACATATTTGTAGATATTAATAACCATATTTTTTCATTCTAAGTAAAACTAGTACTAAACCTAAAATTATAAATTAAATTAAAATGATATATATACATACTTTACCTACATGCATCTTTAATAAATTATGAAAAGTTTTTTTTTATTACAGTTGCTGTTTTTTAACCAACTTTAAAGTACACTCCGAACCAAGAAGTTTTAATTAAAACTACTAAACAAAATTCATTAATATTCTATTTCTATGCATATCTTTGGACTTTTCTTTTTCGGAGAAGTAAAATCTGTTGATTTATCTCTCGACGTTCTTGGTTATGTCTCCATCATTAACCACTCTTAATAAAAACAATTATCAACAAAACAAAATAACAATAATTAAATAAACAGCAATTACTAAAATGGCCTCCCGAATGTTGGCGAACCCGTCTTGCCCTTGCAATGTTTTTGCCGGTAAAACGAGACATTACGACAAATACACAAGATGGAAAGAGATAGATAATAGATTGTCAACTTCACAGTCGTTAATAAGGTAAATGACCTTTTGTATCGCTGCTAGTTGACCGTACTATAGTACATTACATACATTCCATAACACCTCGGTGTATTCTACAGTTCTACTACCAACTAATATCAATGGATTCAATTTGTTTTCTCACAACACCTAACAAAAGCGAGTAACAGGCTAGTGCTCCTATTACACTACACTAAATCTGGGCCCCGAATTAAGGGGAGGCGTAGATCCTAATTAGAGACGTCAGTTATCACGTGATAAATATCGATATATCGCCATGTTTTGCATCATGTAGTAGGGTAAGAGCCAAAATTTTATTACTGGACATTTTGACGGCAGTAAAAAGACAAAAGCACATGTTGCTTAATGTTTTGTATATTAAATTATGAAATATAACATTTTAAAATATATCGAAATTGATACGAATTCAATACTCTAAAATAAACATCGATATTTTTTCCCAAGCCTAGGTACTTAATGTCAGAGAGCGAATCTTGGAGCGGCGGAACGTCATGCCACCTGACGATAATGATGATAATAATAATGAATTTCATTTACATTATACACCATTATTTTAATAATAAATAACTTTAAGCTACAATCCCTTGTTTTATTTCACACTACGCCCTTTCACAAAAATTATTTCGACTCGCTCGTATTCTACTAAATAATCTGACTAACCGAATAAAAATACGCACGAGGCGAAATCGGTATTGTGGGAGCGATTCTATTATCGTATTAATATTTTATTATTATAATATATAACAATAGATAACAAATTGTTCAAAATTCCAAATCCACCCGCATAAATATGCAACTATCGATTGCAAGTTCTTCAAGAGAATAATAATCGAATAGATTCATTAACGATTATACAACACCACATCATCAAGCTGTCAAAATTATCAAGCTAAATTTGACAGAGTATAAGGCCAGCCCCATACGTACGGAATTCCGAAACGAAATCCCGAACGCAGCAAGTCCATATAAATTCAAGGACCCGCTACACACGTACGGTAATTTTCCGTACGGAATTTTCTCAGATTCGAGATTCCGTATGACCGCCTGTGTGTTCGGAATCCCACACGGAAAAATGCCGCTCCGAACACAAGTAGCATAAATTCCATACGGAACGCGCACAGTGTACGTAGCACGACCGACCGAAGCGAATAGATGATCCAGTATATGGAGTATTATATTTTTCATCATGAAGAATACTTGTTGTGTTCCGCATAACGAAAGCAAGCGTATTAACTTTATATCACATGGTTTTCCAAAGTCTGATATAGTACTCAAAAGTGGGTGAAAAATATTAATTGTGCATGATAGAAGCAGCCCAGCTCAAAGGAGCTGCAGAAGTTCTTTGTGTATCATAGCACATTATTTTTAAGGAGCTATTTACACCTGCACTTATATTAAAATATAGTAGAGAAAAAATAGTTCTGAATAGGCTTGTAATTTGGCTCTCTTAACATAGTGCTGGCTATCTTGTAATCTTACGGTGTTAAGAGGATGCACCCAGCAACGGCGGCGATGTGTTTTCTTATTAGCTAGATACAGCAACAATACAATCGCAATATCGTAGTCCATATTTGCTGGCTGAATATCTGTACTCAATGCCTAGCATCTCACAACTGAGCCGTGTTATTCCGAACGGGAAAAAAACGGATGTGTGTGATATATGTACGGAATCCCTAACCGGAATTCCGAAACGGAATTCCTTATGTATGTGGCGGGCCTAATACTTCAATGCTTTAATAAAACGTCAATTTTGTATTATTGTAGATTTAAATATTATCAGTCAAGTTGTTATCTAAAAAAAAAGCTAGATTATCATATTACAGAAGAGCATAATCACATTTTAAAATTGATACATTGATTATACAACCTGCTCATTGAAAATATTGTAAAACTTACCTACATACCAGCATCTATATTATATTAAAATGTCTGGTCGTCAAGCATTACTATTGTCATCATCCAATTGCCATGGATATGCTATGTTAGAATTTGCTAAAGAAGAAATTAGTGCTTTTTTAAATAAGTGAGTAAATTGATGCTTTAGACCTAGTTATAGTCTAAGCTAGGTACATACATACCTATCATCTGAGGTTATATAATTAATTACATATTATATGTAACGTAAAATGCTCTAATTTGACCTACCTAGCCTCACATTACTTAAACCGATTAGGTATTTGGATTTCATTATTAGGCTATTTTAGTTAGAGATTTCTATAGTACGATTTTATCCCATGGCAAACGCTTACTTTTGTTTCTGGCAAACAAGTTGTGAAATATCTGAAAACCAGAATTGTGCAAATGGTGGTCGCTGATATTTTGCCTGCTCTCTAAAATTTCTTTGTGGGAGTATTTTAAACTATTTTTACAAATTTGATGTAACCATATTAAATGCAAAATAGTCTTCTATACTTCTCTCTAGGTTTCGGTCTTCTAAAACTAGTTTAAGTTGGTAAAATCAAGAGGCAATTGTATTTAATTTTTCATCTCTTGTATACCAGTTAGTTAAGAGAATTTTGTTGTACTTGTTTATGGGTATTTCATAACGGAACCAATTCATCTCCTTTATAGTGAACTGTACTGCACAAGCATTCAAAGAAAGTTGAACACATGCAACTGCATTATGTAAGAGCAAAGCTAGGTAGACAGATTTAACAAAAAACAGTGTTGAACAATGAAAATCATAGTAATACAATATCAGCCGTGTACATCCAAATGATAAGTAATAACCACACTTCCGCAAGTTAGACATCAGCATGCCCATATAGTTATTGTAAACTAAGGATAAATGTAATAATGGAACTTTAATTTCAGGAATAATATAAAGGAATTGTTATTTGTACCTTTTGCTCAAAACAACTTTGATGATTATACCAACAAAATTAAAGGAATTATAGATCATTGGGGATTCTCTGTAACTGGATTGCATACTTATCCAGAACCTAAGAAAGCAGTTAGCTCTGCTAAGGCAATCTTCATTGGTGGTGGAAACACATTTTTACTCCTTGATAGGTTATACACTCACAACTTAGTTGATCTTATAAAGACCAGAGTGCTTGATGGAAAATTAGCTTACATAGGAAGTAGCGCTGGAACAAATGTAGCTACTAAAAGCATTCATACAACAAATGATATGCCTATAATATATCCACCATCTTTTGAAGCCATTGGATTGGTGCCTTTTAATATCAATCCTCACTATACTGATAAGAATGAAAATGAAATGCATAAAGGTGAAACTAGAGACCAGAGAATTAGCGAATATATTAGCATGCCTCATGCAAATCCAGTTTTAGGATTAAGAGAAGGTTCTATATTACATGTAGATGGTAATTCATTAATTCTCAAAGGAGTTGCTGGTGCTGTCTTGTTCCAAAAGTAAGTAATTTGAGTTATGGCCTAAAAATTGCTATGAATTAATAAAATATTCATATTGAATTGAAACTAATTTCAGGGGAGGAAAGAAAACAGAATATAGTGTTGGACAAAATATATCATTTTTATTGGAAGAACAGAAAAGTTATTAAATTGTATTTTATAAACCTGTACCTACATATTATTTTATGACAAATATATTTATAATGAAGCAGAATTCATATATAAATATAAACAGCTTGTTAAAAGTATGAGAATGTAGTTTTTCTATTGATATCAAATTCATTTCATAATGAGATAATCTTAACTATTTGACAGTCATTTAGAACATGTTGATAAATAATGTTTCAATGTTTATCACTGCACTACAAAGATCACATACGTAATTTACTCTTAATAGTTAGAGCATAGTGTTTGAACATACTTCACTGTTTAACACGTTCCTGAAACAAAGTATGATATGTTCCCCATTTTCAAAAGTACACTTTTATTTCGTAAACACTACACTGTTGCATAGTTATGACTAATGATTTGGTCTTTGTCAGCCAGTTACTGGTTCTTGCATCAGTAAAGCTCGAGCAGCATGGAATAATGAAGGTTGTGGTGTTACACGAGATTGGCCAGTCCGTTCTGCTGCTGGTAAATGACATAAATATCTTCGTAAAGCTAAATCACGTCTTGCGCTTAACCCACGCGTAATTTCACAACCAGATCCAAAAAGAACTGCTCGCTGCCTTTTTCTCTTTTCTGTGGCAACCTATAATGAAATAGAAGTCATATACAGGGTTATTTTACAAAATATGGCCAAATTTGGAGAGAAGGTTCAGAATAAGTAATGTAGGCAAATCGTGAAGAAAAATTAATTCAAAAAATCTCAAACATTCTGATCTTTTTATTATCAAAACACATACCTGTATTGAAGCAACTGGATGCAAGGAATTAACATCTGGTGATACATTTTGTTTTTCAGTGTTCTCAGATAAGCCATTTTGTATTTTATTTTTCTCAGTATTAGAGTCTATTTTATTCTTTTCTATTTGAAGAGTCTCTGCATTCTTATTTAATATGCTCTGTACTGTATCTTTGCCAGCCATATGTAAAGACAGACCAAGCCGGGCCAGTACCCTTTCAGGTCGCCAACGATCGCGCGCACCTCCAGTGGGGGGAACTTGTTCGCGTCGGCGCGCATCAGCAACCAAACTTGCCCAGTCCACGCCCAATGCATCACCTAACCCGGCTTAAATGAAATTGGAAAAAAAAAATATAAATAAAATATTTTATAAATGATCTTTAATAACGAAATTTAGTTTAAAAACCCAACCCCCACTCTCTCATCCCTATAAGTCAGTGTGGGAGGGGCCTGAAGGGGGGAATGAATAAAATATGAATTTATATACATGAAACCAAGAGCCACTCACGATAGCACTAAGCAACATTGTGTTCGGGCGGTTTTATAACTTAGTCGAGCTCGAATAGCTTAAGCAATAGTTAAAAATGACTGCTTAAGTAGTTGATATAAGTATTGTTTGAGCAGTACGTGTGGCCTACATTTTTGGTAATAAACAAACATTGTACATACACAGTTGGCTCAAATTTTAATAAAATATCATTTCAAACAAATAACCTACTTCAGATATCGAAAAATATGTATATTATGTTTGTTCTTTTTTTTTAAAACGTTACTAAGATTTTCTCCTGTATCGTGGGGGCAGTTTACAAACATAAATTTCACGAGGACAAACATCCACACCCGGAACAATTTCTTGTAGGCCATGCAAATACTTGTTCCGTGCGGCATTCGAACACGCGGCCCTTAGCGCTGTAAATCATTGCTAAGCCACTGCGCCACAGAGCCGTGTTTCGTTTACATCAACGATCATCAGGTTATGCCATGAGTATCGTTAGTCTATCGAAGACTGGAATCAGTGTCAAACGTACGAGACATCTGGTATTTCAATCGCTAATCTGCCTCCAAAGTATGGTACTCATCATCATCCACCCGTAAAAGTTCAAAGCTGTATATTGGCCGTTCCCGTTATAAGGATTTGCCTTAATCTAACGCTCATACCTATGACGCTACTACCCACTATCCGTCACCGGTCTGGGTAATTTACAGCTGGCAAAAACGATTAATCCCGCCGTGCCGCCGTCTATCTACATCCAGTAAGATTTTTCTCACATTTAGCATAGTCGCCTCTTACGAGATCCAGACATATAATACGAGCGATATGTGCTGCAGCGGACTTTTTACAGACTGAAGATGAAATTTTTGAAGTACAAAACACAATAAAAGCCACCTATTGTACAACCTACCGGAGGGGGTAGTACGTTTGCGGGTTAGCGGACCCGCTATCTATATATTGAAACAGATACTTTGAGAATTTAAAACAATAATCATGGGATAAACCCTGTCACCCAGTGGAGTAGACAAGAGTACGGACTTCTATTTGACATCATCATGTCACACCTGTCTCGCTTCTTTCACATCTACGCAGACTTTTTGGTTAAGGGTACTTTGGGTACTACATTAATTTGGATCTTTTTCGATATATCGCCATTTCGGCAAACTTCCGTCTAGGGCGTCCCTTTCAGACTCTGTCAATCACTTCTGCAGCATAAATTTGCTTTATCATTCTTCCCTCACTCATTCTTTCTATGTGTCCAAACCACCGAAGCATTCCTTTCTCAAAACTCGTTACAATATCTTCTTGCTAAGCACACGTTTCTCTTATCACACAATTTCTCACCCATAACTCAGAGTCAGCCCTAACATAACTCCTAATGATCGCATTTTTACAGCATTAATATTACTTTTACGTTTCTTTTTCCACGCTCAACTTTTACTACCACACATTAAGGTAGACTAACACAGCATTGCGAATTCCATACATAGTTTTTATTTTTATATTTAATTTACTCTGTGACCTGCATTCCCTCTTCGTTCTTTATCATTGTCATGTCTACCGTCTCTACTAAACACACTTCCTAAAACACAAACTCATCCACTTGCTCGACCTTTCTATTCTAATTTCAAAATTGTTTTACTGCCTTCTCTCTCAGAAATCATCACTTTCGTCTTACCTGTGATCACTTTCATGACCGTTTTTTAATGATACGTTCATTAATATAACTGTTGTGGCTGGTGAGGAAGGAAAAGGGGAGATCTCCCGCCGGGCAAGGTGTTCTGCCCGGGGAGCGCCCAACACTCCATGTGATAGTTCGGAGATGTTCTATAATATACTGTTTCTGATTCGGAATGTTGATAGCGTGATTTAGACTTCGGTGTATTTCGATTGTGCCGCGACGACAACGCCGCTACATCACCCCCCTGCTCAGACCGGAGGTCGATAGTGCAGTCGAGTTGTCGACGAATGTGCAAGCGCCAGGAGATTGCCTCGTAGTCTGCGGTGAGTCGAGAAGAAGGCAAGTAATCTGCGAGAGTGCCGTGAAGCAGAGGCGAGCAGTAAGGCTCAGAGCCGTGCCGAACACTGTATGGCGCAGAGAGTAGCTTGAAGGAACAGGAAGCATTATTATTCCAGTGTCGCGATGAACCTTGTGAAGCTAGATGGCTTGCAGGATATGAACACTGCAGACGATATCTGCTCGGGAGCGAATGGGTGGGGTATTCTATGACGACGATGAAGCCTGAAGTTTCCGAAGGTTGTCGGTTGCGTGTTCAGATCACGTCGGGGTCACCACTGTGGCCGTGGAAGGAAAAGGGGAGATCTCCCGCCGAGCAAGGTGTTGTGCCCAGGGAGCGGCCGACACTCCGAGTGATTAGATCGGAGATGTTCTATATATACTGTTTCTGATTCGGAATGTTGATAGCGTGATTTAGGCTTCGGTGTATTTCGATTGTGGCGCGACGACAGCGCCGCTACAACCGTCATTTGTAACTCGCTCACCGACGATGCAAATATAACTTGATCATCGGCGTAAAGTCATTTGACGGCTAACTCCTATTCTTAACCCACATTTTTCGACTTTCAAAATTTTCAAACAAATATCCATGAACTGATTAAACAGACATGGGAGAAGCCACGTAACTCTGTCTGACTCCTTTATGGATGCCAAACCAGACCGTGCACGCCCCGTTGCTCCTGAAAATCTCGCTATAGAGATTCTAGTCACAAGCGCTAGATGAGATTTTAATGCCTGTGTCAGTCCTGCGCTCAACCTAAACAAGGCCAGCGTTTGCCATAAAGCAAAGCCCTGTCCACTCTGTAAAAGGCCTTTCCAAGTCTAAAAATGAACAGAAAACCATAATTCTGAAAGCATGCTGTAAACTACAAGAAAAGAAAGACAAAGCTATAAACTACAGCTTGTTTTATAATTGGGATTTTACATTTGTATTTAATTTGTTTGAAAATAAAAATAAAACAATTATGGATGAATTTTAAAATGATTAACTTTACAACACCGCCAACCAATTAGAACTAGCTGTACGTTAATTGAATGGCAGTCGTAGCCAAACACCATGTACACATATTTACTTTATTTTACATTTGATTGAACGTTATGTAGGAATCAGGTGTCAACTAATACAAATAACAAACAACTGAACAAAATCGGAATAGTGCCGTGTCAATCGAAACATGCTAATCCAGCGAAGATAATATCGTTATTTCGTCGGTCGATTGTCGGTAGTCAGGGTGAGCTGAATGATGCCGTACATAGTTAACAAAGTAGCTAAATGTAGATATCTATATGCCACAGCATCCACTTACCATCAGGTGGATTGTGTTCTCGTTTGTCACCCTTATTATATAAAAAATATATATACGCAAATGTGTGTGTGTCTTTTTTCTATAAGCCCATCCATAATTAGTGAGAAAAAAGAAAAATCCTTTTTTTCGAAGGCATAAACATGTTAATTAACCTATCAGAAATATGTACAAGGGTCCAAGGGGAATATATATTAAGAAGGAAATTTTGAGCACAATTTTATAGATTTTGGTAATTATAGTCATGCCGCGACCTTATTTACAATCTCTTTGTAGTCCTACAGAAATAAAAATGTAGTATTATATGCTTATAAAATTAAATTGCATGCATTCGTTTCGCTTTTTCAATCACTAGATTATAAATTAATTATTGCCCCTCATTTACATCATTATGTTCTAATATTAATAATGTCAAGTACCTTTAAATTTCTAGCATTGCATCATTGCCTGCTTTCCTTGCTTCCGTGCATAGTGTCAGTGACTTATGTAACATAATTTTAAATAATAACGTAGACCTGTGCTTTGCTGCGGAGGCAGGGCAGACATGACAAAAGCTCTGTCCAGGTGAAAATGTTCCAATGGAAGTTAACCAACAAAACAGTGGATATTACGTTGGTGCGGAGTGTGCAGAAAGGTTTGTTTCATAATTTTCATAGTTTCGACTTAGGGAATCACACGCTTTACCGTCATTAATCTTGGAACATTATATTGATGGAGAGTAGTAATCCGATTAAGAGCGGCGATTTGTTAACCTCATCAGTGCACCTGTGGTAGCAGCGTCGACGAGTTTGGGCTCCAATTACTTTCATTTAAGAAAAGTGCTGTTAAATTTTCACGACACGGTTCTATGAACGATGTCATCCGAAGAGCTCTTGTCCTAATAAATATTTCCACGGTTTAAGAGCCTAGTGGAATATTTAGGGACGATGGCAAGAGACCCGACGGTATGGCATTGGTCCCTTGGGAGAAAGGTAAAGCCCTAGTGTGGGATACTACCTGCGTAGACACTTTGGCAGCCTCTCATCTTAGGGGTGCCGTTTAGAGCTAAGGTAGCATCAGAGGCAGCTGAACTAAGTGGCGTAAATATGAATCTCTGAGGAGAAATGACTACATATTTGTACAGTTTGCTGTATAGATCACGTGCGGTGAAGTTCCTAAAGGAATCTGCGACTAGTCGTAGCTGGGTGATAAGAACTGGTTGCTGGTTCGTTTTTCGCTCAAAGGCTAAGTATAGCAATTCAGCGAGGAAACGCAGCAAACGTTTTCAGCACGATACCAAGGACAGTAGGACTGTATGATAATTTAAGATAAAAAAAATATCAAGTTTTTTAGAAAAATAAATAAATTACCTCGTGTTCTTTCTTCTTCAAGTTCTCCATCAGATATTTCTTCAAAATCTAAATTAGTCACATCTTCATCTTCTTTACCTTCCTGTGATTCTTTTTCTTCGCCAACCCCACTGGTATCCTACACAAGAAATTAGAACATAGTATAAAACTTTTCTGGAACTATACCACAAATAATCAAAGTAAGTACCTGTGTGGATTCCTTTTCAGAGCCATCAGGTTTCATAGCAATATCATCCGCTGTCTGTTCTACTTGACTATCTTCATCCATATTTTGATCTAACATCTAAATGTAATAAAATAAAACATTTTTAAACTGACAATATTAAAACTTTGACAATAGGATTTTTACATACATCATCCCGTTCTAAAATATCATCAGGATCATCGCTTATTTCACTGAGGTCGTCAGGTACAGGTTTATCTTCAACTTCAACTTCCTCATGACTTGAAACAGCCGCAGGCTGCACAGGAGGTGGAGTTTCTTTAACTGCAGTTTCAGGTTCCGTTCTGAGGCCACGACGTTTATTGTTATCATTTCTGCCATGATCCATCCGCATTCCACGATTATAATCATCTAAAATGTTTACCGATTGCTCCTTTAATATAAATAATGTATACAAAAATCAAAATAATGGCAATATCTGACCATGAACACGACCACGATGTGGACCAGGAGGATGACCACGATGATGCCAACCTTCCATATCAGGATCTTTATCACCCCATTCAGTCATCTAAAAATAACTCCTAATTAGACATAGAATTAAAATTAAACAACAATATACACCAAAATACAATATTTATAATATGCATACCAATGTGAGGAAAAGGACACCCAAGGAAAATATGGGAAAGGATAGGACAAAAGTAGTTTCTTTTTCGGTAATCAATAAGCTCATACTGGTACAGTGTTTTGTAGCAAACAGTTGCCTAGGACAGAAAAGGATGGAGATAAACAAATATTTTGCTAATAAAATAAAATTATTTCATATAATACCTGAGGGTCATGAATGGGCCAATGCCGGTCCCTACCCCAATCTCCTGGACCTCGATAATCTTCATTATCCCAATCTTTATGGGGATGTATATATCCTCGCTCACCACGGTCTATTGAGCCTGAACGGCCTTCCCATGAATGATCACGATGTGGCCGACGATCTTCATAACCTTAAAATGCAAAATAGCATGTTTTTAAAATAATAAAATTATACGATCATAATCTTGGCTGTAATTATCCCAAGTTTTTTAAAGTTTAATTCTAAAATAAAACTATTTAATTTATAATTTAATACCCACCTATATCAACACCACGATGATCGCCCATTGGTTCACCATACATTCTTTCTTCATCCTCGGGGTATCCACGAGGTGGCACAGGTATATCATATCCAGGATCATAATGTCTTTCTCTGCCTTGGATATTATAACCAGGGGATCTATCACCTTCTCTTGGGACACCTTCAAAACGGTCGTCTATTCTGTCGTAATGTTCTATGTTATGACCATGATCATATTGACGTTCTACGCCTAATTCATAATCACCTGGTTCTCTTTCTAAGCTGTTTAATCTGTCTCTCTTAATAGAGCGATCTCTTTCAAGTCTATCTTGTTTTCTCCCACCTCTTTCAGAATGAGTATCTTGTCGATCTTTTGAAGCAGTGGAATTTTTATCACTTTCTAATGTTCTATTTGAAATAGCTGCTAAAGCTGCTAAACGTTCCTCCGGTCGTGGTAAGAGCCTTTCCATAGGTTTATTTGGTTTTTCTAAACCTTTATCAGATCCACCTCTTCCTCCTAAGCCTCTATCACGACCTCTGCGTTTATTATCATCTCTTTTTATATCTTTATTTCGATCTCGTCCTCTATCCTTTCTGTCATGCCTATCTTTTTCATCATGTTTATCTTTTCTTCTTTCTAATGATCTGTCTTTATGATCACGAACTCTATCTCTATCTCTACTTGCAGACCTCTTTCTGTGTCTTTCGGAACTGCCATCTCTTCTTATTTGCTTTTTCGGAGAGACTGGTCTACTTCTTTCAGAGCTATCTTTTCGTCTTGGATCTTTAAGAAGGGACCCATGTCTACGTGGTGATCTAGATCTACCTTTTTTAGGAGATCTGCTGCGTCCTCTGATGCGATCCCTATCTTTTTCTCTTTCTTTGTCCCTCTCTTTTTCTTTGTTTCGATCCCTATCTTTATCTCTATCTCTTACCGAATGTGGTGATGTACTTCTATTCCTTTCCCTTCTTTGAGGAGACTTAGCATGCTTTGATGTATTTTTTGTTATAAGACTCTTAGATGTAATTGGTGGCGTACCACCAGATTTCTTTCCTGGTGAAAGTGATTTTTTCCCCAGTGCTGTCTTTGTAAATGTTTTTTTCTTATTTATCTCATTTTTCTTTAAAACCTTGTCATCCTTTTTAATACTGGGCTTTTTTGACTGACTTTTATCTCGTTTTAACGAATCATTTTTGAGTAATCTCTTTTTGGATGGTGTTTCACCGTCTGATGATGAACTAGAATTCCTTTTAAGTTTTCCTTTTTTAATTTTTCTCTTTGCATCTCTAAAATATAAAAAATATTTAATGATTTTTTATATTTACATGAACACTACACATTGATTAAAACTACTTTTACAGATTTTATCGCGTTTAATTTTAATTATTTTTAATTCCCGATGTTTCGGGAGCTTTCCAGCATCCTGTAGTCTCTGCCTACTCCTCTGGGTGACAGGCGTGAGTGTTTATGTTTATTCCACCAATTTATTGACTCATCACGATATCTCTGGAACCATAAGATCTGAAGAAAAAGGTCTAAAAATTAGGTAGGAATATTCCTTTTGACCAGTCGAGATCAGGTAAGAATGGATTTTACGAAATTCTACCCGCAAGGAGGGTTGCGGGGGCGTTAGTAAAAAAAAATCACATTTTCAAACTATAGCTTTTATGGGTATAAAAGTTGGCCAGAATATTTTTGGCATTAAAAATTACCTAGAACGCATTTTATGAAGTTCCACCACAAAGGGAATTGCGGGGGTGTTAAAAGAAAGTTAAAAAAAATAATTATAGTTCGGGCTATAATGAATAATAAAAATGATGAATGTTTTGTGTGTGCTTGAATGGGTCCACAGATGGTTTAGATTTGGACTTGGATTTCGACGACGACGTTGGATTTGCTTGTCGAGATCCAGAAATCACGCAGGCGGATTGCTAGTATTAAATATTGTAAGAGAACTGTTATAACCTAATATAAGAAACTTGAAAATGGATATGACATAATGAAAATAGAGTGGAAAAGATTTATATTATGGTAACACTTTTAACAACCCTATAATATAATTCTGAAAATTCAATTAGTTTTTTCGTAAATAAAATATGACAATCTAAAAAAGAGATATAGTAGTTATACTGGCTGTCCCATAAGTCTGTTGTAATTTTAATTTCGAATAAAATGTAAATGGCACGCAGAAACGGCGCGCGGGGTGCGGGGGGAGCACCAACGGTCTTTCGGAGTTCAGTCGGAGCGTTTTAACAGAACGGACCGTGCATATCGTGTGCGTGAGTTTTACCGCAATAATGATTCGGCCACCGTTGCGCGGCGTAAATTTCGAGAACATCGCAATTTACGAACGTTTCATGACTGTCCTAGTGTTCAAACGATTAAGAACTGGGTTCAAAAGTTCTAGGAGACTGGTTCTACGTTGGATAAACAAAGATCAGGCCGACCAAGGACATCACGGACGGAAGAAAACATCGACGTAGTGCAAGAGTCAGTTCGTGAAAATCCTACCCAATCTAATCGTATGCATTCCAGAGTAATAAGCATGCCCATGATCAACGTTACAGCGAATTTTAAAGATAAGAAATTTCATATATACAAAATTCAGGTAGTACAGGAATTAAAAGATACTGACGCTACCTGTAGAGTTTAACAACGTGTTATTCTTTGATGAGGCTTACTTCCACATTAACGGCCATGTCAACAGGCAAAATTGTCGCTACTGGAGTAGCGAAAACCCACGACGCAAACATCAAAGGCCCTTACATAGCCCTAAAGTCACAATAAATCAGCTTAAGGAATATGAGATACTAAGAAATAGATTTATAAATACTGAGACAGAATTAAAAGAATTAAGAAAAGAAATGAAGGTACTTCAAGAAAAAGTAGATAAAGTACAAATATTGGAAGCGAAAGTAGATAGTATAGTAAGAAATGATGAAAAATTAGTGAGCAATATGATTAGGGTAAGTCCAACAACTGATAAAAATGAGGAAGCTTATTTACAAAAAGGAACTCCTCAATCATTTGCAGCGGCAGCGAACCGAAACCAAAACCGGGTACTTAAAAATAAGTTCCCAACGAAGCAAGCGAGTGTGGCCACGAAACCATCAGACAAATCGACTTCCGTAATTAGCTCAATTGTGAAGGAGATACCCGAACCAAAGCAAGTAAGAAATAATTCTGAGCAAATAACCGAAACTGAGGATATAGAATCTCAAAAGGAAGGAAACTGGATAATAGTAAATAAAAAGAAGAAAAGCAGATACCCTAATACTGAGGTAAAAAAAGGCGGAAGCACGAGTGCAGTAGAAATCAAGGGGACTGAACGGAAGAAATTTTTACATGTGTGGCGTCTCCATAAAGAAACCACGGTTGAAAACTTAGAAAAATACGTGAAGAATATATGCGGAGAGGAAGTACCAGTCACAGTGGAAAGAATCAGGCATAAGACGGAAAGGGATTATTCTTCCTTTATTATTGGTGTACCTGAAAGCAGTTATGACATTTTATATCAATCGGACAATTGGGCTGTAAACATCGAATTCAGTGAATGGGTATGGTTTCGTAGAACAACCAAAAAAACACTCAATAAATAGCACAGCTATTGAAATTTACTACCAAAACGTGAGAGGTTTACGTACGAAATTAGAGGACTTTTATGTAGGCGTCTCATCTTCAGGAGCAGATCTATTTGCCATTACTGAGACAGGTTGTAACAAATCCATTCACGACGCAGAACTTGTTCCGCCGGGATACACAATGACCTAGTCGATAATGACGTGTTGCTCAAGAAGTTAGCAGCTGTTGGTTTCACACCACATCTACTTAATTTTTTTGCCAGTTATATGAGGGATAGGCAGCAGTACGTAGAATACGCGGGACACAGATCGGAGCCGTATTTTACGTGGTCTGGTGTAAGTCAGGGAAGTAATCTCGGTCCTCTGCAATTTATAATCATGATGAACGATTTGCCCAAAGTCGTTAAAGAGGCAAATTGTTTAATGTTTGCAGATGACCTTAAGTTATCTCTGACTGTGAAGGAAGAAAGTGACTGTGGACGGTTACAGAATGCCATTAATAGTGTAGCTAATTGGAGCAAGGAGAATCTTTTACAGTTCAACATCAAAAAATGTGCTACAATCACGTTTTCACGTGCACATAGGCCTATTGTACATAGTTACAACATTGATGGAATGCCAATGGTCCGGGTCACAGAAGTTAAGGATTTAGGAGTTACTCTCAACGCGGGGCTAACGTTTCGTGATCACATTACTAAGTGCTGTAAAAAGGCTTACAGAAATTTAGGGTTCCTTTTACGAACTGTTCGTACTTTCACAAATGTAGCAGCCATTATCGCCTTATACAACGCTTTAGTGAGAAGCCAATTGGAATGCAACGCAGTCATCTGGGCTCCGCATGAGACTAAATATAGTCTCATGTTGGAGCGGATACAAAACAAATTTACTAGGTTTTTATATTTTAGGCTATATGGAGTGTATCCTTTTTATCCTATTATGTATCCAACTTTGTTTGTGTTGGGCATGGTGGGATACAACGAACTACGAGTCAGGCGGGAGCTCACGCTTGTGTCATATTTATTTAAGTTAATTAGGGGTAAGGTACATCACGCAGATATATTATGTTTACTGTGTTTGTGTGTGCCGGACAGATATGTGTGGCGACGACGTCGGCCTCACCTGCTGGCCGTACCTCGTGGTCGCACTAATTTATTGAACGAGGCGCCGCTGACACGGGCACTTCGCACTCTCAACCTTGTAGCAGAGGAGACAGATATTTTTATTTGTACGCCGAATGAGTTCACAAGGATAGCATTATATGTTATTTGTTATAAGTAGGTATTTGTTATAAGTATATATATGTTTACTGATGTGTGCTTCACTATCGAATTAGGTAGTAACCTGTAATGATAGTTGTAAGTTGTGATTGAAAATAAATAAATAAATAAATAAATAAATAAATTTGGGCGGCTATGTCAGCGCATGGCATCATAGGCCCATACTTTTTTGAGAATGAACAAGGTCGCTGTCGGTTACTGTTACTTCAGAGCGGTATGTCGCAATGATCGAGGATTTTTTTAGATTCAGAGTTGCAGAATTTTCCAGGTTAAAATACCCGGACCTGGTTTCAACAAGATGGTGCAACTGCCTATACCTCTAACATCGCTATGCCCGTCGTCCGTCAACTTTGCCCTAACAAAGTGATATCTCGAAGAGGAGACATCCCCTGGCCACCACGAAGTCTCCGGATCTCCACACTCAACATACGAAACAAAGCAGCATTAAGCTGCTATTTTACGCTGGTATTCTGTGAAAGCGTGGTCCTTCCTCAGTCAAGCCGACCCATTCGTGCTACAACCATAATACAGCTGCAGCGTGGCTCTACCACGTACAAAAACGTACCATAGTTACATTAGTAGGGAAGCCCAAGAGGGGATTTTGGGATTTACTAAAGCGCGGCAGATTAACATACAGGGAGGTACCTAGTACCCCATTAAATACCTCCACCAAGTATTAGCCCCGTATACGTGGCCGCGCGTCAAGGATAAAGAATCAGATTAGTAAAAAAAATTGATCATCTGAAATTCTCGAGCGCGTCAGATTAAGGTAGGGTAAGTTAGTTATATCCTAAAAAGGGTATATTCCACTAATGTGACAATTTTCGATTGACGATAAGAAGTAGGTGGGTTGCAAACTTGTAATTAAAAACGTCATCTCGACTTTCTCGAGCGTGGCTGTTTTTTTTATTTATTTTGAAGGCAATAATTCAACGTTCAAGAATAATATATAATCTGACGATTTCCGTAAGCCGAAGGAAAAATAATCGATAAAGTTTAATGCGTGCAGCTACGTGATGCCGGTATTTACCTTCCCGCGTTTCTATTCCTCTCTTACTCTTTCTCTATCTATGACTCTCTCACTCCGTCCCCACTTTGAGCAGGCTTCTGTCACTCTTGCTACCTGCGTGAAATAATTACCTAAAATCGCGAGGCGCCCTGGGTGTTATACGCAGTCGTGGCTAGCGCGTTGTAGGCGATTCAATGTTAAAGTTTTAACATTGAATCGCTGTTTACGTAAATAGTTTTATGTAAATACTTGTTGAAATAGTTTTTGTTTAGTATTTAGTATATTTAAATGTAGGTAAAAATAGTTGTATAAGTTTTAATATCCTTTAAAAATGATATATTATGTATATTACCTATTTGATAAATTACAATAGCAAAACGTCGTTCCTACTATAACTGTTGCGTGGATGGATACTAAATGAAATGACCAACAAAAGGTTTCATATCATTCTTTAAGTTACCGAAGAATTTTAGAAGGAAATTATGAAAGGTGAATTAATTTAATTAGATAGGTTAGTTAAGTAAAGTCCAGTGTCCAAGAGATGTATAGCAAAATGGGGTTTATCAGGATTGCAATTTCTGTACGCGGCCAAATGCTCTTTATAGCGCGTCCCGAAATTGCGACCAGTTCGACTCCGGCTCATAAAATATTTTTTATAAATAATGTTAAAAGAAAAAAATACTTTTTTTTATATTTTTTTACTTTTTTTCTTACCTTTAATAACCCATGTGCTTTCATTGCAAAAAAAAAAGGTGGCAAACCTAGTCGTGGCGTCGACTTCTCAGCGTCTATGGTGGTTGCGTTGTGGTCGGTATCACTCACGCAGTCCATAATAACTGCCCCAAAACTTCACAGGTCTTTGAAATATTATTTTTTTCTTATTTTTTTTTATTTTTTTTTTCTTGTCTGAAATCTAATTTTTTCTCCCATTTCGAGACTTTATTGAACAAAGTCTCGAATTGGCGGTGTTTTCGTTTGTGTTTGCACGTTTACCGCTAAAAAGAACCTCTTTGTCGCATCTATTCAGTTTCAAGGCACTTCCCTTGTTTCCTCAGCCAGCGTAGGAATCCTCGGCATCGACACATCGATTGAGGTGTAGTTTTGTGGTAATTTGGAAGAGAAGGCCAAATTGGCCTCTAAAAAGCATGGCGTGGTCAACAGACCGGGACAGTATTACATGCCGGGACAGTATTACATGCCGGCACACCGCCTGCAAACTGTTCCAATCTCTGGGATGGGGCTCCCCTTTGCCAGCACCTTCCACTTGACCGCATCTAGCGCAGTGGGACTCGAATCGTCGATGACAGAGACTTGTCCGATCGGCAGGATCAACTGGTGCTGCAAAGATGTTGCATCATCATACATTTCTATACACCCTCCAAAAATATAAGAGCGCGAGCTCAAAATACTGCGTTTGCACTTTGAAGGTCCATTTTTTTGGTTTTATGAAAGTTCTGTTATACTCCATCTGTTGATCTAGGTCATCAACTCATCCCATGTGTTGGTTATAATTTACATACTGTCTAATGGTTTTATCCCACCTTTTCACGAGTATCATCGTGGCAGAGCTAGTACAGTTGGATGCAATTAATACGGATTTATTATCTTTACACTTTACTATTGTAGTACGTTCACAAACAAAATGTTGGCTTTCACAGCAAGTAATTTGAGAATACATTTTAATTTTATTGTACCTCGGTCAGATATGATTTAACATTATTTGTCCCCATAGAATGCAGATTTAACTTGTTTATTTCTTCAATCTAAGGAAATGTGGTGAAATATCTATTGTAGTAAACACAGTTTCCTGAGGGAATACTTTTAGCTGCAGAGATGAAAGATTACCAAAGGACCCAGGCGGGGTTTGTATCACCAAACATCGTCCTTGCACCTCTGTATATGTCGAAATGTAGGGATGAAATTTTTACTCCCCACAGGCCTAGGTTTGTTCTTCACTACCTGATGAAGTTGACAGCAGCTTGTAAATGGTAATGGTATCTGCTCATCGATTGAATAAAATCCCCTTTCTAATTTACTACAGGCATGTTTAATTTGGTCGATCATGGGTTTAACCTTCCTACTGTGGAATAACCGCTAATAATTTCCAACCTAGTACCACCCCTCCAATACATAGACAGTTGGGGATAAGAAACACAGCCCATGATTATTTGTATTGCAACGAGGTTTGAGCAATCTCACTTGATTTTTCAGTGAGATTGCTCAAACTAAAAAATTGAAAAGCAAAAGGTTTTCAATTCACGACCCATAGTAAGCAAATTCAATATCTATGTAATCACAAAAGTAGTTGATGGGACACCCTACTGCTTTTGTAGGCAATGGAAGAGAGTTCTGCAGTTTATCTACAAATGGAACCTGCATCCATTTTTTTTCTACCACCTGAAGTGGATGCCAATCATCTCCCTCAAAAACATAGTGTTGACATCCATCTTCTTCCCAAGTACTGGTGGTTGATCTCAATCACTCAGAGGATAAATATACTCACTTTTCTTGATGACAACGCGACGTGGATGATAACGATGGGCAAGAAAGTTGCATTTTTGATGGAGTCTGCGTCATAGGTGGAGGATGTTGCCTCCTTAATGAAGCAGGAGGTTCACAATCAGGGGACATATCAATAGTGATGTTTGGTGACTTATTTCTTCATCGGAGAGATATCTTCACAAGCCAATTGATCAAATAGGGTATTTGGCTCAAAATCCAATTTGTCATTGTATAAATCCACAATCTTCGATAGATTTCCGTCCATCAAATGGTCTAAAATTAAATCAGCAGTAATTCAAACCCCTAATAAAGAAGAAAATGACATTTCAACACTGAATAGTGTCAAAATAGCTAATAAAACACAAATAACAAAATGTAACAATATCACGTGTTATGACCGATGTTGTATGATCTTGAGTATTCATTTTTGACAGAAAATAATTATGAAACTAATGCTTCAATTTCCAAACCTTCCATATTAGGAGTGTCTGTAGGTTTACTTATCAGTAAACTTACGGACACTTGTATCTTATCAAATAACATAATATTAAATATTCCAATACAATTACTAAAAATTCATTGACTTACATGCGGAGGTGCCAGGATCAAAAAACCCAGCCATCCTTCATCTGGCTTTCGACGAACTGACAGGACGGAACGCGCGCGCAAGTGCAAAACTATTTTTTGTCTCATTCATAAGTAGATTTACGATAGATCAAAACCAGTTTTTGTGTTAAGGCCGCGGTCCCTTGAGACCGCTAGGGGATTGAGTGGTTAATGTAACTGAAGATGAATGTCAATTATCCAAAATACATTATCTTTATATCAGAAAAGATGTAGCCAGTAGGTCGGGTTTAGTATCAAGTCGCCTGAATTTGAGGAGTCTTATCTCAAGTGCCCCCATGCAATTTAAGGTACCAGAGCTGCATCAAAATATTTAAAAACATTTTCTAAAAATATTCATAAATCACTAGTAAATACACAAAACAGAACACACATTAGACTAAATTATTCAATTTTTTAAGTTGGATCTGTCAAAATACATAAAATGGTGCCCTTAATACAAAAACACATAGAAACGGGCACCAAAATTCAAACAGATTTTTGGAGAACATATAACTGCTTAGCGCAACATCGGTACACCTACCAAAAAAGTCAACCATTAGGACCCTGACAATCCATTTGTGGCTCCAGACGGGACTCACACACTAAGGATTGAATCACAATGGAAAGCTGTGAAAAAAAATTACAATAATCCATAGTAGAATTTTAATGATGCAATAGTGGAGTACTTGTTACTTGGTAGCGGAGTAGTGGAGTAGTTGGAGTAAATGGTGGACTTGATAAAATATGTTTACTTATTAAATTAAATAGAGTAAATGGGGCCCTACATTTTTTTACTGCTTATAATATTTATTTATTTGCTTTTTAAGGGAAACATACAGTACAATAAAAAAATACATTAAAGTTTCCACAGATATCTAATACATATTAAAAGCTTGCAACCACAATATGTTTAAAGATTTAAAAAAAATATAACTAAATGGTATTTATAATTAAACATTAAGTACTAAGCAGTTAAAAGTAATATAATAGTAGTAGTAGTAGTAGTATATACTTTATTGTACACCACACATATACAACGAATAGATACATTACAGAGAAAACTTAATATATATGTATGTACAATAAGGTGGTCTTATCGCTAAAGAGCGATCTCTTCCAGACAACCTTTGGGCTAAGGAGAAACTGGAATTAAGAACAGTAGGAGGTGGTGCGTTTTATGTTACATTTACATTCTAATATCTAAATAAACTAAACTATATTTGTTAAAAATACCACAATAGTACATTAAAAAAAATAATAATATACATAAAAAAAAAATATATATATATATATATATATAAATATATATACGCATACATATATATATATATACATAGATAATAAATAAATAAATAAATACAAAACAAAGAGAAAAAAAAAAGAAAAACACAGAATAATACATACAACCTATAGTGAAGCTACTAATTATAATTTTTTTTCTATACAACGTTCCATTTATATTACCAAAATTATAATAATGAACTTAACTAAAGTAATAATTAAAATTGTAATATTTACGAATAAAACTAATTATGGTACAATATAAAAGAAGAAACTATAATATAGAAAAACTAAAAATTTAAATAGTCAAAAAGACCTGCTCCCTGCAAGAAGTGCCAAGAACACTGCCTACGTTTCCTTGCTGAATAGCTATACTTAGCCTTTGAGCGAGGAAAGAACCAGCCCTCTTATCATCAGCAGCGACAACCAGTCGTGGATACTGTTCCTTTAGAACCTTCACTGCACGTGGACCCCACGGACCGATAGTCTCTACAGCAAATGGCACTAATATGTAGTCATTTCTCAAAGACTCATATTTTCGCCATTTACTAAATTCAGCTGCCTCTGATGCCGCCCTGGCTCTAAAAGAGGTACCCTTGAGATGAGAGGCCGCCAAAGTGTCAACGCAAGTAGCATCCCGCACTAGGGCTTTACCTCTCTCCCAAGGGACCAAAGTCATACCGTCGGGTCTTTTGCCATCGTCTCTAAACATCCCGCAGGGCTCTAAAACCGAGGGGATATTTATGGAGACAAGAGCCCTTTGGATGATTTAGTTCAAAGAACTGTGACGGGAAAACCTACCTGCACTTTTCTTGCATGAAAGTCCATGGAGCCCAAACTCATCGACGCTGCTACCACAGGGGCACTGGTGAGGTTGACAAATTGCCACTCCTAGCCGGATCCCTACGGCAATGCGGAAGCTTTCCCCATCAAGCAATGTGCCGAGATTACTTGATGGTAGTAGAGCATGTAACCAATGGCTAGATTCCTTAGTCGAAACAGCCAGAAGGCGAGCCTGATCTTGTTGAATGTAGAAATTTTGAAATAAATTTTTCTGGACACTCCGTACCAACGGAATATCCCACTGTTTTTGTTGGTTAACTTCCAGTGGGACATTTTCGCTGGGGCAGAGTGTTAGCCATGTTTGCCTTGCCTCCGCAGCAAAGCACAGGTCTACTTTATTATTTAAAATTGTGTTACATAGATCATTGACACTATGCACGGAAGCAAGGAAAGCAGGCAATGCGACGCTAGAAATATTTCTTAAACCAATACCACCAATTTTGATAGGTAATGTGGCTTGATTCCAGGCCATTGATTTAATCTCAAATTTAGAATTTTTTCTAAAGCAATTTTAAGATTACTATCAATATCTTTTAAAATATCTGAACATTACTAGACTGGACTTGAGCGTAACAAGTATGTAAATTTAGGTACACGCAGACAATATTTTAAAATGGTAAGGGCAATATGGGGTTTATAATGTATAAGTTATCAACGTCACTTAAAAATTGATCAAATTTTGTTTTTAAAACAGGTTTAATACTATCGAAAAACAATGGAGTACCAAGCAGGTAAAGCGATTCCGAATTGACAGTTTTTATTCCTGGAGAAATCTGATTGAAATTTTGAATTAAGGTAATTAATTTTATTATGGAAAGTCAGAATGTGTCAAAAAAGGCACATAATGCAATTCACAATGCTGTGTTAGTCCCTACATTAACATATGGTAGTGAAACTTGGATGTGGCAGAAGAAGAAGTAGAATAAACGCAGTAGAAATGCGGTCGGTTAAGGAGTATGTTAGGGCTGAATCTGAGTGACAGGGTGAGAAATTGTGTAATAAGAGAAGAGTGTGGTTTGCAATATGATGCTGTGACCAGGATTAAGAAAGGAATGCTTTGGTGGTTTGGTCATGTGTAAAGAATGAATGAGAAAAAGTAACAAAGCAAATTTATATTGCAGAAGTGAAAGGCAGGGTGGAAAAGGGAGGTCCTAGGTGAAAGTTTATGGACCAAATTGGCGATATATTGAAAATGGGCCAAATTAACAGTACCCTTAACCAACAAGCATGTATGCATAGGTGTATGGATGTGGAGTAGGCGAAAGAGGTGTGTCAGGATCGTGCCAAATTGAAGTCTGTAGTCTCTGCCTAGCCCTCTGGGTGACAGGTTTGAGTGTTTATGTTTATATATGTTATGTTATTAAAGTAGTTATAAAAGTTAACATTTATGTATGTATGTATTATTTGTTGTAAGATCGAGCGAAGCGATCTTCAAACCGGTTGGGTTCACGGCGTTCCATTCTCTTCATAGTTACTTTTTATAAAAAATAGAGTTTCACATGGAGGGGCTCCGTCAATTAAACTTTAATATTAATTAGGCAGGGTGGGCGTCATCTCTCCGCCTCACTATTAAGATGAATTTTCTTGAAAATCATTCAATAAAATTTTTAATCTTTAACATTTAATATAAAAAAAAAACTATGCATCTTTGGCGGGGGGAAAAGATGGGCGTGAAACTCTACCCCTCTCCACCCCCATACCTACTGCACCCTACACCTCTATTAAAGTGCCTTAATACTAAACCTTTACCTAGCCGGTTACTACTAGGTCAAGGAGCAGCTTAAGTAGTTCAGGTCACCAAAACCATAAACATTTTCATAATAGGATGCTCCTAGTCTGCCACCAGAGGTTATTAAATTAAAAGGAATATCTTGCAATTAGTGTAGTCAATAACTTACCACTTGAAATATTATTCCTTATCTTACCAGCATCAATATATTCCCTATTATTGAAAGACCAACATTGGCAGAGCAGACAATATCTACTACTTTGATCTATCTTCTTTGGTTCCCCCTAAAAGTGGTCCCCCTTCCTTCAACATCTTCTATCCACTTCTGCAATTTCTACTTAAATTTAAAAAAAAGTTAGAGAAATAACCTTAAAAATTGATTACTCTTTTTCTCTTAACCTTCTCTAATTACGCTATAGGCCACAGCAGTGCACTGCATTTTGGAGAAAGACATAGGCAAGAGGATGGTCCAACCCAAACAGACACCAAGACAAAATGGAGCCCTACAACTTAAAATTGTTACTATTAACATCAACTACACTATACCTGCCAGATGAAGAAGAAGATGTAGTACCGCCTGAAGAAGATGATGAGACACTAGACGAACTGGAGCTTCTCGACGATGAGGAGCTTGATACAATTTTTTTCTTGTCTTTACGAATATCTTTGTTCGAGTCCATTTTTAGTTGCAATTCTAATTCACGTTGCAATTGTTGCCTTCTTTTCTCTAACACATCGGTGTCAGCATATTCTAGGTCATTTTGATCCCAATTATCAATTTCTCCGTCAGGGCTGCGACCGGTTCTAACTACGACGGTCGAATGTAGTCTACTTTTAGGATCATCTTTTAACAAACGTTTATGCTCACTTTCCTTATTTGCCGCACGTTGTTTTGATGGACTTATTAGAGTATGAGTAGCAGCAAACTTGCAATTTTTACCATATGCGCAACTGCCGTGTTGTGCCCACTGTCTACAATATTCACTTGTTTTTTTAGCACTTGTACTGGAATTTTTTTTGGTACCGAGTCGCTCAAAAACACTAGGTCTATTCGCTAGGTCCTTTGTTTTCGGTAATTCGACAGTGATTTTTCTTTTTCCTTGTTTTGACATTATAAAGGAAAAACATTGGTCTCACTAAGTTTACAATCGATTAGGAAAAACACACTTAATTTATATCGTTTAAGTTATTGCATTTAATAACAAATGTAATACAGTTATTAATAAGTAAAAATAATCTATTAGACAACAAATATATAGTTTTCAATAGGTAAATCAAATGAATAAAACACAGAAAGAATTAAAAAAATATTTTAAGCTTTCGCCATTTTACCGTGATTTTTTTTATTAACTGGCTTTACAGCTTTGGGTTCTAGCCCTTGTGAGCATACCATTTTTTTCGGAATCTTCATTTTATATTCTTTTCTTGACAATATGCTGATGAGGTGATGAGTCACATTGCGAAGCCGTTGTGAGATTTTGACTACAGCTCAACCTAGACAATTGAAGACGATAGCCACTCAAGTTCCTGCGCCGATGGCTAGCCACCGTTAAAACGGGCCGCTTTGGCTGAAATTCGGTCTGGAGCACATTATTATTATTATAGATACGAATAGTATTTTGTTTGTCCAGTATTTACTTTAACGTTTCATTTTTTATCGTGTCCAAACAGTTAAAAAAGGTTCTGACTTTTTGCGTGAAAGAATGCAAAAGTGAATCATACAAAGGATGTAGTGTATCTTTTCATAGGTGAATAATTTTTGTAATGCTTGAAGTAGGTCCCCATATTTATTTTAGTTAAAGAAAGAGTTATTATATATTTTTTTCTATAAAATCAAGGATATTATAATATATTTCTATAAGAAGTGGATTATAATATCTTTGATTTTAGTCTACTAAAATCTTTTAGCTTTCTACGTTACTAAAGTGATTTATGTTATGAGTTAATGTTTTGTTTCGACAGAATGCGGTGTTACATAAGAGTGTTGGTGTGCATATTTATCTTTTATATACAACGCTTAATGACATATTTTCAAAGCTATTCCTATTATCCGTTAAACATTCAATCCGCATCTGCAGGCTTACTTTTGAAAACAATTCCGATCGATCGGGATTGAAATTAATAAATAATTTATTACTTTGCAACCTTCCGCTAACTAATTACAATGATATGTCTTACCTGGATTGAAGAGCACCTCACACCTTCCCTCAATTGCATGCACTAACTCCGTCACCACTAGTCCCAGCATCACTACTTCCAACACCACTACTCCCGGCACCACTACTTCCAACACCACCATTCCAGGCAAGACACACCATCGACGACAATACGACTCGTGTTTCGCCTCTACACGAGGTATCCTCAGGTAATGTAGACTCTACGGCGACTGTTTCAGGTATACAAAAAGTACTCTGTGAGCGTCTGACCGCTAAGTGAGCGGCGAGTTTTTTTTTTTTTTGCGCCCGAAGCAAATATGGGCAACCCTCCGGAAAGCGGGGGAGGAGGGAGGTTGGGAATGCTCATAGCATACCACGCAGCCGGCTGTGTGGTTATGTGGTGACTTTTACCCACTAAACCCAACCTTTTAGGAACTGGCTTAACGATCTGACTAGAGATCTCTAAGCCGTATACGAACGCGACCCTCCTTGGCAGAAAGGAGGGCGCAAATCAATGAGCGGCGAGCCGAAACAGCTGCTATTTATACACGCCGACACAACCACTCCCAACCAAAGTAGCGAGGGACCGCGCCGCGCGATGACAAACCTGCGAGCCTGCGACTAATTGTTATGATTAATATTTTTAAATATTATTATTATTATTGTTGTTTTTATATTGATATTATTATAGTTATTTATTGTTATTAATTTAAAAATTATTATTAAAGATTAGTCTTAAAGATTTTTAACAAAGGTGAATTAGAAACATTTGTTTGTTCATTCAGCAGTGCATTGTTACCATTATTATTTTTTTATATCTCCAACTGTTCCAACACACACAGCCTCTGCCCCTTACTACAAGTATGTAAGACTTCAAACGAATGGTCGCTGGCTAGGTTGTGTCCAGTGTCCAAGAGATGTTTAGCAAAATGGGATTTATCAGGATTGCAATTTCTGTACGCGGCCAAATGCTCTTTATAGCGCGTCCCGAAATTGCGACCAGTCTGACCCACGTAAACGGCGTGGCATTCGTCACAAACAAGTTTATAAACATCCGATTTTTGACTAATATTTAACTTATCTTTATTATTAAAAATATTCCCAAGCGAATTGTTTGTTTTGTATGCCACGTTAATGCCGTGTTTGATATTGCGCTAGAATTGGAATTTAGGCAATAGCAAAACAGTAACGTTTTAGGATTTGTGTTGATTTGGTTTAATTATCTTATTGGTTGCTATAAATTATTATATAATGACACGTTTAGCTCTTGCATCTACTATTCTACGCTTTAATCGTGCATTAGAATTAAACTAAAGTTGAAAAAAGCTTCAAATTATGCATTTTAAGGCCTTAAGTTTTTTTCTATAAGTGATAACGATTTCAGAGCGAATTACTGTATTATCAAGGACTTCAGTGAGAAAATAGTGCATGAATAATAACCTTAATATGACCCTTCGTAGAGAATATATTTTATGCATCGATATAAATAGTATATTAAATCTATGATTTTATGATTAAAATGAAGTAATGTTAACAAAAAAAATTACGGCCTTTATTTTTAATTTGTTTTAAAGTAAGTGTTTAATAGAACAAATGTTTTAAATAGTTAAACGGCAGAAAGTTTTAATGAGAATTGTTAAGATATCTCAAGTATTATCTAAAGCATCCCACTGCTGGACAGAGGTCTCTTCTTATGTCTAAGAGGTTTATTGGCGAGTGTTACATGGAAAGGAAATATGAATGTATTTTAAAATTACACTATATATATTATATAGGTAACATACATAATTTTAATAACATATAACGTAACATAAACACTCACTCCTGTCACCTAGAGGGTAGGGTGAGACTACATACTTACATTTGGCATTTGGCCCCATTTACTTTATTTCCCGTGTTCACTCGTTGTTTTTTTTTTAATAAGGATTTGTTAATAAAATTCTGATACAAATTTAAACATTTATATAATACATAAATATTTCTATCCAAAATTAAATGATATATTCATTCTACCTCATATATGCCTCCTATATGCATAAATCCGTTTTGGATTCACGCATAAACAAGCTTACTGATAGCACACAATCGAGCTATATCACACAGAGATTTAAACGAGGAAGGGAAGATGACATAACTTCTGAACTGAATGATTTTAGAGGAAATAAAAAATTTATTTTCATCGTCTATAGCTACGCAACAATTAGAACTTCAAGCTATCACCAGTAAAATTAAGGAAATTCAGCAATCGAATAATAATATTGATAATTCTATCGCTATCCTGACTAGCCAAAACGAGGACTACAATAATAAAATAGTTCAAATGGAGATCCAAGCCAAAAAAGACAGAGAATACATAACCTTACTAGAGGAGAAAGTTGAAGACATACAAAGAGACAATCAGAAAACTAAAATTGAGATAAAAATGTACCAATTATAAACAGTGAAACAAAGGAAGATCTAATAAGCATGGTCCAACACTTGTCCAAACATCGACTGTAAGATCGATAAATCCGATATAAAGGATATCTAGATTACAGAGTGTGTACAAAAACCTGAAAAAATGAAAATACTAAAAAACTTCCCGTTGTAGTAGAACTGGAATCCACCATTTTGAAACGCGATGTAATGAGGATGTCGAAATCATTTAATATTAAAAATAAATATAAACTTCAAGCAAAGCACCTCGGATTTACGACAAAAGAAGATACACCCGTTTTTGTTTCCAAACAACTAACTCCCAAAAGCGCTCGACTATTTTTTCTAGCCAGAGATCTTGCAAAATCTAAGACCTTTAAGTTCTGCAGGAAGTCCTTTGGTCGAGTTTTTGTGAGAAAGGACAAGAATTCTCCAGTTATTGTAAAAAGAAACGAGTCTTTTTACAATAACTGGAACTATTAAACTCTCACCATCTTCTGCAAGAAAGTTCACAAGCATGACTCAATGGTTTCATCCAATTCTTGTCATCTTCACTAATATTATTAGTGATTAGTTACATTGTATTATTTATGTGTATAGTTCTAACTGTAGGTATTAAAATCTGTGTAGCTATTCTGTCTATTATAATTTGTAGTTCAATTACTGACAAAAAACCTCCTATGGTATCTTCACTCACAGTCATATATAACACACTTTTGAATCATACAATACACTCACACAGCTCATACTCACGCAATCATCACCCATTTACATGTTGATTCTTATTTACAAACATTAACTCTAAGGTTGGTTGTTCTTGTTTATTTCAGACCTTTCTCGAATAAATACCATTACATCATTACACTAAAAACAAACCTTTTGGCTAAACCATCTATACAATATCACTTATGTTCTCATACAACTAATGATAATAAATCGGCAAAGTACTTTATTTATTTTTATTGCAAACATGGTTATAGTTAACTCTTTAAGCACAATAAGGACTAGGATCAAGTTGATATAGCTAACCATATAAGTTGTGATATATAGAACCTAACAAAGTGTATAAGTATTGGTAAAACGAAACTTACCATATTGTGTCAAAACATTAGAAGTATTTATCGTAACATTGATAACCTCCAAGCTAGGTCCATGAAGTTGGCACCCGGAAATAATTATTAAATATGCGACTATTATAAATCAATTGCGCGTAAAAATGATGTTTATCGGTACAAATTATTTGTTTGCGCGTCAAATATTTGTTTAGATATTTAAAAAAGTAAGATGGATGCTGTAAAATAAACAAATTTTTATTTTTTGCTTAAAAATTGTGGTAAAAGATTGATTAAACAATGTAAATTTGCAGATTTTCACATGCGTAATCAGCACCCGATATCAGTTTATCCATACGTTATTAATTTATATCGTAAATAAATAATTAAATAATCCCATAACTTTAGCGGCAGCGTCCCAGCTCGAGAGTGAAATATCCCTAGTACGCTGGCGCTTAAAGCGCTTTTTTCTTTAGTTGGCAGCAATAGCTTCCTAAAGAGCTTTGCCAAAAACCTATATTATTTATGACTTTATAGTTTTTAGTTTCCATAAAAAGTTATAGTTATAGATTGAAACCTCTTTTGTTATATTTTTAAATAAAAAAAAAAACAAAAGAAATGATATGGTGGCAAAATTGTTAGTAAATCGTTAGGTACGTCAAGGAAAATTTATATTTTTTTAATATATTTTTTTAAACAAAGTTACCTCCTAACTAGGATTTTCTCCTGTATCGTGGGCAGTTTAGTAAATTTCACATGGACAAACCTCCAGACCCGGAACAATTACTTGTAGGCCATACAAATATTTGTTCCGTGCGTGATTCGAACCCGCGGATCTTAGCGCTGTAACTCATTGCTAAGCCACTGCACACTACGAAGCTGTTAAAATATTGTTATATAGATATTAATGAATAAGTCGAGATAAAAAGTTACAAGCCGGGGGCATGTTACAAAATGTTGCTATTCAACGCCTCGTTGCTGAGGCCCTGCACACCAGCCAAAACGTGATATCAAGGTTGTGATCACGTTATCGCACTACTGGAGATGTGGCTGAACGGCACACGGATATCGTGTTACTACGCAGAGACATCATCAATTTTTCCAAATGACCGCCAGAAGACAACCCAATATCACAGCGATGCAACTACTACAATGGATGGAATGGAAAAAATGAAAGAAATGGATTTAACATGAATGACCACCAGTATTCGTATTTGTATTATAAACGAAATAAAAGAAGTTTCAATCTATAACTTTAACTTTTTATGGTAACTAAAAAGATTTTAAACTATAAATTCATAAATAATATAGGTTTTTGGCAAAGCTCTTTAGGAAGCTATTGCTGCCAACTAAAGAAAAAAACCCCTTTAAGTGCCAGCGTATTAGGGATATTGCACTCTCGAGCTCGGACGCTGCGGCTGAGGTTATGGGATTATTTAATTATTTATTTACGATGTAAATATATAACTTATGGATAAACTGATATCGGGTGCTGATTGCGCATGTGAAAATCTACAAATTTACATTGACATTGTTTAATTATTCTTTTACCATCATTTTTAAGCAAAAAATAAAAAAAATTATTTCACAGCACTCGCCTTAGTTTTTTAATATCTAAACAAATATTTGACGCGCAAACAAATAATTAGTACCGATAAACATAATTTTTTACGCGCAATCGATTTATACTAGTCGTTAATTATTTCCGGGTGCCAACTTCATGGACCTCTCCAAGCTACCCTATCACTTCTCATTCTCTCATCAGAATTAGTTAAATAAGATTGCTCTGCTTAAAGGCCAATATGTATATGAGGCTACTCTCTCTTTCATCTATGCCTGAAAAATTTAAAGTAATTATAAACTTATTATCTTTTTAGCTGCATGAATTTAAAAACATAATGATAGAGACTAGCCAAATACGCAGGAGATATTAAAGTGCACCAAGTGTCTGAGAATACATATGCACTATTTTTTCTCTCAATCTATGTAACATGCATATATGTATGTACCCCTAAGATACCGTGGACATGTTGACAGGTCCAAGTTTTGTGACCGCTAAGTACAGAGGACATGTATACATGTCCGCATTACGTGCTGCTATTTTCGTCATTAATTGATATAAATATACAGTATATTTTCGATTGAACACTATTTCATTCGATTCTGAACGAACTAAAGAATATTCTGTAGCATTATATTCACTCGGTTACATAGACATCATCAAATATAACAGCCATTCGCTTTTGCGTGCCGGTGCGGTTGGTTGCGTAATCGTTGAAGTTTTGTGATTGTGATTTTAGTTGGATTTACTTTCAAAAAAACTGTAAGTAATGTTATTTATCTTTACTACGTAATGTTTTTGAATGATTTAAGTTACAACAACAGTAACATTTTATGTTTCAATTGATAAAAAAGTAGAAATAAAAAAACCTCTACGCGAACAATTCGTAACGGTCAAGATTTCTAATAAGATTCTAATAAGATAATAATAGTATATTTCTTATTGGAATACCATAGTAAATACTTTTACTAGTAATTGCTAAATGTTATATCTATATGATTGTATAAGAAAAATAAAGGAAGACGATATAAAATATATACACAAAAAGGTTTTGAAAATGAGTTTAGTAAGCGCGCGCAAACTGTCTATTGTCGAATTTTTAGCAAATGTTTGCAAGTGAAAAAGTAGAATTATTATAATTATTACATGCATAATTTCGGTTCATTTAGGAAGAATATGTTGTATTGATTGTAAGGACATAAAAATAAAATAAAATCTTAGGATATTTCATTCATAAAATAAAATTTATCGTCAGTAAGTACACTTTAACAAGATCCGTTAGAAACAAAGAGCTGTACAAAATAAAATAAACATTTATGTGTTACGATTATTGTTTCTACTTATCAAAAATCTTATCGGCTTTAAATAACTGTAACTAAAACCTCTTTAAACATAAATTAAAGGTCGTGAGAAACATAAATATTTAAAACAAGTGCCGCCAGCTGAGGTGACGACGGACGCCTCGGTACAAAGCTATTTTTTGTTATGGCGGACGCAGTGAGTCATAGGTTAAGAAAACGGTCTCCCATCCACAGACAGAGCTCTTCTCTATGACTAATGCTGTAGTCGCACGCCACAAACTAATAAGAGTACTAACCGTAGACAGAGAAACCTATAGCGTGGCCTCGAGTGAGAAAGGACGATAACGTAGTTTTAGGTTATACAATAATCGTTACGACTTTTAAACATATTGGGATAAAAAATTTTATTGTTCTAAGAACTGAACTGAACAAGATTTACTAATCTTAAGCTCATAAAACACTTTTTTCTCACTTAAACCAATTTGTAAACTCCTTAGATCGCTACGAACTGTCAAAGTTGTTTATAAAAGTGTAGTTTGCTAAACGAAAAAACCGGCACGAAAAAAGGGACAAAGAATCACACCACTCTGTCTCATTTCTATGCATGACGTATGCATAAATCTATCTTTTTCGTGTGCTAATGCGAAAGAAGGCGTCAATCTGTCTATAGGTTTCTCTGTCTATGGTTAACGTAGTGCAGGCTATTAGGATTTAGGCACACGGTCGTCGGCCACCGAGCATGAATCGGGCATCGAGCGTTGTGAGTATCAAATACTATGGAGCTTATACTATCCTGGTACACTGAACCACACGTCTCATGTTCGGGCGTCTAGCGGCGCTTGAGGAACATTACTAAATATCTATACCACCTAAGTAGGCTAAATTTTATCATAGTGATTTGGGAATATAATCCGAAGCTTCACTCAACATCTTGGGAAAAATAGCGTGAATATGAATATTATACTAGTGTGACCCGTAAGGTGCGGATGGTTAAGTAAGGTTATACATTTTTTTCGGTTGATAAATAGGATGCTTAATTGGGTTTATAATGGCTTAATTAGTTTTATAATGTATAAAAATCTATCCCTATTTTTATCAAAAGTTTTTGAAGTTAAATTTTTAAGTCCTATTATAACAATATTCTTACTGGTACAAATAATGTAGAAAAACTTATTTTAATGAAATTGTTTTATTCTACTTTTCCTTTTATTCTTCTAGAAAAATGTTTGCTGCAAATTTTTCAGTTCTTATTAAGTTATCAACTAACCCGCCCAATAAACTTAATTATTTTTTTCAGAATTATAGAATCCGGGGGCAATCTGTTAGACAGACGGCAAATTAAAATTACATTTTAGAAAGTTAACCGAGCATTTATTTTCATTCCGTTGTGTGGAAATCAATATAAATAATAATAATAAGTCTATCGGTTCATTATAAATATTCGAGATAAATATCGACATTAAATTTGATATAGATGAGTCACATCCCTAGCGTACATGTCAAATATTTCGTATAAAAATGTATTTACCAAAATTCATGCAAATTATCAACAACGTGACATTTATCTTTGCAAAATATCAATATTAATAAAATAACTGAAAACATTCTATATTTTCAATAGTATATAACATAAATTTTAACCAAAAATAGACGAATCTTATTATTGACGACGTCGTGAGAATTTACTTGTGAAATGTTCAATTATCAGGATTATTTCTATTATTAACACCACAGTCACTCACGAAACATGTAACCATTTTGAAAAACTATGAATTACAAAAATTAACACTATAATAATCCAAAAAATTACAAAATATCTAGGAGCTTATTTCTTGCGCGCCGTCTTGAGCCGACCTGTCATTCAAAAATGATTACAAAGTCATGAGATCCTTTGCTATAATGCATTTTCTTGAATGCATCAATGAATTTTCTTCTCACTGCACACTATGTCCGTCTATTACTATCCTAAATCTGGGTCTGACTAACGTGGTCAATTCAAAGATGTTTTATTTTAACAAGATTGCGGATTCACGACTGACAAACGAGCTGAGTGAGATAGCATTTTTTAGGAGTGCGTCCCACTCTATAAGGGTGACTGTACGATTTGTTACTTCAAGGAACAAAGTGATGTTAAGGGATTCTCTTATATTTTTTTATTTTCGAAATTTCGAATTTGCGTTCGAAACGTCGGGTATTTAAAAAGTTAAATATACGCGATAAATTCCGTAAAAACTAGTATTATTTCAATGTGTAGTGTTCGCGTAAATATAAGAAATCATTACGAGATACTCTCTCTAGGACCCACCTAATAAACTATCAAACGACCTGAACTGCCTCCTGGCGGCTCAGGCCAGCTCTAATTAAATTAAACTATTCATTCATAATTAATTTGCCTTCGTAGGCACTCCCTCAGCGGCTTGTAGCCGCCTGCGCCCTCTTTTCCCAAAAGAGGGTCGCTCCCGATACGGCACAATAAAGCTTAATCAGCCAGTTGCCAGTCCCTAAAGGCGGTTTTTAGAGAGTATCACTTAGGTACCCCAGTAGGATGTGAGTCCCTCATAACCACGATAGACCGGCTATCGTGGTATGCGTAATGCATTTTCCGTACGTATAGGGTAGCCCTTTAATTGCTTCGGGCGCAAAAAAAATGAAGGTTAGAGAACAGTAGAACGATCACTACGTACTAAACCATAGCCCGCCTGTCCTTGAAAATTGTAGAATACATAGCGGCGCTGACGTTGGTGAGTAGTGACTGCGAAGTTAGCTGTTTATGAGTACAAGTAGGTGAAGTTAGTTGAATATTGTACAAATTTTCATTTCATTTTTTCGTAGAAAATTTTCGTGCTCCATAATTTTGTAATTTTTGACAAAAAGAAACATTCAAAAATGGATAATTATTTTATTGTGCGTGGATGTGCAAGTGGTTGAGCATCTGATCGGAAAAATAGACTTAAAATGACTTTGATTGACTGCACTTAGTGATCGCAGCGCCTCACTGATGGTGTCCATATTTCTGGGACACTATTTTCTACGGCGATCATTCTCCTGTTCTTTAACCTTCATAGTATGGAGTGTAAAAGTATGGAGTATCAACTTCCATAGTAGTATGGAGTGTAGAAGTAAGGAGTAGCAACTCCCATAGTAGAATGTTGATGTGATTTTGTGAATTAAGTGTTGAAAAGTTGAAAAAGTAGCTATCTGTAAGCAGTAAATAACAGCTCAATAATTCTCCACAACAGCACTGGAGTAGCTACTAGGACGAAATGAACTTAGCAGTTGTCGACGGCTTAAGTGTGCTACTAAACTGCTCGGTAGCTCTAAAACCTAAAATAATTTTATTCAGTAAATATAACCTCGAAAAAGTCGTCTATCCCACTAATATTTTTCGGTGCATTCTTTAAAATTTACGCCATAGTTATAGTGGCGCCACCCTTATTTAACAGTTTTCTATGGACACTTTTTAATACACAGTCTGTACTCCTTACTTCTACACTTTCCGTATATACACGTATATAGCTTGCTACATATTTATTTATCTATGATATACACTCTTATCTATGTTCTACACTCCATATTGTTCTGTGCACAGATAACTATATACTAGTCAGAGAGTTCTGTGGTTCTAAGATTCTGTGACAGAAACAAAAAAAACAACAATAATTTATCGTACAATAAATACGTATTGTAAACATTTGTGTTTGTGAATTTGCTTATGATCTTCATTGTTGTTCAATATATTCAAAACATATTCATTAACACAAATAATTTCCAACTAATTAAAAAAATTGAAAAATAAAGATGCCTATGCTAGATGGAAAAGAGATTGAAATATTTTTTGTAAGTTTCTCACATAATTATGTCATAAGAACTCAATTTTTAATTTATGTTCATCGTAAATTGTATATTTTTAAACAATGGGATGTTTTGTGTACATCTGCTGTTTCACTTATATATTATTTTTTATTATCCTTTTGTTGAAACCTTATAGGTTAGTAGATAGAGGATCTGAATAGTGGCCTATAAACCCAGGAGTTTAATTTAATTAAGAAGTAATATTTGTGCAAAACACGTATAGATGGTTTATCAGGTCTGGATGTGTAGTTTCTATAAAATTAACTATCCAAGCTCACATGTAATATTACAGCATAAAAGTTAAGATTAGTGATAGCACTTGGTGACACTACTGACTTTTCACATTAACACTTCTGGTTTTGACTTCCGTTTAAAAGCTATCCACTTCTCAAAATAAGGCATGAGAATATTGTTATACATTGAAATAATATGTACATATTATGTACTATATCAGCTATTTCAAACAAAAAGTGTGCACTATTCATGTCTCCACACATGTGTAGAGAGAGTATTGTGGCATATGTGGGGTTTATTTTTTATCATTGATTATACGTCGGTAGAATGATCTTGGTCAGGCTAAAGTTAGTGGCACGAGGCTGTGCAGATATAATTTTTAGGATTAAAATGGTAACAAGAAGTATGGTAGCTAAAACTAATGATGCGAACATGCATATTGCGCAGTTACAATTACCTCAGATTTAAAAAAAATATGTAGAATCGATTATCGTTATAATCAATTACAATTCAATTTTATTTTATATTTCATTTAAGTAAAAACTCTAAAATCGTTGTGATTTGAAACTCGATGAAAAGGGAAAGCAGCATTAATAAGAAACAAATATATAAATATATCATGTGTCAACTTACTAGCGACTAGCGAATGACTGAGTAAAGTGTGGCAACATCACCGCAATAGAATGTGACAGCGTAACTAAATGCAGTGTCACCTCTAGTATGTAGTACATAATAGCTCAATGTTGTTATATAATTTAAACATTAGTCATTTATTTAATAATACTTTAGTGTAATATAATAGTTGGTTAACCCTTTTTAATATCTTATTTTTTTTTTATTTTAGAGTGAGGAAGATTTACCATATGAAGAGGAAATATTAAGAAATCCCTACTCTGTTAAACATTGGCTTAGATACATAGAACACAAGAAAGGTGCACCTAAACATGAAATAAATATGATATATGAAAGAGCTTTAAAAGAACTGCCAGGATCATTTAAGTTGTGGTACAATTATCTTAAATTAAGGCGAACTCAGATAAGAGGTCGTTGTATTACAGATTCATGTTATATAGATGTAAACAACTGTTTTGAAAGATCATTAGTATTTATGCATAAAATGCCTAGGATCTGGATGGACTACTGTACTTTTTTAACAGATCAGTGTAAGGTAACAACCACTAGAAAAGCCTTTGATAGTGCTTTAAGAGCTCTACCAATTACACAACATCACAGGATTTGGCCACTTTATTTAATTTTTTTGAAAAAGCATGATATTCCTGAAACTGCTGTTCGAGTATTTAGAAGATATTTAAAACTATGTCCTGAAGATACTGAAGAATATATAGATTACCTAATTTCAATAAATAAGTTAGATGAAGCAGCAGTAAAGTTAGCCCAAATTGTCAATAATGAAAACTTCCAATCAAAACATGGGAAATCAAATCATCAGTTGTGGAATGAACTGTGTGAACTTATCTCTAAAAATCCTGATAAAATTCATTCCCTTAATGTGGATGCAATAATTAGAGGTGGCCTTAGAAGATACACTGATCAATTAGGGCATTTATGGAACTCACTTGCTGATTATTATGTCAGAAGTGGCCTTTTTGAAAGAGCTAGGGATATTTATGAAGAAGCTATACAGACTGTCACTACTGTGAGGGATTTTACCCAAGTTTTTGATGCATATGCACAGTTTGAAGAGCTTAGTTTAAGTAAAAAGATGGAGGAAGTTGCAAAGAAAGCAACTCCAACTGAAGATGATGATATTGATTTAGAATTAAGATTAGCTAGATTTGAGTACTTGATGGAGAGAAGACTTTTACTACTTAACTCAGTCCTTCTCAGACAAAATCCGCACAATGTTGCTGAATGGCATAAGAGGGTTAAACTGTATGAAGGAAAACCTCATGAGATTATTGATACTTATACAGAAGCTGTACAAACTGTAGATCCAAAATTAGCAGTAGGAAAACTTTACACCTTGTGGGTCGGATTTGCAAAATTTTATGAGAGCAATGATCAAATAGAAGATGCAAGATTGATCTTTGAGAAAGCAACTCAAGTGAATTATGCAAAAGTGGATGACTTGGCGTCAGTTTGGTGTGAGTGGGCGGAAATGGAAATAAAACATGAGAATTATGAAGAAGCTCTGAAGCTTATGCAAAGAGCTACAGTGTTACCAAGTCGAAAAGTGGCTTACCATGATGACAATGAAACTGTTCAAATGAGGTTATACAAATCCTTAAAAGTTTGGTCTATGTATGCAGATCTTGAGGAAAGCTTTGGTACTTACAAATCATGTAAAGCTGTGTATGATCATATTATAGATTTAAAAATTGCCACTCCACAAATAATAATCAATTATGGTCTGTTCTTAGAAGAACACAACTACTTTGAAGAAGCCTTTAGAGCATATGAAAAGGGCATTGCACTTTTTAAATGGCCCAATGTCTATGATATTTGGAACACATACTTAACAAAGTTTTTAAAGAGATATGGTGGATCTAAACTAGAACGAGCCAGAGATTTATTTGAGCAATGTTTAGAACATTGTCCACCGGAATTTGCTAAAGCGATTTTTCTATTGTATGCTAAATTAGAAGAAGAGCATGGGTTAGCTAGACATGCAATGGCAGTATATGAGCGTGCCACTACTGCAGTTCTCCCTGAACAAATGTTTGAAATGTTCAATATTTATATAAAGAAAGCTGCTGAAATATATGGAGTTCCTAAGACTCGCCAAATATATGAAAAAGCCATTGAAACTCTTCCAGAAGAGAAAGCTAGAGAAATGTGTATACGTTTTGCAGAGATGGAAACTCGTTTAGGTGAAATAGACAGGGCAAGAGCCATATATTCACACTGCAGCCAGATGTGTGATCCAAGAATAACATCTGAGTTTTGGAATACCTGGAAGGAGTTTGAAGTAAGACATGGCAATGAAGACACCATGCGGGAGATGCTTAGAATTAAGAGAAGTGTTCAAGCAACATACAATACCCAAGTGAATATGATGTCTGCCCAAATGTTAAGTTCAGCTGCACAAGCAGCGGGTACTGTTTCTGATCTAGCTCCAGGCATTAAAGATGGTATGCGAATGTTAGAAGCGAAAGCAGCTGAAATGGCTGTTCAAAGCAAAGGTAACATTTTGTTTGTTCGAGGTGAAACACAAGGTCTCAAGGAAAGTGGAGATAAAGTGCTTAATCCAGATGAAATTGACATTGATGAAGAATCAGGAGATAGTGGTGATGAAGAAGTTGCGCCAATCCAAAAGAAAGAAATACCTGCTGCAGTCTTTGGTGGACTTGTGCCAGGGAAGGAACAATAGATATTAAACATGGCATATATAAAAATAAATAGTTTTATTAATTTAATGCTTATTTTTATTTTATATGATTTATAAACACAAAATAACTATTTTTACAAACATCATATTATTCGAGTATTGAATGATTTTGGTCATTTTGGTATTATAAATTATAATATTATAATATAGTTTATATATACTGGGTGACTATTTTTACAGTCTAGAAAATAATATGGTGTTTTGTGTAAGTGGAATAGAAATTATACTCAAAAGTATTTGTAAAATGTAACAAAATATAACTAAAAATGCGAAATTTCCAAATATCTAAAAAAATACATAAAAACGATACATCCTACGGCGTTTGCGTCAAACTAAAATATGCTACTGTTGCTATTGAATGTAAATTGTAAGAGCGAGCAAGACGCATACACATCTTTCGTTATGTAGGCGCCAGGCGGTCGAAAAGGAGGGGAGCAGCCGACACATCGTTGCAGCCAACCTTTTAAAATCAGCTGACCGCGCCGTAGGTTACCAAAAATTATTTTTCTCTTATCGATATTTGGGCACTTTTGATATTTATTTTTGATTTTGACTGCCTCGTAGGTCTAGTGGTTGTAGTAGTGTGACAGCTGATCATGAGGTCCTAGGTTCGAATCCCGGGTCGGAACAAAAAACATCAATTTATTGAATTTATCCGTCAAGAAATTCTCAGTAGCTGCCCGGAGTCAGGAAATTGGCGGTGGGTGTCTCACCCCCGTACCTCGCAAAGCCGTTGGTTGGAGGTGATTATTTCGCCTATAATGTTGACCTTGAATAGTTCAGTGAAAGCAAACCTCCCAGTACTAGTTACTGCCTACTAATGCAAGATCAGCGTATACTGGTTAATAGTAAAGTACTTGGCCGATAAAAGAAAGAGATTTGAAATAGCAGCACTTCTCATTGCCAAACTTTCCGTATAATACCGTCGCGTGTCACATGTTTGTAAATAACAAAAAATGTGAAACAGAAAGTACGTAAATTACCTTTTGTTTCAGATTATTATTTTTGTGATTTCGATCTTTCCTTCATACTTTTACGGTGTTAGGACCGTCTAATATACTGTAGTTGAGTAAAATTACATGTTAAATTTTATCTTGCATTATAATAAATTAATAAAGTTATCATAAATAAAGTTTCTAATAATAATTTTATGTCTAGCTTATACTGCAACATCTTGGCATATTTAAAAGATCATCGTCATCAATCATCTTATTTATAAACTACACTGATTGATATTTTGAAAATTATACTACGTTATTGTTATTTACAAATAAAAATTACCTTTTTTAGCGATATCCCAATAATTGTTCAAAATGTCAAAATGTAAATTGTTTGTTAAACTTCGAAGCGTGTCACTACTACTCTATCACTTTTTTGTTACATTAAATGCATCTATTATACGCTGCTTTAAATCACTAACAGTTGGTGCTTCTTCTGTGTACGCTAATAGTTTTAGTTCGGCCCACATATAAGGATCTAGAGGTGTAAGGTCTGATGATCTCGCCGGCCAGTGCACAAGTCAACCGCGTCCTATCCACCTATCACCGAATTGGCTCGTCATTGTCAGATACTCGACATATGAGTATTGGTTCATGTTTACGATACACACGCGGAAACATAAACAATATGACGGCGACGCGATGCGACGTCACGCTTAAGCTAACCACAAGTAACAAGAGAGTTGAGGACGTGCGGGCGCCGGCTGCTTTCCCCCTGAGCCTTTGACCCTGCCTACAAAATTTAATGTTTTATTGCCACTCGTAAAGAAGGGTGGACATGATTTGAATTTCAATATATTTTATTTTATTTATTTATTTAATTAAAAAAATATTTTTATTTTTTGTAAATTATCAGTGCCATAGGCTTCTACTCCGTTCACTAATTACGCCCTATTTTTTTGCAGACGCTAAAAAAAAGTCGTCCAGTATATAATATATGAGTAGCAATAGTTGTAAGGATCACGCTCAAACTGGCTGGCTGACTGGAGTGTGCACAGGAAATACAAACATGATCTAACCAGACATATTAAACAAAAATATATATTCCAGAGACATTGAGGTAATGAAAACATATTCAGTTTTGTACCCGTATTATATAATAGCTTGCAAATACAAGTCAACATTTATTTCTTAATTATCATCACCAGAAGCCTTGAACCTTAGACATTACTTCCCGTTATTAATCTGAATGTTTGAAGTCTTACCTAAACAAAGATGGTTATGCTGCAATCTGTTGGATTTTGCTGTTTATTAATGATATTCGATAAGACAAAACAAGGATTCTCTTGCATTGCCATCACTCGAATGACGAAAGGAATGGTGGAACGAACGATCAAAGGAACAACAAAATAAAAACAGCTCAAAATTAAGAATGGGCTCTTACCTGTGGAATAGTTGCGAGCGGTCTCTTTCTACGGCGGTGACAAATGCGTCCACCAATTTCTAACCCCCCCCCCATTAGACAGGCCCGTGCAGGAAGGAACGGATGTGAAGGGAGATTATGCCGGCTAACTTAACTAACAAAATACATCGACAAATACAAAATGCAAGGGTGTGCGTTGACGCCGCAACCAACAAGGATATCCCCTGAAAATGCAACCGAAATTAAAGTGTTTGACTTGTGATTAACGGCCTGAGTACATCAAATGCCTGTACAGAAAAATGCAGCTTCGCTCCCTCCAGTGTTACAATGCCAAAATACTCAGACGCGTATCCGGGCGTCTAGTAGGAAACTCCGTAAAATATAACGCCATCGCTCTTCCAGCAAATGCAATACTGCATTTCGTTGAACGTAACACCTGCAAGCTTGCAACATTTTCTTTTCGTTGAACGTAAAGCATTTGTTATCTAGACGAAGTGTGCTGGCACGCGCTGCATCATGCTACACAAGAAACAAGCGTTTGAACTTATTCTGTGATGAGACGATAAAAGCAGGTATTTGCACACTGCAATGGTTATGACATGACAAATCCTGTATTGTTGCTGTGCCTATACAACCCGACAGCCATAGCTTTGGTAAGACCTTGGCATATGGTCTTACACAACGCGGATTTCAGATGTGGAGGATCACGCACCTTCCCTGTTGGCATTTCCGCTGACCTCTCATCCGGACAGATATCAGGTTTCCGTCGATGCCCCTCTAGGCTCGTCGAACCATTGTCTTGTCCGGAGTGTGGTGCCACTCACACTAACGTCGCGGTTGCATTCAATTCAATTCAATTTATTTGCTATTTTTGTTGTATACATTTGGTCTTAATTACAAAAAATAGTTTAAAACGAGAATCCTGCAATGACACTGCAAATATTGGCAATTATTATTATTATTACATTTACATTATGGTATTACGATAATTAAAATTATCAATTAACGAATATTTACAATTAAATTAAACATTAATGAGATCATACATCGATTTTAACGTGCCTTTTCCGGTACTCCTACTCCCATGGCGAAGTCCCGAATACATGGAAGACAGCTTTGGTCCACCCGATCCCCAAAACGGCGACCGCTCAACTACAGGCCTATCGCCATCACCTCCTTGTTTTCCAAAATAATGGAGTCCATTATAAACTGCCAGCTCAAAAGGTACCTTGAGGATCAACAGGTGATAAGTGAGCGCCGATACGGTTTTCGTCGTGGTCGATTAGCTGGTAATCTTCTGGTCTATCTGACTAATAGATGGGCGGAGGCAGTAGAGTTCAAAGGGGAGGCATCGGCCGTTAGTTTGGACATAACTAAGGCCTTCGATCGGGTCTGGCACAAAGCGCTTCTTTCAAAGTTCCCTTCCTATGGGCCTCCCGAGAAATTGTGCAATTGCATCACCAGTTTCCTTGCTGATCGGAGCATCAAGGTTGTAGTAGACGGTGCATGCTCTGATTACAAGCCTATTAATGCTGGTGTTCCACAAGGCTGCGTGCTATCGCCAACGCTGTCTCTTCTGTATATCAATGATATGTTGCAAACTGGTAACATTCATTGCTATGCAGACGACAGCACAGGTGATGCCTTATACACCGGCCGTGGCAATATTTATCGGGAAAATGTCGCCGAGTACCGAGACAAACTTGTGTCTGAAGTGGTTTTTGCTGAACAAAGTCTCGGATTGGGGGCGACTAAATCCAGTCCAGTTCAATCCCCAGAAGACACAAGTTTGCGCGTTTACCACTAAAAAGAACCCCTTTGTCGTATCTCCTCAGTTCCATGCCGGCACATCGCTTGCAACTTTACAAAGCGAAAGTTCGGTCTCACGTAGAAAACTTTCTCGTCTTTGAGCCGGGGACCCCAGTGCCAGCTCCTTCCACTTGACCGCATCCATCGCAGAGTGGTTCGATTCGTCGACGGCCGAGTTCTTTTTGATCGGCTCGATTCACTGGTGCTGCGTATGGATGGTGAATCCCTTTGCATTTTCTATCGAATCTACCACGGGGAGTGCTCTGAGGAACTATTCGGATTAATTCCAGCCACCAAATTTTACGAACGCACATCGCGTCAAAATTCACGATACCATCCTCTTCATCTGGATGCTTGACAATCCACCACTTTGCGTAAACAGGATCGTGGGCGTTTCTGAATCGATGATCCTTCACTCCGAAGGACCATTGTGATAACCGTTGTGAAGAATTCGGACTTGAGAAATTGAACCGGAGAAATATCGAACAAATTGTGAGCATACGATGTCTTCTGCGTGGGCTTTCTGCCCAGCACGTTCCCTATTACCCGGGTAATAATCACGGCCCACTGCTATGGGCAGGTCCTGGAAGCCGTTCAGGAACGGCGTTGTTGGCTATCTTCTTAGCTTTGGCATATTTCGCGACCCTAGGTAGGTGCCACCGAAGGGTCAGCAGTCTCAAATCCCCACGGAGACTCGCAGAGGATGGGTTTCGACTTAGGGCCAATTCCACCGACATGTGTGCGCTCCTGAGTAGAAGCACTCCGGGCCTCAAGTGCTCCTTCCTAGTTTGTAGATTATGGCCTATAGTATATGCCAAATCGATTGAGAAAAACGAACAATGACCTCAGTTATGAGCCGAGTGTTAAAAGGCGTAACTTACAAAATCTCAATTTAGATGTGATAACAATATTTAAATATTGATATTATTCACACTTCCAGGTCAGCTCATATGTTATGTTTTTATGTCCGATCATTCCAGCTTGAAAGAAAATGTAATTTTATGCCGAACCAAGTTTTCAGAATTAGTTTTTCGCACTACTTCAACTGACCGTCCTGGAAAAAAATTGTACTACGCCAGTTTGGCAAGTAGCTTTAAAAGTTAGCGCATTTAATAAGGATTCTAACGTGGTATAACACTCCATTATTTCTTAGATCAGTCATAAAAATTTTTTTGTTAAACAAAGTCAGTTTTTAACAATTTTTTGGAACTTACATTAAAACGATTCTAGTGCAACCAAAGCGTTCCTAATGACCACAGCGTGGTTCAAAGGAGATAGAGAGAGACATTCCATAAAGTGTGAGCGAGACAGATAGTGACGCTAATGAGACACAGACGTAAATGAGTGAACAAGACAGAGAGCCATGCGAAGTGTGAGCAAGACAGGTAGTGACGCCTCTTATTGGTATTGGTACACGCACTACAAATCAGTCAAGTATTCTGTGAAATCAGTACGCAACGCTACTTCGTTTAGTACGCATCTTTTCGTATTGCATGGTGAAGGTAGAATTTCATTGCCTTACGAGGAAGTAGTCCTTCAAGCAGTTGATGAGGACCCAAGTTGTTCGGTACGTGGAATTGCCAGCACAGGTGTGCCCAAAAGTATAGCTCACCGAATATTACAAAAAAATTCTTCTTTCGTTGTTTCTATTTCATTTAGTACACACGTTCTCTCCTCACTCCTAAACACGCTTTCAAAATATTCCTTCAATCTCTTTAAACTCAAAATTTCATCATTCAGAATATAGCCATTCTCGTCTCTTATAGCATTAATCATAGGCTGTTTTGAATGTCCCCTGGCAGTTCTTACAATTTTCCAGAACATTTTAATATTTGCCTGGAAGTTATCCGATATTCTTCTATCATTCTTATCCATTCTTTCTTGTTTTTTTCTTTCAACTGCTTCTTTTACTCTCTTATTAAGATGTCTAAAGACTGCCTTTTTTCTTTCAATATCACCATTCGTACCACTAGAATTAGCAGCCTTTGTTGCTAGTAAATCTAGCCATGCTCTCTTCTTTGCTTCAACTTCCATACGTATCTCATCATCCCACCATAACGTATTATTTTTCCTTTCATTCTTTCTCTTACTAACACCACATACTTCGGAAGCTGCATCCACTAACCTTTTCTTTTCATTTTGCCATATATTCTCCAAGTCTAACTCCTTCATACATAATTCATCCAAACCACTTATATTTTCTTTCAGTCTACATTTGAGCTTGTTTTTATCACTTTCATCTTGTAACCTTTCTATTCTAATACGTTGTAACGCGGTGGTAGACACAGACGATCGATGGCGCCAACGCCTGAATAGACCATTAATTCGGCATAGAACTAAATAATGATCCGTTCCTACGTTAGAACCCCGGTAAACTCGTATCTACCACTGCGCCCCTCAATCTTTCATCCACAATTATGAAATCTATCATGCTTCTATCGTCACCTCTTTCCCAAGTATACATGTGAATCCTCTTGTGGCGAAAGCAAGTGTTCGTCACAAAAAGATTCATTTCCATAGGTAGTGAGGAGACTTTCACCATTCTCATTTATACTTTCATCACCAAACGTTCCCATTATCCTTTCATAACCAAGCCGCCTGACCCCAACCCTTCCATTAAAATCTCCTAGCATAATAATATTTTCATTTTCCTTACACTTCATTAACACCATCCTTACCGTTTCCCAAAACTGCTCTCGGATATAAGTGGGCTTAGACATGTCTGGAGCGTAGACCCCTAACACAAACAACTTCTTTAAGCCCACTTTCATTCGTATCCATAGCAGTCTTGGGCTTACACATTCATACTCTTTCACACATTGGCCCATTCTTTCTGAAAGGATGATACCTACTCTCTGGCATGCCCGCTCGATCTCGTCTACACCAGACCAGTATGCGGTATACATGCCATGTGTAGTGACATCCTTCCCCTTCCTTTTCGTCTCATTAACGCATAACACATCTATTCCTCTATCATACATCATATCGCATACTTCATCCATTTTATCATTCATTGCCCCACATACATTCAACGTAGCCAGACGGGCCTCTGCAATCCACTTTTCGCCTCTCCGAGAGACAGAACGTGAAGGGTGGCGAACCTCGTCGCCGGTTTTCCTCCCGGAGATTCTTCGCACCCCTGCCCCATTAAAGGGGCGCCGGGAACTCGGGGCCATTTCTTTAATTCGATTCCTCATGGTGCGAAATGGGGTGGTATATTTAACGCCGCTACCACGGCGTGGAGCCGAGTCTGTGGTATCGGCTTGTCGCTCATTTAGCACCACCCGGGGGACACGTGTAGGGTGAGCCTAGGAACAGGTGGTCAAAGCCTACGGACGCGAGCGACTTATCCCCCACATGATTCTAAGTTAAATAAAAAATTCGTTTATATCTCGCTACATTCATACATCATTCACACATTCACACACTGTCTTAAGGTTCAGGGATTAGCTTTTCTACATAAACAACGATTTTAGGCTTGCGACGCTAACAGTGCGTTTTACTAGGAGTTTTCTTCTTCGTCTTTGAGTGTTGGTTGAATACTCAAAAGTTCCTGGTACAACTTCTCTGTGGAATTGTTTACCACCGGCGATTTTTTCTGGACCGATACGACTTAGGGACCTTCAAGAAAAGAGCTTGCTTCTTTCTAAAATGCCGGCAACGAACCAGCAATTCCCCTGGTGTTGCGGTTATTCATGGGCGGCGGTAATCACTTACAATCAAGTGAGCCGCATGGTCGTTTAGTGTATGTGCCTCCAACTTACTTAGCATGTGTTAATAAATGTACTCTTAGGTTTAAGGGACAGTACACAGGTACGATATAAGTTTTGAGCAGAGAAAAACCCTTTCATTTAACATCCTTACAACATTACAGCCCCCTCTTCTGTAAAAAAAAGGAAAAAAGACGTATACGAAAAACTCCACAACATTATTTACTTTGTAAACTGCAGTAGGTAATGTATAAGAGGAAATATACTCAATTTTATCCAAATGTCAATTTTTGCACGCGAAGCTCTATGTTGATTGACGGAGAAGACTTAGAAGACCGAAAAGGGAGGTGGCGGAAAATCGATCCAAAATATTGAATATAAGTAGGTCAGTGACGATAATGATGATGTTTAGTCCACTTATTATATGAACAAGACAATATGGTAAAATCCTGAATAAATACCAGAATAAACAAAAGATATAATCCAGGTCATCACCCTCACATTCATTACAATCCTTCAAGTAAGCCCACTAAGTCCACTGCTGAATACAGACCTTCTCCAAGGAATGCCAATACACGGTCATGAACCACCTACGTCATTACTTTCCTACATTTCTTAGCAGGTTGTCACTCCATCTAAAGGGAGGGCACACTTAGGTTACCAGAACAAAGCCTTGTTACATAGGCTGCACTAAAAGTATCGGGAATGGAATATTTTCACTGTTCCTGTCATATTAAAATCTTTTTAATTGAAAACTCCTTGGTTTTAAAAATCGAATACCATTTATTTATTTAGAGCCGTGGTAGCTCAGTGGTTAACGCTCGCTGTAAATATAACAGAACGCGAGTAACCCGGGTTCGATCCCCGCCGGCACCAATGAAATTGTTAATTGCAGTTTTAAGTGCTGATTTACCACGTGCTCGGCGGTGAAGGAAAACATCGTGAGGAAACCTGCATGTCTGAGGAATAAGAAAAAAAAATATTTCGAAGACATGTGAAGTTCGTCAACACGCATTTAGGCAGCGCGGCGGACACTTCCTTGCCCTAAACCCTCTCAGAAATGAGGGGGAGGCCTGAGCCCAGCAGTGGGACGTATATAGGCTGTAACTTTACTTTACTTTTATTTATTTAAAAAAAATTCTCGGTCTTGTCACAAGGTTTTGTCAAACTTGTTTAGTCATTGAGAAAATGGAATTGACTCGAGAAAATTCAAGAGCGACGATTTATTATGACTTTCGAAGTGGTTTAACACAAAAACAGTGAGTTGACCAGATGATTTCTGCATTTGGTGATGAAGCCCCATCCAAATCCACAATTTATCGCTGGTTTTCTGAATTTCAACGTGGACGTGTCAAACTCAGTGATGATCCCCGTCAAGGTCGTCCAAAAACTGCAGTCACCCAAAACAACGTTGATGCTGTGCGTAAGCTGATTGAGGAAGATCGACATGTGACATACCGCGAAATTCAGCAAACTTTAGACATTGGCATGATTCAAATACAAATAATCTTGCATGAACAATTAGGTGTAAAAAAGTTGTTTTCCCGATGGATACCGCATTCGCTCTGTGAAAAGCAAAAAGCGGCTCGCGTTACTTGGTGCGTCAGAACTCTCGAAAGATTCCACGCAGGATCCTCAAATGCTGTATACAACACCGTATCAGGTGATAAATCCTGGATATACGCGTACGAACCCGAAACAAAAAACCAGTCACGAGTTTGGGTGTTCGAAAATGAGTTAAAGCCAACAAAAATTGTTCGTTCACGGAGTGTTGCAAAAAAAAATAGTGGCCACGTTTGTCTCCAAAACCGCCCATGTTACGACTATACCTCTTGAGGGACAAAGAACGGTTAATGCAGAATGGTATGCTAGCATTTGTTTGCCACAGGTCGTTTCTGAACTCCGTAAAGAGTTCAATGCGAGTTCTCACACCGCACACAGAACAAAAGAGTTTTTAGAGCAAGAAAACATAGAATTATTAGACCATCCGCCGTACAGCCCCGACCTAAACCCTAATGATTTCTATACTTTCCCTAAAATAAAGAATAAATTGCGTGGGATAAAAATTTTCATCACCTGAAGAAGCTGTGGACGTCTACCAAACGGCAATTTTGGAGACCCCAACTTCCGAATGGAATGGTTGCTTCAATGATTGGTTCCATCATATGGAAAAATGTGTCAAATTTCGCGGAGAATACTTCGAAAAGCAATAAATACATTTTTAAATAGTAATGTTGTGTCACTTCCTTGATTGCCGTTTTCGGTGCCGCCCTCGTAGCAGCCGCCTCCTGAGATTTTTTTTCCCATTGACTGTATGTTCTTAGAGCTATATGGTGGTATACTTGCTTTTCAGCTCGATTACGGTTCTAGTACGCTGTTAATATGTATATCCTCACGAGTACAGCCTTCTACATAGCTCTCTCAGTGATTTTAACTTCCTGCAGTGAACACGTTTTAAATTTATAATATATCAATACTGGCAACACGCATTGTTTGTACACTAGGAAAGTACGACATACCACACAGTTTTGCAGTCTTTTTTGTATGAGATTTTTATTAAAGGACGTTTACCAGTGCTAGAATTTACTCTTTCTGTATCATAGAGGAGGTTTACATACATAAATTATTCTTGTACAACATCCAAGCCTGGAACAATTATTTGTACAAACGTACGAACCATACAAACTTCTGTCTTCTATCTTCTTCTGCCCTGCGCATTTCGAACCCGCGTCTCACAGCGCTGCAACCAAACTAATCCACGGCGCTGCAGAGCGGATTTAATGACAGTAAAAATACTAATGTACCAATTTCAAATTTCCCTACACATCTGAGTTAAATCGTTAAACCTTGTTTCACTGATAATTATAACTTTTGACAAAAAGTAAAAACCGACTTCGAATTGCTAAAAAAGCAGTTATTTATTTGCTACCCTTAAGGGATGGATTTTTTTCTCCAAACTGATATGAGACCACCTTTTAAGTATAATTACCTATTTATATATAATATCCTATAAAAAAGAATCATCAAAATTTGCTCACAATCTGTGAAGATATTACTCGAACCAGGCCTCTGTCACTCTTGCTACTGACGTGAAATAATTACCTAAAATCGCCGGGGCTAGCGCGTTGTAGGCGATTGATGAATTTTAACGCTGTTTAAGTGTATAGTTTTTGTAAACACTTGTTGTAATTTTGGTTTAGTGTATTTAATTGTAGGATAAAATAGTAATTTTTTTAATGTTGTATAAAATAATATATAATTACATATTTGATAAATTATAATGGCAAAACTTCGAACCTACTGTAATTGTTGCGTGGATAGATGCTTAATGAGCAAACAAAAGGATTCTAATAATATCAATTTTATGTTACCTAAGGATAATGAAAGATACATTTTTTTGGGTTAAATAAATACTTATAGCAAAAAAGAATTAAGTAATAATTTAAATACAGAAGTAATACCTTAGTACTTTATTTCAAAACTTAGTTGAAATTTACTTCACTATCTAAGTAGGTAACTTACATGTCTTTTGTAATTAAAATATTTTAAGTTATCACAAAGCGCTGAAATTAAAACTTTGTTTACATTTTACAAGTATTTTAACTATTGAGAATAAAATCACATTTCATTTAGAAATCGTATTTCGGGTTTATTTGTTGTTATCACTACCTACCTATTTCTTCCGAGCGATTTATTAAATCGCGATTCGCGACGAGTGACCTTGCAAGTTGCATGCGTTAGGCACAGAATTCGCATAGTAGCAAAAATATGTTCATTCGATCTACCTTACCTATTTTACATACCATTTCGCAACGAATTAATTAATTAATTTATACTCTTTATTCGATACAACATATTACAATAACACACCAACCTTAATTTATATATTTAAGTACAATTAGGTGTCCTCATCGCTAAACAGTAATCTCTTCCAGGCAAACCTTGGTAACGTCGTACTACATATTATTTATTCTATGCTTTGGTGAAGGAGATCCGTAAATAGAAGTGGGCATAAATAGTTGATCAACGAGCATATGTTAATACGTATTATATAAGCTAAATAAGTACGTCCTTACAATTACATCTGTTTTTAATATGGTGCAATATCACTATATTATTTTTCTGTGCGGATATTATTGCCTGTTCCTATATTCCACTTAATTAAATGTGGAATCAAATCACCATTGAAGATTAGCATGAAATTGGAGGAGTTAGTGATTCTTATTAATACTAATTGTTCTTGAATATTGGGTTGTTCTTGAAATTTATGGTATTCACTGCGATTGCGCCTGGCGAATGGTGATGAGGCAGTCATAGATGAAAGCGGGCTAACATTGCAGTTTTTATTATTAAACCGTATACTTAAATAAAATTAAACACAAATAGTTTTAAAGTAATCATAAACTTCCAAATTGTCGCTGTCAGAAATCGAACCCGTTTGTTCCCGGATTCCACCAAAGCAATTGGACGACAAAATTTAAAAGAAAGGAAGCGTTAACCGGTACTTTAGAGACGGCAAAAAAACATTATATTTTAAGTAAAACGATTGTAAATTAAATAAATTATTTATATTATACAAACTGTATTTTTACTCCTTCTTGACAGCCCTATAAGTAACCACGGAAAAAGAGCCGTGATGTAGAAAGAGGAAGAGATCAAAGTAATACGGACACTCGCGCGCAGCGATTAAGGTTTATTTAGCTTGCGTTCGCAAATTATCTTATTAATAATAATTATGTAGGCTATTAAACGTCGGCAAGCAGTCAACATCAAAAAAGTGAAACTTCTGTACGTAGTACTATTATTTATTCTGTGCTCCAACTGAGAACCTCCTCCCTATTGAAATCGTTTAAAAAATTTCTCTGTAATACTTGGCGCGATGATTTTTCGCCCTTTGACAACTGTTACGGAAGAATCTTTCGCTAGACTACACGAACATCCGGTAGCGGATCCAGAGGATCAAAGCCGCTTAAAAGATTTTTTCTCAAATTTTAAAATTGTTTTACAAATTCTCGCTCTATTGTAGAAATAAACACTATAACCATGAAACTTATTTTTAGATTCGCAAAAGCTTTTAAGTACGTACATACAAATTATTAAGCTCACTTGATGGGGTAATTGAATAATTTAATAATATTATAAACAAGGACGCTAACTGAATCTAGTTTAGTTACTTTAGTTTACGAAGGGCTGTTTTCCGCAACTCCACGTCAAAGCGCGTATTTTGCGTGTGGGAAGGAATAATTTGATTGTTCGAGCCATGAAATCTTTCCAAAGAAGTTCAGCAGCCTATTATTCTAAGAACATTGTCTGTCTTTTGTTTTAGGTAATTCAACAGATAAGTTGGCCAAAATTAATCACATAATATTGTTGTTACACTCTTGTATTATCAATTTCCCTTTTTTATGCAGAGTTTGTGTCCCAAATAAACCTTTTTGGAAGTAACATGTCATAGGCGAATTCATCGTAACCGACATAAAGGAAGAAGAAGTTCAACAGTCCTTTCATGTTGTAAGCAACTTCAAGGAGCGATCCCGGCGTGCCGAGATGTTTATCCCTGTATGCAGCGACCTCCGAACGTTTCTTCCTCCCCCATGCATGCCCTGCACAGGGGGCTATCTGTAACCCCACCTATGGTAAATAAATGTTTGTTAAAGGAGCCACATCCTGTGATAGCAATTGTTACTATCCTGATCTGTGGCTTGTTCAGTTTCATTAGAACCTTGACTAGACATAGAGCCATGCTGCAGTTATATTAGTAGTATAGTTGTAGCACAAATGGGTCTGCTCGACCGGTGAAGGACCACGCTCTCACAGAATACCAGCGTGAAACAGTAGCTTAATGCTGCTGTATTTTGTATGGTGAGTGTAGAGAACCGGTGACCCTTTTTACTGGAAATGAGGCATTCCATCTTAGTCCTCATGGGTGACAATGCATCTGCATTTTGATTTGCAATCGAGGATAGATGTCTATGGGCCGCAGCAACCACTTACCATCAGGTGGACTGTGTGATCGTTTGTCACCCCATCCTATAAAAAAAAGACAACTGTTTACTTCAGGCAGAGCCTCCACAGCTTGTCTACACTATACTAGATTTTTCCAAAGCTGAGAGTGTAGATTATTCATGTTTCTACTTACCAGCGAATGAAAATAACCAAAAAGGGTTGGTTGGTTCCTGCCCTATTGTGACCAGAGCCGATCCCCTTCTGGCCAGTTTCATCTGTTGCATTATTGCCTCTAACTCAATCTAACATTTACATTTCCTATTTTTCAATAGTAACTACTGCTAGACTGTCTAAGAATCACCTAAAAAATTATCAATATTACAACTTGTGTGACAAGAAGTCCTACATTGAAATCAAAAATTATGTATTATTTAAAATAAGGTGCATAGATTTTTGGAATTGTGACTTGACACTATCAGAGAATAATTCTGTATTAGTAATTTTAGTCACATAGTTATCTACATGAATTTTAACTTTTTTTTTATAAAAATTTATTTATCAAACATGACTAAAGTAAAATCAATAAAGGCAATATTAAAAGTTAGTTGAAAATAACTATTATTTTGAATTGCATATTTAGTTCGGACATTGTTATATTTTTTGGTAAAATATTCAAAAACTAATAAACCTAAAAAGAAAAGGTTTTCAGAAACTGTCTTGAATGATATAATTAGTAAAAACTGTACAATACAATAACATAATTTACATTTGTTAGTTACAATTTATATAATGTCTCTTGGAGGTGTGATAAAATGTAAAGAGTTTGAGTACATGTTTTGCTGTTCCGAGTAGTTTAAAATACTGATGTCATTGTGTACTCCCCCAAACATTATTAGTTCACCATTTCCTTTAACCAAAGAGTACATAACTAGCTCTTCTGGAGCTCCATTCATTTCTCCCAGTCGAGGGCATAACCATGATACATAATTCATGCTGTTGCCATCAACAACCGTAGAAATATCCAGTACATGCATTGTAAGAGTATTTCGTTTTAGCTTTTTTACTGCAGGTTGTCTATTTTGATTTTCTACAGCCTGAGGAGGATGAGCTTCCAATCTGTTTTCTAAATGCGCTAATTGTCTTTGGTTTATAAGATCATTTTCATTTAGTATGTTGCTTGCTGATAAATCACATGCAAATGCAGCCATCCGATACTTATTAGCTTCCTGTAGTTGACGCACTATTTTCATTCCTTTATTCTGAAACAGAAGATTATATTACATAATTAAAACATTAGAAAGTAACAAACAGCCTTTATATACTAACATAATAAAACTGTACCTTCATTTTATTTTTCCTCATAATTGCATCTTTTTTATTCAAATCAATGACATTATTACTTTGGCCTGCAGTATTATTTATATCTGGAATAGCATTCTCATTAGTTGCTTCAGCATTATTGTCCCTTTCTTGCTCATTACTGGGACCTGCTATCGGCTCATTACTAGCATTAATTAGTGCTTGCCTAGTTAAGGGTTGTCTTGGTAACACTCCACGTCTTCCATTTATATTCTGATCCCGATCTAAAGGTCTCTGTAAACTCTGTTCTATCCTTACGGATACAGGAGCACTTTCAGGCCTACTTAGAGCAGATAATCTAACAGCTGAAGTGACCAATGGTTTTGCACCATTCCAACCATGCCTGCTTCTACTAAGACTAACAACTTTATCACCAACCCTACAGGCTGGATTGCACCAAATATTAGCTGCAGCCCATTCTTTATTCCTTACTGCAATTTCCTTCCATGTCCATGTTGGACCTTTCATGGTTAATATCCAACAATCACTGTAAACAAACCGATTATGCAAAGTTTGCACACCACCTAATAGCATTAGTCTGTCAGAGTCCAAACTTATGAGTGACTGAGCATAACGTGGTGATGGACGAGGCTTAGTTGTTGCTTGTTTTCTCCAACTGAATGTAGCGATATCAAGTACCCACACATCATTAGAACACTGTATTTGGTAATTTTGTGCTGCTGACATAATTAGCCCACCAAATACAATCATTTCATCTCCTTTAATGCAAGCTGAATGTCCTGCCATTGGTGGTGGAGGGTTAGAAGTATTTATAAGAATCCACTTATTTGTATTAACACAATAAAAATGTATGTCATTAAACATAGTAACATTCTGGTAGTGTTGTGAGAGTGAAGGATAAGTCCAACCTCCAAAAACAACTAAACAGTTTTTATAGGTCACCATTGATGTGTAAGCTTTTGGTACAGGATATGTTCCTGTTGCTAAAGGCCTGATCCATTGTCTCTTTGATAAATCAAACATCCAAAGATCATTGAATGAAGTGGCATTGGTAGTACACCCTCCAAATATATACATGTTATTTTCAAGAATACATGCTGCATGTGAAAACCTTTTAGTTATAGTAGGCACTATATCAGTTGCAGTCATGTTTTTCCATAATATATTAAATTCTGCAATAGCTTTTACAAGTTTGGTGGACGTTTTACGCAAAACATCTGTAAAAAAAAATATATAATTTATATAAAACAGAATTGATGCATATATCTTTAATTTAAGTAATTAAAATTTATAAATTAACTAACTAAAGTGCGCTAATATTTCCGACATTAAGATAAACAAAGATTGTGGGTCATAGGTACTTACTTTGAGCACAACCACACCACCTTTTGCAAACAGCCATACAATTTTGGAGATCCTTATATGGAGGCAAAAAGCTCAATATAAACTCCAAAACTTCATCAGGGAGGTCTTCTACTGTAATTAGCAATGTTTCATGCCGTAATGACTGATGAATTAGTTCCATGTCTTCAGACGAATTTATCATATATTTAAGTCACTGTGTTCTACAATTTTTCATATTCACTTGTTATTGATAAAATTATTATTTTGCGGCGAGTGACAACGAATAAAATACACAGACAGTTAAGAAAAATAGGTGCCGTGCACCGATTTTAGATTGTTGTTCCTGCATAACGCGAAATGACAAAAAATTTGCTGTCACACACTGCACTGTACAAATTTTTAAATCCGCGTCCGCGGAATTCTGATCTGACACTGACACCTGACACACAGTGTCTGATATTTCCAAGGACGGAAGGTTTTATTGTCATTCGGTTTCAGGTGGTTACAGGCGATATTTTTATAAGCTTATGTTCAATATATTTTGGAGACCAGATACCTAGTACCTATTAGCGTTTCCAGAATACTTCTTATGTAACATAGATAGCTTTAGTGCAATAATTAAACTGCTAAAAACATTGCAGAATGCAGACGCCCTTTATGGATGCAATTTATCGTAGACAGAGAAACCTATTTTTTTTTTTTTTTTTGCGCCCGAAGCAATTAAAGGGCTACCTTGTACGTAGGGAGGCGGAAAATGCATTACGCATACCACGATAGCCGGTCTATCGTGGTTATGGGGGACTCACTGTCCTACCGGGGACCCTAAGTGATACCCCCTAAAAACCGCCTTTAGGGACAGGCAACCGGCTGATTAAGCTCTATTGTGCCTTATCATGAGCGACCCTCTTTTGGGAAAAGAGGGCGCAGGCGGCTAAGTGCCGCTGAGGGAGTGCCTACGAAGGCAAATTAATGTCAGATATTACAATAATTTTATTTAATTAGAGTTGGCCTGAGCCGCCAGAAGACAGTTCAGGTCGTTTGAAAGTTTATTAGGCGGGTCCGACAGAGAGTTTCTCGGCCTGCGGACACGATAGCGAGAGGGGGGTGGGGCTGCATAAGAAGCTGCCTCACGAATTAAATGGTTTGGATGCGACTCTGAGGCTTTGAAGAAGTTCTCAGAGAGTTTTTTAAGAAATTGTTGAATTATTGGGAGCTCTAAGTCCCGATGAAGGTCGGCATTACGAACGTACCACGGTGCGTTCGCAGCTCGACGACAGAATAGGTTCTGAACTATTTGGAGTTCACTTAAAATGTTAGGGTTTGCGTGGGCAAAGACGGGGCCCGCGTAGGACATGACTGGTCGTATACATACCTTGTAGAGTGTACGCTTGTTTCGAAGGGACATTTTACTGTGTATTCTACTCAGATAAAATCGTGCGTGACGGGTCCCAGAAACCTATACTCTGTCTACGCAATTTATACTATTATCATAGGGTGCGTTTGGCAGAAAAAAGCGCTAGCAAGCGCTTATAAGCGCTGAAATAGTTTTCGGCCAGGACACGATTGCTACTTCGGTAGCGCTGACACAATCCGCCATTTTGCTTATTTAATTTTGTTTGTTTTGAAGTAGAGTTTATAAGTTGTTTTGTGCAATATTAGTTTTAAGTAATATAATGACATGAATAAACATATACATGTTATTAAAATTCATGATTGGTAAGATTTTAATATGAATACTTTACAAACATATATTTAAATTAGGTTAGGTTTCCCGGTTAGAACTAACATCGTGTCCTGGAGGAAAATAGCTACTTACGATATGACAGCGCTTACCGCTTACGATCGCCATTTTGCTTACAAGCGCTTGCTAGCGCTTTTTTCTGCCAAACGCACCCATTGATTACTGACTATGTGACTATTATACTGGATGGGTGCGTAGACAGAGAAACCTATAGACAAATTGACGCCTTCTTTCGCATTCGCACACGAAAAAGATAGATTTATGCATACGTCTTGCATAGAAATGAGATAGAGCGGTGTGATTGTTTGTCCCTTTCACCGTGCCGGTTTTTTTGTTTAGTTAAGGAGTTTATGTACAAGTTGGTTTAAGTGAGAAAAAAGCGACGATCATTAGTCTATAGGTTTCTCTGTCTACGGATGGGTGCGTTTGGCAGAAAAAAGCGCTAGCAAGCGCTTGTAAGCAAAATGGCGATCGTAAGCGGTAAGCGCTGTCAAATCGTAAGTAGCTATTTTCCTCCAGGACACGATGTTAGTTTTAACCGGGGAACCTAACCTAATTTAAATATATGTTTGTAAAGTATTCATATTAAAAATTACCAATCATGAATTTTTAATAACTTTTTAAGAATTTTTAAATGTATATGTCTATTCATATACTTACAAAAAAAAAGAACCAACAAAACTGTCATTATATTACTTAAAACTAATATTGCACAAAACAACTTATAATTTCTACTTCAAAACAAACAAATTAAATAAGCAAAATGACGGATTGTGTCAGCGCTATTGAAGTAGCAATCGTGTACTGGCCGAAAACTATTTTAGCGCTTGTAAGCGCTTGCTAGCGATTTTTTCTGCCAAACGCACCCATTGTGTTCTGTGAATCTGTGATACTAGTATACCTAGTTTCCTATATATAAAAAAGTACTCTGTGATACTAGTCATAGATTACTGTGTATATACCATAGATAAATAAATATGTAGCAAGCTAGTATATACTAGAGATAACTAGTGTTCTGTGATTTATAGGCTTTGTCTTGCTTTGTCTCAAACGTATACAGAGAATCCTATCAAATTTCAAAGAGATTCAGTAACTCCTCTTCCACTAGATAGACTATGCTCTGTCTACTTATTATTATAACTGGCTTTACGGCACTGGGTTACTTGCTACTTTTTTATTAACTGGCTTCACGGCTCTGGTTTCTAGACCTTCTGAGCCTATCCTTTCTTTTGGAATCTTCATTTTATGTTCTTTTTCTTCACAACATGCTGATGCGTCACATTGTGAAGCCCTTGGAAAATTTTGACAACAGCTCAACCTAGCGGACAATTGATTACGACAGTCATTACAGGTCATAAGGCCCAATAAATCAAAATAACTTGAGGTTTATTACGACATCAAAACACTTGTTTCATCGTTTTCTCTAATATTTCACACGCGCGGACACTTAATTCACAAAATCGCATCACTTTTACGAATCAAAATCCACTTCAAACCATTATTCAAGCGACAAAACAGGAGCGACAATCCATCTACGGCCAAGTTCCCGCCAAAACTCCACTCTGTCTACTTTGATTGTATAGTACATGGAGGTTAGAAAACAGGAGAACGATCGCTGTAGAAAAGTGTCCCAGAAATATGGACAAAATAAGTGAGGCGATGCGATCGCTAAGTTGTCTCAATAAAAGCGGGCTGTTGTACGCTAGTTTGAAATGATTATAATATCGTGCAAAGAGAAAAAAGAAAATAACGAAATTATTATTATTTATTAATAAATAATAAATTATGTTTTTTATAATTTTAATTATTATAAATTATTATTATCATTATCATCATCATCATTACAGCCCTTCACAAGTCCACTGCTGAACATAGGCCTCCCCCAAGTAATGGCACAAAGCACGGTCCTGAGCCACCTGCATCCATCAACTTCCTGCATATCTTACCAGGTCGTCACTCCATCTAGTGGGGGTTGCCCTACTCTACGCCTACCGGTACGAGGCTGCTACTCGAGAACATTTCTTCCCCATCGGTTATCGGTTCTTCGAGCTATATGGCCGGCCCATTGCCACTTCAGCTTACTAATCCGTTGGGCTATGTCGGTCACACTGGTTTTACTGCGGATATCCTCATTTCTGAGTCTATCACGCAGAGAAACTCCGAGCATAGCCCTTTCCATAGCTCGCTGAGTGACCTTGAGCGTCCTCATACGGCCAGCAGTGAAGGACCACGTCTCAGATCCGTAAGTCATCACTGGCAACACGCACTGGTTGTACAACCTAGTTTTCAGAGAATGAGGTATACCTGACGAGAAGATGTGTCGTATTTTACCGAACGCTGCCCAGCCGAGTTGAATCCGTCGGTGACCTCTCGGTCGAAGTTGGACTTACCTAGTCGGACTATTTGTCCCAGGTAAACGTACTCGTCAACAACTTCGCATAGTGCTCCCAACAACTACCGGCATAGGTGTGACATGGACATTAAACATAATCTTTGTTTTGTCCATGTTCATCTTAAGACCTATCCGTTGGGAGACACCAATGAGGTCATTGAGCATAGTGCTTAGGTCCTCCAGCGATTCCGCCATAAGGACTATATCGTCGGCAAATCAAAGGTGAATGATGTACTCGCCATTGATGTTAATACCGTATCCTTTCCAGCCCAGTAGCTTGAAAACGTCTTCCAATGATGCGGTGAAGAGTTTCGGGGATATAACGTCACCCTGTCTTACACCTCTCTGCAGTTGGATAGGTTTCGAACTCTGGTTCTGTACTCGGATAGCCATCGTAGCCCTACTGTACAAACACTTCAGCACTTCGATATACCAACAGTCAACTTGGCATCGCTGAAGGGACTGTAGCACCGCCCAAATTTCGACGGAATCAAAGGCTTTCTCATAGTCCACATACGCCAGGCAAAGTGGCAGATTGTATTCTTCGGTCTTCTGTACAATCTGCCGCAGGGTATGTATGTGGTCTATGATACTGAAGCCTTTTCGGAAACCGGCTTGTTCGGGAGGATGGAAGTCGTCGAGTCTGCGTGCGAGACGATTCGTAATGACTCTCGAAAACAGCACGTAGACGCGGCTGAGAAGGGAAATCGGTCCGTAGTTCTTCAAGGGAGCGTTGTCGCCTTTCTTAAAGAACAAGACCACGGCACTTCTGCTCCACGCCTCCGCAGTAGTGCCACCATGGAGGATGGAATTGAAGAGCTTCTGAAGGACTTCAAGTACCGATGTTCCACCCGCTTTCAGGAGCTCCGCTGTAATTCCATCCTCCCCTGGGGCCCTGCCGTCTTTAAGGTGCTGGAGAGCTGTTCTAATCTCGCTCAGACTGACGTCCGGGATATCATCGGAATAGTGTCGGATAAGACTTACTCTTGGATCGTTACTCACACTTGCGTGTGGCTCCAACGATGATGTGTACAGCTGCCCATAGACAGTGACGAAGCTACAGCTCCAAATTAGGGCAAGCCCAAAATATAAAGAGATTTACCTTTTCCTCGCCGATTAGCACTTTAACACACTTCAATTCATCACAAGGAACAATCTTTCCCTCCATTTTCATTAAAAATCTTTAAAAAAAGCATAAATTTTATACTCGCAATACATTCGCTCAAGCTCAACACACAATGCACAAAGTACTTTTTGACACAATGTAAACACTAACTTGCGAACATATCGTCGACTCGTCGGCCTCCTCTCTTGACTAACTTCATACCTAACGTGACCATGCGTCCCACTTTAGGCGGGACGTTCCCGATTTAAAAGTTGTGTCGCGCTATCCCCAAAATACGTAAAAATCTCCCGCTTTGACATACAAAAGCGTGACAATCATGCAAACCCTGTCACCCGTGCCATCATTATAACCGCGCGTACCGGGTTTAAATAGCTTGTCTAGTTACGTGATTATTCTGAAGAGCTACACTTTTGAATTTAAAGTAACGAAGTGACAATTTTTAATTAATCTACAATAAATTATCAAATAACATAATATATTTCTAAAAGTGTAGTACTACTGCTACTGAGAATTTTGTGACGGAAAAACCCAATAAATGATTGTTGACCCGACTCGGGTTTCGAACTTGGGACCACATGATCAGCAATTGCGTTTCCTGCCATTAGACCAAGAAGGCAGTCAAAAGTGTTAGAACTATAATAATTTTAAAGACGTCCCGCTCTGCGGAAAAAATTAATGGTCACTAAAAAGCCGGGCTTTTTATCTCCATACTATTTGCTATTCATACAATCGTACTTATATTTCATTATAGAATATTTTGCCACATGTTAGAAAGGGAGCTACCGCCTTCTCGAAAGCCCGGTAAAAAGCCCACGTGTGCGAGGGAGACAACCAATGGCTCAATTCAACTCTCCTTATATGTATAACAGCAGTATTCCTAAGGCTACGAGGTCGAACAGAGTGCGCGGGAAATTTGAAATAGTTTGAAACAGTTTATGAGTTATTTTATTACTTGATATAATTGATTGATTCATCTTAATAAGGCTAGCCGGGCTTTTGGGCTTGTATAGAGGATTTGCCACTGCCCATAGAACCTCTCAATCTCACTCAAAATCTCAGGTGTCCAGGAAACGATGCTGCCACTCTCAGTCTTCAGCTTTGACAGTTGGTTCTTTCTGGCAGATAGATCTCTGGCAAAGACTTTGGAGCCCTGGTTCCGCTCGATCGTTTATTTAATACGAGCAGTATTAAAGTTGCGTAAGTCTCGCCGCATGCATTTGGAGATCTGTCTGTTCAGTTGCCTGTATGCTGTCAAATCTGTTGACGATTGCAGCCTCATCTTCCGTCTAACAGCCATGAGATTAAGAGTGTGATCGGAGAGTTTTTGTGTTCTTAACTTAGCTCCGACCGCATGGACAGTTTCCACGAGCTTGTCATTCTTATCGTCCACTGCATTGCAATCTTCTAGGCACTGAAAGCGGTTACGTAACTCGAGCTGAAAGGTTTCAGGATTATGAATTAGAACATGAGGTGGACGGAGCGTTGACTTCATTAGACGCGACCTCTCCAACTTAACGGTTCAGTGTGCCTCTAACCATTCGGTGATCGCTGCCAGTTTTCACCCTTGCGATCACTGAGACATCACTGAACAGTTGGCATCTGGTCGTCATAATGAAGTCAATCTCATTTTTTGTCGAACCGTCGGGGCTCGACCAAGTCCACTTTCTGTGGGGCCGCTTCTGGAAGAAAGAGTTCATCATAAAAAGTCCCTCTTTCTCCATGAAGTCGGCCAGCTACTAGCCCCTTAGGTTCCGTTGCCCTATTGGATGTAAGCCTGTATGACCTTCAACGAATACCGTTTGGTGATTTTGAGTATAAGGTACGCAACCCTCGTCGATACACTCCCAATATTTAAAACGTTGTTAACGAGAGACTTGTGGACGATAAATCCAACACCTCCTTGGAACAGATTGGTCGGCCTCCCGCTGAAAGAACAAGTTGCCGGATTCGAGAATTACCGTGTCCTCCCCCTCTCTTCGGACCTCGGATAATCCTATAATATTCCAGCGCAACTTGTCTATCTCTTCTTCCAACTCCAGGATCTTCTCGTCAGTCCTCAGGGTGCGTGCGTTAAATGTTGCCAGGTCGAGTCGTCGTAGGTGGCAACCGAATCTCCACCGAAGATTCTTAGCACCCCCTGCCCCGCCGTTACCATGGTCGCCACCGTAGCCTGGAATAGCGGGGCCGCCGTGGACTGGGGGCCTTCTATTTGTGTAATTCTTCATGGGGGGTATATTGCCATAGTTGCCACGCTTGGCGAGCAGGTTGACAACCGCAGTTTTTTTTTGTTGTACAGTTGTACAGTTGCTGTTATCAGGAAGATGCTGCTGCCCATCTCCTGCCTGTTTCCCTCTGTCGCCTTTTACGACACCCACGGGAAGATATGGGGGTGGATATTCTTCCGCCACTACACGGTATATAAATTATATATATATATATATATATATATATATATATATATATATATATATATATGTATAAATTATTAATTATTATTGATTATTGATTTATATTTTTTTTAAATAATTTTTCACCATTTTATTATGTTTCTTTTTGTCAATAATTAAAATATTACTTCGCAGTATACTTACAGGTACTTACCGACGGAAACGCAGCTATAAATTTCTACGAATTTTCAGGGACAGGCGGGCTATGCTGCTGCTGATAAGCTTTACTAATAGACATCTTCATTTATCCCTCATTAAGCATCAAAAGCAGATGCGTTGTAGCTCCTAAGGACTAGGATGGAATGCCTTATATCCAGTAAAAAGGGTCTCCGGTTCCCTACACTCACAATAAGAAACCTACCTCGGTTGAGCCAACCCATTCGCGTTACAAACATGATATAGCTGCAGCATGGCTCTACCACACTACGTTACTCTACTCAGTTTCTTGACTGTAACTAAAGTTGCCAACAATTATGTTTGTATTCCTAAAAGTTATCAACTGACAATGACTAGGAATTTATATACCTAGTTATTGCCGTGTAAAGTAAATTTATGGTATAAAAATGTTTATTCATGTACTATTAAAAATAATTAATAAAAATAACTTTATTATTAAATTGTCGAATGCTGTCTTTATTTACGTTTTGCAATTTGTGTTCATACTAATTATTTGTTTTAAAAAAAACTTCTCAATGATCAATATTTTACTTATAAGTACTTATCCAAAGATGAGAAAAATTATAAAAATAATATATATATATATATAATATATATATGTATATATATATATATATATATATATATATTATGTTGAGAATGTAAAACTGCAATACAATCTCTACACCCTAAGTTTGTTTTTCAAAATGTTTACAACCTTACCTCGTCAACAACTTCGAGCATAGGGCTCCCAACAACTACTGGCATAGGTGTGACATGGACATTAAACATGATCTTTGTTTTGTCCATTTTCATCTTAAGACCTATCCGTTGGGAGACACCATTGAGGTCATTGAGCATAGTGCTAAGGTCTCCAGGGATCTGCCATAAGGACTATATCATCAGCAAATCGAAGGTGAGTGATGTACTCGCTATTGATGTTAATACCGTATCCTTTCCAGTCCAGTAGCTTGAAAATGTCTTCCAACGCAGCGGTGAAGAGTTTCGGGGATATAACGTCACCCTGTCTTACACCTCTCTGCAGTTGGATAGGATTCTAACTCTGGTTCTGTACTCGGATAGCCATCGTAGCCCTACTGTACAAACACTTCAGCACTTCGATATACCAACAGTCAACTTGGCATCGCTGAAGGGACTGTAGCACCGCCCAAATTTCGACGGAATCAAAGGCTTTCTCATAGTCCACATACGCCAGGCAAAGTGGCAGATTGTACTCTTCGGTCTTCTGTACAATCTGCCGCAGGGTATGTATGTGGTCTATGGTACTGAAGCCTTTTCGGAAACCGGCTTGTTCGGGAGGCTGGAAGTCGTCGAGTCTGCGTGCGAGACGATTCGTAATGACTCTCGAAAACAGCACGTTGACGCGGCTCAGAAGGGAAATCGCTCAGTAGTTCTTCAAGGGAGCGTTGTCGCCTTTCTTAAAAAATAAGACCATTGTCATTCATATCGTCCACTGCATTGCAATCTTCTAGGCACTGAAAGCGGTTACGTAACTCGAGCTGAAAAGTCTCGGGATTCTGGATCAGAGCACGAGGGGGACGGAGCGTTAACTTCATTAGACGAGACCTCTCCAACTTAACGTTAAGGTTCAGTGTGCCTCTAACCATTCGGTGATCGCTGCCGGTTTTCACCCTTGCGATCACTGAGACATCACTGAACAGTTGGCATCTGGTCGTCATAATGAAGTCAATCTCATTTTTGGTCGAACCGTCGGAGCTCGACCAGGTCCACGACCACTTCCTGTGTGGCCGCTTCTGGAAGATAGAGTTCATCATAAAGAGTCTCTCTTTCTCCATAAAGTTAGCCAGCTACTGGCCTCTACGGTTCCGTTGCCCTACTCCAAATTTCCCTAACTTCAGCTCACCGCATTCTCTTGTGCCTATTTTTGCGTTGAAGTCTCCCATCAACACCGTGTAGTGGGTTTTGGAGGAAGGCATGGCTCTAGAAATATCCTCATACATTTCCTCCACCTCCTCAACGGGATGTGCCGTGGTTGGTGCGTATACCTGTATGACCTTCAGCGAATATCGTTTGGGGATTCTGATCTTTACAACGTTGTTGACGAGAGACTTGTGGACGATAAATCCGACACCTCCTTGGGACAGATGGTCGCCCTCCCGGTAATAGAACAAGTTGCCGGACTCGAGGATTACCGTGTCCTCCCCCTCTCTTCGGACCTCAGATAATACAATAAAATCCCAGCGCAACTTGTATTCCTCTTCTTCCAGCTCCAGTATCTTCTCGTCAGTCCTCAGGGTGCGTACGTTATACGTTGCCAGGTCGAGTCGTCGTAGGTGGCAACCGAACCTCCACAGGAGATTCTTAGCACCCCCTGTGCCCGCCGTTACCATGGTCGCCACCGTAGCCTGGAATAGCGGGGCCGCCGTGGACTGGGGGCCGTCTATTTGTGTAATTCTTCATGGGGGTATATAGCCATAGTTGCCACGCTTGGCGAGCGGGTTGGCAACCGCAGTTTTTTAATATGTTATTGTTGTTACTAGGAAGATGCTGCTGCCCATCTCCTTTTTGTGTCCCTCTGTCGCCTCTTACGACACCCACGGGAAGATATGGGGTAGTGGATATTCTCAACCGCCACTACACGGCTAATTTAATTATATTGCAAAACAATATTAATTTTACATGACAAAGAAAATCACTTAATACTAATATATTTTGAAGTAGCAGAGAATTTGCATTATACCAATATAATATATATGTTGAATTATTTTAGTTTCTATACTTTTTTCGAGCAATGTATATCTTTTTAACTTTTTTCTTATCTGTTAAGTATTCTTCTCTTTAATTTGAACATTATTTTAAACATTTCCCTCTTTCTTGTTGCCACTCCAGTATCACTGATACGTAGACAATCTATGTGGAAGATACAGTTTGGTTACGCGGAAACGATTCTTGTATTTCTAATTTTATTCGAGGGTATATTGCCAAGCTTTTACCCATCCTTTGACCTAATATCCCTTCCGTAAACACTGAAAGGGGAAAGGGAGGAGTCTAGAAGGTGACGCGATTCTTTCGACCAATGAGAAGCGCGCCCGACCGAGGTGCTTGGTGGGAAAGCCGAGGCAATAAAGGCTCGCGCGCTGCCCTCGAGCGTCCTCTTGCCACGCGTCGCTAGTCTGAACCGTATCACCTAGAGCAGTCGCGCTCCAGAAGTAACCGCCTCACATAGTGTGAGATATCGTCACGCACCGCACTCTTCCTTCGCACCACTAGCCTGGATCGCATCTCTGGGGCGCCCCACAAGAACCCACCTCACGTCGCATCACCGCAACGAAAGCGTCATCCGCCGCACCAGAATCACACCCCGGTAAGTGTTTTAATTGTATTTTTTTCCTCCTTGAGCATTTTGTTTATTAGTTAACCCGTCCCATTTTATTTCTCCTAATGTGCTCAGAAATTACCAGAGATAGCAACTCTGTATTTCTAGGTTACCTCGCACCAATAAATAGATTATCTATGATACCCTATCCTATAAAAAAAAAAAAAAAAAAGTAGAATCCCCTCCTAACCTTGGCAAGCAATAGATTTGGAAGAGCGAGTGCATTGTCTAAGGTGCCGCATGTCACATCCGCCATCTTGTTGAGGCATAAGAAGCCATCGCGTATACAGTCCACTTAGTATAACATCTCGCATAATAGGGTTAAAGCTCAACCTGGGAATCGAACTCGGGAACCCTTAGGCCCGCCGCCCAACCATTTTTCTGGTCATTCGAGTGGATTTGGAACTGGTGCCCTGTAGTCTCATCGAGTCGAACTGCTGAACCAATTCCTTGGACAATACACTCTAATTTAATATTGGATAGATTTATGTAGTTTGTTTTAGTTTAAATCTAAATTTTGGTTAGTTTATTCGCATAGGTAAATAGATACTTATTTATTTAAATAGTTAGACCCGCTTAATTTTATTTATCTTACCCGCTATTTGTAATTATACGACCTTCAAATTCTTATCTAGTCGACGCGTGTTATTTCGTTTAATTGCAAGTTACCTTCACGAAAAAAAAAATTATATTACTTATAGCGTGTTCAATTTAAAGACGTAATAGGGCACGATAAGACAATAGCGTGTTGTGAGATATAGTCGGGCCGCATTGTGTTTATCTTTCAGCGTTGTACAATATTCTTTGTGATTAATCTAATATTAATTATAGTGATTCAAGATGGCAGTTAGTGGAAATGAAAATAAACTTAAAACTCTATACGCCAAGAGGGGCGTACTCTTTTCACGTATACAATATATAAGTGATCACATAAAAAATATTAACGTGGATTTAGTGCGGGAAACGTTTTTATGTGAAATCGAAACGGTGGACTCTTTGCGATCGGATTACGAAAATATATTAGACAAAATTAATAGTTTAGAATTACAAATCGACCCTAAGTATACAGTGAACTATCAACCACTTTTTGAAGATATGTTGTGTCGAATAAAAAGGACGGCAAAGCTCGTACAGTCTCCAGCCTAAAGCGAAGCAAAACCAGAAATCCAGGTACGCCCACGTGAACCACTTAGATTGCCCCCCCATAGATATTCCGGTATTCAATGGAGATATTAAAACTTGACCGCTGTTTATTAATAGCTTTCAAAACACCGTACATAATAATCCATCGTTATCGGGCGCTGAAAGATTGTATTATTTAATTAGTAAATTGAGTGGTAGGGCACAGTCCATTTGTTCGGGTTTCACACCAACAGCAAACAATTATTCGTTAATATTCGAAACGCTTAAAAACAAATATGAAGATAAGCGAATGTTAGCCTCTGCATATTTAGAGCAGATATTCGATCTTGAAGCTATATCATCCGCGAACATCACTGGCTTAGTGCAGTTTTATAGATAAATTTGTAGCATCGGTGACTGCACTCAAGAACCTGAAATTTATTGACCTTATGGACGTGGTGTTTCGCCATATCGACTTAAATAAACTAGACTCGGACACCGTGCGTGCGTTTGAAATGGAGCGTCGTAGCTCTGAGTTACCGTCATTCGACTCCTTAGCATCCTGTACAACAATTAAAGTGATACAGCGTTCCTCGAATGTCAAACAAGAAGTTAAGAAATGTGTCGATCACAGACAGTCAACTAGGACCGCTGGGTCTCTGACGACGTAAACGCTGCGCCTACATCGCCTCATAGCGCCTGTGTTCTATGTAAGAATAAACAACACGGTAATTTGTATAATTGTGCGACCTTCCGTAAACATTCACCCAGCGAACGTTATGGAATAGAAAAGACGAACAACTTATGTTTAAATTGCCTAAGCGATAGACATTTATTTGCTAAATGCAATTCTAGTTCCGTGTGTAACAAATGCGCCAGCAGGCATCACACGTTATTACATTTCGAAGGTGGCAACATTTTCGCGTCGAGTAATTCGGACAAGGAAACTACACATACTAAAGTCGACGCTTCTAAGCGTCGACCGGGTGACGTCGCCCTATGCTCACTTTCGAATACGATAACGCAGTCTTCTTCCACCGTGATTCGCGTGGAAACGAACAAAGTGTCCGTACGTTGCTAGACAGCGGATCACAGAGTAGCTTTATAACGCGACAATGTTGCCAGCGTTTAGGATTGCTAATAAATAAGATACCTACATGTCCCCGTAGTCAAAGGCATCGGAGGTACTAATAAAATTACCCAGGGCTCTGTAAATTTGAAATTTTATTCTCGGCTAGATCGTAGTATTAACTTTAATATAAATGCATTAGTAGTAGACAAAGTCACCGAGCGTCTGTCAACCGTTTCGGCCAACACCTCGGCAATTATTGATTTTGAGAATTTGACTCTGGCAGACGATACTTACACTGTCCCCGGAGATATAGACATGCTCATTGGAGCATCGCTTTTCCCTCATCTTTTGTTACACAATAAGGTCAGGGGAAACCCCTCGCATACCGCGCCTTACGCACTGGAGACCGCCTTGGGCTACGTCATCGTTGGTTCCGCCCCTATCATGGATAATATTTCGGCAACATCCTGTTGTTGCACCGTCGCTTTCGAACCTCCCGAATTATTGACTCGCAATTTTCGGGAAATAGAGGATGGGAACATCCCGTCTTTACTTAGCTCGGGTAATAAATTATGCGCAAGGGTCGAGAAGCAAGACGTTAGAGTCTGTTGTTAGCAAACCTGTTATAGTTTCGTCGCTGCCGAAGGGAACGCCGAGTAGGGATAGCCCTGGAGCTAGGTTTAGCGACACCGCGAACAAGGCCCAAATTAGCAAAATTAGATCGCCCCGCAACCCGTCAGGTGACATATTCAGTGCACGTGTTTCGCAACCCGGGACTCGAATTGATCTCGTTAGCGGAGGCGGGCGCGGCGCGGATCGAGGTCACGGTCACGGCGCATGGAGACGCCGAGCCACTGTGACAGAAGGCGTGCCTCATTGGAGGCTACGGAATAGACCTGCTGAGGCCAATCTTGCTTGGCGGAAGGAAGTGAGGCTTCGGGAGCAACGAGCCCTAAGCAGTGTTGTTCCAAAGCATTCATCGCATAGTTTTACCGCTTATTAATAATTGTAGTTTAGTCGCTTAGAAATTGCATACTTGTGATTGGATAGTTTTATTATTTAAATATTAGTTTGTCGTTTATAGAATTATATATTAGCATTTTCTTAGTGTTTGTTAGTTAACAAGCTAATTGTTAGTGTTCCATAAAAATAAAAATAAAATAATATAGTTTAGCCGCGCCACAGCAATACGCTGTGTTACATTTAAATAATTTTTTGTCGTTACAGTGTAGCTTTTGTAGTTTAAAAGTCGATAAGTAGTGTTTGGTCGTATATTGTTACGTCCGACTGTAGTTGTGCCGAGTTGCTAGTATTGCGTGAACTCCAACGTGCGCATTTTTCCGATGAAATTACAAGATTACAATCGAATAGAACTTGTAGTCGCGCTTTTCAACGTCTTAAGCCATTTTTACAAGATGGAATCGTCAGGGTAGGTAGGTAGGCTCTTGTCTAACTCGCAGTTGAGTTTCGACCAACGGCACCTTATAGTTTTACCGCGTAAGGACCATATCATGAATTTATTAGTAGATTACCACCATAAATTGAATTCTCACGTTGGCCCCGACTTCCTGATGTCAATCTTGCGTCAGAATTATTGGATTCTTTCAGCACGTAATTTAATCCGCAATCGGGTGCACAGATGTATGGCTTGCTTTCGAGTACGTCCTAAGCCTTCATTTCCGGAAATGGCGGACCTTAGGTCTTGTCGAGTAACACAATCCGTAAAGCCCTTTATGCACATCAGGTCTGACTTTGCTGGTCCGTTTAAGGTCACGCTCAATCGCGGGCGTGGTATAAGATCCACAAAGGCTTACGTTTGCATTTTCGTATGTCTGACTACTCGGGCTGTGCATATAGAACTCGTTGGTGATCTAAGCTTCAGGTTCATGGCTGCATTTAAAAGATTTCTTTCTCGCCGTGGCCCTGTAAGTAAATTGTATTCGGATAACGGTACAAACTACGTCGGCACGAAACATATTTTATCAGAACTACATGAGCTTTTAACCAGTAAATATTATAATTCAGAGTTCGCTCACATCCTAGCCGCGAACCGCATCGAGTAGTCTCTGAACGTCCCGGCCGCAAGCCATTTTGGGGGAATTGGGAGACTAATATTAAGAGTCTAAAGAGTCATTTATACCGAGTAATAGGAGATCAAATTTTGTCCTTAGTAGAGTTAAGTATTGAGCTCGCTCAAATTGAGTGCGTCATGAATAGTCACCCCCTTTGTTGTACGTTGTCAAGTGACCCCTCTGGGCCGCTGTCTCTAACTCCAGCACATTTTTTGAATTTAACGCCTTTGAAATATCTGCCCGCCATAGACATGGACGAGAATAAACTTAATATTTCCGCACGCCATAAATTATTGAACCGGTTGGTGCAGTCGTTTTGGAAACGATGGAAGATGGAATACTTGCATACGTTGCAGTCTCGGTAAAAATGGAACACGACAACTGAACCTTTAACTGTCGTAACTGTGGTTGTGCTCACAAAGGAGAATACGCCGCCTCTACATTGGCCATTAGGGATCGTCGAAGAAGTTTTTCCCGGTTCCGACGGGGTAACTAGGGTAGCTCGCGTTAGGACCACGACTGGGTCTTACATGCGCCCTGTTGTCCGTTTGTGCCCTTTGCCCATACAATAGTTTGAATTAGCTTTCTAGATTAGAAATTGTAGTCGAAAATTAGGTTTAATCTTAGCTTTAGTTATTTTGAAGGGGAACCTTCAAGCCGGGGGGCGATGGTTACGCGGAAATGATTCTTGTATTTTTAATTTTATTCGAGGGTATATTGCCAAGCGTTTACCCATCCTTTGACCTAATATCCCTTCCGTAAACACTGAAAGGGGAAAGGGAGGAGCCTAGAAGGTGACGCGATTCTTTCGAGCAATGAGAAGCGCGCCCGACCGAGGTGCTTGGTGGGTAAGCCGAGGCAATAAAGGCTCGTGCACTGCCCTCGAGCGTCCTCTTGCCACGCGTCGCTAGTCTGAACCGCATCACCTAGAGCAGTCGCGCTCCAGAAGTAACCGCCTCACATGGTGTGAGATATCGTCGCGCACCGCTCTCTTCCTTCGCACCACTGGCCTGGATCGCATCTCTGGGGCGCCCCAGAAGAACCCACCTCGCGTCGCATCCCCGCAACTGAAGCGTCGTCCGCCGCACCAGAATCACACCCCGGTAAGTGTTTTCCCGTAATTTTGTTCCTACTTGAGCATTTTGTTTATTAGTTAACCCGCCCCATTTTATTTCTCCTAATGTGCTCAAGTAGAATCCCCTCCTAACCTTGGCAAGCAATAGATTTGGAAAAGCGAGTGCATTGTTTAAGGTGCCGCATGTCACATCCGCCATCTTGTTGAGGCATAAGAAGCCATCGCGTATACAGTCCACTTAGTATAACATCTCGCATAATAGGGTCAAGGCTGAACCTGGGAATCGAACTCGGGAACCCTTAGGCCCGCCGCCCAACCACAGTTCAACCTGGAACTCAAACACATAACTTATGTGAATTATGTGATGCAAGGGTAATATAACATATAATCTAATTTAACAATAATATAATTTAGAAAAATAATTCAACTTTCATACTATTACTTTATCTAGACGACTCTTAATATACGAGTATGTAATAAGATAGTAATGTTGCAAGCCATAATTGATGCCCTTAGCGCCATCTAGTGTCGGGGATCAGAGCCAGGAGAGCTTTCTAGAATATGCCATGCCTGAACTTTCCACCAAGAGCGCCATCTATTATCTAATAGAAGAAGTAAGCTTTCTAGAAAACTCCACACTCGAACTTTCTATATCTAGTCGGTTGGGACCGGTATTTACTGGAACATTATGCCGTTAGCCGTTATGGACCGCGACCGGGGCAGTATTGAATTGACGATACGAGCGAAGATTTCGTAGTGAAATAAAGTGAACTAAAGTGTTGTGATTAATTATTAGTGTAGTTTAAGTTTTAATTGGTGTTCGGTAATTAAAGTGTCAATTTTGGTCAATCAATCAGCAGTTTTTACTGTCACGAACCTTAAGCTCGTAACAATTGGTGTCAGAAGTGGGATAAAATCATGCCGATTTTACTTAAGGAGGAAACGGGTCACCCTATCCTATAAAAAACGGAGGGTGTCCGTACCCGAAGTCAACGCCAGCAGGAGACGGACCAGAGATGATTTGGTGGTGCAATGCCGAAGACGGCGGAGGGCCAGCCACCGGCTACGGGGGCCGACTCGTCAGTAGCTCCTACATCTGCAGCACCTGACTTAGGCGCTCTGATGGTGATGGTGAGGCTTGCCGACAGGAAGAACAGGCCCGTTGGTTGAAAGAGCAGCAGGAAGAACAGGCCCGCCGACAGGAGGAAGAGGCCCGTCGACAGGAGGAACAGACCTGCCGTCAGAAAGAACAGCCCCGTTGGTTCAAAGAGCAGCAGGAAGAACAGGCCCACCAACTGGAGGAACAGGCCCGTCGTTTGGAAGAGCAGCTCAAACGCGATAAGGAAGAGCAGATGCTCCTCGTGAAGGACATTCACGCTACCTTCGGGAAAGACATAAGGGAGGTGAAGGATAAGGTTGCTCATCATGACAACCACCTGTCGGAAGCTGAAACCCAAATCTACCAAGTAAACAATCTACAAAAACATAAAAATCACTGGACGAACTCAAATGTGGGGATAGAACTACAACTCCCGTAGTAGCTACTACACCTTCGCTACGTGGGTTCAAAGTACCGCCGTTCGACGGGACTTCTTCCTGGTCGGCTCACAAAGTCAGGTCATGACCGCTCTCACACTAGGTCTGCGAGACCAGGCCTTAACTGTTCTGGAAGCACTCAGTGAGGAAGTGACTTATGAGCAGCTCCTTAAGGCATTGGAGGCGAGATATGGCGACGCTTACCTGGTATTCGTCTTTCATACGCAGCTTAATGATTGCGTGCTAAGCATCAACGAAAACCTGCAACAGTGGACCCTTGAGGTGAAGAAGCTGGTTTGAAAAGCATACCGGTCTGTACCTGCGCTCATTGAAGGGAACCTGGTACAGATATTCATTGATGGCATCCACGACCTTGAAATTAGAGCTGCTGTGAGGCTCGGGCACCACTAGACGCTTAAGGACGCCTTGGCTCATGCACTGGAGGTGGAAGTCGTGTGGCAGGATCATCGTTCTTGTCGCGTCAGGGACGTTGCAGCAGCTACAGTTCGCGACCGCAATAAAGGATGCAGCCCCAGGTGCTATGGCTGTGGGGGCCATCTTTGATCCAGCGTCCCTAGGCAAACCGTAGAAAGGGAAGGTGAACGATCATCATACCCAGCAGCAGCAGGGAAACGAGTCAAAGCCAGAACTTCGTGGCGGGTGCTAGCTGATGTTAAAAGAGCCCTAAGGGTACCTCGATCTCACAAACCCATGATGGGAATAGTCTATTTATCAAGGACGAGGTCAACGGAATGCCGTGTAAACTGACCATAGACACTGGAGCCTCTCGTACGGTTGTTAGTTCCCAACTTATAAGTCAGTTCCTTGGGGACTCCGCATACAACTGAGAACGTATTAATTTGGTAACGGCCACCGGTTAGCGTATACCCGTACGTGGAGAGAAGGAGATGGAGTTGAAGCTAGGCAACATGATCTATCTGCATAATGTCATCGTGGCTGCTATAATGGACGACTGCATCCTGGGCCTAGACTTCATGAGGAAGCGTTGTTGTGAGATTGACGTTAAGCAAGGTGTTTTGAAATGTGGCGTTACCAGGGAACGTGTACAGCATTAAGAAGATTGTTCTTCCGCCAAGATCGGAAACGATTGTGCCTGTTAGTCTTCCTCGGAATCCTGGGCAAGCTCATCGTTGTGTACTCGTGGAAAGGTAGATAATGAGCTTCCATGGAAAGTGGCTCGAACCTTGGTCAGAACCACTAACATCTCAGGAGTACGTGTGCTGAACCTTTGTGACCAGGAACAGATTATAGAAACAGGCACAGTGGTTGGTACTTGTGAGGAAGTGGATTGGTTACGTCGGTGCCAATACCTATCTACTGGGACCCCCAGCAAGGATGCACAAACGAGAGTGACCACACTTTTTGAAGACTGTTGCAGCGTTCTTTCCCCGAATGAAATGGTCAAGGCGAAGAAGTTGTTTTTTTTTTATTAACATAGTAAATACAATTGGTTCAAAAAACATTAAGTTCGCCAAACTGAGAAAACAGTTTATTGGCGAAACTGCACTCATTAAAGTTTACAATAGCATTTTAATATTTCTCTAAAATAAATTTTAAAACAAAACATACGAGGGTGGATTGAAAAGTACTCGGCCTAACCAAGAAAATAAACACATACTAAATCAGTTATATTTTTATTTTTCTACATAATCACCATCAAGTTCAATACACTTTTGCTACCTCCCCTTCCAAGCATTTAGACCGTTGAAAAAAAATGATTCTTCCTTAGAGACAAAATATGCGTCTACAGCTGCTTTGACCTCGTCGTTTGTCGAAAATCTTTGACCTTCCAAGTGCTTTTTTAGGTTAGGGAACAGAAAGAAGTCTGATGGCGCCAGATCAGGTGAATACGGCGGATGCGGTAACAGTTCAAAGCCACGGTTGTGAATTTCAGCCATTTACTGTACTGACGTGTAAACACGGGCGTTATCTTGATGAAACAGGACTTTTCTTCTGAGCATTCCTCGACGTTTTTCTTTTATTTCCTCTCGTAAACGACGTAGTAAGGTGCAGTAGTAATCAGAGTTTATAGTCTGACCCCTTTCAAGATAATCAATCATAATCACACCTTTCGAGTCCCAGAATACTGAAGCCATCACCTTATTTGCCGACAAAATCGACTTAGCCTTTTTAGGGGGTGGTGAACCAGGTCTTCTCCACTGTTTTGATTGTTGTTTTGTTTCCGGTGTACAGTAATGAACCCATGTTTCGTCCATAGTAACAAAACGATTCAAAAAATCATCTGCATCGGCTTCAAATAACTCCAAACAGTCGCGTGAAATAGTCAATCGCGTCCTTTTTTGTTCAACTGAAAGCAGTCGCGGAACCCACCTCGCAGACACCTTGTGGAAACCCAACTCGCTGACAATGACGTTTTGAGTTCGTTCATAAGAGATGCCTATAATCTCGGCGATCTCTCTAATTTTTAATCTGCGGTCTCCCATTATTAAATCAAGTACTTTTTTAATATTTTCGTCAGTAGTTGACGTCGAAGGCCTTCCAGAGCGGGGTTCATCTTTCACACTCTCTCTACCACGCTTAAATTCTGCTATCCATTTTTTGACGGATGAATATGACAGAGCACAATCGCCTAATGTACTGACCATGTCATCATGGATGGCTTTTGATGATAGCCCCTTCTTATGTAGGTACTTAATGACGGCACGCTGCTCGATTTGCTCCATTCGCGGAAATTATGTCCGATTACTTTGTTAATAAATTTATAAAATCACAACTAATTATCGCACACGTTTCGAACTTCACACAATGAACTAGTCTGAACTGAACTAAATAATGTGGGTAGATTTGATTTTTAGAATTGAATGGATCTGTGTTAGGCCGAGTACTTTTCAAGCCACCTAGGTATTAGTAATCATATAAAGTAATTAAAAACTAAAGACTAAGTAGGTAAAGTACACTTATCACTAAATTAATAACAAAGCTATAAAAGACAGAAAACGAATATCTTAAATTAAATTAAAAATGAATAAAGATTAATAAAAAATAATTAAGATTATTAATTAATAATAAACTAAATATTACTACTACTAATATACTACAGGTCGTCGATGGCATTCAGTAGCCAATATTTCAATTTGTTCTTAAAAATTTGTTTTGTCCGACAGGCCTCTTGTGGCACGTTTTCATTAAATATTCTTGCCACTAAATACCTACCTACGCGTCCTTTCACCAAAGTAGTTTTGCGCACTTGGTTCCTCAAACAGTTTACGAGTATTCTTTCTTAAATTACCATAAATTGATTTCCTAACTAAAAATTTACTTTTGTATCCTTCAATTGCTAATAAATACTTTGTTTTTTCACGTACTGGTAGAATATTGCATTTCTTATACAATAGATTATAGTTACCCTTACTTTTCTCTTTAGCTTGCTTATTAACTAACAGTTTAATAAATCTTAGTTGAAGATTATGTATCCTATCCATGTACGTTCGGAACGTACGTCCATAGGCTGAAAGGCCATTATTAATTACAGAATCCACGAGTGCATAGTACAGAATACGTAAAGTTGTTTTATCAACCACACTTTTAAGGTGTATAAACTTACATAATAACGATCTTAATTTATTACATACTCGTTCTATATGGAAATTCCAACTAAACTTAGTATCTATGGTTAATCCTAGATATTTGTAATTATTAACAAGCTCAATCGATTTACAACCAATGCATTGTTTATTTCTATGCAAGCAATCATACGAATGGCCTATGATATTTATAGGTATACATGGTTTATGCAGGTATGGCGATTGAATGAGCATGCATTTCGTTTTCTCTATATTTAAAATTATTCCATTATTGTGGGACCATTTGATTACGTTATCAAAATCCGATTGTATTTTGTTCTCAATCACCTTAATATCCCTGTCAGCATACATCATTCATGTGTCATCAGCATACATGTATGTTCTGCAGTTTTTTAACGTTACCATGCTATTTACATGCATGATATAGCCCACAACTGTTACTCAAGTATTCCGATGTATTCTCGTCAAACATACACAAAAAAAGTAGCACGTGAAAAGGAAGTGGAAACCACGGACTACCGCCGTCTGAACGACTTACAAGTAAGGACAGCTATCCCTTGTCAAGAATTGATGACACGCTGGTCATGCTCATAGAAGTAAAGTGGTTTAGCACGCTGGATCTAAAAAGGGGCTACTGGCAAGTTGAAATTGACCCTAAGTACAAGGGGAAAACTGTGTTCTTGACGGGAAAGGGTCTGTGGAAATTTAAAGTAATGCCGTTTGGATTATGCAATGCTCCAGTAACGTTTAAAAGGCTGATGAATCTTGTACTTACCGGGTTAATTGGAAATTCCTGTCTGGTCCACTCGGATGCGCCGTACGTTTGAGGGACACTTTCAAAACGCGTGCTCATGAAGATTCAGAGTGCAAATTTCAAGTTGAATCCGAAGAAATGTTCACTATTCAAACGGCAAGTTAACTTTTTGGGGTATTAGTATCGGAAGAAGATATCCGAACGGATCCAGAGAAAATCGCCGCTATCAAGGATTGGCCGGTTCTAAAAGACAAGGCGCAGGTTAGAGCATTTTTGGGTTTGTGCTCCTATTATCGGCAATTTGTGAATAACTTAGCAGATATAGCCAAATCTCTACACAAGCTAACCGAGGAGAAGCAAAATTTCTGCTGGGTTACCTTACTAAAGTTACGATATATACGAAGTTACTGGCTAAAGTTACGATATCGCATTCTAGGAGCTCAAGGACCGTCTTTGCATAACACCTATACTGGGATACCCTGATGCAGGCAAGGAATTTATAGTTGACACAGACGCAAGTGATTCATGACTTGGTGGTGTGTTGTCACAATGAAATGGTGATCGAGAGGTTGTGATAGCGTACTTCAGCAAGTAGTTGTCAAAACCGGAAAGGAACTATTGTGTCACCAGACCCGAATTGCTAACGGTAAAGTCGTTGCAGCATTTCCGCAAATATCTCCTGGGGCGGAAATTTCACTTACGAACTGACCATGCTGGCACTAAAATGGCTATTGCAGTTCAAAAATCCAGAACGACAAGTTGCAAGGTGGATTGAACTACTGCAGGAATACGACTTTGTGTTCGAACATCGCAGCGAGAAATCTCATGGCAACGTAGATGCATTTTCAAGAAGACGTTGTCCTGAAGATTGCAAGCATTGTACTAGGCAAGAGGGTAAGGAAGTGGTATCTGTGAGGATGCTCAGGACTGACCACCTCAGCAACGAGTGGAAGGACAGATTACAACATGCACAGCAGGAAGATCCGGACATAGAACCGATTCTGGAATGGATGTAGGCCGTGCTCCAAAGCCCAAGTGGAGTGACGTCTCAGCGATGAGTTCGACCACGAAAAGCTATTGGGCCCAATGGGACAGTTTACTGCTACAGGATGGAGTTCTGTGCCGTAAATGAGTAAATGGCCGGGGAGACAGCTGTCATTTGCAAATGGTTGTCCCTAAAACTAAAGTACCGGATACCGGAAGTGTTCTACAACTGTACCATGATGATTATTCAGGTGGCCATCTGGTAGTTAAACGAACTCTACTAAAGATCCGAGAACGATTTTACTGGGTCCACTGTCGAAACAATATCGAAGACTTGTATCGCAAATGTACAAGTTGTGTGGCTGTAAAGGGACCTCAGACTCGTAGTAGAGGTGCATTGATGTTCTACAATGTTGGTGCACCATGGAAGAGAATAGCCATTGACGTGGCGTAGCCGTTTCCGGAAAGTGAAAGTGGTAACAAGTATTTCATGGTTATGATGGATTACTTCATTAAGTGGCCAGAAGTCTTCGCTATTCCAAATCAAGAAGCTTCAACAGTTGCAGATAAACTAGTTCATGAAGTCTTCTGTCGTTTTGGAGTACCTTTAGAGATTCACAGCGATCAAGGAAGGAATTTTGAGACTCAAATATTCCAGGAAACTTGCCAAGTTATGAGTACTCATAAAACAAGAAAGACTTCTTACCACCCGCAATCTGATGGAATAGTAGAACGATTTAATCAGACATTGGAGAGGTACCTAGCAAAAGTTGTAGAAAATCGGCAACGAGATTGGGACAAGCACATACAACCGTTTTTGTTGTCATATCGAAGCGCCGTTCACGAAAGTATATCAGTGACACCAGCTTTCGCAAACACAGTATAACCGAATATGCAAATGACTTGCAGAACAAAATGAATGACATTTATGAGCACGTCAGACAATCGGGCCAGCAAATGTATGAAAAGATGAAAACCCGGTATGACCGCAAAATGAACAACTGATATATGGTCTAGATAGAGTGTTGCGCTGCAATCGTAACAAAAACAACAGGCCAGATTTGAAGGGCTTGTGTGCGTATGACGCACACAAGTATGCGTAGCCACTATGTTCAAGAAGCACGCTAGAGTGCGCGCAAGATAACTCTGTATGCGGCCAAAATCGGAACTAATCGTGTGCCGCCATCTTATGGTTTATGACGAGTGTCAAAAGGTGCCCTGTTTCTATTCGTTTTTGTAGTAAATAACTTGATTGGATATGAAAGTTGATATTGATTTTAAATATGGCTACAATTACAAAAGGTGGCATTTTAAATGAAAAGTGTTAATAGAACGCAGTGATATATATTTTGAGACAGCGCTACGCTAATAAAATATTTAAAAAGTTTGCATGGCACTTTTAATTTCGTTCTTTATAATAAATTTTATAATGCTATACAATCTCTTTTCAAAATACCCTTTTAAAAATTCATTATAGACAGAATATCAGTGTTCATTAAACTTAGTAATAGCCATTTCTAATACGCTAATAGAAAACCTGTAATTATGTAATTCTTTAACCCACTTCTCGATTCTCGGCTGATCCAATATGATGAACTCCCAAAGATGAAGGACTAGTAATTCTTTATGCATTCCCATGATATGGGTATCAAATGAAAGGGTTTGCTAAAAAAATACAGAAAATAAAAGAAGAGCGTGTATATTATTTGTCTCGAACTCGCTGGCATAAATTAAAAAAATTTCAAATGGTTATTAACTAATTATTTGTATAAACGTAGTCTTACCATAGAATAATATAAATATATGAAACTTACGAAAGTTACATTTAAGAAATATATTTATTACACGGATTGAAGTAATAAATATAGGGTTTAAAAATTAGGTCTTTGTAAGTTTAAGTTTAACATTACAGTTATTTAACTGAGCTTTGGTAATCAAGTCGTTCATCTATACATATAATAAAACAGTAACGAAAGAAAAACTGTACATTGAGTATTTTCGAAAAAAAAAAATAAGTGGCTTTTGTTAGAAAAACGTAACAAATGACAAAGTGACTTTTTAGAATTTTTGTCTGTTTGTCTGTGTGTATGGTACGGCTTCACACCAAAACTACTGGAAATATTAAATACTACTACTCTACTACTCACTACGAGTCTGAGGTCTCTTTACAGCCACACAACTTGTACATTTGCGATACAAGTCCTCGACATCGTTTCGACAGTGGACCCAGTAAAACCGTTCTCGGATCTTTAGTAGAGTTCGTTTAACTCCCAGATGGCCTCCTGAACAATCATCATGGTACAGCTGTAGAACCGTATCCGGTACTTTAGTTTTAGGGACAAACACTTGCAAATGACAGCTGTCTCCCCGACCATTTTCTCATTTACGGCACAGAACTCCATCCTGTAGCAGCAAGCTGTCCCATTGGGCGCAATAGCTTTTCGTGGTCGAACTCATCGCTGAGACGTCGCTCCACTTGGGCTTGGGAGCACTGGCCTTCATCCATTCCAGAATCGGTTCTTGATGTCCGGATCTTCCTGCTGTGCATGTTGTAACTTGTCCTTCTCTCTGCAGACTCGTTGCTGATGTGGTCTGTCCTGAGCATCCTCACGGATACCACTTCCTTACTCTCCTGCCTAGTACAATGCTTGCAATCTTCAGGACAAGGTCTTCGTGATAATGCATCTACGTTGCCATGAGATTTCTCGCTGCGATGTTCGAACACAAAGTCGTATTCCTGCAGTAGTTCAATCCACCTCGCAACTTGTCCTTCTGGATTTTTAAACTGCAATAGCCATTTTAGTGCCAGCATGGTCAGTTCGTAAGTGAAATTTCCGCCCCAGAAGATATTTGCTAAAATGCTGCAACGACTTTACCGCTAGCAATTCGGGTCTGGTGACACAACAGTTCCTTTCCGGTTTCGACAACGACTTGCTGAAGTACGCTATTACGACCTCTTGGTCACCATTACGTTGAGACAACACACCGCCAAGTCCTATATCACTTGCGTCTGTGTCGACTATAAATTCTTTGCTTGCATCAGGGTATCCCAAAATAGGTGTTTTGCACAGACGGTCCTTGAGCTCCTGGAATGCGATATTGCAACTTTCATTCCAGCAGAAATGTCGCTTCTCCTCGGTTAGCTTGTGCAGAGGTTTGGCTATATCTGCAAAGTTCTTCACAAATCGCCGGTAGTAGGAACACAAACCCAAAAATGCTCTAACCTGTGTCTTGTCTTTTGGAACCGGCCAATCCTTGACAGCGGCGATTTTCTCTGGATCCGTGCGGATACCTTCTTCCGATACTACATACCCCAAAAAGTTAACTCGCCGTTTGAATAGTGAACATTTCTTCGGGCTCAACTTGAGGTTGGCGCTCTGAATCTTCATGAGCACGCGTTCCAGGTATTGAAGGTGTTCCTCAAACGTCCGGCCTACGATGATGATGTCATCCAAATAGAACAGACAGGCATCGCCAATTAGCCCGGTAAGTACAAGTTCCATCAGCCTTTTAAACGTTGCTGGAGCATGGCACAACCCAAATGGCATTACTTTAAATTGCCAAAGACCCTTTCCCGTCGAGAACGCAGTTTTCTCCTTGTCCTTAGGGTCAATTTCAACTTGCCAGTAGCCACTTTTTAGATCCAGCGTGCAAAACCACTTTACTCCTGTAAACATGTCCAGCGTGTCATCAATTCTTGGCAGGGGATAGCTGTCCTTCTTTGTAACGTCATTCAGACGGCGGTAATCAACACAGAACCGCATGCTTCCATCCTTCTTCTTTACCAGCACCACGGGTGAACACCATGGACTAGATGAAGGTTCAATAACACCATACTTCACCATTCCTTCAATCATGGTTTCTACATCTTTTTCACGTGCTACCAGCAATCTTCTTGGCCGCTGACGCATAGGCAATTCTTCTCCTGTGTTTATTTTGTATTGAACTAAGCCAGTCTTTCCCATATCAGCATCGTTTGATGAGAATACATCGGCGTACTTGAGTAACAACTTCTTCGCCTTGACTAATTCGTTCGGGGAGAGAACACTGCGACAGTCTTCCAAAAGTGTGATCACTCTCGTTTCTGAATCCTTGCTGGGGGTCTCACTCGATATATATTGGCACCGGCGTAACCAATCCACTTCCTCACAAGTACCAACCAGTGTGCCTTTTTCTATAATCTGTTCCCGGTCACAAAGGTTCAGCACACGTACTCCTGAGATTTCAGTGGTCCTGATCAAGGTTCGAGCTACTTTCCATGGAAGGTCATTGTTTACCCTTTCCACAAGTACACAACGGTGAGGTTGCCCAGCGTTTCGAGGAAGACTAACCGGAACAATCGTTTCCGATCTCGGCGGAAGAACAATCTTCTTAATGCTGAACACGTTCCCTGGTAACGCACCTTCCATAAAAAGTTCCTCCTGTCCACATTTCAAAACACCTTGCTTAACGTCGATCTCACAACAATTATTCCTCATAAAGTCTAGGCCTAGGATGCAGTCGTCCATTATATCAGCCACGATGACATTATGCAGATAGATCACGTTGCCTAGCTTCAACTCCATCTCCTTCTCTCCACGGACGGGTATACGCTGACCGGTGGCTGTTACCAAATAATGCGTTCTCGGTTGTATGCGGAGTCCCCAAGGAACTGACTTATTAGTTGGGAACTAACAACCGTACGAGAGGCTCCAGTGTCTATGGTCAGTTTACACGGCATTCCGTTGACCTCGCCCTTGATGATTAGACTGTTTCCATCGTGGATTTGTGAGATCGAGATCCTTGGGGCTCTTTTAACATCAGTCAGCACTCGCCCCGCAGTTCTGGCTTTTACTCGTTTCCCTGCTGCTGCTGGGCGGTGCTGTTAGCCGCACTACACTCCTGAGATCGTTCACCTTCCCTTTCTAGGGTTCGCTTAGGGCAGCTGGATCGAAGGTGGCCCTTTTCCCCACAGCCATAGCACCTAGGGCTGTATCCTTTGTTGCAGTCGCGAACGGTAGCTGCTGCAACCTCCCTGACGCGATGGGAACGATGATCCTGCCACACGGCTTCCACCTCCAGTGCATGGGCCAAGGCGTCCTTAAGCGTCTCGTGGTACCCGAGCCTCACAGCAGCTCTGACGTCCAGTCGCGGGTGCCGTCGATGAATGTCTGCACCAGGTTCCCTTCAATGAGCGCAGGTACAGACCGGTATGCTTTTCGCACCAGCTTCTCCACCTCTAGAGCCCACTGCTGCAGGTTTTCGTTGATGCGCTGCACGCGATCTTTAAGCTGCGCACGAAAGACGTGTTCCAGGTGAGCGTCGCCATATCTCGCCTCCAATCGCTCAGAGTTGCTCATAAGTCACTTCCTCACGAGAGCTTCCAGAACTGTTAAGGCCTGGTCGCGCAGGCCTAGTGTGAGAGCAGTCATGGCCTGACTTTTATTCCAGCCATTCGCCTTCATAACAGCCTCAAACTGGATTTTGTAGGCTGACCAGGAAGAAGTCCCGTCGAACGTGGCACTTTGAAGCCACGTAGTGAAGGTGTTGTAGCTACTGCGGGGGCTACAATTCCATCTCCAAGTTTGAGTTCATCCAGCGTTTTCTTAATGTAGTTGATTTGGGTCTCAGCTTCCGACAGACGGTTATCATGTTGAGCAACCTTGTCCTTCACCTCCCTTATCTCTTTCTCGAAGGTAGCGTGAAGGTCCTTCATGAGGAGCATCTGCTCTTCCTTGTCGCGTTTGAACTGCTCTTCTAAGCGGCGGGCCTGTTCCTCCTGTCGGCGGGTCTGTTCTTCCTGTCAGCCCCGCAGCTGCTCTTCCAATCGGCGTGCTTGTTCCGCCTGCTGGCAAGCCTGTTCCTCCTGTCGGCGAGCATGTTCCTCCTGCTGCTCTTTCAACCAACGGGCCTGTTCCTCCTGTCGGCGAACCTGCTCCTCCAGCATCACCATCAGAGCACCTAAGTCAGGTGCTGCAGATGTAGGGGCTACTGACGGGCCTGCAGCCGGTGGCTGGCCCTCCGACGTCTGCGGCGTTGCACCACCAAATCTTCTTTGGTCCGTCTCCTGCTGGCGTTGACTTCGGGTATGGACACCCTCCTTTTCCTCCTTAGGTAAAATCAGCATGATTTTATCCCACTTCTGACACCAATTGTTACGAGCTCGAGGTTCGTGACAATAAAAATTGCCGATAGAATTACCTAGATAAACACTTTAATTCACTTTACACTAATTAAAGTTAAAAACACTAATAATTAATCACACTGATTCACTTTATTCCGCTCCGAAGCTTCGCTTGTCTCGCCAACTTCAATACTTCCCCGATCGCATCTTGCAGCGCCTATAAACATAAATTAGCACCGAAATATCCAGAACATTCAAGTAAACACGCGCAAGGTACCGAGAGTTCGAGTTTCAACTTCAAGAAGTTTAGTTCTTCGGTTCGAGACTAGATGGCGCTAGTGCCGTCGACTTAGGCGCGTAACAATATTATAAATTGCAAGGGAACAGCTGTTTAACAATATGTCAACGGGGAACTTAGCGGTAAGGTCAGGCGACCGTTTACCGCATTAAATGGTGCAAGTTTAAATCCCATAATATTGTTTTGAAAAATCGTAATTTTTGTTTAATTTTTGCACTTTTTATGTGTATTAGGAAATCTGAGAACTTTACATGTCCTATCTAATTGTATAGAGAGTTTCACACCAATATTACTAATATTACTTGGTGTGAACCAATATTACTAAACAGATTGATTGATGTTATAGGTGCCGATGGGCCGCTCTTATCCTGCAGAAACGGGGGTTACCTTTGTTGTCTGTGTTGGTTGATGTGTTTAATTTTCCTGCGAATAATAATTATTTTTCTACTTACTAGCAATTCTTACGTACTTATTCGATTACTTTTCATTGTTTTGAATATCGTTAGTATCGGATTAAGAAGGAATTTTAGCTATTCCTTTTAGAAAAAGATCAAATCTGTCTCGAAACTCAAGGATTTCTAAGATGCGCGGGTTAGTTAGTAGTAGCAGTAGTGTCTCTCTTCTTCTCCTTCTTCAGAGCGTGAACAACGGCTAGGTGCTAATCGTGAGCGTAATGTACTACGTTTGTCCGCAGAAACTAGCACGCAGAGCCAATTACGACTAGAATTTAAACGAGTCCGCACTACTTACTGCTTCTCGATCTCAGGAAAGTGTGGAACAAGGAGAAATGCGATTAGCTATCGACCGGGATCGTCATTATTTGTCTCCCGCATCCGAAACGGTTACACAGAGGGATCAGAGGTTAAGTTTTCAGAATATCCGCTCTGAGACTGCTCTATCACTTGAGAGCAGTCAGGAGCGCGAGATACGACTTGCGCGTGACCGAGAACGTGGGCAAAGCCAAGGGTACAGCTATAGTTTATAAAGAATTTTTTTAAAGTGATTTGCAATATTATTTTTAATTCAGTGTACCCTTGGGATCCGGTGCATTCCACACCGTATCGGTGAAATATACGGGATGAAAATTTTTTTTGTTGTATAGGTGTTAAGCCTAGGTAACTATAGGCTATAATTTATTTTGGAAAATGGAACTAACCGACAGCTAAAGTATAAGAGATATAAAAATGGTGCCATAGCAAAAAATATTCCACGTGAAGAGTTTTTTCTGCTGTGAGAATAAATTTGAAGATCTGGAACACCTGTTGTGGAACTCCGAATCCCAGCGACATTATAACATATATAGGAATGACGTCTTAGCAAAAGTTGTTTAGTCTGATAGGCATTTCGTGTTGACTTACAAAAATGAAAGATCTGGAATGTCTCGAATCGTCTCGTGTATCACGTTGTTTTCCCGTCCCCGGGCTCTTAGAATTCGACATCAGACGTTTCAGATCTTCGATTTTGACGACCCCGTTGTCGCTGGCATAAGCAATATCACCCGCGTACGAAGTCGCGGGTAGCAGCTAGTGTATGTATAATTTGATATAATTATATAATTCTAGTAATAAGATTAAATGTCGGAAACAAGTTAAGATGGCAACATTAAGTACGTCATCAGTCGCGCGCAGAGTTATCTTGCGCGCACTATACGTCACTGCTGATGCACGTGAGCGAACTGAATGATCCCAGATCTTGAATATTTCCCATAAAAGTAGGGGAAAAAATATACACAAATATATAGTTTTTGAAGTATCTCTAATTTGTTTTAAATTTAAATGTGTATTATACATTTGGGAGTTCTACATATGGATTACTAGTAGGTAAAATATATTTGTAATGAAAAAATGATACCATTAAACATTATTTATTTTGAATATTCTTAATATTCTTGTTCTGAATCATTTTTTTAATAAGTCATTAAACTGAAGAATCATTCTTACTATTGGATTTTTAATATTCGTAATAATTTTTATGAAACAATTTGTTGTATGTATTTAGACAATTGCAAAACATCTAATAGCTGATATGTTCTGCCTTCATTTTCTTTTAAATTTTCGGCGATGTGTAACTTTCATCCTCGTCGTCGTTATCTTTCCTCAACACCAGTAGCATTGATGCATGCAGATCCTCTCCGCGGCTTTTTCTTATTATGTCTACAGTTATTTCTGCAAATAGAAGATGTATAAATAAAAAGCTTACACGACACCGTACGTATTTATAATTTAAATATATACATTTTTTATAATGATAAATTTTTTTTTAAGTTAGCTAACGAAAAAATACAAATAACCGGCAACCCTGTGAACACGGCGTCAAATGGCATAAAATTGTACTTCATTAATTTAAGTGTTTTCCTAAACGTATAGTTATTTAAGTTTTAGTTACCGATAATAGGTAACTTATTAAGTTGTTTTCAAAAGTCTTTTGTAACATCTGCACACTTTTATAGCTCATATCATCATTTTATATGCTACAAATACCTACGTGTTTACAGTACAATGACAGTGTCTGTCACTGAAGGGGATGAGCTTATAAGCCGTAGACAGAGAAACCTATAGACAAATTGACGCCTTCTTTCGCATTCGCACACGAAAAGGATAGATTTATGCATACGTCTTGTATAGAAATGAGACAGAGCAGTGTGATTTTTTGTCCCTTTCCCCTTGCCGGTTTTTTTTGTTTAGCAAACTACACTTTGCTAAGATTTTGGAAAGATGAGAACCTGTTGCACATCGTAACAGAACTAGGCAAAACAATAAATTGTCAAGTATCCACGGAACACTTAGCCCACTACACCCGTATTGCTAAACTAAATAAAGACTCCAGCCGCCCTAGGTCTATTGTAGTGCAATTTAACTCGCCGAGTATGAGGGACAATTTCTTGGCAGCAGCGATCAAATATAATAAACTGAAGCCTCAAGAAAGGTTAAACAGTTCTCACGCTGGTGTTTCCGGTGCTAAAACTCCAATTTTTATATGTGAACATCTCTCCACCCATAACAAGGTCCTCCATGCCGCAGCAAGACAGGCGGCAAAGGACAAAGGTTATAAATATGTCTGGGTGAGAGGCGGTCGCATTTTCATGAGGAAGACTGAAGACTCTGAATTTAAAATCATCAGAAACATAGAGACACTTGACAAGTTGCCTTAGTTCCAAACCTACAACCTTTTTTTTACAACATTTTGAATGTACCCTATTTTACCCATTTTAAAAGAGATAAGAATATATTACCAAAACGTTCGTGGGTTGCGTACGAAAACTCACAACTTTTTAAGGGAAGTTAATTGTAATAATTATGATGTAATAGTTTTAACTGAAACCTGGCTTAATAGTAGCGTTATGAGCAATGAGTTATTTGATGACAGATACGAGATATACAGAAGAGACCGGGAAAGTACGGGGTTTCATGAGAATAAGGATGGGGGAGGAGTCTTAGTTGCGGTACTAAAAACTATCAAATCGGTTCGGAAGTTTGAATGGGAAAGTAAATGTGAAGACATTTGGGTGGTTTTGGATTTGAAAATTGAAAACTCTGTCCATCAAATAGCTCTTTGCGGTGTGTACTTACCACCTCCGGTGAACAGGCTAATGTTGGAGTATTTTGTAGAAAATTGTACCTCAGTCATAACAAGTAAATTTGATACACACCTGTGCTTTATTGGTGATTTTAACTTAGGTAATATAAATTGGAGTTTGGTACATGATTTGTCGAATAACTATGTTGCTCCTAGTCCAAGCCAAGCATTGATAGATTTAGTTCATCTTAACAAGCTTAATCAAATTAATAACATTCTTAACAAATCGGACCGCTTGTTAGACCTTGTACTGACCAACCTATCATCGTCCATGTGTACAGTAGCAGGATCAGTTAATATCCTTAGTATCGTAGATCCTCTACATCCCCCTCTCGAAATATTAATAAAAAGAAATACTGATACTGCACTACCGTATAACATCGATACTAAAATACACAATTTTAGGAAAGCCGATTATACTCAAATCCGCCTTTGTTTAGCCGAATATGACTGGAATGAAATGTTTCATAACCTGAATGTTAATGAAATGACAAACTTATTTTATGATATAATTAATAATTTAATAAATAAATATGTGCCCTACAAAAAAATAAGAAATAATTCTTCTCCTCCTTGGTTTAATGTTTCATTAAAGAGAATGTTACGTGAAAAGGAGAACATAAGAAAGCGGTATAAAAAATATAGGAATCACATGGACGAAGTTGAGCTGCGGCTACTTAATAAGCGTTGCTGCACACTAGCAAATCAATCTTATAAAAATTATATAAAGAAGACAGAAGATAGTATTAAGTCGAACCCTAAACTTTTTTGGTCATTTATTAAGGCAAAGAAGTACGGGAAAAGTAATTATCCTTGTACAATGACTGATGGTATTAAGAAGTCATCTAGTCCTAGGGAAATCTGCGACTTATTTGCGTCCTACTTTGGAGCTGTGTATAATTCTCAAGATAACATAAACTCAGACTTGAATGTCAGCCAATGGAATTTGATTTGCAATTACAGCCTTGAACTAACTGCTCCCTACCTTAGCAAGGATCAGATACTGAAGAACATGAAGTCCCTAGATCTTAATAAGGGCCCAGGACCAGATTGTGTCCCTCCTTTATTTATTAAGGCATGTGCGGATGAGCTAGTGACGCCTATATATCTAATTTTTAAGAAGTCTCTTCAATCCGGCCTATTTCCTGATGTTTGGAAGTTCGCCAAAGTTGTTCCCATTCACAAGGCCGATAACGTCGAGGTGGTAGGTAATTATAGGCCTATTTCTATACTGTCAACTTTAAGTAAAATATTTGAATCTCTTGTTTATCCTGTGCTGCAGAACCACTTGAATCATTATCTTACTGAGTGGCAGCACGGTTTTGTTAGATTTAGGTCAACCTGTTCCAATCTGACCTTGTTTACTGAAACTTTGGTAGAAGCAGTAGATAACGGTAGGGATGTTGATGTAATATATACAGACCTTAGTAAGGCATTCGACAAAGTACCTCATAATATTCTTATATCTAAATTGCGTGCATATGGTATTACTGGCTCATTAATGGGATGGCTGCAGTCGTATCTGGATAATCGTAGTTTTAGTGTGGTCGTTAATGGTTTTCAGTCTGTACCATACAAAATTACGTCGGGGGTTCCTCAGGGATCACATTTAGGTCCTCTGCTTTTCAACACCTTCATCAATGACATCCCTAGTTGCTTCCAGTTCTCCACACCATTTATGTATGCCGATGATTTGAAATTGGTTGGCATCTGCGAAACTCTAGAGGACATTGAACAGTTTCAAAGTGATGTTGACCGTATGGTAAATTGGTGTCGAGACAATGGTATGCACCTGAACATAAACAAGTGCTACCATATGAAATTCAGTAGAAAGATCAAGTCACTGAACACATCATACAAAATTAACGGCCACATCATTAAGAAAACGGAGGAAGTCAGAGACCTGGGAATAGTGTTCGATAAAAAATTAACCTTCGTTCCCCACATCGAGAATATTACAAAAAAGGCGTATAGAATGCTAGGCTTTGTTTTGCGTAACGCAAAAGTGTTTAAAAATAATCACATTAAGATCCTACTGTACAACAGCCTCGTACGAAGCATACTTGAGTATTGCAGTGTAGTATGGAGGCCACATTACGCGACACACTCCTTACGATTGGAACGTCTGCAAAAAAAGTTCGTGGCAAATTTGGCCTATTGGAATGGGATTCACAAAAAAATTCGGGCTTACGAAAAACGATTAAGATTCTTTAAAATTTTATCCCTGGAAAATCGGAGAAATTTGCTTGACCTGTCATTTCTTGTAAAAATTTTTAATCAAAAAATTAACTGTCCCCTCTTGCTCCAAAAATTTAAATTTCGTGTTCCATTGAGGATTCCTCGCGCCCCTATTACTCCACTTTGCCCTCCTTTTAGAAAATCTGTCTTAGGTGCAAACTCCCCAATTCCAAGGTTGTGCAAATTGGTCAATGGACATAGTGACAAAGTTGACATTCACGCCGACTCACTTGCCAAAATTAAGGAAGTTCTAGCTTTAGCCTGGTCTGAAACCAACAAATAAATAATAACAGTTCTTACCACGTACTTTTTTCATTATTAGGTAATTTATACTTTTTTATTCGTATTTATAATCTTTCTCGATGCATGTGGTGTTTACCTTAAACGATTGTTACACTTAGCTACGTAAATTAGTTCTTAAGCCATTTTGTTAAATACAGTGTAATCAAACATTGGTAAACCTTAATAAATTAAAAAAAAAAAAAAAAAAAACGACTTTGATAGTTCGTAGCTATCTAAGGAGTTTACAAGTTGGTTTAAGTGAGAAAAAAGTGTTTTGTGAGCTTAAGATTGGTGAATCTTGTTTAGTTCTATTCTTAGAACAATTAAAATTTTTATCTAAATATGTTTAAAAGTCATAAAGATTATTGTATAACCTAAAACTACGTTATCGTCCTTTCTCAATCTAGGCCACGCTAATCATTAGTCTATAGGTCTATAGGTTTCTCTGTCTACGTTGTATAGTAGTAGTCAGTCGTATTAGTATATCCTCAATCTCCTGTGATCACAAGTCTTACGCCAAAGAGTATATAATCACTACGTTTTACATTACGCTTGCTCTCGTGCCGAACTTTCGCACAGCTGTTCTTATTCTCTGAATTCTATTCCCTTTTTGTTATTTTTTGGTTATCGATTAAAGTATAAAAAATGAAGTATAGTGTAAGAAAAATTGTTTAATGCGTAGTTTTACTTAAGTCTATGGTTTAGAGTTTCAAAAATTCTTGTTTTTGAACGCTTTTTAGTAATTTGATATTGCCCGCGAATGTTTGAAATTGGTTACTTTTGAGTAAAGTAAAGTACCTACCTATATAATATATAATGACAAATTTTTAAGTTCAAACAGAAACATTAAATGTATTTATTAAATTATATTACTTTTTAATTTGATAATTTCGAAAAAATAAAAGTAAAAAGTTAGAATCCCTGAAATAAGATCGCGTCATGTAATCGTCTAGTTATTTTGACAGATAACCTAGAACATCTGCGAACAGGATTCCGATGTAAATAATAGTAACAGTGAACTAATAAACAATAAACCTCCAATAATGCAACATTTAATTCAACCAAGTTCAATACTTGAAAAATTAAAACATATACAGCAATCATTATCTTATAAAATACATTTATCAACGTCACAAAAGGTTATTATTTAGTATTATATAGTTTTAGAAATTATTAATTATTTAATTACCTTAATATAATTGCGAATTTATTGTATTATTTTAAATACCAGTACATAAGTGGCGGACATAAGTCTTACAGTATTTTTATATTAAAATACTATGATTGCTATAACACTTATTAGTGTATTAAATGAAACTAAACACTGCTGTTAAAATAGTCTTAAATTCTTCTTATATTTGATAAAATTTACATGATTTATTAAAAATAATAATTTAATATCAATTTTAATCAGTAAAATATTCATTTCAAGACAAAATTTGTTGAACATAAGAGACTAACATGATCAGATGTGATTATTTGTTGCTTATTAATTTATTTGTTATTCAAATTAAATTTTACCAAAATTGGTTAGGTTTAAATGTTAATTTCATATGTATTTTTGTATAAATAATATATTTTTATGAATAATTATAGGTTGTGTTATGGAGCATAGGAGTAGTTGGTACAAGTGCTGTAGTTGTTGGAGTTTTATCCAGATATTTAGCAAGGAGGCGAGCAAAACCAATTTTAAATCCAAGAATCCAAAGAGCCTTAAATAAAAGAATTTCAAGAATGAGAAGTCCAAACGGAGGTATTTTTATAAAAAATGCTTTTTCAAAGAATTGTATTACTGAAATTTGCTTGTTTACTGAAACATTTTATTAAAAGTTAAAATTTAAATTATATTCTAAAGGATACAACTTAACTATTGTTAATAAAACTGTTCGTGAGTGTTTCTCTTTCTGCTACTGTTATAAGATTAAATTGATTTGTAGAAAATAAATACGGTGTAGTGGTGTTGTAAGAATATCCACTGCCATTTCATCACATGGATGTCGTAAGAGGCGACAGCGGGAAACAAATCAGGAGATGAACAACAGTGTCTTTCTACTAACGACTAAAAATAAATAACTGTGGTTGCCGACCCCCTTGCCAATTGTAGCAACTACGACAATTATCACTCTTATGAGGTAATCAATGGGGGAGGCCTATGTTCAGCAGTTGGCTTTAATACTCTCTAACGGTGTAACAGTAATGGTAGAAAATAAATATTTTCCTACTTTAAACTTAAAGTGCATACCTCAAATGTGTTATATCAATAATGTAAAAACAATTTTAGGGCTGGGGTCTGCTGCTAGCAGTTGTGGTCGTAGTAGCCCCCTTGGCTTTAGTGAACGTATGTCTTTAGCATCAGGGTCTATTGGTTCCGGTGGAGGTGATGCTGCACCTCTTTCACCGCAACAATTGGGTGTCATGGGTAAGTTAATTTTAAACCTTATGTTATAAAAAATATATTTTTTCCTGGTAAATGTGCAAATAATAATTTTACAGCGCCATCTCTTGCTGAATTTCTAAACTACGTTTATATTAATGTTCTAAAGAAGTGTTTTATCAAAATTTTAGATGGCGTTCTAAAATAATCATTTGAGTCATTTTATATATATTTAATATTTTAGCGGTATCTATTGACCAGTAGCTGATCGTCTCAGTACATAGACTTTGATACGTTTATCAGTGTATCTTTTGGTGTATTGATTGTTTGGACTTATATTGAATAAATCAAACTTATATTTATCGTTTGCGGTATAATTAGGACATGCATGTCTGAATTATATAAAAAATGAATAATCTAAGGTGTTGTTGAAACTTTGTTTAAATTTTGCATTGCCATCTATTGGCCAGTAGCTGAACGTCATAGTACATTCACTTTGATACATTTGTCAGAGTTTATCTTTTGATGTATAGAGGGTAGTTTTATGTATGGTTTAATAACCAATACAATTTGACGAAAGTAATAGTAATGTAAACATAATATTTAAAATAATTAAAGAGTTTTAAGATTAATTATTCACAGGAAGAGTAATAATTAAAATTTGCAGCAGCATCTATTGACCAATATCTAAATGTCAAAGTAAATTTTCTTGGGTACATTTATCAAAGTGTATGTTTAATAATATGTATAGATGGTAGTTACATGAATGAACCGTCTATTTTTCATGATTTAGGTAATAGCCGTACTGACAAAAGTTATTTTTAACATATGGAAGAGGAGGCAAACAACCAGGTAAAACACCCAGTAGTCAGCCTTTTAGTGAGGACTAAAATTTGATTCAATTGTATTTTAAATATTGAACACTATGAACAAAAACAATCATTATTTTTAGAAAAGTTGTTTATTAAATTTACTAAAGAAATTAACAAAAAAGTATATTTATAATAGAATTATATAAAAAATCAGTAGTAAACAAATTATGGCACTTTTCACCGGTAGTCAGCCTCATTTCTCCACAAGTCAGCCATGTCTTACCCTGTAGTCAGCCTCTCACTTATTCTTGCATATTTGACATAAAAATTCTTTATTATATATATTTTCATATATTTCCCCAGCGAATTCAGTACAGTTTAAATGATACCATGCAAGGCAATTGTCACATCCAATATTTTTAAGTCATTAATTTCTGTTTCGCTAGTCAATTCTTCTTCACAGTTGTTGCATCTTATTCTGTTTATTGTACATGTATTTTTCTTCCTATTTTACTATTTTTCGTAGTCATAGCTTTTATTAATTGCTCTTCTTTGTATTGGTGGATTGGTCTTTTTGACATTATGGAATTCTAAAACAATTCTAAAAAAATTATATTCACGCTAAAATAACCGTGCATAAATCAACCCAAATTAAAAGGCTTTAAGGTACTATTTTATGCAACAAGACTAACGGCTGAGTACTGGATTTGTAAACCCATTGATCGGCCCCCGATATGCAATTACATTCGTACGCGGCCGACTACTGGTAAAATACACTTTTCGTCTCATAAGAGTTAAACCGAAAGTAATGGGCAAAATTGGGACTATTCGCTTCGGCAATCTCAACCACATATAAGAAAATCATGAAAAAACCAGTAGTCAGCCACTTAAGGCTGAGTACTGGATCTACCCTAAAAATTCGAAACCCGGTAGTCGGCCACCTAAATTACAACATATCAAACAAATAAAATGCATTTAATAGTTAACTTTATGACAGAATAATCATTTTAGTGTAAAACAGTACAAGAATCTACCATAAATTACAGCAAATACACCCAAAAACTTAACGCATACTCGAGCGCGTTTCCTTAAGAAAAAAATTGCAAAAGCGATGCGTCTAGTCGTGTCTTTGACAGCAGTGTAAATTAACAAGTATAGCTCACCAACCTGATGAGCTATTGGTTCGTAGGTGTGCATATTAACCAATAAGGAGATATGGATTCAATTAAACGTTATTTTAAAGGTGTAGTCAAATATCAGCACTATTTATAAGGAAATAATGTCTGTAAAGGCTGAGTACTGGCACAGGGCTGACTACCGAGTGTTTTACCCCATGCGGCTCACCTGATGGTTAGTGACTACCGCCGCCCATGAACAGGTGCATCACCAAGGGAGGTGTAAAAAAAGTAAACAATTTAGATTAATTAAAGTTTATTTTTATAAATTAATAGCTGGCCAGGCAGGCGTTGTTCTGCTCTTTCCGACGACAATATTTTTCCAATAAATCCTTAAATTCGCAATATAAAATATTGTGTGTCACTTATCGGAATAAAAACTATCCTATCTCTTTAGTTCAGTAGTAGGACTCTAAGTGTTTGTATTAGTTGAAGTTGCTTTAAATATGACACACAAAGACATTTAACTAGTATTTAAATCTCTTTTATGACACATTTCTTAAAGGCGTAATTACTGGAGAATAGCATAAAAATTTAAAACATAGGTATATCCTCGTCACTTATTTGCCTTTTTATCTAACCATGATCATTGTGACTTGTGGCCTTTAATCTGTTGTTTATTATATATTATTTTATTAAGAACAACTTATGGTTCAACTTTCAAAATCTTTATATGCCCAGATGTTCTTGCTCTTAATCAACATTGATGACATTGAACTATACTTATAGCCGTATGTTCTCTTTCGTAGGATTATTTAATTTGCCATTATATTTACTTAGTAACATTATTTAATCTGTGATTATGTATGCTTTTATTATCATTGGCCTATAAATATAAACGGTAAATGGGTCAACCTAGGAGTACAAGAGGAAACGTAACATATTATAATACCCCTTTCCTTAAGTGTAAACTTGACTTGCACTTGTTACACACTGTTAATTAAAAAATTAAATACGATTTCTTTATCATAAGAAAGAATTTAACAACCCACGGAAGTGGAAGTGAGTGTGGCAGCCGAAGATGAGAGAAGGCCTGTGCTTAGCAATGGGACGTATAAAGGCTGTAATTTTATATATGAAACAACATTAGTTAAAGGCAGCAACTGCTACTTTAACTTTGATAACGTTCCATGTTGGACTCGAACTTGATATCTAATTTCATGTCACGTGATATAGTTTTAAATAACTCGTTCTAATACTTGCTTACCTATCCTCAGGAGCTTTTTTACTAACACGAAATTAAGCCCTCGGGGATATTTAAGCAATTTGTAATAAATTCGTAGAGATTTAAATATGGAATGAATTTATTCTTGTATAAGGCTATGAACACACCAGTAAGTTGAAGTGGCAATAGCCCAGCTATATACATTGCTCGAAGAACCAACAACCGAAGAGGAAGAAACTACCTTATTTCATCACATTAACATATTCAAGATAACTTCTATATTATTATTAGCTTGTGAAAAGATCCCTCGTGTGAGTTCTAATTTTCCAGAGAGGGAGAGAGAGAGTTCTATTTAGCAAATTGTTCGGCGATCATAGTACCATACGTCTTTTATCGTGGGGAAATCCTTATGGATTTCTTATTCTCCGAGAGCAACAGAAAGTTGGTGTCTCCTATCAGCTAAAACTCCACGGTGGTCACCATAAACTTATACGAAAGATCCCGGGATTTCAGTTCGGAACGCAGCCATCGCCATGCGACTTCGACATTTCGACATTCGACTAGAATCGTTCTTGGAGTTCTTCGAGTTCTTAGAATCGAACACCGGATCGTTTGGGTGTGCGGTACGTTGCTTAGCAATGGGTGTACGCAACGCAACCTCATCGCTGCATTTAAGCTATATATACTAATACTAGGAAGAGAAGGAGAAGTCCTAAGGTCCGGTGTACCATTTGCAGTGGGTGCACACTTGTCGGTAAGACCTACTCGGCACTACGTCGAGATCCGTCTCCGTAAGGCTTCGAGGTCACTGACCCTTAAGTGAATCCCTCCTTACGACGCGAAATATGCCAAGAAGAACAACAACGCCATTTTTATAGTTCCCACATTCGGTTCACATTATTGGACCGTGAAGAGAATCCGGGCAATGGGGGTCACCCCAAGGCCAGAAACCTGATGGGCCAAAGTCGTTCACGCAGAAGACAACAAGAAAAAGAGACTAGAAGCACTTCTCGCTTGCAGTAATTACAACCCCTAGCAGCCTTTGCAGTGCTATCACGATGTCTCGAGACTACACCAAAGTAAACGTCCTCATAGGGAGTTTACATTGCTAGGTGTTATTAAATTATAAAACTGAAGTGTTAAGCGATTTACGGTAGACATGGGACGAGTACTCGGTTTGGATTCGGTACCCGGCGAATTCGGCCTTTTTTTAGGGTTCGGCCGAGAACCGAGTTTAACGGCCGAGTACCGAGTACTCGACCTTAATTATATTCCAGATAAAAATATGTAAAGACAAAAAGCCAGTTTTTATCGTCATTATTATACTAGATACTTTAAAACACCAGTAACATGAGACACAGCAGAAATATTGAGAACATACATAAGAATCTATAATAGAAATTATTATTGCTAATATTTTAAATGTAAGAGACGAAGATTGTGATGCAAAATCACTAGTTTTTCGGCACTATTTGGGTCTAGTTTGCTACTTTTTGCTTCATCATTTGGTATATTGTATCGAAAAAAAAGTATCGAGAAAGTACATGTATTTACTCGTATCGTTTTACCTACCTCTGTGTTAGGGAAATACCGCGGTCCGCCCGTTTTCGCGTTTTTTTTAAAGCCGAATATTCGGCCGAGTACTCGGCCCAATCTAGATCGAGTACTCGGCGAATCACTACTGGTTCCATGTCTAATTTACAGTACGAAATGGTAAGTGGCTGCTGCAATCCATGGACTTCAAACAAAGAAGGCTAAGATGGAATGCCTCACACCCTATTTTTTATAAGTACTGACTTTCTAAACCGCAACACAGCAGTTTACTGTCTTTTTCCTGCTATTTCAAACAGCTATGCTTGCCGCTCGGCAGCAGCAGTAGTTAAAAGGATTGTAATCACGACGGACCCGTAGGCGAGAAAGGTCTTCTACTACCGTCCCCGCACCGAGAGTCCGTAACCTCAGTACAAAACGACAATATCACCGACAATGATTGATATAACTCAATGATCACCGACGTTGTTTGCAAAATTTAAAAGTTGAAGAATGCGGATTAAGAATGGGTGAGTTAACCGTCAAATGCCTTTTGTACGCCGATGATCAAGTTATTCTTGCGTCATCGGCGGCCGAGTTGCAAATGATGGTTACATTAATGAACGGATCATTAAAAGAAAGGGGTATGAAAGTGAACGCAAGTAAGACGAAGGTTATGGTTTTTGAAAGAGAAGAAAGTAAAACGATTTGTGAAATAAGAATAGAAGGGGAGTTGATCAAGCAAGTAGATGAGTTTGTATATTTGGGCTGCGTATTTAGCAGGGATGGGAGATATGATAAGGATATAGAACGACGAGTGAATGCGGGAAATAGAGTAAATGGGGCCTTGCACTCTATTGTGAAGAGTCAAAATGTGTCGAAAAAGGCACGTATGGCAATTCACAATGCTGTGTTGGTCCCTACTTTAACGTATGGTAGTGAAAGTTGGGTGTGGCAGAAGAAGCACGAGAGTAGAATAAACGCAGTAGAAATGCGGTCGTTAAGGAGTATGTTAGGGCTGAATCTGAACGACAGGGTAAGAAATTGTGTAATAAGAGAAGAGTGTGGTTTGCAAGATGATGTTGTGACCAGGATTAAGAAAGGAATGCTTCGGTGGTTTGGTCATGTGGAAAGAATGAATGAGGAAAGAGTGACAAAGAAAACTTATGGTGCAGAAGTGAATGGCAGAGTCGGAAAGGGACGTCCTAGGCGAAAATTTATCGACCAAATTGGCGATTTATTGGAAACGGGCCAAATTAGGAGTACCCTTAACCGACGAGCATGTATGCGTAGGTGTGAAGGAGGCGAGAGAGGTGTGTCAGGGTCGTGCAAAATGGAAGTCTGTAGTCTCTGCCTACCCCTCTGGGTGACAGGCGTGAGTGTTTATGTCTATGTCTATCACCGACCATTTACTATCATTAGTCGACTTGTACCTAGACCAATGGGTACAAACTGTGCACGCAGAGAATGAGTTGTAGTTTGTAGTTGAAAAATTTTCCTATGCGGCTAGCGATGATAAAAAAATAACCTCATTAGACCTGAATCGTACTAATCTAACTGAATCGAACCTTATTTCGTCCTTTATATTTTTCGATAGACGTTAGGAATAATATGGTGTTGTTAGCTTGTTTTCGTATTACTACATGTTACTGTTATAAAAAGTAGAATTATAAAATTTTAATTTTTTTTTATAAATCACTACGTGAAACGATGCTTTTTTATAACAAATTGTAGTATGGCTCGTTGGTCTAGGGGTATGATTCTCGCTTTGGGTGCGAGAGGTCCCGGGTTCAAATCCCGGACGAGCCCGGTTTTTTTATTTTATATATTTAATAAAAAATAATTAAAATATGCTAGGACATTTGCAAGCTAATTGCTTGAATTTTCAGTTACATTTTTATTATTTTTTAAATATCTTGATAACGATCTTTCACTCAATAGGTCATGCAATTAAGTATCGCTGTAGAATTTTAGGATTATTTTTTATAATTATTTTATTATTATTAGATTAGGATCTAATGTATAAAAATATTGTACGTAGCCTAAGATAATTGATATGTTATAAATTAAATGCACTATTTTACAGAATTCTGCATGCAAACGGTCTGGGAGATCATTTCATTTTATGTGTTACAATAAAAATAAATATTCAAGTAGGTATAATGATATCATCATGATTATTTTTATTCTCATGATTTATCTTCACAAGTCTACTGCTGGTCATGGGCGTCCCCTAAACGTAATCCACAAAACACGGTTTTGAGCATTGAAGTATGCTGTAGTTGTAACACGAATGGGTCGGCTCGACCGGCGGGACCACGCTCTCACAGAATACCAGTGTTTTGCATGGTCAGTGTTGAGAACCAGAGACCATTTTTACTGGAAACGAGGCGTTCTATTATCCATTTGAGTCCTCATCGGCGCATCAACGCATCTGCATTTCGAGGATAAATTTAGATGTCTATGGGCCCCAGCATCCACTTACCATCAGGTTGACTGTGTACTAGTTTGTCAGCCGTATACTATAAAAAAATAAGTCTCTAAGGTCCTGAGTCTCCTGGGCTACGGGAATACTTCGAATTTCTGCATGTCTTACTAGGTTGTCACTCCATCTTGTGCGGGCGGCCGTTTGACTTCGCTTACATGGTTATAATAATATAATATGATTATAAATATAACTGTTAAAATCGGTGTTACTGCATAACGTGGTTTAGGGTTTAAGGAAGTCTGTCACGAAAGAAGTCCTTAGCTGCGTCTGTACTTCAAATAAATCCAACACCTACCGCGAGAATACAAATTGGTATAGAACAGTTTCAGCCGACTTAAAAAAGGAGGAGGTTCCCAATTCGACTGTATTTTTTGCAAGTGTGTTCGCGATTTCTTCGCCAATTGTGAATTGATGTCCACGAACGAACGAGATTTAATTATTCGTTTTTAATTAATTAAGCATCTCATGCGTGATCCTTTTTAAATTTGAAGAAAAAATTCTATTCCTCGATATCACTTAACAATTATTTAGACTACATTTCAGCAGTTGTCTGGATACGATATCGAAATATTGCTTAGAAAACTCAAAAGGGTCAAATAGTAAAGTTCAAAAATTTTAAAAAGCAAAAAACCGACTTTAAAAAAACTCAATGTAGTAAAACTATTTCAATATCTGAAGTATATATAGGTACATAATGTATCTTAGAAATTAGAAATAAAGCCTGACTGCACAAGTTACATAGAAATAAAGCCTGACTGCACAAGTCACATAGATTAGGAAATATTAATATAACGATTTTTACGTCTTGCAGGTAGTATACTTGATTAAACTGGTTAACAAAATACTACAATAAGATATCTATAAAAACTTTGCTGTTCCTACCGTGTATATATATATTTTTAAAAAAAAAAATTAACTTTCAAACACCCAAACCACACCCCCCCCTAAAATTATTTATATTAAAAAAAAAAAAAAATTTTAAAAAAACAGAAAAAAAAGGGTGGGGGGGGTTACCACACGAGCTTGATGATTTTCCTTTCACAATAATGAAACGAGACGTTATCCTTGTGAAGGCATGCTTTGCATTATGACCTGTTTTCAAACAATGGGACCTATTTTAAAAAGGTCCCACAGGGTGTCATGCCTGCTTTAGCGTTCCTAGCACGTGCCAAGCGACCCAGTGACACGTCGCGCCGCGCCGCCGGGATAACTTCGAGATCGCTAGATACGACGTGCGGCTTATAACGAAGAAGAATATATTATTATGAACACACACTTATATGAAGTACTAGCATAATTATTAAGAACGAATTGACCTCAATGCTGGTTACAAAATACCTATAGTATTATTGTAAATATGAACATAATATACTTACACAAAACAATGAGTTGATTAATTATTATGTGCCAATATTTCTGCTCCTATCCTTTCATAAGTTTTACCCTATGTAGAACGTTCTTCTTCGCCAGTGCTTCAAAGTCGGTTAGATTTTTGTTGTTTTTTGATATGAAGACCGAATTGACCTCAACCATACGTCTCACACATTTGACGCCACTACCAGTCGCTGGTCTAGCTTTTATTACGCCTGGCGTAAATAAGATGGTGTACCACCATTTAACGGAATCTATAAGATTTTTTGCATTCTTATTATTTTACATATTTCTTTTAAAAAATCCACAGGATGTAAGTGAGGTATTCTCTTATGTCGCCTAATCACACGGCAACGGACATTTTTGTAAACATAATGGTACATTGGTACACTAGTCATTTTTAAAGCACTTATTATTTTGATTATTTATTTTTTACGCCTATAAATGGACCATGAAAATGAGTCATTTGATGATAAGTGGCTACTGGCTACTGTAGCTCATGGACCAGTGACAGTGACCCACTTAAACATAAGGTTACAGATGTGTTGATACGTACAACTAAGCTCTTATATAAATTGTTTATTTCCTTAACAAAGATCATTCATTAGGTAAATTGATATGAGAGTTGGAGTCGATTTTCAATAGTAAGTAGCAATAAACAATAGTACTTGTAAAAAAATTAAAGGAAAAACTAAATTCATCACATCAGCGGAGTATGAGCCATTTATAAAATGTCTCACACTCTAATTTGTAGGCTCTCTCTTTCCTTTGGATATGATACATACATATGATATGATTACAAAATTTATATTATCTATAAAATATCGATTGAGAAATTTTAATGTAATTTGTTTTGATTAGAAGAAAAGGTTTTTCAAGCACACTACCACTTGAGTATATTGAGCTAAATTTACTCTGTGAATCAGTAACATGGTTTCATGTTTTATTTTGTTACAAATAAGTACCTATGCAACGTTTATGAATATTCAAAGTTCCGTTTTATGCGGGATGCAAGCACAGATTCAGTTCGTAAAATATACAACAAAATATCCAAAAACCGGTTTCACGTTTATTATGTAGTTTATTACAATTTGTTTGCGCTATTAAAAACCACTTTGAAAATATATTTAAATTAAGGGATATCGGATGTCCAGGCAGTACGTACTTAGCTGAAGTAAAAAATAATAATGGTGTAACCACTACATGCTTTTCTTAACCAATTTCTTTTATTTGTATCATAGTACCGTCAAAAAGCATACATAATAACATGTAACCTATCTATGTTATTACTCAAAGGTATGAATCTGTTTTATACCCAAGTACTGTATTAATAAAACTATGTTCGATTTAGTATAAGTACTTACTAATTTACTAATAAGTAATTCATATTTCCATAGATTAGATGTAATATTTGGTAGCATTCGACTTGTGTAATGTTAGTCTTAAACACATAATAAAAATAAATGTGAAACAGTTTAAAGTTAACATGACGGAGATTAAATATATTATTTTCAAATTGGCTGGCACCGGCTCGTTGGTCTAGGGGTATGATTTTCGCTTAGGGTGCGAGAGGTCCCGGGTTCAAATCCCGGACGAGCCCGAGACTTTTTTTATAAATTTTACAAATATGAACATACAAATTGGTAAAATTTTTAATAATTTAACTTAAAATCATTTGGGTTTTTTCATAATAAGAGAATGTAATATCTCTGAATTTTAAGCTCTAAAAACATGTTTCCTCTTATTTCTGAGAGAAGCTATTTTTATATAATACATAATAAACTATCAATATATTTTCTTAGCTCATGTTAAACTAAATATATATAAAAAATAAATATATATAAAAAAAACATCTAAACGTTGCCGTCGCCATTTTTTTAAAGTTAACTCCGTTAGTTTTGTTGCCCATTTTTACTTATTTACTTTCATTTGCCCGCTTTCGTGTCCGTTGGTGTCGAATTTTGAAATTTATTTTAAAGTAACTTCCCTATTAGTACGAGACATGAAAATTTTTACACAGTTTAGATTCGAATCGGATAACAATATAAGAATATGAAAGAAAAAACAAAAAGCATTTAATAATGTTCAGTCCGTCTTAAAAATATAGAGTTGTAATTTTGGTACTTTTATCCTTTTTATTTTATTATATTCCGTATAATTAATTGAATATGTAAAAACATTATTATATTATAAAAACATTTATAATATTAAGAATACATTTTGAGACTAAGCTAGTTACAAAGACTATTTTTATACTGGAAAGGTAGTTATTAATCCGACCAAATTCGGTGCAAACGACGTTAGGTGCCAAACTCCATAGCAGTTGCTGAAATCATAAAATATCATCTATTAAATTGTTCAACGTTCTTGAAACTAATGTAGAGCTTTTTATAGAATAAGGGTGACAAACGAGCACACAGTCCACCCGATGGAAAGTGGCTGCTGTGACCCAATAGACACCTACGTTTATCCTCAAAAAAGAATCAAATTGTGAATACGTAATCTCCCCTGAGAACTAAGGTAGAATGTATCTTTTTACCAGTCAACATTGTCTCCGATTCTCTATACTTAGGAACCATAAGAAACACAAAAGCATTAAGCTGCTATATTAAGCTGGTATTCTGTGAGAGTGTGTTCCTTCCACGGTCGAGCCGACCTGTCCGTGCAGCAACTACATAATAGTATTCTCAATCTGTGACGGTAGATCTACAATAAGGATGATCGATGTTACAGAAACATCGATGATGACATCGATGTTGGTATAGATAGCTTAACATCGATTTTCGATGTTTACCCTACTCAAAACATCGATGTTGGCCATTATCGATGTTTTTTGCACATGTACCTATTTAATAGGTTAAAACTAGATGAATAAAAAATTAGTAATGTTGTTTTTGGTTTATTATTAATGAAATTAAAAAAATAGTGAAAAAATTCAGTAATAAAAAATGGGAAAAAGTTAACAAATATTTAGTTCATTTGTTATATTTTTGGCAATGATGATGAATGTTATTATTTTGATCTTTAAATGTAATTGGTAGAATCAGGCATTACTTTGCGGAAATCCATTATAATAAAGATATTAATAGTTAGTTTGCAACCATCCGCTCAATAAAATCAAATGCTATGTCTTACCTAGTTTGAAGAGCATCTCCCGCCCTCCCTCATTGCGTCACTAATCCCGCACTAATCCCAGCACCACTATTCCCAACACCAATGGCTGTCGAAGAAAAATTGAGTCAGGAAATAAACGTGGGAAAAAATGTTTGCGTTTTTTTCCCTTCAGATGGGTCGTATCCGCGCGATATTACGTGATGAAGAAAAGACAAAGCTGAATGGTACACCACTATTTGTTTGCACAGTGTCTTTGAAAAAGTTAGGAAAAAACTACCAACAAGTCTTATTGTGCACATAACAATGTATGTTCTGCTTGTGAAAAGATGGAGCTCGTGACCCATCCCGCACACAAGTCAGGCCTCACATCATGCGGTTTCTTTATTGTCCAAGAAATCAAAGATTTGATGAGAAGTTTGGACGTTTACGGAACCAGAACACAGAAGACGCCGTGATAGCTTTCAATCAGTAAATGAAAAACATGCCCTCAGACTAATGGTCATTATGTTTTCAAAAATGGTTTGAGCAAATGAAAGTATACATATAAATTATTTTATTTATAAGTTACGCAAAACTTTTCGTGTACCCCACGTTGGTAAGTTTAAAAGTTTATGATTTATTATAAATTATGAGGGGGTAGTAGGTAGCTCGAAATAGATCGTGTAAAATACACACTACAGGTGCGTCACCCTTTTTTTCGAACTGTGCTTATACACTGCCTTGTCCAGATCTAAAAAGTTCACCAAATAATAACTTTTTACAATTTTTCCTTTGTCTAGGAAATGGTCCATGAATATCAGTAAACTGTATATTGTATCAGTCACATGTAATTAATGCTGTAAACAAAAATTTATTTATGCAACCAAAAAAAAAACGATTAGGCTCCAGTGTGGTAACGTTGCAAGTTATTTTTCTGTCTGGTCTCAAAAGCCGGCGCCCTTAGTTAAGTAAAGTTCCGAAACTGGCGCCTTGGGGTTACCAATTCCTGCAAGCGTACCTTCGGTAAACAAGCCTAGCGACAGGGAAAGTTAAGCGGAGGATTTTCCTGGGGTTTGCTTTTATCCAGTTATTCTAAATCTTTTTAATTTTGTTATTTTGTAAGAAAATAATTGCCTGCATAAAAGCAGAAAACTTTGATAGCTAGAAGTTTGCCAATGAAAGAAAAAGGAGAGATCTAATACCGGGCAAAGTAGTCAGCCCAGACAGCTGCCAAAGTTCGGTGTGGTAATACGGAGCTTGTTTATATTGCAAAATTGTTCGGAAATTTCGATTGCCTGACGAAAGTGCCTGCCACAATCTGCCTCAATTATAGTAAAGATGGCCACTTCTATAGGTCAGTTTTACTAATAGCAGTTTAAATTCCGTATGAGCCACGATTAGTAGAGATACGCTGCAGCTATGTTATGGTTGTGGCACGAATGGGTCGGTTCGACCGGGTAAGGACCACGCACTCACAGAATACCAGCGTGAAATAGCAGTTCAATACTACTGTGTTTCGTATGGTGAAATAAAGATCCGGAGACTCTTTTTTACTGGAAACGAGGCATTCCATCTTAGTCCTCAGGGGTGACAACGCATCTGCGTTTTGATTCTTAATCGAGGATAAATTTATATGTCTATGAGCCACAGCATCCACTTACCATCAGGTGCACTGTGTGCTCGTTTGTCACCTATTCTATAAAAAAACCTATCGATGATAATCGGTAATAGCAGTGTCCCTTTTCAGGCTTTCTTTACGTACTCATTTATTTTATAACTAGTTGTAGGGTAAATTTTTCCACACACTTGTAACCCTAAATATAGTGACGTATTATTTTATAAAAAAAATAATTTTGTGTCCGTCGAATCTGTAAGAGACAAAAGGCTAATATCACTAACACCATTAAGAACCAGAGATATAATACTGTATTAATTACGATGATAGTTTTATCATGTAGTCATCATATACAAATAATGCGCATAGAGTAACATCTTTGAATACTTAAAGTTGATTCTTAAGCTTATTTTTATCGGTAATAATAGCTATTAACTTTTAACGAAACGTGCTTATGGCATATTTTAAAATAAATAATATATTATGATTTCTTATATTTACGCGAACACTACGCATTTAAATAATACTAGTTTTTACGGATTTTATCGCCTATATTTAACTTTTTAAATAGCCGACGTTTCGAGCACTTTACAGCACCCATGGTCACGGGGGGTTAAATATACTCGTTAAAATTCGTAAAAACTAGTATTATTTAAATATGTAGTATATTATTTGACCTGTGGTTAGGTATAGTTATTGGAGGAAGCTTTATAACTATTTTAATAGATATTTATGAATTAAACTGTTATCGTTTCTATCTACCGCATTTATTTTTCATTTTCTAAATAAACTGCCATTTAAAATAATCAATGTAGCACTTTTAATGAAACTGTTTGAATTTATACGAAATACAAGTTTATGTAGCCCAGGTTAAGAAGCGCTGTACTTTCATCGTTCCCTCTCAAGTAGAGAATAATTAAAGCTCTTCCAGTCGCGTAGCTTTGAGCTAGACTCAGCTAAATCGTCGCCACAAAGGGGAAGGGAGCGTCGCAAAAGAAAGGATCGCTTCCTATTTATATAAAGCTTTGAAAGGATATGTCACTATTTTGCTAACTGTAAGAAATTGAGAAATTTCTAAAGATGCATTTGAGGTAATTAAAGTTTTGTGATGCTTTTAAATTTTTTAATTTTATAGATTGTAGCAGATACAATTTTGCGTTTATTATTTAATTGTATTTTGATTTTTTCTCCACATCGTCTCTACAAGAAACTACCATATTAATCAACATCTTAAATAAATTATGATATTATTAGAAATTATTCTGTAGGGTAATCGTTAAAAATAATAAAAGTGTGTGAGAGTGGATGTTCAACTTGCTCTCTTGCTTACGCAATGAATCATTATCAGCAATAAGAAATCGAATTGCACTGTACATTCAGTACAGAGCAATTACAGTTCGACCATATCCATATAGTAATATGTCCCCGTCACAATTACACATTGGTGTAACGTGAGGGACGTAATTACATGCTAACACTAAATTATGCAAACCAACTGCAACACTACCCATCACAATGTAACACAGGGCATCCTCTCAGCAGCACGATCTTCCTTGCATACACTGGAAGAATTATTACATCGAACAAAACCGCGATACTGTAATTCTACCAGTTTTTACTCGTAGAATGACTTGAACAGAATCCGTTGCACAAGGCAAACCCTACAGTGAGTTTACACTACACAAAAGTAGTGGGGTTTGTCCAAGGAGGTTATAAATTATATATTTATAACCTCCTTGGGTTTGTCGATCTAACCTCAATGCTACCCTCGTTTGTTCGTATTTTCTTATATCTTTAACCCTCAGTCCTAATACGTAACACTGTATATTAAATTAGCTTTTAAGTGGATTTACTAATAAAAAATAGAGAGTTACTGAAAAAATAATTTTGCAACTTTCACGAGTGTTTGAAGATCAAGTTGTCCACTGTAAGATAAGATGTGATCTTTAATTTTTCTTCTCACGTATCAAGTATTAAAAAAACTTGCATTGTTATTGCATTCTTCCGCGGTCTTACTTTATTATTCTATATTTAGAATTGTTCATATTTAAGAACGGATATATTAAATACATAAGTTCTCTTGAAAGATTTATGTTATTTTTAGTATTCTACGTAGTCGAGTCGTTGGCGCCAGCTGGCGGTGGTTATAAATAACACATCATGATAACGTTATATGACTAAGCTCTCGTTACTGTAAAATTACATTTTAGTGCAGTTGTTGTATCATAGACGATCTCTAAAATTGTGACAGACAAAGCGGACGAAAGCTCCACGTGGGGTCATCCGGGTTCGTTGTCTTGCAGCGGCGTTATACTGCGAATACATAATAACGTCGTTTTAAATGTTTTACATTTACTTTAAGAAAGTAGTGATGTCTCTTTTTCTGCAAATACCAAGTACGCGATTGAAATTTTTAAAGGTCTCAATTCATTACACTTATTCAATTGAATCAAATTAACTCATGTAAAATATTCGAAGCACTTCGGGACCCAAGCCTTACATTACATTGGTCAGTTGGGAAAGATATTGGAAACTTGTGAACAAATGCCGATTAAGAAATTCCAACTTATCGAAGCAGAATCACTCCCAAAAATGCCCCAGGTTCTTTTCCAGAAGATCTAGCAAACAGGTCTCCAGGTGTGTACCTCATCATCACATTCTTTTATACACAATCTTATGCTCGTTGGCTCATACGTGTTAATTGAATCCTACGTTTGTATGTAGCATCAGAGAAACTGGCTACATTTGTCGTAAAAATGTACGCCCCAGCTTGGTTCTCGATTAAAATTAAACCATCATGTAAAAATGGAGCTCTAAATCTATTTAAAATTATATTAGCATCCAGATAACTGCCAGAATTGTTGAAAGAATTGATCGACCCCGTCATTCAACGCAATAGCTACTTCGCACATCCTGAGAATTTTGCTACTTGCAATGATTACAGATGATAAAAGCACATTCGTGAATTGGCAGCCCGGCATATATTAAAAGCACAGACTATATAGCAATCCCCTGCACCAAGGCTATTCGATATGCTTGGTATTAATTTCAGCGCAACAACCTACATTAATATGATAAATTGGCAACACACCATTACTGAATCGCCGATCTTGAAATACTTAAGTGACTAAGAAAATCACAAAATAGTCCAATTTGTTGCTTAGGGTGAACTTTTGTTTTTACGTCTCCCATGTCATACCCAGACTATTGAGTGAGCTGTGAAGTTGACGACAGAAATGGCAATTTCTCAATGTAGGGATTCACACGATTGGGGGCCATAAGAAAGATTTTAAGGCAAATTGACGATTTGATTTTTAAAACATATGATTGAATTTTGTTTCACTTTTTATTAAATTACATTACAAGTATTCTAACTATACTATTTATTATTTATCTTAGCCCAAACATACTAAACTTTTTCGATAAAACATTAAACTTTAAGGCCCCTGCGGAGGCAGAAGATGTTATTCAATTGAGCTAAAAAAGAAGGTAAATTGACTTTAATCATAAGGCACTAATCCCGCGGTATTAGAATTTAAAATAAAAAAAATTCATACAACTGCGCTCCACCCAAACCTATGTTGCCTCAAGCTTTGAAAATGTTTTAACAGAAAAATTGGCTAAGTGCTTATTGACAGAGTTAAAATGACGGTACCAGTACCTACACATCGCGGACTAATTTGCTGCAAAACTGCAAAGTTACGTTGGCGCAAGAATTACAGTCAAAATGATGTGATACATTATAACTTAATAAATACGCGAATAAAACATAATTTTATAAAATAGCTACGAAATCTCTGTATAATTAAAAGTCGTATATATTCCGGACTATACTACTAGACCGGATAGGCAGACAACAAAAGTATTCGGCGTATTCGAATTTGATCGAGATATCATTTTTAAAATGTGCACACAAAGAAAGTAGAATAAGTAATAAAGAAAGTAGAATAAATAAAATAAAAAAGTGAATTTATAACTTTGTAGATTCGTCCATCTGTTGGGGCCCAGCAGCTGGGCAAAAGGCTCCTTTTAAGCGTGAAAACGTTAATCGTATTAGGATTTTATTCTTTACAGAAAAAATCCTTTATAAAGACGTTATAAGAAATGTAAAATACCGAGGGGACTATATAACAAATTGTTTTATTTTCACTGCACTTTAAGCCATAATGTTCGTACCTCTAACGTAGTGTGAAATTTCAAATTACCCGTCTTTATTTTGGTGAAAATGCCGTCTTGGGGATATTTAGGATGGGGGTATGGATTCGTCGTCTTTATTATGGATTAGTGCAATTTTAAATATTTTCATGTAATAAAATGTGTCAACGGGGAACATCATCATGGGTGTAACGATTAGGACAAACTTAGTGTGAAAAAACCATAGAATACTGTAATACACATAAGAATGGCTGTCAACCTTATTTTGTACGAGTATTGGCGTCGCTGGGAGCACACACACAAGCAATTACGTCGTGTTATCAGTTATAACTACTACAAACACATTTTAGACATTTGATTAATGTTTTGACACATAAATATTTCTTTATTTTTGTTTCTAATATTCACAAAATATTAATAGTTAACTTACTGGTTGTGGAATATGTCTCCTCTATTTAAATTCAATTTCCCGCTGTTCTTTCGACACGTAATTATTGCACAATTTGCCATTTTTCAAATAAAAATTTTCAAAAAAAAAAGCGACTCTTGACACGAAAATTGGAAACGATTGATTGTGTTGACACTTATAAGTATGAATTGACATGTAAGTGACATGTTAGTGGCTACATGGGCTCCGCCCACTCCCCCGTTCTATTATGTATATGTATTATATTATTCTATGGAAAAAACGCAAGCCAGTGAACAGTTTATGGCTCACTACAGTCCATTATAAGTCCACTGCTGAGCATAGACGCAAACTATGTACACACAAGGTACGATCCTGAGTTACCTTCATCCATCGACTGATTGCCTGCGTATTTCATCAGCTTATCCCTCCATCTGGTGGGGGTTCGCCCAACACTGCGTATGCCAGTACGAGGCTGCAACTTGAGAAGCTTTCTTCTTTATCAGTTTAAACTCTTACCTTTCTAATATAGCCAGCAATGAAGGACCCCGTTTTAGTTCCGAAAGTCATCACTGGCATCAAGCAACACGCACTTCGCCTTAAGATTCTAAGGAATATCACACCAGCAGATTTGTCGCAGTTTATCAAAGTTGGACTTACCAATCGGACATTTTGTAGAGTTTTATTCACAATAGTCATAATGGTAAGAGTACTGAGAAATTTTCTTCCCAATAGTCTTACTTATATAGTCTAACAAGTACGATTACTGGGAATTTTCTTGTGCCTAGGCCACTCACATCGCGATAGAATTCCGTCGATAAAACTTCACCTTCGGCCTACGGCGAAGGTACTTGGCCACACTGCGCGTTATAAAGTTTATCACGATAAACACACGCTAAACACAAAATGGACACCGTGGTCGTCAAATATTATATGGCATTGAATAATTATTTCTTACTACGTTTTTGGCAATAGGAAATTATTTATCTTCCCGTTACTTCAAAAAATTGTCACTGTTGAAGATACGTCTTAAATCCTAATTTAATTCTACACGTCTGCTATGCACGATATCTATGGGCCGCCTGAAGTGTGGCCGCACAAACGGAGCTCATCGCGATAAAACGCTTTGATGTGCGAGAGTTTACCGACAGCGAAGCGATGTGTTTGCGACTTCGATCGCACGATGTGACGAAGTATTCACGAATATGTGGCAACATCGTGATAACGCAAATATTTTATATTCTATCGTGAATTTTTATAATTTCATAATATTAATATTTTCAATTATAGCGCGATGTGGCCGCGGCATTAGTAAGTAGGTCTTACTTGTAAGATCACTGTGGAAGATAATTCTCAATAGTTCTACACTAAAAAACAGGTAGGAGGTTCTCGTCAGTACCTACCTACCTAATGCAGAGTAAAGTTATGACTTTCAGGGTGAAGTTATAACTTTCACCTATCTATAATTTGATAGATTTTGTGGTCTTGTTCTGTACTTGGATATACCTACATATTTCGTAACAATACTCCATACATACAAGCACTTCAGCACCTCGATGTACCACGAGTAACTGTCAACTCGGCTCTGCTGTAGACACTGTATGTAGCACCGCCCAAATTTCGAGTGAATACCCTTCGTATAATCCACATACACCCGACATAAAGGCAAAATATATACTTAACTTCTTCTTGTACCAAAAGGTCTGTGAAAACCGGTTTGTTCTTGAGGGCGGAAGTCGTCTATACTGCATGAACAGCACGTAGACGCGGTTCAAAAGAGAAATCGGTCTGTAATTCTTCAATAAGGTTTTATCACTTTTATCGTAGAATAAAACCATCACACATTTGTTTCACGTCTCCGGCGTAGCACCACGGCCAAGTATGCATTTAAATAGCTGCTGAAGAGCTTTAAAGTTTACCACTCGCTTTCAGAAGTTTTCCTGCATATTTCATTCTCACCCGGCGACTTATTCTTCGGTTTATGTATAGTGAGGCTAACTTATGAAGAATGAAATTTAAACATGCAATATAAACCCTGTGTAGCACCGATATTTTCATGTACTGTCGACTGCAGTTAGGTATTTGCTTAGTTTAGAGTTTAGCTTGCAAATGTATATATGTATTGTCAGTACTCAGTCATTAGAAAAAGCACCATAATTATGTTGTGTTTCGTATACAAAATCATGGGAACAGATAATTATTTATACTGAGCGAAGTATTCCGTTTTTGCTTCATATTCATCATTTCATTCAACTTAACAGTAAAACGCATTTTTTATTATAGTGTTTTTGAAGTATTCCAGTTTACGTTTTTTTATGTTTCCGGAAAAAAAAACAATATAATGTCAATAATAGACAATAATTACAAAGTGTACATCAAAATTTGATACAAAAAGAAAACTAAAGAAAGTTGCAATTCCTTATGGGTAATCAATTTTCAGCGTTAACTACAACATTATATTCGTAATTAACAATTGCGTCGCACTTGACTGAATTTTGTGGTTACAAATCGCCCGACAGACACCGAAGTGACTCCGTCGTTTTGCTAATTTTGGCGTGAAACAAAAAACTAGTAGGTAATTAAAATATTCCGTTATATTTACTACTAGCGACCCGCCCTGACTTCGCCTGAGTTGGATATATGTGTAGTTGTTAAAGTTTATTAAAAAAAAAACATGTTCTTTTTAAATCTCCAATTTTTTGGATAATATATTGCCTAGATCACTCCTGGCATTACTCTCTATTTTGTTCGTGAAGTTTTATTTTATACATAATCGGTTAAGCCATGCCGGAGAATAGCTCGGACAGACACATATCCTCAAAATATTTTATTAAATCAAATAGTTTTTTTGTGTTTCACAGGTTCCAAAAAGGTCTTAATTAAATACAAATAAAGTTCAGTCTGTGATCAGCCTCATGGGCATACAAATGTCAAATATTCCTTACAATATTTTCATAGATTTAGGATATGATGTTAGTTTTTGCAATTTTATCTACTAATTTATGCTGTAAAAAATCAGTTAAGTTCTTGTATTGTTTTGACCAGTGCCCAGTGTTGGGACGAATATAGTATATAGGATGTTACTTTATTTTCTACTTTTGTACTATGCCAATTACATCAGCACAATATTTGACCTAAGGGGTCGCAGAAAATACAGACGATGCGTGCAAAAGTTTTATTTTATAGCCATATTCTTGCTTTTACGACCGCTTGTTTCGAATATAAATTGGCCTTAAAAGATAAGCAGCTTTCAGTGACAGCTACTACTGTAAAAGCAACTTTAAATCTTGTAGTTAAAAAGGTTTGAAATGAAATTCCACTGTAAGAGGATAATTGTATGTCTATATATTTATCATGTTATGTAAGTATATTTATTATCATCAATTAGGGCTTGGCTCATAGTTGAGAATTATTAAAGGAAACTTTTGACGCTGCTTAATAAGTCAAGTACAAATTAATTGCTAACTACCCATTAATTGGTAAAATTTATTGACTCCCTGCCTACTCCCTGCATTTTTTTTCCATTTCTTCTCCGCTTGACTTGGGTTTTTTTTTTGAGACGTGTAAGACAAGCCACGCAGAAAGTTTTTGTATGAGACACTTACCGGTTATAATTTAGTAGACGAGTTCAAAATAACGAAAAGGTTCTATATTATACGGCACGTATGGTTATTTTTATGTATGTTCGTTTGAACCGCTTTAAGTGATACTTTTTCATTCATTCATTCATTACAATCTATCAAAAATCCACACAAAAAAGTGAACATATACCATCGATAACATATTGATACCATCCTCACCATCTGGATGCTTGGCGGTCCACCACTGTGCGTTTTACTAAGAGTTTTCTTCCTCGTACAACTTTTATGGAATTGTTTACCACCGGCGACTTTTCCTGACCACACGTCTTAGGGACCTTCGAGAAAAGAGCTTACTCCTTTATAAAAGGCCGGCAACGCACCTGCTATTCCTCTCGTGATGCGGTTGTTCATGGGCGGCGGTAGTCACTTACCATCAGGTGATCCGCATGCTCGATTGCCCCCTCTTCTATAAAAAAAGCATAGACCTCCCCATAGATTACCTCATAGGGGGAATATTTGCCATAGTTGCCACGCTTGGCAGTTGAGTTGGCAACCGCAGTTTTTTTTTTAATTATTATTCGGAAGTCACTGCTGCACGTCTCTTGACTTGTTTCCCTCTGTCGCCTCTAACGTCACAATGGGTCAACATGGGGAATATTCTTACACAGACACTTCATGTTCATTAATAGGTTGGTCCCATATAAATTTAAAGATAAAACTTCATTCCTAAAAGTGGATAAATATTTGAAGTGGAACTGCGTCGACGTTAAAATTTGTTTTGTCGCCTTAAACAGAAATGGTGTTATCGATAAAGGTCTTTCTAAGGCAATTGTGTACCGCTGGTATAATGAATTTTAATACTTTGTGAGATCAACAAAGAAATGGTCGCCCTTTGACAGCTGTTACGAAAGGACACTTGTTAACAGTGAAAATTTTATGGAATTAGCGAATTACATATAAAAATATTCATCCATATTATGGATTGAATTGGGAAGCGTTCACGTAAGACGTTCCAAGATTTTCAGACCGAGTGAATTCCTGAATAGAACATTGGTTACATGGTTGGAACATGGTTTGGGTCGCCCTCCTTACAGCCCTGATTTGACACCGTGTAATTTATTTTTAAATAAATCATTAATTTCTCCTTAATAAAAAAATCAGTTAAAAGATGCGCTTTTAGAAAATTAACTATATCATATATTTTGAGTTTATTACTTTTACTAGTACTAAAGATGAGCAGCTTATAGTGGACTTTACAATTCAAGTTAAATTAGATACACAAATAAGATAATTATATGACTATAAAAGCAGTGACTTCATAACCATTATATCATCACATAATTTTTATAGAAATGTTTATAATTGACAACTATTTAAAATAATTTTAATTGACTAGTGTCATCACTGACCTCTTGTATAAATAGAGATCAGTGAGTGTCATACACGCAACAATTGTATACATACCAGAACGTTTTGTTGTTTGATGCTACACAAAATGTAAGTAACAGCCCTCCAGTTTTTGTTTTGCCGACTACGGCTTTCATATCATTTATCAAATTTTAATTTAAGTGGCTTTTTCAAATATAAGAAGCGATAAATATTTAAATGTTGTTGGTATTTGGTCATTACGTGCAAAGGGAATTAATATTATGTTTACAATGACATTCATCCGTGAGACTTTGATCTACTATTAAAATTATTTCTTTCTCAGTGGGAAACGTTTTTTTATAAAATAGAATGTACGCTTTCATTTCACTTTACAAGGCCCAGGTTCGGTTCCTATCTCTTGGTCGGGGCTCAGCACTACCAGCTCCTTCCATTTGATCGCATTCAGCGCACAGCGGTTCGAGTTCTTTCTGATCGGCTCACTGGCACTACGAAGAGATGTTGCATCTTTTTGCGTATTTTATCGCATCTAACACGGGTAGTGCTCTGTTGAATTGTTCGGACTAATCCCAGCCGCTTAATTTCGCCATCACACATCGCGATAAAACTCGCGATACCATCCATACCATCTGAATTATTAGCGGTCCACCACTGTGCGATTTATAAGAAGTTTTCTGCCTCGCACAACTTCTTTGTGGAATCGACCGATACTACTTAGGGACCTTCAAGAAAAGCCAGCAACTCATCTGTAATTCCCCTGGTGTTGTAGTTGTTCATGGTGGCGGTGGTCGACACTTATCACCAGGTGAGCTCGACAGTGAGAGCACGTGGGCGGTGGTTGATACCGCATGCTCGTTTGCCCTCTTTTCTATAAATAATAAATTAAAAAAAAGATTTCCTTCTATAACGAGGAGGCAGTTAACGTGCATAAATTGTACAAGAGGAAACATCCAGATCTGGAACAATTAGTTTTACTCGCGAAGGAAAAGCAAAAGTATCGGGAAGTAAAAGTAAGAAGTGTTGATTTAAGTCTTTCACAGATCTTTCAATTTCACAGGCCTTGAAAATATGAAATCTTGAAAGATTTGACCTTACTCACGGCACTGGGAAGACGGGTTGGTGGGCACAAATGAGACATTTAGAAAACAGTGTATTATCTCCCATAAACTCCTTTATTCCTTTCTTCTATCTCTCTTCATGTAGTTAGATAGCCAATAGATTGGAATAAAACAAATTTTGTTTCAATTACGCTTTAATGAATTAAAACAAACTTACATGGAACATCACAATTATGCTTCGCGAAACAATGTTGATGTCAAAGAGTTATATTTTTACATTATTTTATAAAGTTAAATTTGATATACAACAACAAATGCCTAACATTATGGCAGAGATTCAATATCTATCGGGAAAGGCAAGCGATAATAAACCTTACATCAAAAGTGGAGGCCGCAGTTGCATTTTGGATTAATATACTATGTATACAAATATTTTAATATATTTTTGAATAAATTACTATATTTGTCAACTTTACATAATATTATGCAGGCAAAAATTGACTTTGGAAAACGTTGGTCTCCGACGGTTTTAATATATTGTGGTTTTATGATTTTAGATATAAGTAACAGAAGATAAGTTTGATTTTAATATTCTTTTGCATGTTGTTGTAAACCTAAATCTTATATAATAAATATATTTCTAGGTGGGATTTACCTTTCATAATTAGATACATTAAGAGATTTTTTTTTTAATTTAAAATTACAATGGAAACACTAAGTCCTAGTTTGTAATAAAATACTGAAAATACTTTTTAAGCAAGTAATTAAACTGATGATCAACAAGAATTATTACATGACTACAGCTTATTTGTAGAGCGAAAACTTACATAGTATGCCCATACAAAAATATCATTTATTTTTACACATTGACCGAACATCGCTAAGCATTATTAGAATATTTTACCATACAGTAGTCAGGATATTTTTAGATGAAACCGATAACTTTTACGGAGGGATATACATTAAATTGGTTAGAAGTAAAACTTTAACTTTGGCAAAATCAACAAGATTTGATTGTTTATGATTTAATTTAATACGAGTCAGTGTCTTATAATGAACATTTTGTAAACTTAACCTAAAGAAACACTAAATAAAAACAAAATAAATATCCATTAACGGCTTTAAAAATAATATCTTCATGGATTTAAACTCTTTGTAACTTAAAACTAAAAATAACGAATAAAAAGTACTGAACTACTAACTGGAGGTACTAGAAAGATATGCTTGGTAAGTCAGTTGTGTATTGCGCAAAATTTGTTCACTAGAATTAAGATTCAGAAGGTATTTTAGGCATTAACATCGCAGGTGACACAATAGAGTAGGTGCATGCCAAAGGTCGAATTGGATTTTTTTTTGTTGAATACTACACGAAGCGTAGCGACAGTTACATTGCTGATCATTTTTATCTTTTTTAACATATTTATAATAATAATACAATGTATTTTTTTCATATCACACACATATATTCTTGTCAAATGTAATAAAATTAAAACTATGTTCGTAATGTCTGTATGTTTAATATATTTAGTATTGGTAACAGTGACGTAATCCTTGCCATTCGTTTGTCCACCAACTTTAACACATTGTGTGACGTTCAGGTGTCATCCCGTCGCTCTGCGACTTCCGCAATCTTAACTATATACAAAATTTATTTACATTCATCTGTTTAATTTGGGGTCAATAATTTACACACTGGAATGAAGTTATTTAACAGGAATGTCTAGAAAAACTATATACAAACCTACCGAATTAGGGTAAAATATACATAATTCCTTATCCTATACAATAAAACAACAGCATCAAGCATAGTTGACAAATACTACTGTATAACCTTCAAAGCAACTATTACAATGATATTCTTTTCTTTAATTATGTACAACAAATACTGCAATCCTCGCGTTCATGACATTTAAAGTATAAGCGCAAATACTGGGATAAATAACGACACGGTTATTATCCGTGTTGTAGTTGCCGTGTTAGGTTTACTGCCGAGGCCGCCGACTACCGATCGACTTATATTGTCTTCTTTTGCTGTCTTCATTATTTCCTCACTACTATCACCTAACATATCGTTAGTGTCCATTTCTGCAGGACCCGGTTTCTTCATAGGACTGGCTATATCATTTTCTTCTGGTGCTGGAGGAGCAGTCTGTGGTGGCGGTGTGGTGGTAGTCGTGGTAGTAGTCGTTGTGGTCGTTGTGGTGGTTGGCACTAGTGTATTATTGGTAACGTAGTATATTTCACCATATATCGCTTCCACTTCTACTGTATTCTCTATTCTTTCTCCTTTCATTGGTCGTGATCGAGACTCATGATCCTTATAGAAAGTTATTATTTTTCCAGTATATTGAACATCCTTATTTGTGTAGTTACCTCTAAAAGTAACATTACATGCCGTTCCAGGCTCAAGGTATTTCTCTAATTTATAAAGATCTTTCCTCTCCTCCGTGTATGGGTTAGCCCATTCGATTTGCGGAAGTACAGTTCCGTCTTCTAGCACGATAGTTGTATTTAAACCAATAGCAATTCCGTGCCCATGGCCCCAGGACAAGGTATAATTATATTTGTACTCTATTTCCGTTGTAACCGTAGCTGCCGTTTCATCATCGTTTCTTAAAATCCGCTCTTCAAATACTTCGGGATCAGATTGGCGTATGTGTTCAGTCTCCTGGTCCATGTTAACGTTTTCAACTTTATAACTTACAGGTTCCACTTCGATCAGTATTTCACCACTGTTCTCCACGATTTCATTGTTCTGATCATCAAAGGTGATTAAATGACCGATATTACTTTCATAGTTAATTCGTCCAATGTAGTGCGAAAACGTACTTTCTGCTTTCAACCGACCAATGAAAACTGAGTCAAGGGAAGAGTCGATTGTTACTGCTCCACTAGGCTTAGAATGATATTTAAGCCATGGCTTCCATATAATAAGCGATGCGTTTTCAATATTTTCGAGAACTTCAAAAAATTCGTAGCTTTTAGTTCCGGAAACTGCACACGATTTGTAATCGGGTCTTAATTGGCCCAAGAGCATATCGCCCTCGTGTCGTGATCGACAAAGGTAAATTGGTCCTGAAACAAAGTAGTGTATGAGTGTCAATGTATAGTATATAACGTTAGTATCCTTTATCGCTTAAACTATTAAGTTACCTTGCGAAGATTCTGCTCCAATGACGTAATTTTCCGTGGCTTCCTTCTTCAATGTTGTCCATTTGAGTGTACTAGAAGTAACTATCTGTTTCAACTTTGCATTGTAGATACTGACACCGGCGTCAGACTGCACCGGAGCAGCAAGCGTAGTTATTATTAACACCATCCACCATCCACTGGTGTAACTTCGTATCTTCTTCATGCTTTGCACCTGTAATTAAAACGTCAAATTTATATTTGTTACAAAGACGTGAAAAACTTGTAATGTGTGTTATAACTTTAAAGATGGGTTGCGTAATAATACGATTACATAAGCCTGGATTTGTACTGTATATAAACTTAATAGCATTGTATACATATATTAAGTATTGTTGCCTTCGAAATATTCTGCATTTCGTGTTTTATCTTCATCGCCCTCCTGCTATAAATTTTACGTTAACTCCGCTATTCCATCTTTTCGAGTATATAGGGGGTTTGGTATTATTAGATACCTACAAGATTGTCAAAGCATTTTATATATGTATATTTTTTCATATCAATAATCTAAATGTTTAGTAAGGCTATACTACCATGACAACGTGTAGAAAATAAACCTCTTCTCTGGTATATAAATAATAAAGTTACAGAAACACGCAGAACGCAGATGCGTCGAGATCGCCCTTAAATTCGATTTCCTTTATGAAGTTATTGAAGCTTATTTTGCCTTCAGCTTTGGTTACATTGCAAATTGAAGTCTCAACTTGACATGCTTTTACATTTATTAACACTTTGTTGTAGAATTAAATTGTGCAATGTAGAAAGGGAATAAATTTGTGAAAATATAAAGTCTCTATCGTCAATTATACTAACAATAATAATTCGTAAAATAAATATATTTAGGTTTTAATTAACAAAAGAAATGTTTTACTGTGAACCGGATTACAGTTAGGTACTTAATAAACTACGAGGGCGGCAATGAAAATTTCGGGAATCAAGGAAGTGACACAACATTACTATTTAAAAATGTATTTATTGCTTTTCGAAGTATTCTCCGCGAAATTTGACACATTTTTCCATACGATGGAACCAATCATTGAAGCAACCATTCCATTCGGAAGTTGGGGTCTCCAATCAAATTCAACTGGGCCGTTTTGTAGGCGTCCACAGCTTCTTCAGGTGATGAAAATCTCTGTCCACGCAATTTATTCTTTATTTTAGGGAAAGTATAGAAATCATTAGGGCTTAGGTCGGGGCTGTACGGCAGATGGTCTAATAATTCTATGTTTTCTTGCTCTAAAAACTCTTTTGTTCTGTGTGCGGTGTGAGAACTCGCATTGTCGTGATGGAGGATGATGCGGCGGTTACAGTTCTCTTTACGGAGTTCAGAAACGACCTGCGGCAAACAAATGCTAGCATACCATTCTGCATTAACCGTTCTTTGTTCCTCAAGGGGAATAATCGTAACATGGCTGGTTTTGGAGACAAACTTGGCCACCATTTTTTTTTTGCAACACTCCGTGAACGAACAATTTTTATTGGCTTTAACTCATTTTCGAACACCCAAACTCGTGACTGGTTTTTTGTTTCGAATTCGTACGCGTATATCCAGGATTCGTCAACTGATACGATGTTGTATACAGCATTTGAGGATCCTGCGTGGAATCTTTCGAGAGTTCTGACGCACCAAGTAACGCGAGCCGTTTTTTGCTCTTCACAGAGCGAATGCGGTATCCACTGGGAAAACAACTTTTTTGCACCTAGTTGTTCATGAAAGTTTATTTGTCTTTGACTCATGTCAATGTCTAAAGTTGCCTGAATTTTGCGGTATGTCACATCTCGATCTTCCTCAATTAGCTTACGCACAGCATCAACGTTTTCTTGGGTGACTGCAGTTTTTGGACGACCTTGACGGGGATCATCACTGAGCTTGACACGTCCACATTGAAATTCAGCAAACCAGCGACAAATTGTGGTTTTGGATGGGGCATCATCACCAAATGCAGAAATCATCCGGTCAACACACTGTTTTTGTGTTAAACCACTTCGAAAATCATAATAAATCATCGCTCTTGAATTTTCTCGAGTCAATTCCATTTTCTCAACGACTAAACAAGTTTGAGAAAACCTTGTGACAAGACCGAGAATCTTTTTTTAAATAAATAAATGGTATTTGATTTTTAAAACCAAGGAGTTTTCAATTAAAAATAAATTAATACGACAGGAACAGTGGAAATATTCCATTCCCGATTCACTTTTAACAAGTATTCTCAAGTGTAAATCGCAATTCAATTTTACAAGTCCCAGTAAATCGATTCGGTATAACAAAACGGGTGAAATAGTCTTCTTCACTATAAGACTGTAAACATTTAAACCCTGGTCATGGGCTTTTTCTTTTGTAGAAAGTATCAGCCGCAATCATCAGTCATCATATTTAGCAGTCTCCATTCTAGATGTTTCGTACCTTTGATGCCGTTCCTTATCGCTTAGCCAGGTATTTTATATTTGAGATATAACAGCATGGTATACCGTCATTTATTGGAGGCCACGAGGCCTTCTGGCCTTTCCCATAATTGTCTCTTCAGGAGATACCTAGTATGAAGAATAGGGTGAAGAAACTTCTTAGACTTTTACAATGCAAGATTTTTTTATCGAAACAAGAGTAGGAATGCTGATTGTCAATGACTGTCAATTATGGTTGTCGACGCATTATCTTTTTATTCTTCACCAACCCGTAAAAGTCTACTGCTGATCATGAGACCCCCTCCTAGTAAGCATGATTAAATTAATCGAATCAATTAAATCAAATTAACACTTGGGGAATTGTCGTAGCCAGGTCTGATATTTAAAAGTTGGAATTATCAATTATCCACATATTATATGCACGTTAATACCCATTAAGGACTCTCATTCTTCTGTTTACAAAACGATGTCTTATTACACTAAATTACTAAATAAATTACTTCATTAATAATAGAATAAGACACTTTAGAGATATCGTAGCATCGGGTTCGATTCCCGCCGGCACCAATAAAATTTTAATTGCATTCTAAGTGCTGACTTTTCAATAGCCGTTGCAGAAAAACGTATTGAAGAAATCTGCATGTCTGTGGGATAAAAATATTTCTAAGCCATCTAAAGTCCGTGAATACGCACAGGACATAGAATAGGGCAGTGAACTTATTATTCCATAACCCTGTCAGAAATGAAAGCAGCCCTGTGCCCAGTTGATGCAAGTCAACAAACTAAATTAAAGGCTGTAACTAGTATCATTTATTATATAAAAGTATGAACTTTTACTTTTATATAATAAATGATACTAAATAATTAATATACTTGTTTGTTAACACAAAATAATACATATGTTTATTATTTTGATAACATATTGATTGTATACTGAACATGGTCTCGGTCTCTCGATGGTACCTGGAGCAATTGATACCCTCGTAGGCTCTCACACGTGCTCTTACATTTATTTTTATGAATATTCTTGTTTTAATAATAATGTAAGTACCTATTTAATATATGTGGAGTAAGTGTAGAGAACTGGCGACCCATTTTATTACTGGAAATGAGGCATTCCATGTCAGTTCTCAGGGGTGACAATGCATCTGCATTTGTATTCTTAATTTGGAGGAAATGTGGATGTCTATGGGCCACATCATCCACTTACCATCGGGTGGACTGTGTGCTCGTCTGTCACAACTATCCTATAAAAAAAGAGCAAATATGAGGGATATAAACAAAAATAATTTATAATTTTTTTTATAAATATATTGATGATATAATGCATTAGATACTTCAATATAATTTAATACAAAACCAATAAATAGCGGGTACGTGAACTCGAAATATGTGACAAGGTAAGATCGATAATACTATAGATATATACTGCCAGGAACAGGTTTTAAATTTAATTTAAAATTAATAATTCCAAGGCTCGTACATATGACTAGCGCAGTACATGCGGCCGGTGTAGGACCTTGTTCAATGAAGTTAGGTTGCTTAAGCTTTCAATAATCCTGACTGACGTCCCTCGCCTTATTATTGAAGCAGTTTACCCTGTGCATTCTAAAACTTATTAAATATTATAAGACTAGTACAATAATTACATAATAAGGTGGTGGCAACGTAAGGGAACCCAACATTAAATATAAAGCCGTGGGTTACGCAAAGCCAACCTTACGAAACTGGTATAAAGCGTGACACATTACTACAGCTTAGGATAGGCTGGACTTGGGCCTCAGTGGATTGTTTATTTATGATTGTGGGGAATTCATACATCCGTGTTGTATGACATACACATAAAAAGGCATATAATAAATACGTTTTTTACACTGTTTCTGGTAACACAAAAAAAACCTAAACTTTTAATAAACTTTAAAAAGAAAAGGTTACGCTAAAATTACGTATATTGTATAAACGTAATTCCAGTTTTTTTACATTACAGTGTAAATGTAGGTGCAACCAAGTAGTTAGTTTAAATATTAACGCTAACCGACATGAGACAAACAATCTTATTTTCTTATTTTTGAAAAGAAAAATATTGTGCCATACTCAAATTATTTGTTAGAAATATTAGAGGAACTTATTGCAAAACATATCTACTAAACTTCACACAGAAATTTCATGTAAATAATAACAAAATTATTTCTATATGAACGAATGCTGCTGTTTATAATTTATAATATAAGTACTATAAAAATCCTTTATCTGCGTCGGTTAAAATCGTTTAATGTATGTACCCATTCCGAGACAGACAATAACTCATCGTTAATACTATTGGAGTAAATTAAATCTAAAAAGTTCAATTGTGGATTGACACGACCCATTTGTCCCACAAATTTCCTACGCCCCGTTCATTTGTTATTCGATTAAACGGTTAATATATTAGTTTAGAGATAATCCGTCGTAATGTCACAAACACCTGACGCAGTCCATTCAATTAAACGTTTACTTTAATAAATTACACAAAGTGGACCATTAATTGTGTCATACACATTAAAAGAAAACAAACGATTGCTTATAAAGTTCATTACGTCATGTTTTTCGGGGCACGCCATTCTAGGTCACAGGTTATCTAGACATTGAAATATACGAATAGCGGTTTAACGCGGAAGCACTCGGTTACGGTGTTGGTTTAAACATCGTGTACTTATTAATTATTACTTTTGTTTTGAAGAATTAATTACACATAATAACATTATTTTGTATATTTTTATTACACAACACATCAACAGCCCTCTCTAAACCACTGCTAGACATACTCGTACTTACAAACATAGGAGTTGTCGAGAATGTGCACAAGCGTTACTATTTATTAGGAATGTTTTACCACGGTTGAGTTGGTGAGCGCAGAAGATATCCTCGTACTGATAAGTGATAATACTTCTTGTTACATCTAAATATTAGAGATTATCTGCACATTAGAACCTAATGTTTATACCAACACGCACTTAGCCAGTTAACAACACATTTTGCAGATCATTAATTTATTTTCCAATCATTTTTATCTACTTGTAAGAACCAATATCGGATAGTTAAAATATAAACTTTTGAAAGGGTAGGTTTTGAAATTTAGATGCACACGGAGACCAATTTAGTCTTAGGTTTGTAAAATATAGAACAGCTCTACTCGACTCTATGAATTACTGATTTCGATTATTCGGCCTTGTGCATTCCTTCCAAAACAATAGGTTCCGCGTGGCGCGCACTCTTGTCTAGCCCTCGATCCGACGAGGGGAAACACCACTCCGAACAATACAAGGAAATCTCCCGTCTGAGTTTCGTCACTTATTCCTATCACATTGCCCATTCAACTAAAACAACGCTCTTCGTATGTATATACACGCCTTAATGTTTGCGGTGGAAGATAAATTTTTGGGGGAGTAGGAGAGGTTTTTCAGTGTTAAGAGCTTTTGTACAAAATTATGTACATATTTATGGTTATGTCGTATATTAACATTCGTGTTAGTAAAAATTGGGTAGTGTATGAACATTGTATGTAAGGATGTACGGAAAGGATGACATCAGGTGGTTAATTACTTTATACAATAACAATACCGCTGTAAAGGTAATAAAGTTTTATTTAACCTCCATGTGAACAAGTCACATGGAGGTTAAATAGTACGTCAGTGTCATGTAGTACTAATTTACAAACACTGTCCTTCATAGCAACATTATATCATTGTCAATGTTTATTGCGTTTAAAAATAAATTCTTAAACATTTTACGTGGTAGAGCCGTACTGCAGCTATTGTTGTAAGAATGGGTCAGCTCGACTGGGGAGGGAGGGACCACGCTCACAAAATACAGCATGAAATAGATGGTGAGTGTAGAGAACCGGAGTGCTTTTTTACTGGACACGAGGCATTCCTTCATAGTCTTCAGACAACGCGTATGCATTTTGATTCTTAATCGAAAATAGATGTAAACGTCTATGGGTCATAGCATCCAATTACCATGTGGTGGACTGCGTGCTCGTTTATCACCGTTATTCTATAAAAAAGTTATGAAACATTTAAAACTCGATCTAATCGATTTTGCTTATAAATTTTTATATGCACACACGTTGGGAACATAGGGATACAGTACATTCAGAAATGAATTAACGCGTCAAAAATGGTAAAAATAATAATGGAATTCAAATCCTCTAAAAGATACAATAAATAGCTACGTGAAGAGAGGTATTCGTGCCCTAAAGTTAATTCCTAAACTGAACACTGTGTTTTGACCAGTTTTATAACCAGTTCTTCCAATCCTGAAAGTTAATTCGTCTCATAAGTGATCCCTTTGTACACTTGATCCTTGACTTGATAAGTGGTAACAATAAATTGTTTATAATCTATACGGATAATTAATATAGAATGGATGTTTAAATAAGGTTGGTATATAGATAAAAACACAATTTAAATATCCATGCCTTTGATTTAAAGTCAGTAAATTTTCAATTTTATTTTATATTGTTACTGTTATTGTTATGTTCAGAATTATAAACTACCAAAAATATTTCGGCAAACATAACACTCATGCCTATCCCTTTAGAACTGTTTTGATCGCTCTTACTATATTATTGTTTAGAAGTTTTTTTGTTTATAACGATAATTATGTAAATGTCTATTAGGTATATAACAAAAAACTTAACGAATAATATCAAATTTGTATATTCTTTGATTATTATGATTATTTACGAATTAATTAGTTAGAGATACACCTGTTGAAGCGAACAATTCAGACATTGTAATTTTAATAATTTAAATATTTTAAAGAAAAATGATACATTTATCCGTAATGTTTTATAATTATTTTCTTCCTGTACTTCATTAACACTGCCATTTTATATCAAAATGACCTTTTTATTCGCACAGATTATGTCATTGAGATTAATAAACGACGCCATAACACACACTGTGAACTTGACCCTTTTGTAAAGCTTCAAACAGAACACATGTATTTTTTTTTCAAATTAGTGTTCAACATATTAAAAGATCGTTCATTCAAATACTTGCATACGTTTATAAATAAACAGACGATCGAAAAAAATTCTAATATAACATAGGATGTACGATAACTAATAAGCAATATTAAGTTATTTTTCAATCTTTTAATACCATTTCTAAATATTTAAAGTTAAAATACCTATCGCGAAAAATAAACTGTTATTGCAGTTTTTGGTAATTCGGGGAAATAAGGCTTCTGCTTTAATTTGAAATTATCCCAAATTCAACGTGATATAAGGGCAACAACGTTTTTGCCTACCGATCGACCCTTACGAATGTGTGCGCAGTCACGAATTTTTTATATAAAAGAAACAAATGACAGAATGTTTGAAATTTTTTTAAATTAATTTTTTCACTATTTGCCTATTATCTCTGCAAATTTAGCCGGTTATTGCAAATAAACCCTGTATTTATTGTCTATAAATGACTGCGTGACACTATTTGTGCCTCAAAGATATTATGCAGGTAATACAGGCGACATTTTAGGGTTCGAGTGTCTTGATTATAATACATTCGATGCATACACCGCGAATACCTACAAATCTTCTTATTACTACTTGCTTAATAAACATAAGTAAGCTTTTAACTCAGTTGCATTAAGCTTCGCCTTGAAAATATTCCTATAAGTGTACATAGCCCTACAGCGCTACAAAATGTAAACCGAAGCTACTCGTATGACGTTCATCTGACTGACAATACGAATTAGTTTAAAATAAATAAAAAGAACTTTGAATTTTTAAAAATATCGAAGCTTCCATAAAGTACCATTCACGATCGTAATAACACTTGACCCCTGTTAACTTTGCATTCTGTTTATATCAGCGACCCAAATCTAAAATCTGAATGTTCTTTTAACATTTTCAAGGTATGTTTATGAGCAGATTGGGTAACTATTCTCTTCCCTATTAGGACGGTCGTAAATGACTTTATTTACTGCTATGTCATATTCTATTCTATGCTATTACCTGCAGTAATTTTCCCCCCTGCAATTGACGGATTAAGCTCAGACGACCGAAAAAAACTTTCAAACTTATTTACCCTCGACAGTACGAATGTTGTACCCATTTTTTAAATATTAATCTTGGCGAGCGCTTAACTACACTCCCACCTAATGGTAAGTGGTGATGTAGCCTAAGACGGTGAAGCGCACTTACTTAATAAAAGCCTATTCACTCTTGCCTTGAAGACACCTACATTGTAATCAGATATAAACACAGATGCTGGCAACTTATTCCACTCCTTTGCTGTACGCATGATAAGCGACGTAGCAAACCATTTGGTTCGAATGCATAGTCAACAACGAAAAGGTGGAGATTAGCTGAACGTCTGATTGTGCGATGGTGGAAGGGAGAAGAGTTAAATGCAATACCTGCTCACACTCTCTCATACTTTCACATTACATTACATTCACATACTTTATTCATTTTGTTCTTCATCAACATACCATAAAAGTCATCTGCTAGGTATAGACCGTCTTCCATTGTACTATTTTATAATCTAAATTGAATTTCATCTTAAATGAATCCTGAATGACACGTGAGTAAGAGGTCGGTTGTAACGGAGACGGCCTGAGGAATAATCGTCATGTAATGACTTGTTATCAGACGACTTTTCATGTCGATAAAACTAGATGGTGTTCTACTTTCTCCTTTGATACTATGCGAACGTGATATTTGGTACTTTATGTATTGATAAAAACTACTTTTACGGATTTTATCGCGTTTATTTTACTATTATTTTTATTCCCGACGTTTCGGGCGCTTTCCAGCACCCATGGTCACGGGGGACTGAGATGACTGACGTCCCGATGTCATATTTAAACCCGGAGTACCTTCAGCTTTTTTAATTATTGTTTATGGAAACGTCGGGAATAAAAATAATAGTAAAATAAACGCGATAAAATCCGTAAAAGTAGTTTTAATCAATGTTTCGGGGAAATATAAGAAATCATTACTTTATGTATATTTACTTCTATTGTCGTAACGAAAGTCCCTTTATGTTATTGTAAAATTTGTATTAATTTTTTGAAATTCCTTGTTAAATTATACAAAAAGCCGTTATTTGTAGTAAATTAGAAATTTATTTCCATGACGATTGAATCCTCATTTGATATAAACACTATAAACATAAGTAACTGTGTAACTTTGTGGTCCCTACCTTTTTTTAAATTGTTACTGCGCTATAATTAAACGCATATTTCTTAAAGTAAACAATTACAACGCTTGAAAATTCCGCCGGAAGATCTTCAATTACTTCTTGTATAATTAAGTTGTTCCTTTTTTATAGTCTCCAGGCTTGAAAATATAAATGTTATAAACTGGATCTTTTGAGAAAGTTAATAGAGTGAAAGTATGAGCAAAGATTTGATCCGTTAGTTAATCAGTTGCTGATATAATAACGCTATTCAGTCTCCTATCACAATGCATTGGGTCGATCTATCTGGCACCGACAATTTTTTGCGGTGCAGTAAATTGCTTTCCCGGACGCCGTCGTCTCTGGTTTACCGGTGCTAACTGTCCATAAATCATTTTGTAGTGCTGTTGCCCGCACTTTACCTTTTTCTTTGTTTTCTGTTACAAATGTATTGTATTTTCGTGAGTGTTCATTTACTTTTGACTGTTTGTTTATTTTAAAACGTATTTTCTTTATCAACTCGTGCTAACAGTGCACCGCTAAATGTGTAACTCCTCAGTTGTAGGAATGGTTTCAACACTAAAACTACTTTTAAATTATTATGGAATATCCCAACAAATCTCTTTTCGATTTCTAAAAACCATAATAAATTGGAATTGAAAGTGTTGAAAAGTGTATGATGTAAAGTATTACTAATTATTTTAACTATTATAAACATTTATTTACATAAAATAAAAAATATACAATATAAACTAACGAAAACTTTTTAGTAAAATTTGTCAAAGTATTTTTATGTATGTTCAGCGATAATTCTCCACGTTATCTGATTTCAACTATTATTTTTTGTAAAAGGTGTATTGTGGTACCCGTGGTACATGGTACCCATATAAATTTAGTTAAGATCTGATCATGGAATCCATGAGAAAATCATCAAACTCTTCAATTTGCAAAGGCAATCTGCACGGCGAATAATTCTCCAATACATCAATCGATTTTGATAATTATATTCTTTTCGTCCTTTGAAGTCTGTTTCTACTATTTAAAAAGTTGATTTATATATCCACTACCTTTTAAAATGTAAATGGCAAGTTGCATGGAAGAAACTGTTTTTCTTTGGCAAACAGGACTTCTGTAAAATGGTAAAGTAGGAGAAATTTCTCCTGTCCTTATTATAAATTCCCTGTGGATGTTTCATTTAAAATTCCGCTGTTGGAATGTGCTTTTTCTGCGTTACGTATTCATAAGAGCAGGGGCTAGAGGCGGCGCGGTTATTGGGCTTTGCTGGCGCTGGTAACGTGGTTTACGTCACGGGTTGTTGCGCGTACGCACTGGCGCATAAACCAGCTGATAGCGTGAGAATAACATGAGCATGGATTTCATTTGCTACAGTTTACTATTGTGCAATCATGTGCTCTATGGCTCTATATTACCTCAATCAAGCCGCCAAATTTTTACTAACTAACAAGAACGCCGAAAAATAAATTAAAAGAATCGTTGCAGTGTCTTTAAATGCTGGAGTGCCAGTGTATGCGGATGATAAATGACGCTCTTAGAATGTATGTTGATATATTCTTAATTGTTTGCTTTATGTCAATATCATCTGTAGTTATATTTACGAGTAGATGTCCATATTTTATCCACAATTATGACCGTCCTATACCGAAAATAAAAATAAGTCATTTAGCCAACTTTTTTATTTATCTTTGGGACTAAACTAAGTTGACATTACCATCCATATTTAGATAATGATGATGTTGTCTTGTAACAGAAAATTCAATTAACTCAGTTAAAATTTCCATCCATCATGAAAAATACATTATTAAATTAAATTAAGTATCAAGAATATTTTATTTGTTTGATACAATTATTATTGAGATAGTTTAGCGGTATAAGATGACGAGATTCCTATGTAGTATTTCAGTTATGTATGCATTTAAAACTAAATTTCAACTAAAATTGAGGTCCTACTGAACGAAAGTGTTTTAAAATTATTCGATGTTTTGTATACCGAGACACAACCTATAACTAAAGTCTAGAATGTCTAGATATAACGTTTATCATACTAATATATGGAAGACAGTACACTAATATATGGATGCAGGCTTACTTCAGTACTTTGATAAATAAATTGCTGTTAGTAGTTGATGCTACATGTGGCAGCTTTCATTCATTAGTTTATTGCAAACTATTTGCCATAGTTGTTACGCTTGTCAGGCTGATTGGCACTTACAGTTTTTTGTATTATTTTGAGTTGTTACTTCGAAGAACCAAAAAGATGCTGCTTCCTATCTCCGGATTCATTTTCCTCTGTCGTCGTTGAGTTAGTGGAGTTTCTTAAGCTGCCATTACACAGCGCGACATCTTAGGTAATTTTTTTAACAAAAACACATTGTGTTCATTAACCAATGTAAGTTAAAAGTGTTCCGTTATTAATGCATCCGCTTTTAACCGTGACCTGGGTCATCACATGTAATATACAACTATTAAAATGTAGCATCGTGTCAGACGTTAGAAATCCGAATGCTTCGTTAAAGCGTGTAACACTAATGGAATACTTCGTAGTGGTGAGAAGTGAGAACAAGTCGCCTGGAGTCATCACGCAATCATTTGCGCGTGTCCCAGTTACTGTAAAAACATAATCCATTAAGGTAATTGACTAAAAGACATGTGCTTGTTTGCAATCTAATCCAATATGTCGAAGTTTGAAAAATATATAAAGTAATATAATTAAATAGTACGGTAGTATTTAATAATTAAAAATCTTGTCATCCATTAGGCATCGTGAAAATTGACTGGAAAATGAAAATATTTGTCTATTTGTACTGAATTACAGCAGTAATAAACGAGCAAATTCTTTTGATTTTTACGTGGTTTTGTATTTAGTTGCCATGCTACAGCTACGTTATAGTTGTAACATGAATGGGTAGACCGGGGACGGACCACGCTCTCAAAGAATACCAGCGTAAAATAGCAGCTCAATGCTGCTGTGTTGCGTATGGTGAGTGTAGATAACCGGAGACATTTTCTGGAAAAGTGACATTCCATCTTAATCCTCAGGGTTGACACCGGATCTGCATTTTGATCCTTAATCGATGATAGATGTAGATGTCTATGATTCACAGCATCTATTTTCCATCAGGTGGGCTATGTGCTCGCTTGTCGCCCTTATTCTATTTAAAAAATTGTCGTATTATATAAATTAACGTTATAATAAAGGTAGAACGCATCTACCTGCATTTGCACCACCGAAGCTACACAACAGCATTCGCGATGCGTGACGGTGTCGACGGATTCGCAGGATAAAATCGTTTACCTATTCAAACACTCGCATTTCCGTCACGTAATGAAAATTCTGTGGAACAGCATTGTGTTTTTGAATAACCGCTATACGTCAACGACCACAACCCGATAAAGGTAAATAGGTACCGTTGACCGAAGACAAAGTGAGGCTATTAATCAAGCGAGGGACTAATTAACTACCGGAACGGATTGAAGCCACTAGCATCATCGCACCTGCGTTAATCGCCATGCTGCTTTGGACTACTTCTAGAGGCAGCAATTTGCACTTAGCTAAATACGATGATTTATTTATACGAGTATGGTATTATTAAGCTCCTATTACACACATATTTTGTTATATGAGGATGTCATAAATTAAGCGTTTGTGTAATGGCAGTTCTGATTAAACTGTCTGGAGTCCAGACTAAACACTAGGCGTCTTGAATAAACGATATTGTGATGTACGTGTAAATAAATCACGATTTACAATTGTATTATCAGTAAAATTATGTACTTGCTGTGCATTTGGTGATGTTATTATATAATATTGTATAAAAATTTACATTTGTTCATTCGTATTTCGTGCTGCCATACCGTTCGTAATATTGCACTAAAACTTTGTCAACATTGCTTGCACTTCCGCGAGGTTATAGGTATAATTAGATCCGGTACGGGGACGTTGTTGTAGAATCCAAATATCACCCATGCGAAGACAGGGCAAATCGCTAGTTTTAAATATATCAACGATCGTTGCTTTAAACACTAAAATACGCATCGGCACGATAGTGTGTCAATTTTAAAACGAAGTTTTTATTAAAAAACAATTTTAAATCATTTTCCGTTGTCGATAGTATTCAGTGGTTTTTGTAAAAAGTGCATGAATCATCCACGACAGCTCCGAGCTGCCTGAACTTTTTCGGCACTGTAATTAATATTAAACAAATTTTACAGTTGCTGTCGAATCTTCTTGCTCCACTCCATTGTAGAGTTTTTTTTGGTCTGTAATTGTTTCCCGTTTAAACTTTTAAACTGCATTCCTGTAAGAAACAATGCGGTTGGAACTCGACAACATATTTATGGCCACTGACTGCTTTTATACGAAGTTATCTTGATAATTTAATGAGAAGAAGACAACGGCAAATTCTTCATCAATTGTATTCAATTGAACGCGCAATAAGGTGCGCGACACAATAGTTAGAAATATAAGAATCAACTTGTAGTTATGTATAATCTACTGCAAACTGTTCATGTGTATATACAACAAAAACAATAAAGCATTCCTAATATATATATATATATATATATATATATATATATATATATATTAAAAAATTGAGAGAAATTTTAAAGAATTATTCGTCTATAAGCAAAACGCGAGCAAATTGTTCCCTACAAACTTTGTTCCTATTGGTGTTGTTTATGTATTATGTACAATTAGCTGTATCTCGCGACTTCGTTCGCGTGAATTTATTCCAATTGGATTTCATGGGTTTTATTTTTTTGCGTGGAACCCTAATTGTTTTTCTAAAATAAAAGTCTGTTACTCTATAAAACAGCTATCTGCCAGTGAAAGTCCCGTCAAAATTGGTCCAGCCATTTCCGAGATTAGCCGGAACGAACAGACAGAGACAGACAAACAAAAATTTAACAGTTGTATTTTTGTTATATATTTTCAAAAGTATGAGTACAGTATATATTTGCAAATGCATTTAGTAAAAAGCTGTTATTTTAACAGCGAACGAACAGACCCTTCCATTTAATTTATTTGTATAGATTACCATGAGAGCCGTGGTAGCTCAGTGGTTAACGCTCGCTGTAAATATAACAGAACGCGAGTAACCCGGGTTCGATTCCCGCCGGCACCAATGAAATTGTTAATTGCAATTTTAAGTGCTGATTTACCACGTGCTCGGCGGTGAAGGAAAACATCGTGAAGAAACCTGCATGTCTGAGGAATAAGAAAAAAAAATATTTCGAAGACGTGAAGTTCGTCAACACACATTTGGGCAGCGCGGCGGACACTTCCTTGCCCTAAACCCTCTCAGGAATGAGGGGAGGCCTGAGCCCAGCAGTGGGACGTATATAGGCTGTAACTTTACTTTTTACTTTACTACCATGAGACCGCGTTTATTAAATAACCCATTCGTAAAATCCTTTCCTGTCGTTTAGCGTGTTACCTTAATTTCAGGGAATAGTTGATGTGTTACTAGGTATTACATAATGAAAATGCACGTAAGGCGGATGCCGGAATGGAGGATGGCAATCTGCTCCCCACGATTTGCGCGACAACGAGCTGCAAGGTCGGCGTCTGATTGTCGATTATAATAGCAGTTATGATACACCGACATAATGACCTAGTTCAATAGCGCAGCAATTTGTTAGACTTTCCCCTACATTGTTTCATATCACACACTTGACTTTGACTATCCGGTGCGGACAATCATCGTCATCTCCAACTCGGTCACTTTCTCCTTTATACTAGTTTTTTTTAAATAGAATATGATTGACAAACGAGCACACAGTTCACGTGATCAAAAATCAAAATGCAGACGGGTTGCCACTGAGGACCACCCTGAGGACTAAGATGGGATGCCTCGTTTCCAGTAAAAAGTGTCTCAGGTTCTCTACACTCACCATACGAAACACAATAACATTTAACTGCTATTTCACGCTGGTGTTCTGTGAGAGCGTGGTCCTTCCCCCGGTCGAGCCGACCCATTCGTACTACAACCATACAAATATAGCTGCAGCATGACTCTACCACGTATAAACGTACTAAACAACCGCGTAGTTATAGCTTCAAAATTTACCTTTACCTTTTTAACTATATTAAATTATATTATTATATTTTACATCTTAAAATGTCAAGGCATTTTATTAAATGAACCTTGAAATGAATAGGTTATATTTATTCGAGTTATAATTTAAAGGATCTAATATATATAATATATACACCTACATGTGCATACTCAGTGACATTTTCCGTAGTTGTTTTCTTCCGTAATTCACGTCAGGTCATCCCGTCTCTTTAACAGGATGATAGTGGGCACACGCTTTAGAGCCGGTTGTGAAACGTTACTATTTTTGGTGCACTGACGACACTAATGAAGAATTTCATTGAATTGACAATATTGTCGCTTTTTTACAACTTCACGCTTCGATAATTCGATTTCCTTTTAAATTCTATGTTATCGTCGACTGTGTTAAATATTGTACAGCGTGTGAATACTTCCTATGCATTGGGAAATCTTTTACACCGAAGATAAAAAGTCATGCATCATATAAATTAAAAATATAAAATAAAGTTAAAACACACACACTTGAGATGGACCGATATTTGCACGGAGTTTAGATAAAGTTCTCCATTTTTAGTTTATAGAGATTATAGTGCATGAGTGTATGTGCAACCACAGAAATCTTAAATCAGATGCAGAACTAACGGTTTTTCGTGCTTTTCGAGACATGGGGGTGAAACACCGCCCACTTCTTTATTTCGGGCTGCATTTGCGAAAACCTTGATAGAGAAAGAGGAACTTACAGATTTGGGACTGATCCGGGATTCGAACCCGGGACAGTTGATCAGCAGTTATACCTACGACCACTAGACGAACGAGACAGTCATAGTCAAAGTTTAGATACCAATGTAATGTAAGTCTGGATTCTTGTATCGTGTGTGTTGATTTTAAGTTAACAAATGTGTGGTAGATTTTAAGTTAACAATAACAAAATCGTAAACTGTTCGTTAAAAGTAGTGGTATTAAAGTTTTTATATGTTATAAATGTGTAGTATTTTTAAAAGTTATTTTTTACCTTTTATGTGTAGCAGTAATAATATTTCTTGATTATTTGAATGTTGTGGAAAAATCTGGAAATAAAATAAAATCCAAATTACAATTATTGTACTGCTAAAGTACCGAGCATAAATTGAAGTAAAAATAACGACAATCGAAAAATGGTATAAGCCTTTCCTGACGTTCGTATCGTAAACAGTATTTTATTTTCTGTGGAACAAAACAAGAATAAACTTTTTAAGTTGCGCTTAAAAAAGTTTATCATCGTATTATAAAATGGTTAAATAATTAAATTTAGAATTTCATTAAATTTATAATGGGTGGATTAATTAATATCTTTCAATTGATTTCGCCTTTTCTTCATATGTGGGAATAAAAATAACATGTTATACGGTTACCTAATTAATAATTTGCTTTCGAGAGACCGTGGCCTTAATTAGTTTATAGATGAGAAATGTTCAAAAAGCGGATACAATATGTATAAGGAAATAGATAATACGAATTAATTACATTAGAATGAAATAACGTAATAATTTTAAATGTATGAGGTTAATGTCACTTGTATATAAAGTACTCTGTGAATAAAGTGGCTTATAAGTTCTATAAATGGCTAATCTTTTAAGTAGCTTAATCAACGAGACTACTGCAGTGAGACAACGTAACTAGTTAAATGGCTATGCAGCTGCCTAACTTAGCATGACGTTTTTTTTATAAAGTTTTATCACGCAACTATTTAACATAACTCATAGCTACTCGCGTATTTCTCCTTTGTGGTGAAAATGTTTGCGGTTTTTCTTCTTTATATTAAGTGTTTTAATACGTTGATTAAAATTAAATATAGGAAATCATTATGTTTTAATACGCTTAGGAAACAAAAAGATCTGTTTGAATGTAGTTGACCTTGTCTATAGGTGTTGAAGATATTGAGTACTTTGACCATACTATATTAACATTTTTCTAATTTTATCCGATAGCTTAAACTGGCATCATATATTTATTATTATGTTCAAAGCCCTATAAATGCGAACTAGATAAAGTAGCTAATGGCATACATTTTACTACGTTTGTACATATTAACTCGCTTTCGGTGTCATACGAGTATTTGTTCAGGTCGTATTTAGTAATTGATTTCAAACTATTTTCTGATGAGCTAGAAACTTGAAGTATAAAGAATCTTATTGAAAAATGCGGTATTTAACAATAAAGTAAAGTTTTATAAAGTTTTTTTTTAATCTTTATTGATTATAGAAGTATGTACACAATCAAACACATAATCAGACAATGATACATTCACGTAAAAAATAATAAAATGTTACCTGTTCTTAATACCTAACAATACAAGTTTATAAAGTTTCCTAGCCTTATCCGACAATGGAAAAGCTAGGATACTATTATATAATCCAACACCATTTTTGTCAAAACCTAATTGCTTTCTATATGCTTCGTTCCGTTCACATTCCATCATAATAATTATGAATAACATTTTCCACAACTCCACATTTGTCACAATTTGGTGAATTCACTTTTCTCATTACAAATGCAAATTTGTTTAATGGTACATGTCCGGAACGAAGCCTCATTGCTGTAATATTTTCTTGCCTTCCCATATTGCATCCGTTTTTTAAAATTGCTGGTGATATTTAACTGCGTCATTTCAAATGTCATCTAGTGGTTATGCAGCAGTGAATCGGCCTTCAGCGCAGCACCGGTCTATTGTTGACGCCCCTTACAATGAAATATAAGGAAATTAGATATCTTAGTCTTAGTCGGTACAACTGGAGTAATTACTTCGCTGTGCGCTCACGACCTAGTTATGCAGGATAGTTGCAGGTGGTTTGTTGCAATTATGCGTATGCAATACGCAGTCTTGTCATTTCTATTAGTTCAGTTATATATGGTGTAAATATAATGTCGTTGTGAATTTACCTACACAATGTTACTTCTGATGTAAATGTTATTTTAATTATTCATATTTTTTTTTAGTGAAAATTAGACCTGCTCATAGAATGGCTCATGTTGCCACGCTTGGCATAAGGGTTAACAACCGCAGTTTATAAAAAAAATATTAATAAGTTGTTATCAGTTAGATGCCGCTGCCCTTCTCTTATTTCAGTTTTCCCTTTTAGCCCCTTACGACACCATGGAGTGATATGTGTAGGGTAGTATTCTCTTACGTAGCATTAACATAAATTTAATGTTGTATATACTGCTAGGTTTTAATCTCCCTATTTAATAGTCTATTTAGATACGTATCCGATCTGAATATCTTCGTCGATCGATCGGCCAATTACTTTTACTATTAGATTCGCCGACGACCGGATGTAATGATTATTGGCAATCAGCGATTCATTACTCAATTGAACATTAACTTGCACTGTTCCTCAGACTCAGGTCAAGCCTTAATATCTTCTTCAAGACTGTTTGCAAAGTTAAAAATTATTTACTTTTTAATAATAAAATAGCCCTTTATTAACTAATCTCTCCTAAAAGATTTGTCCGAACAATATTGTCGAAGCAATATGCGGACTTTAAAACAGTATCCCTGAATCGTATTATCGAACACGATTTGCGGTGGCATACTCTCCTAACGGAATTGCTCAGTAAACCACAGACGCGAACATGGAACGGGATTTCCAACAACAATGGGGGAATCTGATGGGTAAACACAATTGCATATTGACAGGGATCAAATGACTGGGCTGCTACGTGCGGGGTGGAATCTCGGCGGTCAAATTTACGCATATAACGAAAATTACAACTAATAATATTTTAACCTTTTTAAAGCCGCTCCCTCGTTTATTAGCCTTTAAACTGTAAATATATACCGTCACCCACCTACTGGTAATCATCTTTATACCAATTTAGGGATAGCAAAGTTTGGACGGATTTATTGACAGAGTACAGAGCCTAGTCGAGAGTGTACCGCCTGCAAATGCAGGAGAAATACCTATACAAGAAACCTCCCTACATCGCTGCACTATACTATAACCTGTATTTATTTATTATGCATAGGCGCTATAAACCAGCAGTGTACCAAATATGCTATAATTTTTATTTTGTATTTTGTGATCCTGGAATATCCCTAATCAAACAATTACTTATCATAAATTGACTGGATTTTACCCCGTCCATTTTTCTATTACGATTCGTTGATTTCGTGTGAATAAAGTGTAACGAAATATAAATTTAATTTAGTGTCATACTTTCAGTTTATTATTTAAATTTAATAATAAATGGTTAAAACGTATTTAAAGTTATCTGCTCATGCTTTTACTTTTACTGTCAAAAGTACATATAAATTTTGTAACGAGAGCAGGGGGATGTAAACGACGTAGTTTCCTCCGTTGCTATGGTGACGCCCCGCACGTGTTCCATCGGTTTTCGCAGTCCGCTTCCACATTAGACCTACGTCAATTCGTAGGCCATCCCTCTGTACAAGCCGATTACGTGAATGATCAACTAAGTGTAATCGTTTGTAAAATTTAATTGAACATATTTTATCTATCGATTTATACATTTAAAGAGCCGAACTCCGCTTTACTTCACAATTGTTATGTCAAAATTGATAACCAAAATCTCCCTATTGATAAATTTATAGTGGCGCGAGATTTCATAGGAGTGCGTTAAATCGCTAGGGTGCGATTGTGTGTCTGCTCCCTGTTCTTAATTGCATTTTATTTATTCAGCACTATGGTACTCTGGAACGGTCGCAAAATATACCCAAGGGGAGCTTGACTCTTGCTGCTCATTAGTGTATACTGTAGTCTCGTCTAAGTTTAATCACTAAATTAAGTGTTTACACTTAACTTGTTATGTACTATTTTTATTTATAATTATAATAAGTTTTTTAACTTTAAAAAAAATATTACCTCCACACTAGGATTTTTTCCTGTATCGTGGAGCGGGGTGGCAGTTTATATACATAAATTTCACAAAGTCAAACATCCAGACCCGAAAGAATTATTTATAGGCCAAACAGATACTTGTTCCGTGCGGGATTCGAACCTGAAGGGCTGGAACTTATTGCTAAGCCACTGCGCGACTGCTTCGTCATTTATTAACAATAATTAATTTAAGTGATTTTTAATTTGAACAAATCTTTTTAATTATTACTTTAGATAAACACAAGGAAATACTATTCACGTAGAGGTTAGTTCCCTCTTGTAGTCGGAGTATACAAAGCAGGATTGCAACATGATTCTAAAAATATTATTCTGTTAATTAGTTTAATTGTGAAGACAATGCAAGCGTCGGGCTTTTCGCTCTACATCCGTCCCTACAACTTATGGAATTGATTCTTACTTATATTCAATACAAAGGTTGAATATTATTTTATTATAGAGTTTAAAAAAACTACGACAACTCTCATTGATCATGACCTATAATGATGTAATGATTCAAGTGATAATACTAAATCGTAGTTATGTAATTATTATATTGCCTAATTCAACTGCAAAATTTTAGATTAATCAGATGTCCAGAGCTCGGTGAAAAGTAAATTAAATAATCAATTACGTACATTTGTACTGTCTAATGCTACACGGATACCGATAGATGTAGATATAATTGGGCCACAGCTTACCACCATGTGAACTGTGTACTCGTTTGACACCCTTATTTTATTAAAAAAAAGGTCAAGCTAATAACAAAATTGCGTGTTAATTTTAAAATTCTCGTAAAAACGAAAAAAGTTAATTCTGCATCATACAGATTCATTTTTAACAATTATTTAATATCAAATATAAATTTACTCTACTTTTTTTTAAGGTATAAGACATGAGTTATTCATTATATTATAGAGAACTACAAACGATTGCATAACGTAATTTTTTTATATAGAATAAGGGTAAGAAGCAAGTACATAGTAAACTTGATGGTAAATGGATGATGTGGCCCATACCTACATCTATCCCCGATTAAAAACCAAAATGCAGATGCGTAGTCACTCCCGAGGTCTAAGGTGCAACGCCTTGTTTCCAGAAAAAATGGTTTGTATATCGTTCGTAACATCGGGATAGTATTAATGGAAAGTGAATTAAAGACAATACTCGCGTAGTTTCTTTTCCCAAGCAAAGGATCGTGAGAAGATTATTAGAAATGTCAAAAGATTTTCATTTAATACTCTGTGTACGCATGGAATTAGTGTCAACGGTTGATTTAGTTTGTGCTGATGTCATACCTGCTCCGTTCTACAAAACCAACCCCTCCTTGCTAATGCAATCGATACGGGGTACCCCACATTAGATATTTATTACTGGCAGGATCACGGGGAAATCGAGGAAAATGGAAATCTATAATCTTGAAGAATTTTTGGCTTTGCGAAAAATGTATTAATTTAATTATTCCTGCCTGGTATTTACAACAGAGTATGTTCCGAAATTTTTGCATAATATACTTTTGATTTGAATTTTTTACATTAAATATTCCAAGGCATTAAGCTGCACTAAACATTAAAAGAATTCGTGGAAAATGACATCGAAATACTATATTTTTAATTACCAATAACTTTTTTTTCATTAATTCTTTCCGGCGGGATGAGTTTCACTTCGAACTTCATTTCGAACTTTTAAGTGTAAATATTGAATTAATTAAAAACTTCAACACTGCGGCACCGCCTATTTGAGCAATTTAAGTTCCATTAGGGCTAATTTTTTTATCTTCAGTTAAAAAAAAATTGATGTACTTGCTCCGACATATAAATATAATTATATGATTTGATGTATATGTATATACAGTTTTTTTAAACAGAATTATATAATAGCCAATGCCATAGGCAGCCAGGTATTTACAACAAAAGTATGTAGCTGATACATTTGTGGTTTTTAATTGTAATAAAATAAATTGTGAGGTATTAAATGTAAATATTTTAAAACAGTAAGTTTTGTATTTTGAAATGGCTGTACATTTGGACTTGTGTACTGTGGAATTAGCAGATATTATAGGGTTGGTAACTTACGCTAGCAAGTTGGCATTCGTATGGCCGCTTCCGCGCGCATTAATTACACCCGACCAACTCTACCCTCTAAACAAACTAATAAACGTTGCGCAATTCGTCACTAATTAAGTTCCTGCCTTAAGTTGGAGTTAACACCTACATTTGAAATTTCAACAATCGTTATAATATAATCCCACATAATTAATTCGTAAAATAAGATGCCACAATTTTTTTATAATTATATTTAATTATGGTACCATTAGACGAGCGTGGGAATAAGCTTTTGTCATGTGCTAAGTCACATTATGTTTAATTATAAAATGAAGTGAATGGAAAATAGGACAATGCATTCACTACTTTAATTTTTGTAACGTTTGTAACAAAATGCTTCATAAATAGGTATATTAAAGATATTTTAAGTCCATGTAAAATAAAATTTTTTCACCCTCAACACAGTCTATAAATTACCAGGTTACATAATAATACTGCGTATTCAGTATAAAAGTTCGAAACGTGCGTATTTTCCTGAAGATTTATTATGTACTGCGTCTCTAAGTACATTGTACTCCAATGGTATTGCTATATTTTAGTACAAGAAGGATGAAAGTATTTTATCAAGCCTTAAGATTACTTTTTCTATAAATGAACAGAATTGAATTTATTCCAAGGAGAAGTGGTCCGGGGTGCATGACTAATACATTTTTTGTTTTATGTGCAACGAACTAATCCTGTTCGGATAAGCGCGTTTGGTACAATTCCCCAAAGACGTATTGAATGGAAAATGAAAGCCTATGAGTTGAAAATAAGCGTCTGTGATAATACAAGGATTCCGTTTTCGTCCTAGAATTTTGACAAATCTATATGTTAAATTGCCTAGAACAAATGACAAACACAGGTGTTAGATTCTTAATAGTATGTTAAAAGTGAGAAGGATTTAAAGTTTCATGTTATTAATATTAATAAAATCAACGCGTGTGTTTCGAATATTAGCAAATTTATTTTATATTTTGTTCGGAAATACTATAAACGATAAGTATATCACTATATACCATTATAATAAGTATATAGTTTAAAAAGCTAAGTAAAAGCCTATAAAGGAGTCAGTTTTCTCCGACTGGATTTTTATTAATACAGTGATTGCATACTGAAAATAAATTTTATCACAAAAATACAGATTCCCTCGGGAACAGTGTATATTTTATCAGAGAAAAAAATCAAAATTGGATAAGCAGTTTCTGGGATTACCTTCTTTAAACAGACTTACAAACAACTTTGCGTCGTTATAATATTATTGCAGAAGTGTCTATGGAGACTAAAACATCATTATTTATTTCCTTAGTAAATGCTTTAGTACGGTTGTGAGATACTGCTGATGACGGTTGACATACAATTTTTAACAATTTTTTTAAATTCTTATTTAATTTGAAATTTTGGTTCTGAAAGGACACAACTTCATCGTGTTTTACTATTTATTTTAAAAACCAGCTGCGTTTGTGAATTCGCCCGAGAGGAGTTTGAATATAGTTATAAAAGTTTTCTTCGTTATCGGGATGTAATCTCCATGTGAAAGAATATCAAAGTCAGTTCAGCTTTTCACCATATAGACGCACTTTTGCATTTATAATAATAACATATAAGAATATTTTAGGTAAATAGATTGACGACTGTTGGTTGATTAAAACTACTTTTACGGATTTTATCGCGTTTATTTTACTATTATATTTTACTATTCGCGTAAATATAAGAAATCATGACGACTGTTGGTCTTAGTGGTCAGAAAACGAAAATACTATGCCATGAGCCCTGGTTTCAAGTACCATATGAAATATTTGTGCAAAAATTGGGTGTGTTCTGATTATCTTCGTATCTCCGACACTGTACCCTGGCCTCCCTCTAACCTTATGATTTTTTATTTCATCAGGCATTTTGTTTTTTGATACTAATTATAACATTGATTTGTTCTTATCATGTCGTGACGTGCGCGATGCCATGTGTGTTTAAATTGGATCGCAATAAATCATTGGGCCATACTTTTAACAATTTAAATATAGTTATGGTTAACCCATGACTCATTCCAAAGCTAAATGCACACAAACTTCTCGTAGTAGTACTACGAGTTGCTCACTATTAATATTATGACGTCACTTCGCAATAATTTGCTGACTCAATCCGGATTAAGTTAAATGAATCAATAGGGACAGAGAGAGCGCTTTAAAACTTTGAATTGAATCATTCAAGAGATGCTACTTAAAGTTTTCGAAGTTTATGGATTTAGGACATCTGCATTCAGATGGCATATTCTTTTTATGGCGTCCATTTTAAATTCATGAGTATTTTTATTACATATATACTAATAAGATTTTTGAATCTCTGTGTATGTAGGTTATGTTTTAAACTTATTATTGTACTAGGGAAGAGTTGGTAGAGTAAAATATTTCCTTAAATTTCATAAAACAAGACGATTTCTCTCTTACTCAGTTTGCGCGTTTTTATACTGTGTAGGTAATTAACTATTTTGAGCGTTAATATACATAATAGAATTTTAATAATTATTTATTAATTATTATAATATCTGCTGCCAATATCCAGGCGATATGCAGCAACTTCTACTTATTAACAACTAGAATATAAAAAAATAAACTGCTGTTACCATTCCGCCTGCGAAGCCTGGAACTGTGAAAAATGTGAGGGATATTTGTCATTGATGCCTGTGACGAAATCTATGAGAGAGGCCCATGTTCGGCCGTGAATTTTTGGGAAGCTTAACGGTAACAGTATTATAATTTAGTCGTCCTATAATTTTGTCGCCTATATGTCGAGTCTGTCTAATACTAATATACTCTGGCTGTCGCAAGCTTATATAACTAGGATCATAATAATAGAATTAACAATAATTATAACGTTTTAATACTAAAGAAAACATCCTTTACTTAATGTCCGCCGATGCAAAAACGTACTTTTAAAAATGAAGTCAATAAGACGGGTATCGCTTCGCCATAATGTAAGTACAATAAGTATTCGTCGAAAATTCTTCAGCAAAAAGAGCAGGCTTTCTCGATGGGCGCCTTGTCGCGAGGGCGGGTCGACGTACGACGCCGATGCGATGACTCACTGTTTCCTACCAGAATCATCACCGTTGCATCTTTCAACTCTCCGGTACATTCAACGAATGTACGATCAGTTGCGTTGCCACTCAACCGGCACGTAAGGGAATTAAAATGTAAATAATCTGATCACAACTTATTTGGTATTTTTAAAATAACGCTAATAAGGTTATCATCTATTTTGGAATAATCCAAAAATATTATAATAATATACAATAACGCCGTGGTTAAATCTTAAAATAATAAACAGAATAAAAATAATTACTTACAGTTATTTTAAAGGAATATAAATTACCTGCTGTCATTTTTAGTTGAGGCACTAAGCATTAACTTAATTTATTACGCTGTACGAATATTTCGTAATTAACAACTACCATAACTTTAAGAACTCATCATCATAAATTGAGGTGGATAATATAATTAAAATTAAACATATTTAATCAGAACACATTATTTAATGACTCCGATGTGTAATTTTGTTAGTTATGCTATAAACTTATATATTCAATAGTTAAGTATGTTTCGTCCTCAGTCTTCACACTTCACGCATCCTTCAAAAATCAAAATGTACTTCAACTTGACATCTAAAGAGGTCTTAATTGAAGTGCTTGAATTATATCACCGCAAATTCTTGCTTGAAACAAAGCATCACGTTGAATATTTATAAATACACTTTGTCGATAGGGAAATGTTTCAGTAATTATTCATTAAAACCAAAAGAGGTATGATTTTAAAATAACAAACTTGTGGTTATACGGTTTATTAGAAAATCTTTTTTTTTTAGAAAACTACTAACAAAAGAACTTACAGTCCATCTGATACTAATTAGTTACTGCTCTCCATGGACATCTGCAGCCAACTCCAAGCAAAGAACGATATAGATGCGTAATGCGTAGTCACCTTTGAGGACTAAGATGGAATTCCTCACAGCCTGTAATTATGCTGTGACTCTGTGCCCTTCAGGACAGAACACAGTAGTACCGGATATTGCAAGGATGGTTCAGACGGAGTTGTACTCAGAAAACGAGTCCTTCCACCTAGTGTAAAATGTCGTATATATTTATTATACTTTCGCCGGAACAAAGACTGATTGTGAACGACCTATATTAGATTGCTAAGTTGAACGGTTTTCTTATCGCCGTCAATCTATGCATACATGCAGAATAAACAAATTTCGTTCGCCTTTTCAGATTTATAAATAGCTCGCTTAGTCATTAATTTTATGATTTTGTTTCATCGATTATTGGTTGACTTTTGTGTTGTTACAATAGACCGACGATATAAAAGTTATGTTCCCGAAATTATTCAAAAACTAAAACTATCAATAATAAGAATTATGATTTTTTTAATAAAAAAATAAATCCTAATTCTCATTAAACGAGTAACGATGAAAAACGAGCTGACCATCCAGCTGACGGTAAGTAGGTGCAGTGGCCTATAGACACCTGCAGGTATCCCTAAGTAATAAGTAATAAAATGTGGATCACAGATTAGTAATGTATCTTTTTACAATGCAGATATAACCCCTGTGCACTAAGATAGAACATCTTATAAAGAGGTTTTTTTTATAAACTTCCTTCGGTTCGGTATCTAAAAAAGCTTAGAAATATGCGATTTACACTGCTTTAGAGGCATTTCTCATAAGCGTCTTTGCCCTGTAGAGAGCACGTAAAGAAAAAAGTTTCAAGTCTCGTTACAGGGCCAGGATCATTAAGACGGGGCGTGGGCTTGAAAACTGACATCAAGTTGTCTATTAACCTACCTCTATTAAGCTCCACCGGCTTTGCACCCTGGTAGTTGATATATTTTTTTTATTTTAGCTTATAATTTGAATAAAACTTTAGGATATATTTACACATATTTATGTTAAAATACTACAACCAATATTATTACTACACGTTATCTTAATAAACCGAGCTTAAAGTTACCTAGTCAGTCGTAATAAACCCTTGATAAGAAGCTTTTTTGCTTGTGATCGCTAAGTAATTTTTTTCCCAAGTTTTTTGCTCTTTCTAAGTAAGTACTTCAAATCCAATAATATTTTTGTGGTTATCAGAGTATGTTATTAACCATGTGCGCAACAGACACGTGATGTTTTAAATAAAAGGTTGAATAAACTTTTTTGTAAATTTACGCCTGTACTTGGCATTCATATATTAAAATTTTCTAAGTTATAACATATATCTACTCTAATACGACTTGAAACCGAGTAGATATAAATGCAGAGAAGAAGTAGCAAAAGGACATAAAAGTTTTTATATTTTTAATGACTTTATTAGCGAAACTATTTTTAGATTGATTATGATTGAGACTTAGAAAACCTAGCTTGATATTAGAGAAGGACTTAGGTTATCTAATAACGTAATGAGAGCTGCATGATTGGTGAACCATGCATTAACGGGAGTCACACTTGAAATCCTTCGTTATTTGATATTAGAAAATAGCATTGCAAAATATCAGCTTTTGTGTACGAAGTTTATAATAAAATTAGCTGCGAGTCAAAACGTATCTAACTTTATGTGAATTGAACTTGTATATTATAAATTGTATAATACATTATATTAAATGAAGATGATTGAAGACGTTTGACGTGATAATAGCCATCTTTATTAGCTCCGACAGCAACAATAAAGTATGAGATTTATTGCAACAGACAGCAGTTAGGCCTGGCCTTTCGTGCTTCAAGAAGGTCATTTATTGTGAGCACAAATAATTCATACGTCAATAAAAACAAGAAATACAATATTTTCACTCAAAAATTACAAGCCACTCTAGCCAATTGTTATTGATAGTAGTATAGTCGCTGTTAGCCTTTACCTAAGTTGATTGAGTTGATTGACTGATTAAAAAATTTGATGATAATCTATAAAATTGAATACATTAACAAATTATCAACTAAAATTAGTTACTGAGTGTTCGAAGGCTTGTCATTGAGAAGCTTAACAAACGGTTTGTCCAAAAATGGTCAACAAAATAGAATCGTTTTTATTTATACGACCGTGTTAATTTATATTACCCAAGCTCAAATTCATAGCTTACTACGAATTATCAGGCAAATGGCGTCAACTACATTAATTGTAATAATATTTAGTAATTAATGCCAGCAATTTTTACCTATAACTTCTGGTTCCACAAAACAGGACTTTGTTATTATATGAGTGTGCAGAATGGATGGCAACTAGGAGCGGAAGTCGAGTGCTTGTTCAACGCGCCTCCGCTGAAGATGTCGCGAGAGGGGCACATTCGCGTAGCTGACTCTTCTGATTCGCACAGACTCCTTACGGAGATACGTGCTCTATGCGGCTGCTCTGCGATGTCTGCGCGTTTTTTTTTGTCCGAAGTTGCTCAAGTGCTCCTTTTTCTTAAGTATTTTTTTCTTTATATGCAGTCTTTACTTCAGTTTGTTTGTTTGCTCGCATAAGGGATGAAACCATTTTTCTTAGACGACGTTTACTTTAGAAGTATTTTATATGTAAGTAAATAAACAACGTGATATTTTAGTCGTGCGTTGAAATCAAAGACATTTAAATATTAACGAGCGATAGACGGGGCAAAGCGGTCAAAATCAAAATCTTAATTAATTACTTGTTACCACAGATATAGTAATAATATGTCTTCTATTATTACGATTTCTGTGCAAACTGTGAGCAATAACTTATGCTAAAAGAAAATAATATTCGAAGAAAATTTACCAAATGCACTGAAGTTTAGTTTTAATTATTTGAATACGAATCAAAGTTTTTGTATGACAACGTTGGCTCTATGCTCTATATCCACAAATTACTAATCTGTGTCTATATCACTGTACGGCCGCCCAGTGGCCGCGGCTATGGCCGCTCTATTGGTTTAAATTATGTCTTCTTTCAAAATATCGTAATATATAATTTATTTATAATGGAAATCTTCTTGAATGTCGCTATAGATGATGAAGATGTATTTGGTTAAGTGATGCATTATGTTTATCGATCATATGTTTATTCCTCTTACTTACTACATAATATATCGATCAGCGTCCTAAATCCTAATGAAGTGTCATCTCTTTCATTACCTAGTATATTTAAATGTTGACATTGAACATTGAGTTTCGTTTACATAATTCTCCTCAAGGGCTTGATTCAGTTTCGCTCTGACGTCACTTACGCCTACACAATAATGTCCTCTAATAGTTTGTTGAAAGTTTACTAATATTGATACAATGAAACTCTGTATTTTCTCTTCGGTTTGTGACGAATGAATGAAAATGTTCAATTTCAGTGATTTACGTATAAAAAATAAGAGCAACGAAAAATAATAAATTAATACGTATCTGATTGTATTAGGATATTTTTAACATTATCTGATTGTATTGTGACATTTTTAACAAATTATGTGACATTATGTTTGTATACCCAGATGTTTTTTTTCTTGAACTTAAGTTTTTTTTTTAGAATAAGAGTGACAAACGTGCACACAGTTTAATGCTGTGGCCCATAGACTAGATCAATCCTCGATTAAGAATCAAAATGCAGATGCGTTGTCACCCTCATAAGAACTAGGATTGAATGCCTTGTTTCCAGTTAAATGTGTGTTCACTCACTATACGAAACCAGCATCATTATGCGGCTATTTCACACTGGTATTCCGTGAGAGCGTGGTTCTCTACCCCGTCAACCCCTGCTACGTTATGTACGTTTCGTACGTTAACTGATTATTCTACAGTACTAATTTTCGTCCCGCCATCTCGAAGCTAATAACTGAAAATCAGTTCGCTTCCTGATCAATATTAATCACTAAGTTAGGAGCCATTTATTAAACTGCAACACACATACAACACACTTTTAGATCTTACTGTTACCTAAGTAAATAATATAATAAGTAGTAAAACTAGATACTAACTGTACCTAGTTTTTCTACTGTAATTACGTGTATGATTAGTGAAATAAATAAATATTTATTCTACGATTGCGCCTAGTGAGATATTTTAATAATGACATCATTTTTAGTTCAATTACCTTAATGTATTCATAACATATTACTTACAGACATAAAATCGTACGTGCTGTGTCGTGACTAGAAACACCGACAGGCGACTTCATATCCAACTCCGAGCACGTCCGTCGTTAAGTTACATAGACTTGGGACATTATTAATTTATCTTTATAAGAAAAAAATTGTGCTAACTTCAAGTGTTATTATGTCAAATTAATTCCAAAACCTCACTTTTTTACTATTAATTGTTAATGCTTCTCGCATTTGCATTGTGCAAAGACTAAATTATTATATAAAGAAGTACTAAATGCCAAATAAGCAAGACGTAAACCATAAATAACACTCCTTAGTTATTCTAGCGCGGTTAGTCTTATTCTATCTAGCATTTCGTGCCAATCTTGAAGTTTTCGATCCGTATCGCAGCATTCCTGCACCATTATCGCATCGATTGTTTGAGTTCTGAAGAAGCACGTCTCTTCCTGGGTTAGTTTATTACGCAGCGACGCAACGGATAATGTACGGTGTTCAGTTCACAATTAGTACCCCGTCCCGTTACCGACGCATTGTCCGCTTCAACACTCCGCTAGTTACTCGTATATAACGCCTTTGTACAGCGTGAATGGAGCGATTCTCATGTTGTTTGCACTGCGTTTAGTGTTGCACTATTGTTTTGACTAATAAAGTTATTTAAGCTAGCTTTGTTCAACAAACGCTTTAGGCGTAATTCATCATGCGTTATCCGCGACTCAAGAAAAATTAATGATGCGTATCAAATCAACACCCAATGTATGTTCATTAACCGCAATCACAGAACTCATGAACATTTACAAAAGTCGTTTAAGACGTACATGTGCCTTGTAGCGAAATAATTTGCTTCAACACATCGGTCACTAATAAAAAAAAGTTCTTTATTAGTGATCGATGCTTCAACATCTCCTTTCTCCAATCTACAAGTTTACAACGTCAGCTATTTGTCATGGGCTAATATGTAATGAAATAAAGCAGGTTGGTAATTCTATGTGATATGAAAACCGTTGGCGAACGGTCGGCCTCAAAAAGGGACGCTACACATTACAAACAGCCGGAAGTATAACACCATGAATTGCACGGGCTTCCGGAATTCTCATTTGTGTTCATTGACTAATTTAGGGACTGAAAATATTTGTTACAAACATTTGTATTCCTTACAAACTGACCTTTAATTTAACCATTTAGAACTTAAACTTAGGTGTTACATTATTGAATGTTTATGATAAAAAGTGTATTAAACACTGCTAAAATATGTAAATATGTAAGTATTTTCTATGATCACTTTATTCGAGTTTTATTACTTTGATAGTGTCATTTTTAACCGACTTCAAACTCAACACTTCAGTCTTAAGTTTTTTATAATATCTGCAATTTTTTTTGTTTTCGTAGTTTTGGTTTTTGGTTTGGCAAAGTTTAAGATGATCATATTACCCTCACTTACAATACCTTATATTTTTAGTTGCGTCATAGGTTCTATGTGTTTTAATTATCTTACCTGTATAATATTTCTAATACTAATACAAATATCTTTCATTTCATTTTACTAGAACTCTAAGCTCGCTGCTCATTAAATCCTTACTCTAGGGAATGTTATTTAGAACTGAAATAGGTTTAGGTAGAGGACAAGGACATAAGCTGCGTCCGAGCGAAACCTTCACGCCAACCTTGTCCGAGAACGACTCAGTTGTCCTTGAGCCGTCGCATTGAAATATACATATATGTAAAAAACATAGTTCATTACAAAATTCTTTTAAGATTTCAGTATATTCTCACTCAACCTGAATCCTATAGTACTTTTTTTAATAAAACAAGTGAAAACGTACTTCTAGTCTACATAATTTTAAGTGACTACTGCAGTCTCTCTGTCAAATGTTGGCTGTAGGTGTCCACTATAGCCAACATCAAATAAATAAAGCTATAGTTGCGTTGTCACTTCTGAGGACTTGATGCCCTTCAAACTGGTCTTTAGCAGTGTGAAACCTGCTATTGGGCGACAGAAATAGGTCGGTACCTCCCCAGACGCACTCCTCAGCTCAATAGGAGTCCCACCACCAGGAATTCGTAGCAAAACGCTGCTGCGTTTCGGACCGTTTGTGTAGAGAACCGGAGAACCTTTTTACTGCTGGGTAAAATGAGATATTGCATCTCAGTCCTCAGTCGATGCATTTGCATTTGGATTCTTAATCGAGGAGAGCTGTAGGTGTGTATGGGCCATAGTCCATCCATTTAACATCAGGGGGACTGTGTGCTCACTTGTCACCCTTACTTTTATAAAATACGAAATTATTGACTAGTGTCCAAAAATTTATTCATAACTTTTGTGAATTATTTTATTATTAAGTCATTAATTATCATAAATTATAGTTACTTATATGAACATATGTTAAGTTACATAAGGTTTACTATTAAAAGGTTTTCATTTCTAATATGTTTACATATCGGTCCCAATCGTCCATCATAGTGTTAGACAACCGATCACACCTTTTTAAGGTGACGTTCACTCGATCTGCGATTTATTTACACTTTTCTAACGGATCTCCCAGTAAGCTATATCTACGTGTTCTGGAATCCACAGAACACCTTTTACGCGATTGAAAGCAACTCTCTACTTATTTAGGACGCACTACTTATGACGCTTATGCGCCGCGACATCAAGTGAGTCAATTGTAAGGTGAATAGTATTTAAATACGTGTCGGCGTGACCAAGTGCACTGTCGAGGAAATGGGATTATTTAGGGCGGATATTAAATTATGAGCCGGTGAGGGCTAAGTACCTAGTGCGGGTTCCTTTGTCCGAGTTTTACGAGCCTATAATAAAATTATCCAATATTTTATATTAAATCAATAGTGTGTCAGATAGTAAACTACTACAAATGCGTCTAAGAATTTTTTTATAGTATTATGGCGGCAAACGAGCAGTCCACCTGATGATGGTTAATGGATGCTGCGACCCATAGACATCTATATTTATCCTCGATTAAGAATCAAAATGCAGATGCGCTGTCACTCCTGAGGACTAAGATGGAATGCCTTGTTTCCCGTAAAATGGATCTCTACACTCACCATAGCACACACAGCAGCATTAGGCCGCTATTTTACGTTGGTATTCTGTGAGAGCGTGATCCTACCCCGGTCGAACCGATTCATTCATACTACAATCATAAACATAATGTAGCTGCAGCTTGGCTTTACCACGTTTAAAGGTCAAATCAAATCAAATCAAATAATTTATTTGTAAAACATTGGTAAAAAGTTACAAACTTGGTGGAAAAGGTATGATAAGTAACACTATGTTTCGCCTAAAAACGCATACAAATATTTGTTTATCACTATCACCTGGCAATATGAAAATTAATTTTTAATAAAATAACAATTTCAATTATATTTGGTATGTTTAGAAATTACATTAATTATTATCTTAATTATCAATTACATAAATACCAAAATGTAATAAATAAATCGTCCATTAATTATTGCAGGTACTAAAAACCATTCATTTTATCTTCAAAATATTCGTTGATATAGTAGTATGCTTTATTTACTAAAAAACTCGAAAGCGATTTCTTAAATTTGTCTATATTGTCAGTTTCTTTGATGTTTTTTGGGAGTCTATTAAAAATTTTAGGAGCCATACCCAGGAAACTTTCTGAATACAGGGCTGTTTTATGAGGATTTGTACGTAGTTTGTTCCTATGTCGTTTATTATTAGCGTTTTGCTAAAATGTTTCCTTACAAACATAGCTACTTCGAATATATAATATAAAGATGGTAGGGTCAGAATTTTGTAATCGTAACGTGACTTTGACGATTGATCGTTTATTTTTTTTAGTTATATATAATCTTAAAAATTATAATTTGATTTCGGAGGGGGAGGAATATATACTTTTATATACCTATCATATATATATATATATATATATATATATATATATATATATATATTCTAGTTTTTTGTAATATTTTACGCAAAATATATAATATAAAGATGGTAGGGTCAGAATGTTAAGATCAATGAAATGCGGTTTGCAACTATCGGTAACCTGCAACTGCAAATGACATACTGCTCGTAAACATTTATTTTGCGCTTTAAATACTATGTAGTTCGCGTTTTGTGGAGTTTCCCCAAAATATTATACCATATCTCAATGTTGAAGAGACGTATGCATGGTAGGCGGTTATGACTGTTTCACGATTTGTAATTTTTATAAGAATGCTAATTAAATGCGAATTTAAATTACTTAGAAGTATTTTTGTAAGTCTTCAACACCTGTTGACACTTCCTGTCGTAAGTACGCGCTCAATTACATGAAAAATAAAAATTGTCACCAACTTCCTATAAACACGTGGTTGGACACGTGCCATACTGCCTTCCTTCAACCTTACGTGTCAACAGTGCGATACCGGCATTGTGCCTAAGTTCGGTGGGCCGACTGAAAACACCTGCACCGGAAAAACCTTTTTATAAATTACTGAATAGAATTATTGTGAACATTCTTTTGGTATGGAATCCTATATCAATTATAAATTTGTTGTCAACATGAAAAACATTCGTGATAATAAATATGCATTATAATAAGCGTATTTTTGCCACAAATCAAAACACATCAGATGGTTTATTTTAATGTTATTTCTATGCCTAAATAAGAAAAATGCATCATAAGTTCATGAGTCAACCTCATGCGTGTACTTTTCTCGCTGTGACCGCGATAACCGCATGTTGAATCGATGTATGTAATTAATTTTACCAAGCTTCATAGTTGCGGTCATGACAGCTTAATGATACCTCATCCAAGCTTTAAAAAACATGTAAGAATTTTTTACATCTCATTTTAAATAAATTCACATGTGCCTACTACATAGTGTCGTGGCCTTCAATTTTTACAGAATAATCGTAATAAACGGACGGACTGTCCTATTTATGGCAAGTGGATGGTGTGGCTCATAGACACCATCTATCCTCGATTAAGAATAAAATATAGATACTTTGTCATCCCTGAGGACTTTGATGAAATATTTCGTTTCCAGTACAAAGGATCTCCGATTCTCTGCATTCACCATACAAAACACAGCAACATTAAGCTGCTATTTCGCGCTGGTGTTCTGTGAGAGCGTATTCCTTCCTCGTTCGAGCTGATCCATTTGTGGCTGCAACATGGCTCTATCACGTCTAGATCAATCTTTCGCCGTTCATAAATATGTGGATAAATTATAGCAGTTATAGTAGTAATATAGTAATTGTAGTAGTATAGTATTAGATATGCGCTATTTGAACAAAATATTCACTGCATTAACAATTGCCTTTATGGTCAACTCTAAGCAGCAATATTGTCTTTCCATTGTGCTTCCAGTAACAACTTGAATATCTTATTAATAACAACAAACGTTGCTTCTACGTAAAATAGAGGAGCTTTTCAATATTAGAAAACGCTATATTACTTGTAATATAACTACCATGACATTTGTGTTAACATTAATTTATTATATTTTTACTCGGTAACGTTTGGGCTTTGGGTAGATACCTATTTCTGCTGCCAAATAGCAGAGCTTGCACTGTTCCAGTCTGAAGGGTATGGAGATCCAGTATGATTACAGGCTATGAGGCAATCCATCTTAGTCCTCACAGGTGACCTAGCAACTGTAGCCTTCTTAGTTTGAAGCAGCCTGCAGGATTCTATAGACTGCAGTAGCAACCTACCAGTTTAATGACAAGTTTTTACATATTTCTATCGTAGTGAGGAGTTTCTGGACAACTGCATTCCGATTCTTAATCGAGGAAAAAGTAGATGTCTGTAAGCTTCAGCATCCACTTACCGTTAGGTATGCTGTAAATTCGTTTGCCACCCTTACTTGAATAAGAAAGCTGAACAAGCTGGTGAAAATCGAAGGCTGCGATTTCGATGGCTTTGCTTTAACGCTTTTAAAAATGTTCCTTGAAAAATATTACATTATATCGCACCGCCGTCGTCGCTTCGTGGTACTCAGTCGAGCGCTCGCTTGCGAATTCTCGTCAATCGATTGTTCCAGTGGCCATGAACTCGTGCTGCCTCTCTTTTAGCAGGCCGCATTTCACGGAAATCTTTGCGAATTAAATAACATCACGTTTCCACGGTTTTTTTTTTGTAACATTGATCTTATTTAGACGAAGCATTTCTCTAGTTTAGTTCGTTCCACGTCGACCACACGTATTTGGAAGACGCGGTCGATTGGAACAGTGGAACAAAATACCAGTATTCGTAGGATAGAAACCTAGCTCTGTCAAGATGTCACTGCGTCTGGTTGGCGCTCACGTAAAAAGTTGTCCGCTTTGAAAACCGCATTGCTTTTCACGTTGCGTCACATATTAACCACTGTCGCATCTCGGTCGCCACTCACCGGCAATGTACCAGTAAAACTTTCATAATGCACGTTGAACACTATATTTCCCATATATTGTAGTTAACGAGTGCAAAGCATTTCAGCGTATAATAGACATATACCCTCACAAATGTGCTCCATTTAATTAAATTTTATGATTTTAATGCATGTCACTATTTTATTATATTGACTCAAAATGTCAGAATATTTCAAATTGTATCGATGTCTATATATTGTCGATTGTATAAATGCAAAAAATGTTTGCATTCCTGTAAATTCCATCTGCAAAGAAAAAATGTAATCTCAATAGAATTGAGCAGCTGCACATAATTCCCCTCGCTCTAATCATTGTTCGACCAAAGGTCTTCCGAAACGGAGAGCAATGAACGTGTTACAAAAAATATAATAATAAAGAACATCATCCAGGTACCCACGCACGAAAGCCTTTTGTTACAGACTATTCGATTTATCCGTGGGTTAAGCTTTCTTACAGTGAGAATGGCCGCGTAACATAATATAAAACAAGCTAAAATTTCAACGTCAGCTTTTTGAAAAGTATACACTACTTCCCAATATATCCCATATATTATAATTTATAAAGCTCTTAATATTATTGTATCGGTTATGTGTATATCGTGGCAAACAGTGCATTGTTACTTTAATAAACAATGGTCGCTTAACAATTGGTTCGTTTTTTTTTCGTCAGTATTTATCCAATCGAAGCCCTTGAAGTTACAACAAAGCTGGTGATTTCTAGATAATTTAAAATTGCTGTGTCAGGCCACGCTATAATGCAGAATCCTATAATAAGAGCATACAGAATATCGCACGACAATGAGATAAAATCAATAGAATGCAACGAGCTTCTCTTGCCGTTGTCATTTATTGATAATTATTTCTAAGCACATTTGTGCTTTACTTACCTACATTATGCATGTTACATTCATACATATATCACACATATACATACATACATACATCAAAACCATTGCCGCACGTAGATTGAATGTAGAATCAGTAACTAAACAAACAATACAACAAGATGGACTAGAAATAAAAAGCATCAAAAATCTTGTTCTTTAATTTTTTTAATGCTTGTGTTAAATATATAATTTAACTTATAACCTATATAAGTCACATTATATTCTTCAGTTACGATTTAACTAGATTCATGTATATGTTTTACTCATTCAAAGAATAACTATAGTTAAAGTTGTAATTAATTTACCTACCAAAAAAAAATGTATAAAAGTTACGTTACAATTTTGTAATCGTAACGTGACTTTGACGATTGATCGTTTATTTTTTTAGTTATATATAATCTTAAAAATTATAATTTGATTTCGGAGGGGAGGAATATATTTTTATATACCTATCATATATATATATATATATATATATATATATATATATATATATATATATATATATATATATATATATATTTATATATTCTAGTTTTTTGTAATATTTTACGCAAAATTAGCGTTAGCGGACCCAATAGCACGCTGATTTCGTCAAGATCACGGCTACGCGGTCACTGGCCGGGAAGAGCTACTTGCTCGCGCCTTAACTTGTGTCAACGCAGTCTTTTTGCCCCCGGCGTCTTCAGTTGTGACGTCATCGTTTATAAATATTTATCATATACGGTAATAAAATTCGGCTACATCCGCTGATTCCTTAAACGGGCTCAACGTGGTACAGCCTTATTATCATAACCGTTGAAAATGCAATTAATGAAACGTAGAGTAACACGCATTTAATGGTTTACTTTCGAGTAGAAAGTTCTTCGGGTACTAATAGCGTTTGCCACTTCAAATGGTGCTTGATGGCTGGAAAATAATACCCTTCGTTTAACTCAGCAGCTCAGCGCGGGATAATGTCACAGATAACTGTAGAAACAGATTGTAAAGCAGGTAATTGCAGATGTTGGACTAAATACTATCTGATACCTTGTCTTGTAACATTCATATTTACGCGTCATTGCGATTACTAAAACGACGTAGGTACTGGCCATTTCTCTCAGTAATTACTACTTATTTTCGTTTATTAAAAATGATGATTGAAAGTGTTTTGGAAAACAATTTTCTGTATTCATCGATTTGCATCACAGTCATATAATTTTTTAAATTAAATTAAGAAAAAAAAGGCATTTAAATTTATCGAAATTCATACCAACTCAATCACAAACTCTATGTCCGATTCGCTTTATTTTTATGTTTTATTACAATTTCTTTCTCGCCAAACAAATGTTGATGTGCAGTAAGAAAATTTTAAACGTTTAGGTTTCTGTATTTGTTTAGTGTGACATTCAGAAATAGGATTTGATTAAATTGCTGCGAGCGTGTGTTTGTTCAGACTGGTCGCGAGGGCGGCGTCGTCGCGCGGGCGCGTATCGATCGCGCCGACTCCGCACCACCGGCCTGCATACGAATATCAGAATTGCCCTACGTCTCAGCCCCTTGCGCAGATCCTCCACCAGAACACGGCCTTAGGTTCTTCATTGATTGTAATTCAGCAGCCGGTGCAATCATCATAATACGAGTACCCCGTTTTTCAATAGGGTTACAAATTAAGCATATCATTGCAATATGGTTTCCAATTTGATCAGTTATATCAATTCCCGTTAGAAATACAAACATACATATCAATTTGGGTTTTTTGGGATTTCTAGAACAAGAACTTCCGCAAAAATTTTATCTTATTTAAAAAGTAAAAGAATGATTTTCATTCGTTTAATTCTCCACTAACTACACGCTAACAAATAAAGCTAAATTCCTTAGGTTTTGAAGTTAGCAGACGAATCTCTTATACTGATCGCCCTTAAGATAGGTACATATAACTACAATCTTAATATAGTTAATATGTGCCCATACTTACAATCACGGAAATGAGTTTGTGTATAACCATACTCACGACGACGCCCTTGGGGCTAATATTTGAAACATCTATATTACGAAAACCTTTCCTCAATTTCCCTTGGCTCAAGGGAGTTGACCCCGTTACGTGGAAATTGCAAGAACAACATTTGCCCCGGTTGACCGATGATGGCACAACAATACCATTTACATAACACGTACACCGAGTAATAGTTAATTAATTCAAACTAAATGCATATTTTGTACATTGCTTAGTACTTATATACCTAATTGTTCATATAACTACGATATGATCTTTTATTATATTAACACAGTTGAACTCTTATTGCATATTTGGTAAACCAATTGTTCATATAAATTATTTAGATTTTTGCCTGTATTTGTCATATTTATCTCATACACTGTTTCAAAAGTTTAAAACGATATTTATGCTTTGTTGGCCTCGGCTTGTGATAGCATATTTCCTCCGCCTCAGCTATTAAACTGATTATGTTCAAGGGAGATCCCCTCTCCGAAATTGCCACAATTTTCCAGCCGACAACGCGTCTACTTATTTTGTCGCGAAATGTCACCGCAGAGCCTTCTACGGACTAAGTAGGCCATCCAAAACCGAGGTTAACATGGATTTATAACCAATTTAATTTTATAGGGGGAGCAAAATGAAAGATCAAATTTTAAAACAATGAATTCGGTGCCAAGTTCTTTAGCGCGAATAGAATTGTGTCGGCTAATTATACACGGACAGTGGTTTCTGAAGTTCAATGCACTTTTAAGCACTCAAAATCGATGTAAAAGTAACTAGTGATATATTTACAGAGTAATATCGGAAAGGAACAACTAGTATACACTTCCATTGGCAGAGTAGTCAGTTGCGTTCCAACGAACTTGCAAGCATATATTAGCATAAACTGATACACTGACCGTCAAGAATGTGATAACGACTTTTGCTACAACGTGTATTAAATTTGATATCTTATCAATCGGCATGAGCCGAGGAATTCAAGAATCTATCACCTTTAAACTCCAATAAAAACGCTAAACTCCTATAACTACAATACAAATTACTCATGACAATGATTTGATTGACTAGCTACAATTCACTGCGTCGACGAAATCTAATTTAAGTTATTTTTCAGTGTCACGCAAGCTATTAAAATATATTGATCATATTATACCGACAGGGTATTTGACATTCGTTTGTTTTGTATTTATTGGACAATGTGCCTAATTCACGAAACGCCGTCGGTCTGCTATTTGATCGATATGATTGACGATGTATTTGCAACTATTCTTTGGGATGGCGACAGTTTACCAACATACCTTAGGTAAAATAAAGCATCGATGACAACTACTTTCACGGATTTTATCGCGTTTAATTTTAAATGATTTTTAGTTCCCGACGTTTCGGAAATTAAACGCGAACACTACATTTTTAATTAATGTGTAGTGTTCGCGTAAATATAAGAAATCATTAAAATAAAGCAACTAAAGTTGCTCATAATGAAACAAATATACTATATATTATAATCTATAGAATTTGCAAATTTCTTCCAGGATAATTAAATTTTACAATAATTTTAAAATTGTCACTCTTTCGGTCATTGATTTATAAATTGCCAATTGTGAAATTTAATTATTACATTATATTTTAACACGATACCATGAAAGGGCTAGGGGTCAACAATTCGATGATCGTTTTTGACAAGTTTTGTATGTACATATTAGGTTCTCTTACTTAGATTCTTCTTATTTGCAAAAATGTTAAATTTAAAAAATATTTAACAGACACGAAATACTCTTCTATTTGTGTGTATTTTTATTTTCTATAGGACAAGGGTAACGAACGAGCACACAGTTCACCTGAGTACTGTACTCTAAGTAGTTGCTGTGGCCTATAGACATGTACATCTTTCCTCGGTCACGAATCAAAATGCAGATGCGTATCACCTGTGAGGACTAAGATGGATGGATTCCTGTGCCTCGTTTCCAATAAAAAGAGTCTGCGGTTCTCTACACTCACCATACGAAACACAGCAACATGAAGCTACTATTTTACGCTGGTGTTCTGTGAGAGCGCGGTCCTTCCCCGGTCGGTCGACCCATTCGTGCTACAACTATACTACTACGAGTAATATAGATGCAGCATGGCTCTACAACGTAAAAAAAACGTATACATTTTAGTATTTCATTTTTAAAATAAATAAGTATCTAAATACTGTCTTTGTCAATATTCTAAGCCATTTGCTTTTGTTTAACAGGAATTAATTATTCAACGATGATCCTCATTTCCAGTCTGACAATTCTATTTCTTATAGACAATAATATTTTTATAACTAACTTAAACCTAGTTTTTAGTGTATAAAATGAAATATTATATTATGACGTACGAATATTAAATCTTCAACATAACATGTGAGATGACATTCATCACGTTTATAGCCGCAGCTGCGGCTTTATTTGCTAAATCTCCAACATTTTTTTATAAGCAGATGTTCCGTAAGGAATGTGCTTAACATTAATCGTTGGATATATTGGCAAGCCATACACATCCAATGGTCCGATTATCCTTGATTCTTTATTTATTTATATAACTGTACTGTTCACAAAATTCCTTATATTTGCATATTTATTGCACCATTTGAAGTTTCTCATAATAAAAATCTTAGAGATATGAACTTTGTTGGGTTTCTGGTTAGAGATTCATTTGTTGTCTATTGCATAAGTCTTGGCGGCGAAACAGCATGTATTGAACGAACCGGTTTGTAAGAAACGTGTTAGGAGGTCCTTTTCAAAGTATTTCTTATAATGTTTGACAAGGTAATTCGGTAAACATTTACTAAAACTGTGGTAGGTAGTCACTAATATTTTTTTCGCTTTTGAAGCAATATTTTAATTCCATATTTAGGTACATTTTAAAACTGTAAGCAACAGATACTAGATCTTACATCTCGTTGTTTTTAGTTTAAAATTACATAAAAATTCCACTTTTAATTCGAATAGGAAACAAAGAAGATTAAAACATGCTTCGCATTATTTAAAAAATTTATTTCGGATTTGGAGGACTCGTTTAAATGCGTTTCCTTACCTGTAGTTGAAAAAGAATAAATAAAACCGGCGTCAACAAGCGCGGAATTACGACGCAGGCTTTAAAGAAAATTCACAAATGAAATACACACTGGCACAGTAACAACACTTCGCAGTCGGGGTGAATTCACAAAATGTGTTCGACGATATGAGGGTCAGTATCGGCTAAATAGTGCAACTGATGGAAAGGAGCTTGAAATACACCGCCGCAGTGCAGAGGCTCCGATAGACTGGCGACCGAGTGGAGCTGAGTGGCGACGCCGACGCGTGAGCGCGCCGGTTCCGTGCTCGCACCTCGCAGAGCTCACCCCGAACCGCGCCGCTCGCCCGTTAAATTTGAACCTCTACGCTGCCATTTAACTCCTCCATAAAACTTGTATAAGGTTTCCTTCCCTGGAAATAAACAATGGCTTAAGTTGTGAACGAAAAATGTTGCACTCTTCTGTAATTATCTACATATAAAATGATTGTTTTTTTTAGAGGATAGGGTGACAAACGAGCACACAGACCACCTGATGGTAAGTGGTTGCTGCGGCCCATAGATATCTACATCTATCCTTGATTACAATTGTCACTTGTCACCTGTCAGGACTAAGATGGAATGCCTCGTTGTAAGTAAAAAAGGTCTCCGGTTCTCTACACTCACCATACGAAACATTAAGCTATTTTACACTGGTATTCTGTGAGAGCGTGGTCCTACCCCGATCGAGCCGACCCATTCGTGCTACAACTATACTACTGATGTAACTGCGGCATGGCTCTACCACGTATAATATAATATATGTAGCCAATGTGTGTACCAAATCACAAATTGTTGGTTTTCGGGTCCTGCATGTGTTTTGATTCTCCCATGTTTTTTACATTGACTGCCTCTGAAGCTGATTGCTCAGATGTTATTGCATAAGTGGTTACATCGGGCACCGTCAGGAAAGAACGAATGAGTGACATTTAGGTTGGCACTTATCTTACATTTGTTCTAGTTTAGTTCTATTTTTACTAGACAGCTGACAATTATTCATAAAATTTGAAAGTTTCCTGATGCCGATCTGCTGATTACTATTAATTATGGTAAATGAAGTAGTAAACTTCGACACTTTTTGCGCTGTAATGTTCGCTGTCGATCATTAAAAACCACTATTGCTATTGTTTAATATCCTTATGTATCAATAGGTATTGATTTTTAATGAGAAATTACGTGCGCGGAAGCGGTTCGATTTCCTCTAAACGTACTCGGTGTTACGTTTCCGAGTCAATTCATAAAGCAAAATGTACAAGAAACAAGACCACAATATCCGCGCGCCAAAAATACTGTAATACGTTTTAGTGTAGGTAATAGTTTCCGACGAACTACGAAAACTTTCGGGTATACAATATTAAGACATTAATTACGCGGTCATAGAAATTTCCTTTGATAGTAATATTTGGATTAGAGATAGCCAGATTTATACTGTCTTGTTAGATTCAATGTTATTTTTAGCTTTTAACTATCCACTACTGACAAGGTATTTCCTACAGTTAAAAATATTCAATATCAGATCATACATATTAAAATGCCTCCTCCTTCCTCAGAAGATGTTTTTTTTGCTATTTAAATGAAAGTTCATTATGCTATAAAAGTCCTGTAGGCGGTAATCTATGATTTCCTTAAAGGCATTATTCACTGCTTTGTTGGATTTTAAATATCCCTCATCATAAAAAGTGACCAAATTTCTAAAACAATGGAAATAAGTAGAAATAAGGCCTAGCGAGTACATTAGTCTATTGTTGAATTTATATACTGTGTTATTGTGAAGTTATGCGGCCGAGTGTTGCCGTGAAGTAGTAGACCAGAGCAATGGACAAATGTCAGTTCTACGACGTTGTCCATCATTGTTTACAATTTTAGACAGATCTCAAGAAGTAGTGTCCACCATGAGATCTTCTTTTGACTTAATTTTCTCTTCGGACATTATTGGGCTGCCTACTTGGACCCAATCATTTTAATGAACGTTTTCCGATTATCGTATACGATCCGCTTTTAATCATAATTTTCAGACTAGATTCCAAATCACTTCATTTAAACGTTGCTTTAAAACTAAGGCAAGCTTTCGAACGCGAGTTCGTATATATTACAACTCGGAAATCACACGTTAATTTCTTTGTTTTACCAGTTTGATGCAAAATAATAAATTTAGTTTGGCCACTTTCGTTGGAGATTGCTGCTATCTCTAATGTGGTTTGAATTGGATCAACTTTAACTATAGCTTTAAATTCTTCAGTGGCGACTTTAGTTTTCCTCGAAACGCATTATTCAGTTCAAGCCAATAATGTATCGAGCCGTCATTTTAGCTACCAGGTCCATGCACTTTCGACACTCATATTCAAAAATACCGTAGTAAAAATGTAAAATCGTTGTCTACTTTAATTTTTGTATTGATGTGTCGAATGCTTCATGTATTTGAATTTTGTAAAATGTCACCGTTAAATGGTATGGAGCACAGGTGGGAATTGAAAGCAACATATTTTTCTATGGAAATTCCAAATGGAACGGGCCTCTAAAAATATTACATCTTTACTTCTCTGACCAAAAATATTTTAAAACCGACAACACAGCATAAACCATTCAAAAACTATAAACAAGGTTAAACATCTTAACTTAATAACCTTTTACATTGTAACGCACAACAATTAAATTATAAATGTATAACTTTACATAAGTTTAAATAATATTACGGACAAGTTTAGATAAACAACACTTTGTATTGAAATATGACGTCATCACGTACTGGCGTTTCATTGAATTTAAATTTTAAGTAGAGTCGTGACTAATAAATTCTTCTGCTCTAAGCCAAAACAACGTTATAAAAGATTTAACTTTTTACAAAAAGTAAGAATCGACTTCCAAATACCACTGCTGCACTGTTATTTGTAAAAACCAGTGTATTCTTAATAATTTATATTATTAAGAATACACTGGTTTTGGTATTGTGGTAATTGGTAGTTTCACATCCAGTTTTATTCGACTCTCCAAAGTTATTGCCGAAAATACATTTATCATTCAAAACTTGCAATTATACATGTTACTAATATCAATAATCTATAATACATCTGCTTCGTTTGTAAGCAAAATCTAAATTTATGTGTTAGACCAACATTTTAAATTTAATGATTCCATTAGACCTCCATGGCCTCCCTCCATAAATACTTTATTCACTGGAGATAAATTTTATTTCATAATATGAGGCATGTGATTATATTTGTTTAATCTGTATTTTAAAAAAATGTTGAACCTCGCGATAAAAAATCCAAATGAAACATGGATAATTTAATACCTAACCTTGGAAATCCGACTTTGGCACCATTGAAATTGATGATTGCAATGTTAAGTGATCGACGCTTAAAATATTAAATAATTAAATCCTTATCGGGGATTAAAATATGTCCCCGCGCATTTTTAGCTACGTGTATTTATTTCGTGCTACAGGTCTCATATTTTAAAGACATGGTTACATCCTATCAGCAATTTAAATAAAATTAAATCTAATTTAAAATATTCTTGTTTGTTTGTCTCTTTTTTTCTGACTTTAAGTTGTCTTTTTTGTTTTGAAATTGCCTTTAAAACAAAAAAGAAAACATTATTAGATTTCGAGTTTCGACCTACATAAGTGAACATTATTTTACGTTAAAGCGATTACTAAGTGGTAATTGGCAATTAAGCAAATGTAGGAAATGTATATTACTTACGGTTGGAGGTAATCCGACACTTGGTTGACTGCCTCGCCTTCTTGGATCACAATTAATATTTTCCACGGCTCGGACCAATAAATAAAAAACAAAAGGTGTGCTGCGTAACTTTCAAATGATGCAAAAACTATGCTCAACTTATTATAAGAACTCACACTCGCGTGTACGTATTATATTACATATCATTTTTTATAGTATAAGGGTTACAAACGAGCACACACCAGTCCACCTAATGTTAAGTGGATGCTGTGTCCCATAGACATCTACATTTATATTCAATTAAAAATCAAAACACAGATGCATTGCCAGCCATGCCATGTTAGCATTGAGATGGAATGCCTCGTTTTAAGTAAAAAGGGTCTCATGTTCTCTACACTCACCTTACGAAACACAGCACCATTAAGCTGCTATTTTACGCTGGTATTCTGTGAGAGCGTGGTCCCACCGCGGTCGAGCCGACCCATTCGTGCTGCAACCACAATATAGCTGCAGCATGGCTCTACCACGTAAAAACTTTTACATTTCAGGTACATTATACGTGTGCGTCCAGGACTGAAGTCTTAAGGGGGAGAAAGAAGAATGATGTGTGCGTGATTGTATGTAAACTTGTGCATGGCTTCGGCATCATTTGAAATGTGCGCAGCGCTGCGTGTTTCTTTCTTTGTTGGTCTGTGTTTCGCAATTGATGTTATATCACTATTAAGCTTTTTATGCTTTCTTGATCATTTAACTTTATTGAGTTGCTTATTAATAAATTAGCTGAGGTGTTAACGGAAATAAAATTGCCTACACTCGATCCTGGTGAAATAGTTAACGGTGCGAGACGTCTGGCGCTGCGATCGTTAAGTCGCCTGCCGAGCGTGACGACAAATTCAAATTCTCCCTACAACGGGAGAGGCGTGTCCAGCTGTGAACTGTTACGTTCTGATGAAGAACAAGTGGTAAATACTTATTGCGAGAAAATCTGCAGGTTTTAATTGTTTTATCATGTGTTGAAAATACGAAGAAATATCCTTGAAATACGTAAAGTTCACAGTTTTTCTATTATTGAACAAGAAATTCCGAAAGAAGTGGAAAGGGGTATGGAGATAAGTGTAGATGAAATAATGAAAGCAATGAAATGCATGAAAGCAGGTAAGGCAGCTGGATATGATAGAGTATCACTCGAGATGCTAAGGGCTGGAGAGGGATTGGTGGCAGGCCTGCTGTACACCTTGTTTAATTTATGTTGGGAATTAAAACGGGTACCGGATGACTGGTGTAAAGCAGTTATAGTACCAATATATAAAGGAAAAGGGTCACAGCAGGACTGCAAAAACTACCGTGGTATCAGCTTGCTTAGTATTGTGGGTAAACTGTATGCTAAGGTGTTAATTGAAAGAGTTATGAAAGAAACTGATGGAAAAATTTGGGATGTGCAAGCGGGTTTTAGGAAGGGAATGGGGTGTACAGATCAAGTCTTTTCCATGCGCATGATTGCGGAGAAGTTTTTGGCTAAAAACCAGAAAGTTTTTTGTGCGTTCATGGATTTGGAAAAGGCTTATGACAGAGTGGACAGGAATGTGTTATGGCAAACACTGAACTCATATGGGTTGAGCGCTGGTTTGATACAGGCATTGAGGTCTCTTTATAGGGACTCTAGTGCTTGTGTCAGGATCAATGGGGTCTACTCGGACTGGTTTGGCATCCGAAAGGGTGTCAGACAGGGCTGTGTGGCTTCCCCTTGGCTGTTCAACCTATTTATGGACAGGTGTTTGCAAACTTTGAAAGATGAAGAATGTGGGTTAAGAATGGGCGAGTTAACCGTCAAATGCCTTTTGTATGCCGATGATCAAGTCATATTTACGTCATCGGCGGCTGAGTTGCAAATGATGGTTACATTAATGAACTGGGCATTAAAAGAAAGGGGAATGAAAGTGAACGCAAGTAAGACGAAAGTAATGGTTTTTGAAAGAGAGGAAAGCAAAACGGTATGTGAAATAAGAACAGAAGGAGAGTTAATTGAGCAAGTGGATGAGTTTGTGTATTTGGGATGTGTATTTAGCAGGGATGGTAGATATGATAAGGACATAGAACGACGAGTAAATGCATGGAATAGAGTGAATGGGGCACTACACTCTATTGTGAAGAACCAGAATGTATCAAAAAAGGCACGTATGGTAATTCATAATGCTGTGTTAGTCCCTACTTTAATGTATGGTAGTGAAAGCTGGGTGTGGCAGAAGAAGCACGAAAGTAGAATAAATGCTGTAGAAATGCGGTCTTTAAGGAGTATGCTAGGGTTGAATCTGAATGACAGGATGAGAAATTGCATGATAAGAGATAAATGTGGTATGCAAGATGATGTTGTGACCAGGATTAAGAAAGGAATGCTTCGGTGGTTTGGTCATGTAGAAAGAATGAATGAGGAAAGAGTGACAAAACAAATTTATATGGCAGATGTGAACGGCAGAGTCGGGAAGGGACGCCCTAGAAAAAAGTTTATCGACCAAATTGGCGATATTTTGAAAATGGGCCCCGTTAAAAGTACCCTTAACCGACTAGCATGTATGCGTAGATATATGGATGTAAAGGAGGCGAAAGAGGTATGTCAGGATCGTGTCAAATGGAAGTCCGTGGTCTCTGCCTACCCCTCTGAGTGACAGGCGTGAGTATTTATGCTATGCTATATATATAAAAAAGGGGTAATAGTAGTTCCAAAAATAAAATATTATAAATTATCTCTACTAAAATAGCTTCTCATCAGCACAAAAGTTTGAAATTACATAGCGGAAAATACCACGAAGATTTTCAGTACTAACCGCTAGGTACAATGGTAATCATTAAGCTAAACTAAACTAGGACTCCAACATATTAAAACTTCATCATCATTCATCAACATTGTAGCTTTTTTACAAGTCTACTGCCAATGTTTTCTGTGACTTCTCAAAGCTTAAAGGCATTGGACAGTGTAAATTATAAAACTTTTATTATTTAACTTTAATATTACAGGATACATTTAGATTTTGAAAGTTCGACCGTGTGTTTAGGATTCGATTCAAGTTTCGGCCAGGAGCACATAATATTTGCATGCGGGAATATAGGATGCACATATTAATAAATTGGTTTGGAAAACAAGTTCTGCAATCTTTGCTATTGGAATGATTAATAAGTTGACTAATAATGCAACAGTTAAATTAGTCTACTTTGAATACTTCGACTGTACATTATTTTTTTAACGTCAGTTTAAAGAATATATCAGCAACCAGGGAACAAGTGCAGCGTAAAAGTTATTTTCACACCACTTTTAAAGTAGAATTTTCTAGACAACATTTCTTTAAAACGGTTTTTAAAACTTCATTTAGAGGTTAAACAAACTTACTTATATCAGCCTAGTTACGCTATTGAACACTAGAGGTCGGGAAATAATATGCAAAGTAATTATTTTATTATGGTTAATATTATATCATAACTAGTGAGATTATTCCCCCAATATCATAATATAAATCAAATAACATTCAGAAGAACAATTGAGAAAATTGAGAAGAAATGTAAATTTTGTTTTTCTTTATTGATCAGCAATTTAGACTCCAAACTTAATTACCTACAAAAATGAAAAAAAAAAATATGAAGACTTTCCAAAATAATTTACTATACATTACATATTTCATCCTATTAAATTCATATTACATTATAATTTCATATTACATTATAATTTCATATTACATTCTAATTTCATATTCATATAGGTTCAAGTACTAAACTGAAATCAAAAGAAATAAATAAGCGCCATCTCTATGTATAATTACAAACTTGACAAAATGGTCGTGAAAAAAGCGCTAGCAAGCAAAAGCGCAGAAAGGTTTTTGGCGACGACACGACACTACTGGCCCAAAACCCCCCCCCCCCCTTTTTTTTTTTTTTTTTTTTGAGGGATAAATATTTTTTTTTTTAAATATAATTAAAAAAAAAAAAAAAAAAAAAAGATATAAAATAAAAAAAAAATGGCAAAAAAACAACAAGGAAAAACACGACACCCCCTCCTCATTTTGCCTTTTTGCTCTCAAGCGCCTTGTCCTTCAATGTCAAGATAGTTTTTATCCACCACAGTCCACAGAACCACAGCGCCTCCAGTGTCAAGCAACGAGGAAGGAAATCTGTCAAGTGTCAACGTTTTCCAATATCAATGTTTGATCACAGAGTTGTTTTTCTCTAGTATATACACAGTAATCTATGGTTGTTTGATAAGAAACGTCAGTGATGAGGCTGTCGCCATTACATATCCATTTCGCAATTTCTGTTGTTGAAAGAAATTGCTTGTGTCAAGTAAATAGCGCGAGATTTGTATTTGTTTAAAATTTACATTATTATATTCAACAGCGTATTTTGTTTGTTCTAAGGTAAGTCCCGCATTTTTGTATTTAATTTTATTAAATTTGTTAATATTTATGATTTTAAATATTTTACTATTAAAATAATCCTAATAATTTTGCTATACAAAAATATTTGCAGATGGCACCTCCTAGACGAATATTAAGACAACAATTGGAGATTTTAATGGATTTTTTGGAAGAAAATAAGGACATGTCTAAAGGTTTACCTCCTGGAACACCAGTATCACATCAGGCAACTAGGCAGAAGTGGGCAGCTTTAGCCAAGAAACTCAATGCTGTTCAAACGGGTGCTTTGAAAACACCTGATGGTTGGAAGAAAGTAAGATTCAAAATATATACTTAGTACCTAATATCAGCAAATCACTGTTGAAATTTGACTGTTTTTATTATAATAATATCGACATGATTCCCTTTTGAAATGAGTAGAGTTCTCTGGGTATAAATATGAGGTATAATGACTCCCTATCAAAGTTTACTACTGAATATAGGCCTCACCATGGATTGCCTTACAAAGGGGATATTTGCCGCAGTTGCCACACTTGGCGGGTGGGTTGATAACCGCAGTTTCTCATTAATTATTGTTAGGAATATGTTGCTGCCCAGCACCTTGTTTGTATCTCTCTGTCGCCTCTTAGAAAATCTCCCATAGACAATGTGAGGTAGTAAAAATCTTACACCTTAATTATATGATAAATGTAGGAAAGTTTAGTGAGTATAGTGGAAAATGTTTAGAGTTGTACTAGATAATTATTCTATAAATAAATTAAAATTTATATTTATTTCTTAATTAGGATCCTTTTTTAGTACTGGTTTGAATGGCGACATAAATGCAGAAGAAAAGCAGCTGATGCACGAAGATTTCAGTCCACTTCTGATGGTGGGCCCAATAGATTTGTACCACTTAATGACTTAGAAGTTAGAGTCCTACAGCTCAGTGGAAAGGGATCAGTTACAGCTACTGTGTCATCTTCTAAGCAATTAGAAAACTTTATGGCTGAAGATTCTGATCCAGAGCAAAATACTTTTGACACTCACGTAAAAAGTGGAAAAGTGAAGCAGTCAATTAATTTATCAAAAGCACACACAGGTATGTATTGCTGGGATTAATGTCTTCTCCCTTTTTTATAAATCAAACCATTGAAACTCAAGAGTATATTTTTGTTAAGAAAAGGATTCCAGTATGGGATAATTAAAGAATTGCTATGGGATGTTTATGAAACAATTGCTATGGGATGTTTACGAAACAATTGCTATGGGATGTTTACGATATGAACCCAATAACACATGGTTTCCCTAATTCATTAATTACCGCTACAGCCTATTAAAGTCCACCGCTGAACATAGGCCTTCTCCCATAGATTGCGTATTAGGGGGGATATTTGCAATAGTTGCCATGCTTGGCAAGCGGGTTGGCAACCTCAGTTTTTTTTTAGTTTTTATTAGGTAGAAACTGTTGCCTGTCTCCTGATTTATTTCTCTTTGTCGCCTTTTATGGCACCCATGGGATACTTTAATAGTACTACTACTACTCAAAAGTAGTACTCAAATGAAATATGTGCTAAAATTATTTATGTAAGTGAAAAGTGAATCAAAATAATATTTTTAGTTTGTATTTTTTACAGATGGTGAAGTTCGTTCTGTAACACCACCTCCGAAATGGGCGTTAGAGTTAGAGGAGAGGAGGATAGCAGCAGAGGAGCGAATGGCAGAAGCATTGGAGTCAATTTCTGGTATCATGCGAGCGCAAGAAGAAAGGCGCAGTTTGCTAGAGGATCGAGTGGCAGATGCATTGACTGCCATTGCAGGCACTGTACAGGACCTCAATAGTGGCATACAAGATGCCTTGCAACACATTCAGCAAATGCGTGTGCTAACAAATGGACCTACGATAAAAGATGATGTGTTTTTATAGATAATTCTGAGTGTCATATATTTAGGGTCAGTTTTAATGAACAATTTTATATCAATCAAAGTTATTTCCTAACTATTATAAAACATTGTATAGTTTTTAAGTGTGCACATTTTGTATGTGTGTTTATGTACATTGAATTGTGTAGTGTGGTAAAGTATAGTGTATTTTAAATTAAATATTTATGAAATATTTAAGGACTTTTTACCTCTTCTTTTTTATTTTGTATCAAATTAATACCTGCATCTGTCTGAAATAACAGATAAATGTCTCACTTTTGATAATACATTTTACAATACAATTATTGTTTTAGGAAAATTCCTGCAAAATATAAAATAATAATTAACCTTTTTTCTCATAGTCTCTGGTAGATGTAGACACAATGGTTTCATATGGTAAAAAATCCCAGTGATAAGGAACAGGGTCAATATGGCAATTGTACCAACATTGCGAGAGGCCCACGTAAAAACGTTTCATCATAATATAACCGAGATATTTATTGAAAAAAAAAATACTGATGATATTTAGTCAACTTCTTACACAACAACAACTACTTTCCATTATAAAATTGAAAACACTTATTCACTGGTCCTCATTTCAACTCTTCACTTAGAATAAAAGTCATAATTTCGTGGTCTGAGTAAAGACAGAAACACTTTATTTTGCACAGACCATGGGTATGGGACCCTATAGTCATTATGCTACCACGCCTTATGATTATGCTTATTTTTATCACCCTTACATAATTTGTCAACAGGTATGGAAGCATTAGAAACGAGTATAAATTACTGGGAGGATGCATTGGCGGCGTTTTCGTTAGGAGCGCGTGGCGGTGTGTCGGGCACGCTCGCGCTCACCTCGCCCGAGGAAGCAGAGTTCTGCCGGGAGATACAGGAGCTGCTGCAAAATGCGTATCTTTTACAGGTTATTATTTGTTTTATAAAATAAAAAAATGCCCTTTTGTTAAAGTAGAGAAGACTGAATGTTCAAAGAGAAGACAAATCCAAACATTTTTATTTCAAAGTGTCAAAATGCTATGCAATAATATTTCTTCGTTCTTAAATGTATATAACTTTTTAAATTAAAAATACGACAAGAATGTTTGTAATATTTTCACCCAAACAAAATTGAAAATACGAGGATCGATAAAGCTCATGGGAATTGTTGCAACTATGTTGTCATACTTTGTATGTTATTCATTCATATTCACATGCCCGTAGTCGGCTTGACTTGTGGTTAACATTTTCATAATAAAATAGGCTTTCCATTCATAGAAATGTGCGTATGGCGTTTATTTGAAGCTGTTCTGATGTTAACTGAATTGAAAAACGAGCACACAGTCCATGTGATGATAAACGGACTGTGCAATGTGCAGGAGCGGTGCGAGCTGCTGTTCCTGGACCAGCGCTCGGTGCTGTTCCGGTCGGAGAGCGGCGGCGAGGCGGCGGCGGGCGCGCGCTCGCGCCTGCTGTCGCACGCACACTCCTCCGAGCACACGCGCCGCGACCACCACTCCAGCGCGGAGTCCTTCGCCTCCGCGGAGGACCAGGTCGATAGCTTTTATTGCTTACTTTGTCTTATGTTTCATGTCTTGCATTCCATTTGCAGGCTTTGAAGCGTTCCATCTTGCCTTCAAAGGCGACAACGCTCCTGCTGGGCTGGCGAAGTGGACTTTCTATAAACCTTAACGCTATTAAAATAATTATAAAAATGATCGAGAATATCATTTCTAAACGATTCACGTGATTTCATTGTATTTTATTTATAGTTTTGTATTGTCAATGGTTTGCAGTGGATACACTTAACTCTTTCACTGTCGCGTGTACTATATTATATTGTCTTACTGTTGTGTCTGAAAATAGGACAGTGAGTGTTAAATAGACTGCTTTTTTCACCCTAATTGTTTAAGAAAAAGTGTTATCATACTCCGTTCAACGTAATTGCATTTCCATTATTTTGTATAAGCCGAGCCGTAGTAGCTCAGATGGTTAATGCTCTCTGTAAATATAACAGAACGCGAGTAACCCGGGTTCGAACCCCGCCGGCACCAATAAAATTGTAATTGCAATTTTAGGTGCTGATTTACCACGTGCTCAGCGGTGAAGGAAAACATAGTGAGGAAACCTACATGTCTGAGAAAGAAGAAACAAAATATTTCGAAGACATGTGAAATTCGCCAACACCCATTGGGGCAGCGCGGCGGACACTCCCTTGCCCCAAAACCCTCAGAAATCAGTGGAGGCCTGTGCCCAGCAGTGGGACGTATATAGGCTGTAACTTTACTTTACTTTTACTTATTTTGTAAAAAATATACTTAAATTCGATGTGTACAGTGTTTGTTTAGGGTAGAATTTTTAACAGACTGTTTTTTTTATAAACTGAGGTGACAAACGAACTTCAGTCCTGATGGTAAGTGGCTACAGGTGGTTATTATCACCTTTGAGGACTAAGACGGAATGCTGTATAGCCTGTTATTATAGTAGATGCCTACAGCTTTTAGACCAGAACACAGCAGTGCAGACACTACTATTTAGCAGCAGCAATAGTAAGACTGTGGTAACGACCCAAACGCACTTTTAGGCAGAAAACGAGACCTACCGCAAGTAAAAAGTAAAAACTTGTATTATAGGAGTCGCAGGAAGGATAATATTACGCTTGTTTACTTGTTCACAACTCGAATAGCCAGTCAATAATTATTGCAATCGTTTAAATAATATCACATAATGGTGGTAGCATATCCCTACTACCTATCAAAACTGAACCAAGCAACAGTTTGAATGTGTAAGTATTATACAATCCAAATACTTTTATAATATAAAAATAAGTAAAACGCTGTTATTATGGATAAGTGAATTAATTACAGATGTTTAGAAAATGAAAACACTTATATTATACTCTTTGTAAATATCTCAAATTCTAAATTAAAAATAAACTGAGAAAATTATCTATGATAATTATATAATATGACAATACAATGACTAATAATCTATTTTATATTTGATAATTAAAAAATAATATAACAGCAAAACGATAATTATACAAATATTATTTATAACGATTCATAATAGAAATTATGTAAAAATCACTGATAACACTTGTGTTTGTCTGTTCGCTTATTAAATATTAATTGTTAACAACACAACGCAACTGCGTTACGTATATTTGCGTATTTTAAATACTTTAAAGGTGTTTAAAAAGCAAACAGATGTCTTTTGGCGATGACTATATTTAGCAGTAGACTTGTTTTTTCTGATTAACGATAAAAATATTTAAGTAAATATATTAAAAAATTATAAACACCTTTCAGGTTGCTGATTTACGAGAGTTAGATGACTTCGCAGAGATATCCACAGAAATAGACAATTTGGAATTGTATCAGATAGCTGTTAAACAACTGGAAGTTGGAATTCCGTACAGGTAGGTGTATTTCATATATCGACCTATACGTAGAACACATGACAAACATGTGAATATGGAACTAAATCATTATTATTGTATTTTTGAGTCTATGGGAATATGAGGGAATGGGGTGTACAGATCAAGTTTTTTTCCATGCGCATGATTGCGGAGAAGTTTTTGGCCAAAGACCAGAAACTTTTTTGTGCGTCCATGGACTTGGAAAAGGCTTATGACAGAGTGGACAGGAATGTGTTATGGCAAACACTGAACTCATATGCGTTGAGCGCTAGTTTGATACAGGCATTAAGGTCTCTTTATAGGGACTCTAGTGCTTGTGTCAGGATCAATGGGGTCTACTCGGACTGGTTTGGCATCCAAAAAGGTGTCAGACAGGGCTGTGTAGCTTCCCCTTGGCTTTTCAACCTATTTATGGACAGGTGTTTGCAAACTTTGAAAGATGAAGAATGTGGGTTAAGAATGGGCGAGTTAACCGTCAAATGCCTTTTGTATGCCGATGATCAAGTCATATTTGCGTCATCGGCGGCTGAGTTGCAAATGATGGTTACATTAATGAACTGGGAATTAAAAGAAAGGGGAATGAAAGTGAACGCAAGTAAGACGAAAGTGATGATTTTTGAAAGAGAAGAAAGCAAAACGGTATGTGAAATAAGAATAGAAGGAGAGTTAATTGAGCAAGTGGATGAGTTTGTGTATTTGGGATGTGTATTTAGCAGGGATGGTAGATATGATAGGGATATAGAACGACGAGTAAATGCAGGGAACAGAGTGAATTGGACACTACACTCTATTATGAAGAACCAGAATGTGTCAAAAAAGGCACGTATGGTAATTCATAATGCTGTGTTAGTCCCTACTTTAATATATGGTAGTGAAAGCTGGGTGTGGCAGAAGAAGCACGAAAGTAGAATAAATGCTGTAGAAATGCGGTCTTTAAGGAACATACTAGGGTTGAATCTGAATGACAGGGTGAGAAATTGCGTGATAAGAGATAAATGTGGTATGCAGATGATGTTATGACCAGGATTAAGAAAGGAATGCTTCGGTGGTTTGGTCATGTAGAAAGAATGAATGAGGAAAGAGTGACAAAGCAAATTTATGTGGCAGAAGTGAACGGCAGAGTCGGGAAGGGACGCCCTAGAAAAAAGTTTATCGACCAAATTGGCGATATTTTGAAAATGGGCCACGTTAGAAGTACCCTTAACCGACGAGCATGCATGCGTAAATATATGGATGTAAAGGAGGCAAAAGAGGTATGTCAGGATCGTGCCAAATGGAAGTCCGTAGTCTCTGCCTACCCCTCTGGGTGACAGGCGTGAGTGTTTATGTTTATGTATTTATTTAACTAGTGAAATAATTTTTTTTCTTAAATTAGTAGGTCCGAAGTTTACAGTCGAATAATGGCACATATGGTTTTTCCCTCCAAAGAACAACGTTACGACATTACATGCGTCACTAACCTCTGTCGGCATTGGCTCAAAGGAGTCGCGCGCGCCGAGTCATATATTCAATCGCACCTATATTCTGTGGAAAGACGGTTGCGCGCACGTCTGTTCTGTACACACTTTTTTACGTATTGTAGAATTATAATAATAATAATGTTTATGTATTTAAAATGAAAAGTACACGTTCTAAACATATGTTAAGACTACTAATTAAGACCGTTGGATAAAATGAATACTGCATCTCATCCTGCGGCAAAAAGTTATTAACAATTGGATTTCTCAGGTAAGTTAATCTAATATCTTATGTTAACTGTGTATTTTGAGTATAAAGATTACTTTAGCATAATTATTTTTTTTATATTTCTTATTAACAAAAGTTTTACTCACAACAATAAAGTTAAATGATCTCATGAGCACATAGACCTTTATTCCACATTGAATTTACCTTTTCTTTAAAAACAAAAAAAAAACAAATAAAAATTAAGATGTAATTATGTCTATCAAATGTTTATTAAAATGTTTTGGTAACATTTTAGTATTCACAAATGTGGTTACGAAAAACCATTACAACAATACTGGTCTATAAACACATGTCACTTTGTTCGGGGGAAATTATTTTGAAACTACATATATGGTCTATGTGTAAATGTAACTTTATTCTTAGTAAGAAATTGAGACATACCTTTTTTCCAACTCAGAATTACCATGAAAGCCTTAAAAATAATCTTATTTTTAGATTAATTATTTATTTAGAACTACTTATGATTAATATTAGTTATTTATTTGGTTTGAGTGAGGCAATCTTTGAAATATATTTATTTTTGTTTTTAGAACATAACGTTACCCAATCGCCACTGCCGCAAGAAGCTGAGAACATTCATCAAGATATAGCTGAGGTATGGGAGGACGTGTTCGGTCCACCAAATATTCCGCTCGACGTTACCTCCGACAAAACTAGCCTAAAGTCACTGCGTGTAGTTGAAAATTCTAGAGACATCAAATCAATTCCATTAAAGCCTGCAGATAGCGAAGAACTAACACCTTTGGCGATTGAAGTACCTTCCAGTTTTGAAAATTCCCGAAATCGGCTTTGGAGACTTGCCTTTCGGTTTCAGCACCTAATGCCCCTACTCCTGTGCCTTCGCCATTGAACTCACACGCAAATTTCCATGATTCCTTTTGTTGTATCCATGAGCATTGGACTCAGTCGCCTTCAGCTACTAACACATCTAGTGCACCTACCAATTCTAGTGATGATGAACGCTCTGCATCAACCAAGAAAAGAGTAAAGAAACGAGTACGCCGTACATCTGAATGGTCAGACGTCAAAAGAAAGTGCCTTAAGAATATCGGTAAAAAATACCTAACCAAAAAAAGGAACGTAAAAAAATAGTCGATGACAAAACTTTAGGCGTACCGTGTAAATGCCGGTATCAGTGCTTTAAAAAGTTATCTCATGACCAAAGATACGATTGTTTTCAGAAGTTTTGGAGTTTGGGAAGCCGGGAAAAACAATGGTTTTTTATAGTGAAGTACTCTAAAAAAGGAACAAAAGAATAGATGTTTAAATCGAGAGGTACCCAACAATCGGAAATATACATTTAAATAGCCAGTAAACCCAAATCAAACCTGAGCCAGAATGAAATGGTTAGCGTTTGTAAGACTATGTTTTTGAACACGCTGTCCGTTAGTGGCAAAATTATTAAAACAGCTTGGGATAAATATGATGGCAGTACTGTTATAGAAGAAGATAAGAGAGGACGCCATGCAAACCACTATCAAGTAATAAAGCCTGACATGGTCAAATGTGTATGTGACCACGTTAGATCCTTTGCTGCTATTGAATCACATTATATCCGCAAAACTTCGACAAAACTTTACCTGGATGGCAGTCTCAGTATCTCAAAGATGTTTCAGCTATATAAGGAATGGTTTGATGCTTCGATTTATTCGAGTGTGGCTGCTACTGAGCGACAATATCGAGACATTGTCAATAGGCATTTTAATTTGCGATTCTTCATTCCCAAAAACGATCAGTGTGATACTTGTCATGTTTTTAGAAAAAAGACACTGACCAAGAAAGACTCGATTATGAAAAACATTTATCCCATAAAAATTCAGCTCGTAAGTTAAAGGATCTCGACAAACGTGATGCCATTGAATCAAATGGTACGATACTGGCAGCAGTTTTTTTTTTTAATTTTTTTTTTAATTTAAAAAGAATATTAACAATGCTATATACATTACTAATATTCCCCTTAACCACTTTTCGATTTTCAAAAGTTTGTAGTTAGTGTGTTTTGTCGGACAACTGCGCCGGGCAAAACAGAAATCGTTATGTTCTTTTATTATTATTGGCTTCAAAGTTTAACGTATATAAGACACCGGTTTCTCTGGAAAAGTCACACTCAGAATGAAGGAGACAGTGTGCACGCTCTTATTGAACGAGCAGCCGAGTGGAAAACCATTTACGCTCCAGACGAATGACGTTTGCTTGTTCGCTGGGCCAAGTGCACAGGAGATCCCTATGAAGGCCGTAACATGACACAAAATAGTTTTTTTTGAGCTAAAAGGTCACGTAAACAACAAAGTCTGGTGCAAAAATACAGCAGGCGTAAAGAATTCATGGAGCCTTGTCAGAGAGGGATTTGTAGATAAATCAGAGCCTAATAAGCCACTATATAAATATGATATCAGCGAAAATCATTGTTTTACTGTTTTAATACGCTCAAATACATCCAATGCTTCTACTTTTTTCCCTACTCTAGAACTGGCGTACAAAACACCTTTCAATTTACCCAAAGATAAATATAAGGATCTCATTAGTTTAGTTGATTCTGGAATAATACCTTCCCAATTCGCAGATTTTTTACATCTCTGGCAGTGAGCACAAATAATATTGGCATTGTCAATAGCGATAGTGAAGATGACTGATTTATTATTTTTAATGCTCAATGTTTATTTTTATTTTTTTTAATTAATCGTTTTTTATTCAACAATTAACCCTATTGCTGCGGTTAAAATTTAATTATAAAGGAAGAATGCGCTTATTGTTTTACTTTCATTAATTAATTAGTATTTACATTATTTCATATTTGGATATAATATAATTTTATATGTTTGTGCATTGTGAAACTGTCACGTCTAAGTTTTATGTGTTAATATAATTAAAAAATTTTAAACTTTAGTTCGAAGTTATACGTCATACTCTCGTATTAGTTACTTATATTATTATAATCGTTTTTTTTTTGTTATTATTTCTTATAGTTCCTTTAAAATAGGTTAGACGCCTAGTACTTAGTTTGTTGATTTTATAATTTTTGATTATTTTGTTCTTATTTATTGATATTAAAGTTTATAAGTCTAATACACAGTAAACATTATAGAAATAAGTTACATTTAGTTACACACTGTGAACTATTGATCAATAAAACCTTAATAACAAAAAAAATCTTTGTAATTTACTTAATTAGCATATACCTTTTTATCATTAAGACTTTATGTTTGTATTATATATTTATAGTTGTGTATTTACTTACAATAAAGACATATGTGCGCATTTAACCAACAATTTTCCGAAGAATAAGGTTATATGTCTATATGTAACCTACAGACATCCACAATAAAACGTCACATATGCATATAGGACAGGCTAGATTTTAAAATACAGTTCTTTAATTAACGATTTTAATGAATATCCACGCCCTATCATAGTCTATAGTGCATACCAAAAAACTAATTGTCTAGTTTAAATAACAAAAAAGTTAGAACGAAAATTGTGCAAGACTGTCTTCAAATCGCTCTCCTGTAAAGTAAAGGTTTTGCAAATGTTACTTTATTCTACGGATAGGTACGATATATACTTAACGACTATCGATCTTCTACATTCTGTATTTTGGGTTTGTAAGTACTTAATAATTTTCGAGAATTTTCTTTTCTAATTTAAATAGGAAAACTTAGATAAACATTATTTTATATTCTAACATTTTATTTAAAATCGCTAGAGTTTTTATTTGTATATAAAGTAGGACTAAATCACATAATTTGAATGTTTTTATCTTTGAACTTGAGACTTGGCTAATTTTCAATTTTATCATAAATTAAGTAGGACTTATAGGTAATTTACGTGTTTAAATAAGATGATTATTTGACTGAGAACCAACCAAGTAGTCAGTACGGGAAGTACAATTTATTTGGATTGTACATAGTCGTGAGTAAGTAGAATCCGCGCGTGGCGTGGTCCCTCAGGACGCTGCGCACGAGCGTGGTGCAGTGCGCGTCGGACTCGGAGTTCGTGTGCAAGCTGCACTGCCTGCGCGTGGGCTTCGCGCGCGTGTTCCGCGACGCGGCCAACTGGGCCTGGTTCGTGGACGCCGGCCGCCAGGTGCTCACCGACCTGCTGCTTTTCGCGGACAAGGTACACACGCACACGTTCACATGTACACGCACACGGCCAGCGAAGGTCAGGATTATAGTGCACGAATGTCCTCTCTCATTCTAAGAGTTCGATGGGTCGGTAATCAGAAATCAGGCGCAGGACTAACGGCTTTACGTGATTTCTAAGACACGAGGGTGTGACACTGACGGCTTCCAGACTCGAGGCGACTACTAAGAATTTCTTCACAGAAAAACCAAATAAGTAATTTTTTTGGCCCGAGCCGGCCACTATATGATTAGCAGTCACGCTTAAGACTAGAAGGCAAACGATGCGGTCAAAAGTCTAAACAGAGTTATTACTAAGAAGATGTAGTAGCACAACTCTTGTTTCACTTTGCCTCTTACGACACCCACGGAATGGGTATATGGTAATATGGTAGCTGATTCTTTTACGCCGCCACTACTTTTTAACTGACTTCAAAAAGAAGTAGGTACTCAATTCGACTGTCCTTTTTATGTGTAGTTCAGAACTTTTTTCTAGGTGAACCATATTTGATGATACTTTTTTTATTTGAAAGGTGCTGCTTCTCGTGTGTTCCCATATAAATTGTATCAAGATCTGACTAGTAGTTGTAAAGTTATCCTTAATAATGCGTATTTAATTGAATTCGACTTCATTGATGATTGTTCTCATTTTATTTATATTGAAGTTGGTTGTACAAAATTTTTAATTTTACTTACTTACTTACTTATTTATCTTCACGCACAATCCCTAACGGGGTAGCCAGAGAGAACAGATCGCCAAGTGTAACGATCCTTACATACCTCTTTCGCTTCTTTCAGGTTCATTAACTTCTTCATACATGCACGTCTAGATTTTAATTTTACCTATTGAAGTAATATGTACTTACGTACTAGAACAGCTATCTCAAACAAAAAATGTGAGCTACTCTGTGTTCGCGCGGTTGTTTTTTTTATCATAGAATAAACATAGATAGAATGACCCGTGGGTAGATTGTATTGTTAAATTGGTAAATTTTATCGAGAACAATATTTAAATTTTGTCATTTATTTTGTATATTATATTTGCTTATTTAATATAATATTACATAATATTATATCACAATTTTATTTCAATGATATTTTTATGTGAATATTTTAAAAGGTATCTATGTCAAATATAAAAAAACATAATGAATGTATGTTTAACAAAACTTATTAACATAACATTTAAATTACAAATATATTTATTTAAATTAGAATAAGAGTCGTTCATTAAATGCTGGGCACGCGAGAGTTAAAAATGGACGAATTTATTCCACTTTCCATTCCATTCCATTTATTCCACGACTATGAAGTGGAAGCCTAAAAATAAAATAAAAGGATAATAAGCAGATTTAAACATGAAAAATTTAGCCTAATTATAATAATTTATATATGTTTCTACAAAAAATATGTGTATAATGATATATTCATCGTATACTTGAGTACCTACTAGAAATGTCGCATCTGAACATATAATTTCATAATCTATATTCCATGACACGAGATGGCGTCTTAGGAGTAATTTGTTTTATTATTAATTCTTAATACTTTTTTATTGATTAAGTATCTTATTAACCGATGAAAAGTAATTCCTTGGTTTTTACTGACATTTCTTGAATTATTTGTACAATATCTAAGTACAGACGACGGCATATTTTTATCAAGAGATTTTTTTTAAATCAACACAACACGTGACAACTCTACAAGCGCTTAGCGAGTGACTGATTAAAGTGCGGTGTCTGCACCGCAGTTGAGTGGAACAGAGTAGCTGAATGCAGTGTCGCCTCTAGTACGTAGTACATAATAGCTCAATGATTTTACCACTTGTTTCTGTTGAAAGTCCAATACAAAAGAAAAATATTATATAGATTTTATATTATCATTATTTATCTTATATTACGCATTTTAGGAACCAAAGGAATTTCTTGTCGCATACGAGGAAATGGTATCGTGGGCTACAGATGCTGCTAATTGGACTACAATTGAAAAAGAGCTTTCCAGCAAGGGTGTTAAGGTATATCTTCTTAGTTAAAATTCTATTTGATTACAAATGTGACACAGTGTCGTGATGTACGAAAACGTAACAAACCGTCCGTAGGGCATGGTAAAGGCAACTTTCCTTTTATAGAATAGGATGACGAACACCACACAGTCCATGTGATATAATACCACCATATTACAATGCCATCGAATTTTGTTTGGGCTCATATCAAAGGTTTGTTTTTGTCATTATACCTAGTACCTTTTTGTACGTGGTAGAGCCATGCTGCAATTATATTAGAAGTATAGTTGTAGCACGAATGGGTCGCCTCGACCGGGGCAGGACCATCCTCTCACAGAATACCAACGTAAAATAGCAGCTCAATGCTGCTTTGTTTCGTATGGTGAGTGTAGAGAACCGGAGACCCTTTTTACTGGAAATGAGGCATTCCAATTTAGTCCTCAAGGAAGACAACGCATCTGCATTGATTCTTAATCGAGGATAGATGTAGATGTCTATAGACCACAGCAACCACTTACCATCAGGTGGACTGTGTGCTCGTTTGTCACTTTATCCTATAAAAAAACCTACGTTTATTACATATATAGATATTTAATTTTTTTAGCTCATGCAGCCAAACATTTACGGCTAAAAACATACTGACTTTATTGCAAAATGCCTGTGATAACGTTACTGCGGATGACTGAAGACTGTCGTGAAACACAGAAAAAATAAATACTAGAATATTGGGAGCAAGATGTCCACTTTGACAAAGTTTGTGAACAAGAATTAATACAAAGCAAGGGTCAAATCAACGTAGGGGACAGTTTCAGTAGTGAGCCTAGTGATGATGATAATGAACTTGATTTAGGTTGTTCACATTTTAATAATAAATAACTTCAAGCTACAATAAAAAATGGCAGTATTGTTCTCGGGACACCTGAGATTTTGAGTGAGATTGATAGGTTCTATGGGCAGATCTGATGATGTGTACATCATCGTTGGAGTCACACGCAAGTGTTAGTAACGGATCCAAGATCAAGTCTTATCAGACACTATTCCGATGATATCCCGGACGTCAGTCTGAGCGAGACTAGAATGGCTGTCCTCCATAGTGGCACTATTCCGGAGGCGTGGAGCAGGAGTGCGGTGGTCTTGTTCTTCAAGAAAGGCGCCAACACTCTCTTGAAGAACTACAGACTGATGTGCTGTTTTCTATTATCGTTACGAATCGTCTCGCAGCAGACTCGATACTTCCAGTCTTCCCGAACAAACCGGTTTCCCAAAAGGCTTCAGTACCATAGACCACATACATACCCTGCGGCAGATTGTACAGAAGACCGAAGAGTACAATTTGCCACTTTGCCTTGCGTGTGTGGACTATGAAAAAGCCATTGATTCCGTCGAAATTGGGCGGTGCTATAGTCCCTTCAGCGGTGCCAAGTTAACTGTCGGTATATCGAAGTGCTGAAGTGTTTATACAGTAGGGCTACGATGGCTATCAGAGTACAGAACCAGTATACGAAACCTATTCAAATGCAGACAGGTGTAAGACAGGGTGACGTTATAACCCCGGAACTCTTCACCACTGCATTGGAAGACGTTTACAAGCTACTGGACTAGAAAGGATACGGTATTAACATTAATGGCGATTACATTACTTACCTTTGATTTGCCGACGATATACTTAGTCCTTATGGCAGAATCGCTGGAGCACCTGAGCACTATGCTCAATGACCTGAGTAGTGTCTCCCAACGGATAGGTCTTAAGATGAATATGGACAAAACAAAGATCATGTTTAATGTCCATGTCACACCTATGCTGGTAGATGTTGGGAGCACTAAGCTCGAAGTTGTTGACGAGTACGTTTACCTGGGACAAATAGTTCGACTAGGTAAGTCCAACTTTGACCGAGAGGTCAATCGACGGAGTCAACTCGGCTGGGCAGCGTTCGGGAATTGCCAGTGATGACTTATGGATCTGAGTCGTGGTCCTTCACTGCTGGCCGTACGAGGACGCTCAAGGTCGCTCAGTGAGCTATTGAGAGGGCTATGCCCGGGGTTTCTTTGCGTGATAAACTTAGAAATGAGGATATCCGCAGTAGAACCAGAGTGACCGACATAGCCTAACGGATTAGAAGCTGAAGTGGCAATCGGCTGGAAAACATAGCTCGAAGAACTGACAATGGATGGGGGAAAAAGATTCTCGAGTGGCAGCCTCGTACCGGCAGGTGTAGTGTAGGGCAACCCCCCACTAGATGGTATGACCACCTATTAAGACATGCAGGCAGTTGATGGATGCAGGTGGCTCAGAACCGTGCTTTGTGGTATTACTTGGGGGAGGCCTATGTCCAGCAGTGGACTTGTGAAGGGCTGTAATGATGATGATGAATGATGAAGCTACAATTCCTTGTTTTATTTCACACTAAGGCCTTTCACTAAAATAATTTCGACTCGCACGTATTCTACTAAATAGTCTGACTGGCCGAATAAAAATATGCACGAGGTTAAATTGTTATTGTGGGAGGGATTTTATTATCGAATATAATTTAATAGGTAAGAAATTGTTCAAAATTCCAAATCCATACAGCATAAACATGCAACTATCGATTGCAAGTTCTATGAGAATAATAATCCAATAGATTCATTAACGATTGTACACCACCCCATCCCTATAGTGAGCTGTCAAAATTATGAAGCTGAATTTGACAGAGTATAAGACAAATGTAATGAAGATCTTGTTGCCCCTAATAGATCCATAATGACTATCTCGTAAGACCTAAAATGCAATATCCAGACCGACGACCGGCACCCATATCGAAGCTACAAGAAGAGTTTTGGTACTGCGATTGCCAATCCGTTTGCCAGATGCGGTTTATGACAAGTCCTCCCTATGTACAAGTGAAACTTTTGTATAGATGTGAAATCTTTACCACTTGACAAATAAAAACACATTCAGGATTTGCCACACGTTATCCCATATAGTTGTTGTGTCATGATTTTTCACGTATTTAATTAAATAAACGGGGCAGTTTTTTTTTTACGATAAATTACAAATGACGTGCATACTCTAAGTACATAAACATATAATGGCAACTGCCAAAAAATTTGTATGTTGTTGTAAGTATGTTGGGTGAGTGCGGTCACCCCCGCATGCGTTTCCATTGGTTATTATACTGCGTGCTAGGATGAGATGTGGTAGGTCTCGTTGTGTAACGGGTGCACGGGTGTCGGCAGGCGCTGTCGTTCTACGACGTGGTGCTGGACTTCATCCTGCTGGACGCGTTCGAGGACCTGGCGGCGCCGCCCTCCTCCGTGCTGGCAGTCGTGCGCAACCGCTGGCTCTCCGATGGCTTCAAAGAGAGCGTGAGTACTTCTTTATTACTTTGCATTGCTATTTGTATTTTATTGCTATAATATAAAAACCGATGTCAAAACATTAGTTATATAAAGATTCATTTTATGTTATTCTTTATTTATTATTTTTATTCTATTACATTCAAATTCATTTTTATCGATGCATTGTCAATACAAAGCTAATTTATGTAAATAAAAATTCATTGCTACATGTATAAAGCTCGAACATACACAAAAAATTTGATGATTTTTTTGTGTATATTAGAGCGAGTCCCTAGAGGAGTTTAGATTCGCAATTGGAGCAGGTAGTGACGCTGTTGTCGAGATCTAGAAATTACCCGTGCGAGGCCGGGGCAGATCGATAGTATTATATAAAATAATATGTCATACTGGTTCTCTTATAAATACAACCACTGCTGGCCGCAGGCCTATAATTTCTGAGAGAGTCCACAGTAAGCGAGCAACCCCGGTTATAAATATAATAATTATGGTAATATTTTCATATGTTATTTTTTTGATTTAAAACGATAATAATATGTTTGTTGATAGACTATATTTGCACTTTCCTTTGTCGTTTCCACATAAAAAATATTTCGTTATTTAAAACTTTCATGTCGTTGTACATGTGCTGTTACAATTACTGCAGGCACTGACGACGGCCGTGTGGTCAGTTATAAAGGCGAAGCGCCGCTACCTGCAGTACCCGGACGGCTTCATGGCGCATTTCTATTCGATCTCCGAGCATTTGCTACCGGTGCTGGTGTGGGGCTTTTTGGGTCCCCGAGAGCGTCTCCGCGACGTTTGCAATGCCTTCCAGAACGAAGTCGTCGGCTTCATCACGGACCTGTTCAGTTTCCAGAAGTGTCGCTACACCAATGCCGAAGACTTGGCCGAGGACATCATGCAGCACGCCAGGTCTAGAGCTGCAAATATCACGGATAAGTTGTCCGAGAGGAACTAACTCGAGGCGAGTTAAGCAGTTCCAATCCAGCTTTGACTTGTTTAGTTGCATAAGTCATAAATGATTCAACGTCTCGCCATATATAAGGTTATTATTTCGATAAACTGTCTGCTAAGAATTTACTCAATATTTAATTACTAAGTTTTATAGGTGTTGATTTATAAATGAATAAAAAATATCAATATAGTGAATAATACATAGGTATCTAATGGATGATTTAATCTTAACTGGGTTATTTATTATATACTTCAAATGGAGATAGAAAAATCTTATAAGTATCTCAATAAGATAGTCAATCATAAAGCACATTATCGAATTATATATTTATATATGACTTACGAAAACATAACAAAAATAAAGTTACTGTTTCATTTGGCAGTACTATAAAAGCTCGTATAACTTTATAGTGCCTAATATTGTAATAATTTTTAATTCCCTTCCATATTTAATTTTATGAGGAGTGCAATAAAGCTGAAACTTCTTTGTTGTGGCTTAAAGCAGTTTAGACACACTAAATCATAGTCATCATCACAAACAATTGCTGTGAATTTTTTTTATAAAATTGAAATGACACGAACTTGCAGCCTGCTTGATGGTGGCTACTGCAGTCCATGCACACCTGCAGCCAACTTCAAAAGAAGAAGACGAAAGACGTGTTGTCATCTCTGAGGACTAAGATGGAATGCCTCGCAGCGTATAGCTACACTGCCCTCTGTGTACCCCTCAAAACACAGTGCAAGCAATCCTGTTTGGCGACAGAAATAGGAATGAGGGTTATACTGACTGACTTCTAGGCAAATAAGGAGTCCGTACTAGCACTTAGTAAAAAGTAATTATATTATTAGAAAATCGCAATTTCATTGGATGAAAATTATAATATAAATAACATTTACAATACTATAAGCTAAAGTGTAAACGCTAGCTCTGAATAAATGTTATAATGTAATGTGTATGTATTCTTTCACAAGTATGTACGTATAAAAAATAAAATGAAACATATAATGTTTAAAATGGTAAAAAATAGATCAGTTATGTGTATACTGTTATAGTACCTGATTAATTTAGCGTGCAATCAGAATCATTATTTGACTATAATGATTTTATATATTTATTTTGCCAAAATCACAATCAAGATGTACCCGAAAATTTTGTCGCAATAAAGGTTCGTAAGAAGTAGTGGTTGTGGATATTGTGCTCGATAGATAGCGTTCTTCTTTCACTGATAGTCTCTTTGCTATAAAACTCTTGCTCCAAAAGAAATCTTTTCTGGGTATTTGTTTGATTGTACCTCAGCGACCTTCTATTTTATATAGGCCATTTCTATATAAGCCTTTAAAATTATAATGACCTACAGACTTCACAGATTTTGCAGTGTGAGGTGTAGTTATATTTGTCCCCAGTGCTCTCATTTGGAGGAAACTACATTTTATAGAATACCAATAACAAGCTCGCAAAACGTAATAATATCCTTGCTCGGAGCACATTCTGACGAACGTGCCATTCACTGTGTTAATAATAGATCAGTGCAGTTTTCTTTTTAGTTGAATTCTGGTGACAAACGAACACAGTCTTCTGCATGGTAAGTGGATGTTGTGGCCCATAGACTTCTATCTAATTCTGTCCGTGTTAAAGAATCAAAATACCCAGTAACAATGGTTTTCGGTTCCCTACATTCACTATACGAAACACATCAATAATTTAGCTGCTATTTGTTTTTAATGATTAATTTATTTATTTAAGGGCTTTTTTGTTAATGGTGAAAGTGATATAAGCAAAGTGTATTTTTAAGACTAAAAGTGTAAACATTTAAATCAAGTATTCTAATAACCAAAATCTACAATACAATTAAGTTTGTAATATGTGCACCTGTTTTTAATTCTATGTTTATTACAACAACAAACGCACCTCTTAGTTTCAAATTGTGAGAGAGACAAACATTGCAAAACATTTTTAACGTGACTGCAATCGATATTATCTAACCGTTGTAGACATTGATATACTAAGTTGTAGAGAACAATACTAATTTTCATATTAACTTTATGTACTTTCACAATTTATTCGTAAAATGTTATAACTTAGGTATAATTGTTTAAATCAATAATATCGATGTCTAACGCTGGTTTATTGCATCTTCTAAGTCCTTGTGTGGTTTATATGGTGTGTGTTGTGAGAAATGATTCAACCCACACACTGGCCAAAATAATGATCCAGAAGCTCTTTTATTTCAATATAAAGATTTCTAAATAACGTATCTCGAATACGTTCAGTTTTTATATAGATAAATAGAATAACATTTCTTTCATATCTAAATAACTTAAATATGTTTTTGTGGGTTGAAACATTTCTGCTTAACACGGTCCAATTTGCATATTTGATTGATTTAGGCGTTCAACAAGTGCGGTCAAATACGATCGAGTAAATTTATAGACAACGTATGATCGACTTAATATTTTCACTGTCATCACTGTGGATTTTTTTCTATCGAAAGCTGAACTAGTGATTTTTATGGATTGGCATATGTGATATGAGTGTGCATAACAGTTTAACAGGTAGCATTTACGATCGTTAATTGATGTTGATTTAGAAAATAGCCTGTTATGCAACAAAAAATCAATTAAAATCGAGCAAATATATAGATAACCCCTACAAAGTTACATATTATTATTATTGATAGAATTTTAATTTTAATAAATAATACAGTCACACAACAGCAAATATTGGTTCTAACAGAACTGTAAGTCGTTTATAAAACAATAGCATTAATTATTTTGATATAATTTCCTCGATGTATGAAATCTTTATTTATATTATCAACCTATATTATTTACTGTCATGTGGTTTAACGTAAACTTTCTGGTTGATTAAGTTGACAATTAAAATTTGTAACGTTTAAAATATCATTGACTTACTTCCTAAAATAAATATTAATTCTATATATGTATTAATTTCAACCATAACTTAACTGCAGTCTTCTTATTACCTATGTTGTTTTATGAATTGTGAAAATACAATATTAATATTTGACTTGTTTTTCAAATTGTTATAAAAACAAAATAGAACTACATTCTTAAATATGCCAAGAAAAGTGTGATATTACGACTGGTGACTCATCTGGAGAACTTAGATAAATTAAGAATTTAAAAAGTGTACGTAATTTTTTTAATGTTTAGATTGTAACCATAGATTAGATACGTTTTCGATTTCTTGTGTTATCGGATCCTACGTTCTAATGCAATGGTTACCCGAATGACAAATGTTCAAATGAATCGAAAGAAGCCTACTATTTAGTAGGAAAATAAATTTATTTGGTTTTCGAATTAATACGTTTGTAAACCCCAACTGTTTTGCAAAAAAGTTCGATAGCTATGATTATCACTCTACTTGTACTGATAGTTTCTCAGCACTAGCAATAACTTTTTTCAGCAGTTTTATTTAAATCGGAGTCGTGAGATTTAAGTACATTTTATCTGCACTTAGGATGCCGTCAGCCAAAAAGGTTTAAAAACTGCTGTTCTAATGCACTTGCTTGTAAACTCAACATATACATACAATAAGTACTGAGGTATTTGTGGAAATAAATCTATACAAAACATTCAAAAACAATATGTAAATATAAAATAGGTGTTAAGATCAATATGTTCAATACTCTTGCTCATCAGTGTATTAGCCAATCTCTAATTATGTATTTATTGCATCAATTTGTAAATATAATTTATCGCATTTAATGGGCTTTGTTTTCAATTTAATAAATACACAATCTTTTCAGGATCTTCTATCATTATTACCGCCCTAATTTATCAAGTCTAGTTCTGTATATGGGTTTTCTGGAACAAAATAAGGCCACCAATCTAGCCCCCCATTGGGGATGCCCGTGCAAGAAGGGAACGGAAGTAAAGGGAGGTTGTACTAGGTAATAGACTAACTAACACAAATGCAAATATGTGTCTTTGTCGCAATCATTCCCCCTCGGCTTGAAAGGTTGCCTTCGAAACTAACTAAAGCTACTGCTAAGACCTAACTTAAGCTATTAACCCAACCTAGAATTCGGAAACTATTGATTAGTTAAAGGACAGAGACGGACAACAGTACGCATATATGACCCGGTCGCGGTCCTAACGCAGGCTATTCTTGTTACTCCATCGGATGCAGGAAAAACCTCTTCAACGATCCCTAATGACCAATGAAGAGGCGGCGCGTTCTCTTTAGTGAGAATAACTACAGTTCCGACCGTTAATGGGTTAGCAGCTGTCTACCATTTCTGCCGCGACTGCGATGTGTGCAGATATTCCGTCCTCCAACGCTTCCAAAATGACTGCACAAGCCTGTCTAATAAGTTATGACATGAAAGAACATGGAGTTTATCATTGTCTACATCTATAGCAGGTAGGTACTTCAAAGGCGTAAGATTCTAAAAATGTGCTGGAGTTAAAGCTAGTGGCTCCGAGGGGTCACTGGGCAGCATACGACATAAAGGACGGCTGTTTATAACGCAATCGATTTGTGCGAGTACATTGTTTAATTCTTCAAAAACTAAAATCTGATCTCCGATTATACGATATAGATGATTCTTTAGACTTTTAATATTAGTCTCCCAATTTCCCCCAAAATGACTTGCGGCGAGGACGTATAGCGACCACTTTAGCGGTTCTCAGCTAAGATGTGAGCGAACACCGAATTATAATATTTAGAGGTTAAAAACTCGTGTAACTCTGATAAAATACCTTTTACTCCTACATAGTTTGTGCCGTTATCTGAGTACACTCTACTCGTACTTATAGGGCCGCGGCGAGGAAGAAACCTTTTAAATGCACCCATGAAGCTAGCCATGCTTAGATCACCGGCGAGCTTTATGTGCACAGCGTGAGTAGTCAAACATACGAAAATACAAACATAGGCCTTCGTGGACCCCCCCCCGAACAGGTTCCCGCCTTGTCGTGGCGGGGGGCTTAGTAGCCGTGGCTTGGTCTCCCACAGTGAACAAAGAGGAACCCACGTGGCTGGCCCGAGGTGAAGGGCCGGCCTGAGGTGGCCACTCCGAGTGGGCTTGAGGAGCCCACTTCGGATGTGTGCTGGTGGACTGCAGCGAGTGGGGACTCGCGCACCCTCTACCGCTGCAGCCGAGGTGGAGTCGCGGAGGAAGAGGAGTGTTGGTATGGCGATGCGCCACTCGCCCTATCCTTCGCGACTCAAACGGGGCCGCACCGTTGATGCGGTGGTGGTGGGGCTGCGGGGGGAGAGGATTGTCGGTATTGCGAGGCGCCGCTCTCCCTACCCTCCGCAGCCGAATCTTGGTTGGCGGCGGAGCCATAGACCAGATCCGCCGCTGGGGTCGGGAAGGCTAGTACTTCTAAGTGCTCGTTTTTCCTGGCCCCATGGCCTTTGTGCATCGGACGCGGGGGCGTCTGTTGCACAGACGTAATTGGAGGCCGTGGAGGAAGGCGCGCCATGTGTTCTGGTGCGCCTTACCTGGGAAGGAGAACGGGGAGGAATTTTCCTCTCCCGAGGAGGTGCTGCCATGGGGCGGCAGGCGCTAGTAGGGCCGCGGATGTGTGACCTTACACCACTACCTTACCTTACACCAGTAAGCGCTAAGCGTAACCTTAAACGGGCCAGCGAAGTCTAAACCAGTGTGCATAAGAGGCTTTACGGACTGTGTTATACGACAAGACCTATGGTCCGCCATTTCCGGGAATGACGGCCTAGGACGAACTGGAAATCAAGCGTAGGTACATCTGCTCACCCGATTGCGAATAAAGTGGCGAGCAGACATTTCGACGCAAAATAGAGATCAACAATTCAGGGCCAGCGTGACAATTCAATTTGTGGTGATAATCAACTAATAAATTTAAAATATGATCCTTACGCGGTAAAACAAAAGGGTGTCGTTGATTGAAACTTAAATGCTAGTTATATAAACGATCACCCACTCTAATAAGGCTTTGAAAAAGTGCGACTCGACTACAAACCTTGACCTTGCCTGATTGCAACTCGGTGAAGTGCAAACGTTGAAGTTAACAAAATATTAATAATTCTGCATAGCTATAGTCGGCTGCAGTGATATAAGGACAGAGCCGCAAAGCTTTACAAACCGGTGAACATAAATTACGCTACGCAATACAAAACTACGTACAAACAATTGTACTACAAAACACGTTACGTATACGACGTACAATAAATATTGCACAATCACTTCCAACGCTGCAAAGGCTTTATGTTGTTACGACAAAAAATGGTTTAAATTTCACACAACATCAGCGTACATTGCGTAACTAAAGCACTTATACATTTTACATAAAACATTAATAAGCTAAATACTAATTTGTAATACTGCTGGAGATAAGCTAATATTCAAACCACAATAAAACAAAACGTGAATCCAAGCGACGGAGGATTTGGAATAAAAGTGCTGGTGGCTTATTACTCGCGAAGTTACCTAACTTCTTTCGATAAAGCGGATTGGTCCGCTTGCAGCTTAACTTCCCTCTCGCAAATATTTTATTTCGCTGCGCCAAGCAATATTTACCTCAGCAGTTCGAACCCGTCGCTCCCAAGGTGGAACACCTTCTGCTGCAGCAGCTCGGCGTCGTCGTGTGCCATGGCCGGGACCTCTGTGTATATAAACCTAACTCCAGGGTCAACCTTTTTCGGCGTTCCCTTCGGCTACGGTGAAACTACTACAGGTTCTGTTTCTACTCCAGTACAAAGAAACTAACATTTTGCCTTCCAACTCCTCGCATGGATGTATTGGACATCGTGCTCTCTAGGAACGTCAACTAACCGATAGTGGTAGAGGTGCTGTACTACCTGAGTACACAGCACCTCCTGATTCTGATTACCCTTGGCCTCAAGGCGGTGACTACGCCGCCCAGAGCATTCAAGACACGAGTTGACTGGAAGCTCTACCATCAACACCTGCAGGAGAGACCTCCAGTCCATACACCCATAAGCACAGCGGACGACGTAGAGACCGCTGCAAAAAGAATAACCAAGTCTATCCAGGAGGCCCTCCACGCGGCCTCTACGATCGTCACGATAACAGCAAAGAGAGACGATCTGCCGCGTGAGATATGCGTGCTGATAAAACGCAAAAGAGCGTTGAGGAAGCTCTGGGCGCGTACTCGCTGCCCAAGAATAATGACACAGCTTAACACCTTAACGGATGAACTGTCGGTTGCAGTCCAGGCCCACCGAGGAGAGACCTGGGAGCGGCGCATATGGAAAGCGGAAGAGCAGGATGCGTCGCTCTACAAACTGAACCGACAGTTAACTAAAACTAGACCTCCCGTTTGCCCAACAACACGGGCGAACGTCGCTACGATGTCAAGGGTAGAGCGGATATCCTAGTAGAGCACTTCGAGGAGCAATGCAATTATGCCGAACTCAGTAAGTGCGGAGTTCATGGAGCTTTATGCCCGGAAGGAGAGTCGCGTACAGGAGTTCATGTCGTCGCCCGCGCCACCGCTTCCCAGGAGAGTGGTTCACCTCCCACGCTGAACTGCGAAGGACAGTTACCCACCTGCAACTGATGAAGGCTCCGGGGTACGACGGGATTACCAATGCTGCACTCCGACAGCTGCCCAATAGAGTCCTAGTAGAGCTTGGTCGACTCTACAATGGGATATTGCGAACATCTCACTTTCCGGAGGACTGGAAGAAAGGCAAAGTCATCGTCTTGCCGAAACCCGGTAAGAACAGGCGTAGAGCTGCCAGCTACAGGCCGATCACGCTGCTACCGCACATAGCTAAACTGCTAGAAAGATTGTTGCTGAGACGCCTCCGTCCGTGCATTCAACTTCGGGCGGAATCAGAATCAGAAATTATTTATTTGCCTACTTGTGTATTTACATTTGCGTCCTCACGCCCGGTGAAGCGTGCGAGGGTGAGTCAGCTAACTTATGTCCTAGGTGGATCTGTGTTTGCTGTGTTTTGCTTATTCATAATAAAGTTTATACAATAAAATTATTATGTATTTCATTTGTTTTTGTGTACTTATTTGCTAGCCTTAATTACCTTATACTAAGAGGGCGCGGGGCTCCCGTGTTATCGGTGGGCCATCGCTTGTAATTTTTCTTTTTGGGATCATATACAATTTCACCTATTCTATGACTGGTCCTGAGGGGATTGAATTCTCCGTGCGCCAGGTAGGCGTCACCGGGGGATTCTAGGACTTCTATTTCCAGCTGGGCAATGTTGTCCAACATCTTCTGATTTATGTCCTCGGCACGTAGGTGCGAGGCTTCTATGTCAGCCATCTCCCATAGCGCCTCTGTGGATATTTTTCGGTAGTTGGGCAGCACTCTTGAGTGCCATTCTGTATTGTCTTTCGATTTTACTCAGGTTCGTCGCGCAGGCCTGTATTATGGCCAGTTTGGTTTCTAGATCTGTTTTTGCGTAGTATCCAATTATCGGGCCAAGGGCTCCTCTGACCCGTTTCAGTTTCTTCACTAGCTTTTCGGTGTGTTGATTCATTCTCATGCGTTTATCGAAGACCACGCCGAGGTATTTGATCTGGTTTTGGTGTGGTAGCATCTGTTGTTTTAATTTTACCACTGGGCGGTATTTACTTTTCTTTGAGAACATAATGCACTCGGTTTTCTCTATGTTGCATTTGAGCCCCCATCTCGTATAGTAGTTAATAATGGTTTCTATTGCCCATTCCGATTGCATGGTTGCATGGTCTGGGTTTGTAGGTCTGTTGAGAATGCAGAGGTCATCCGCGTACTGTGAGAGTTTGAGCCCCTGAATTCCGTCATGTATGTCCCAGATGTCATGGACATGGAGGTTGAAAATGACCGGTCCCAGGATCGATCCTTGAGGCACGCCATGGAGTATAGGTTTCTCCTCTGTTTCAGTTGTTCTGAACCTGTCTTTCAGTTGTCTGCCTTTTTTTTTTTAACATGGGGAAATGCCTACGCATACCCGCCTCGCGGGGGCAAGGACGGGTTATGTCGGACTCGCACCGACTAAAACCCCATGGTGTTCCACCTTCGTCGCATATTGGCAGGGCTACGGGAACGCTTTCGCACACATCCGCGGCCCCACCAGCGACTGCCGCCCCATGGCAGCACCTCATCGGGAGAGGAATATTCCTCCCCGTTCTCCTTCCCAAGTAAAGCGCACCAGAACACATGGCACGACTTCCTCCACGGCCTCCAATTGCATCTGCGCAACAGACGCCCCCGCGTCCGATGCGCGAAGGCCATGGGGCCAGGAAAAACGAGCACTTAGAAATACTAGTCTTCCCGACCCCAGCGGCGGATCTGGTCTATGGCTCCGCCGCCAACCAAGATTCGGCTGCGAACGAGGATAGGGAGAGCGGCGCCTCGCAATACCGACAATCCTCTTCCCCCGCAGCCCCATCACCACCGCATCAACGGTGCGGCCCCGTTTGAGTCGCGGAGGATAGGGCGAGTGGCGCATCGCCATACCAACACTCCTCTTCCTCCGCGACTCCACCTCGGCTGCAGCGGTAGGTGGGGAGGACACACCTCTCACCGCAGTCCACCAACACACATCCGAAGTGGGCTTCCCAAGCCCACTCGGAGTGGCCACCTCGGGCCGGCCCTCCACCTCGGACCAGCCATATGGGTTCCTCTTTGTTTCGCCGTGGGTGACCAAGCCACGGCTTCTAAGCCCCCCCGCCACGACAAGGCGGGAACCCGTTCGGGGGGGTCAGTTGTCTGCCTGCAAGGTAGTTTTCTATAATTTTTGTGATGTTAGTGGGTACGTCTTTGTCTTGTTTCTTTTTGATCAAGCCTTTGTGGTTAATCGAGTCAAAGGCTTTCGAGAGATCTGTTGATATCATGGAGACGCTGTCGCCGTTGGCCAGGGCATCTGTGATTATTTTACCGGTGCGAAGGATCTGGGTCGCTGTGCCTCTGGCCCTTGTGAAACCGTGTTGGAACGGTGGTTGCAGCCGGTCCACCGTGGCGGTGAGTCGTCTCAGGATCGGTCGCTCGCACAGTTTGCCCATTATGTAGAGCAGTGTAATCGGGCAGTACGATAGTGCCTGGCGATGATCTTTGCCAGCTTTGTGCAGGAAGATGCACACGCCGGTTTTCCATCTCTTAGGGAAGTAGCCTGTGGACAATATAAAGTTAGCGAGAGGCACAAATGCCTCGGTGAAGACTTCTCCCCCGAGTTTGAGGGCGTCTGCCTTGATTCCATCTGGTCCGGGAGCCTTTTTGTTCTTGAACCTGCTCAGTGCTAATTTGACTTCGTGTTTTGATGTTGGGTCGAGTGGCTGGAACGGAGTCGTTTTCTCTGTGCCCTCGTCTTCCATCGCAATTACTGTCTCTTTTACTATTGCTGCCTCAGTCAGTGAGTCGATCGTCTCTTTTTCCGTTTTGCAGCCCGTTATGTTTGGTAGTTTCATGATTGGTTTCTTCATGTTGCGTTGGATGCGCCAAATTTGCGACCTATTGTCATTCGGATCCTGGATCTTATCCAGCCAGCCCTTCTCGGTATATTCTCTCAGTGCTTGGTCTGCTTCTTTTTTGGCTTTGTTGTAGAGGGCACGTGCCTCTCGTTGTAGGTTGGGGCTGCAGTGCCTTGTCTGCCATTTAATTTTTTTCAGCTTGTTTCCGATGTCTATCTTTTCCTTTATTTCCGGTGATAGATGTTCTCGTCTCGTTGTTGTTCTGAAAGGTGCGTGTTCGTCGAGGGCTGCTGTAATGGATTTCTCCATGGTTTCGACGCATCTTTCGCAGTCTTCCTCCGTAATTATTTCCCTGTGTAGGTAGCGGAAGCCTTCCCACATGGTTTGTTGGTATGCTTCCATCGCCCCCTCGTCCTCGCATATCCTCCTTGTGTTGCGAGATTTGTTTTCCTCTATGTTGTGTTCGATTTTTACAGTGAGTAGCCATGGTAGATGGTCTGATCCGACGCTTTCTAACTGCTTGGCTTGTGCCTCGATCTGTTGGTGTGTTATTACGGCTATGTCCAGGGTTGCGCTGCCTTGGTTGGCCAGCCTTGACGGCGCACCGGCGTTTTTTTAGCGAGCAGATTCCGTCGTTTATTGCTTTCCTGATTACAATGCCTAGGCCTGCGTCTCTTCTTTGGTTCAGGGCGCGCATCTGTAGATTCAGATCTCCTATTATGATCGTTGGTTCTTCTGCCAAGGTTCTTGGTGTTGATTTGGGATTTGAAAGTAGGTCCCTTTTATTTTTATGTACTGTCCGGTCGCGTTGTCCGTGAACAGTTTGATGCCCACGCCTTCAATTTTTCTTTTCTCCTCTTCCCACCCCGGTGTGACCTCTTTTTCGGTCCATCTTAGCCCCCTTTGTATGTACATGGCCGTGGTACACCCACTTAGGTTTTAAGCGAGTGTGTGATTTTATCGTATCCTTTCATGTTAAACTTCTCCTTGTCGAAGTCGATTTTGCATTCGTTTATCACTATTATGGCTGGCCTGTATTTTTCTGCCAGCTTTTTTACTTCAATGAATTTATTTCTCAGTCCTTGTGCATTTAGGTGTAGGATTTTAAGGTTCCGTATTCTTTTTTGGTCGTGATTAGCCATTGGTCTGTCGTTGTGTGTTGTTCATGGTTTCTATGAGCTTCATTAGTAGTTGTTCCGTTCGCTCCAGTCTTAGGTGGAGGCTTTCTATGGTTGTTTCGTTCATCGGTGGTAACATTGCCTGCTCCCCCTGTGATAGTGTCGGCTCCTTCTGTGGCAAGACGGGGAATTGTCATTTGCTTGAGACGTCTGCATATCTGACTCCAGGTCTGACTGTCGCACGTTTGATTCTCTCTTCTTGTTTACTCTGTTTGGCTTTCCCTTGTTCCATTTGTTTGGATATCATTTTTTGGAATATTGGGCAGGTAGCGTTGTTCGCGCTGTGTCCTTCTTTCTTACAGTTTTTGCGGACCATAGTCGTAGTGCCCTCGGGTGTATTGATTTTGATCTGTGATTCTTCTTGTCTGCCGTAGCAAGACTGTTTCGAGTGGTCAAATGCATAGCATTTCTTGCATTGCACTATGTGTCTCGGGTTTTCTCTGAATGGTTCTACCTTTATGGAAGGGGCGCAGAAGAACTTCCTGTCATCGGTTTTGAATGCTTCCTGGACGCTCTTTTGTTTATATTTATTTTCAAAAATCAAGAGGTGTATTTTACCTGCATTTCCTAGCGATTTTATTGATATCGGTTTAATGCCAATGCATTCCGCTAACTCTTCTGCGATTATGTCAGTGTCCTCACTGTATGTTTCATTTTTCAGCACCACTTTTGTCGCCGGTTGTCTGTCAGCTTTCGGTTTTGGTGCTATTATTCTTGATGGTTCGCACGCTAGGATTTTCGTGAGAATGTCTTCCCGGGCTGCTGAGCTCCCCGGTTTGATTTTTATTTGTCCGTTCGTCACTCTAAGCGTTGAATTATTTGTTGATGTCGCCTCTTATAAATCTGAGGGCGCGTTGGTCTTTCATTATTTTTTCATCCCTAATTATTATATCAGGGATATGTGTGTTTTTCTGTGCGGGCGTCACGAACTTATCTGTTCCGGTGCGTTGTCTTTTTATTCCTCTATTTTCGTTTTGTAGCGTTTCAAATCTGTTTGCTAACGGTATATTATAGATTATTTCCGAGTTGGCCTCGGTTTGCCCGCCCGCGCGCTGGGTGTTACATGTGGCGGCCAAACTCTGGGTTGTTTCGGTCGCGCAGGTACGCGCCGTGGTCGTGTGGCTTTGGCGATGGTGTCGTTTCTTTTGTTCACTAGCGTAGACGCTCGCACGCTGTGTCGTTCCCCTGAGGTGAGGCAGGGGGCGGTCCGGGCGGCGAGCGGCTTGGATATGCCGTTCGTCGGCTCTAACCTCGTTCGTTGCACGTGCAATGGCTCTTGCAAGCCAACGCCCTGGTATGTATTTAGTGCGCAAAGTTCGACGGTATTATTTATCGTTCTGACCTTACGATTTCTTTTTTTCTAGCCTCTTTGGGTGGTTAGAGACGGGCTTGAATCCTCTGCCGTGGTTTTTATAAGTGCGCATTGATTTTTGCCGCACTTACAGATGAACTATTCCTCCGATGTAAATGCGTCTATCGGTAGGGTGATCAATTCTCTCTTTGTTTTACAGTCCACGCACGCACGAAAGTTGCTTACTCCGGTTTTTAGCAAGGCTGTGTATATTGTTTTGGTAGTATCGATTTTTAATGTTTCTTTTTCGAATTTGGGCACTATACTTGTGGCCGCCTTTATGAGAAAGCTTTCCATGCATACCTTACATTGGATTTTCCTCGTGTTCATTTGATTGGTACCCCACAGGGGGACGTCCGTTTGGAAGTATTGTTCGCATTCCCAGCACTGTATTATATTTTTATTGAACTCATTGAGGTCCATTTTCACTTTGTCTTTCACTTGTTTACTGTCCGTGTCTAGACTAAGTAGATCCGTGTCCATATCATTAGAGTTGTGTGAACTTTCACTGTTGTTTTTCGAGAGCATGTTTCCTATTACTCTTGATTCACTAATTCATTATTGGGTCATACATCATAGTTGGGTGGGTTGGTATTATATGATCACTGTTGGGTGTTGTCTTCTGGTGAATCCCAGGGGTGCTCCCCCCGGGGTCCTCACAGTTCATGATTTTTCACTTTCTATTCACTTCAAGTCTCGTTCCAATGTGGATTGTTTTAAGAACCGCACAAAATTTCAAGATACCACACGCAGTGCGTGGGTCGTGCGCGGCTCGGCTCTCGGGAGCTTTCCGCTGCGCGCGTCCGTTCGCTACGGCGGTCCGCGCGAGTCTAAAACTTCGGGCAGAGCAGCACGGATTTAGGAGGGATCACTCTACAGCTACACAGCTGACCAGAGTGCTGCACCTGCTTGCGGCAGAATATAACCGCAGCCGCATATCGTTGGGCGTCTTCCTAGACATAAAGAAGCCGTTCGACAGGGTGTGGCATTCTGGATTACTCTACAAACTGAAAGAACAGACCAGTTTCCTTCCTGCTATGTTGCGGCTAGTGGCATCATTCCTGGCAGACAGGAAGTTCTACGTCTGCGTAGAGGACGCCGAGTCCGCAACAAGATCCATTAGAGCCGGCGTTCCACAGGGCAGCTGTTTGTCTCCAGTCCTGTACGACTCTCCAGGCTTCTACCAACGACATCCCGACACTGGCAGGACAACCGCGTGAGTGGGAGGACGACGTGGAGCTGGCGTTATATGCCGACGATAGCGCCTATTTCACCTCGTCCAGAAGAGCCCACATCGCCACTGCCAGGATGCAACGTCTGCTGGACCTGTTGCCACCATGGCTGGATGAGTAGAGGATGGTCGTCAACGCTGCTAAGACGACCGCTCTGCTCACTCGCCGCCTAAGAAACTTGCCACCACCACTGACACTTAGAGGCCAGAAGATTGCGTACGAGAAGGCCGTGACCTATCTTGGGTGCCGGATTGACAGGACGCTGCGCATGACTACGCACGTCGACTTCGTCGTCCGCAAAGCCAGATGTGCGCGGGCGATGCTCCGTCCAGTCCTGGTATCCCCAAGCTGCTGATCAAGACCAAGATTAGGATTTAAAAATTTACATGAAACCAATTATCTCTATAACACTTCTGAGTGATCCTCTGAGGCGGCGACCTAGCAGAATCAAGCACTACGAACCAACGTCGGAGCAGGTCGCTACGTCCGGAATGATGTCATAGCGGCCAACGTGAACGTCGAGACCAAGAAGTTGTGGTCCGGTTGGCGCGCGGCTTGTTCAACCGTGCAGACAACGGGCCACACCCACACCTTAATACCCAAGTAACATTTTTCCGAGCCTAGGTTGTAAAAAATGCCTTTAGGGTTTAAAAAAGTTTTAAAAAGGTTAATGCTTTGCTATCTGGTTATATCAAGTACTTGTGAATGATTATTAAGCCCTAACACTAATTGTTTATTATTACAACCTTAAAGCTGCTGACAAGAGTTTAAATTAACGTTATTTTGACTTGTGTTTCAAGAGCATATAGTCCTAGGATCATAAAGTTGTTATTTACTCCTGATTAAGTTCTAAAAAGGCTAGCATTTTACTTAAGTAAGATCCAAAGGTAAAATTTTTAACTTTCAAATTACCATAAGGTTGTAGATTGTTGAAATCGCTTATAAGTAATTTCTAAAACCTAATTTAAACCTTTAGGCTGCATTAGAGTTGTCTATATAAACAAATTAGGACTGTGTGATAAAAACTCAAACCAGTAAGCTGTTCTTAAGAGTTGAAGGTATGACTAAAGTCCTACAAGAATATTTTAAAGACGTCCTCAGAGAATGTCAGTTGCGTTTGCGACTTCAAAGCAACGATTGTCTTGCAGGATGGACCGACACAGGATGATACAAAAAACGAAGCGGAAATGTTAAACGTAAATTGAGTAAAAATTTCTTAAGAATAACTAATACACCGGAAAGTTTCAAGTCATCATGTCATTACAGTTGATAGGTATAGTAGATTGTGACTATCAAATAAGTAACTTTTAAGTAACTTTTAAGTACAAAATAAGCTTTAGCTGGTCCCGCGGCATGTTATATCCATTATGGATTTCCTCTTGTAAAAGTGGTTGTTTGGCTGTTCGATTTTAACTAATTTTATAGATCATTGTTCCGCTCAAGGTACCCGACTTCCTAAAACTCTTTAGTGTCAACGACAAGTGACGTGTGTCTGAAATATTTGAAGAATTTGACAAAAAAGTAAAGCAGATGATGATGGTGATTTATCTGAAAATTTAGAAGACCTTGAAGCTATTACATTAGAAACTCGTGTTGATGCAACAAAGGATTAAGAATGTGGGCTTTGATATACAAAACTAAACATGTTGCCTTTTAGCAGGGATGGGAGATATAATAAGGATATAGAACGACGAGTGAATGCGGGAAATAGAGTAAATGGGGCCTTGCACTCTATTGTGAAGAGTCAAAATGTGTCGAAAAAGGCACGTATGGCAATTCACAATGCTGTGTTGGTCCCTACTTTAACGTATGGTAGTGAAAGTTGGGTGTGGCAGAAGAAGCACGAGAGTAGAATAAACGCAGTAGAAATGCGGTCGTTAAGGAGTATGTTAGGGCTGAATCTGAATGACAGGGTAAGAAATTGTGTAATAAGAGAAGAGTGTGGTTTGCAAGATGATGTTGTGACCAGGATTATGAAAGGAATGCTTCGGTGGTTTGGTCATGTGGAAAGAATGAATGAGGAAAGAGTGACAAAGAAAATTTATGGTGCAGAAGTAAATGGCAGAGTCGGAAAGGGACGTCCTAGGCGAAAATTTATCGACCAAATTGGCGATTTATTGAAAACGGGCCAAATTAGGAGTACCCTTAACCGACGAGCATGTATGCGTAGGTGTATGGATGTGAAGGAGGCAAGAGAGGTGTGTCAGGATCGTGCCAAATGGAAGTCTGTAGTCTCTGCCTACCCCTCTGGGTGACAGGCGTGATTGTTTATGTATTTATGTTATGTATGTACATGTTGCCTTAAAAGACCTTTTATACATATTGAACAAACAAACTAATCTGAAACTTCCTAAGGACCCGAGATCCTTATTGAATACTTCCAGTGGTAATATTCAAATAAAAAGTATTAAGGGCGATCAATACTGGCAATGGGCTTGATGGGCTTGAAGCATGCTATGAGAATTTTTTCATGATATTAAAGCTGACGAAGATATTTTAATTACGATAAACATCGACAATTTGAACCTTAAAGATTATTGGTATTTATTATGGAAAAGGAAAACCACTAGACCTCAACGAATTCTGTCACCATTAGTTGATGAATTGAACACAATTTTAAAGCAAGGCATTAAAATTAGTGATTATACTATAGCGGTAACATTAAATGTTTTTTATGATTCCCCAGCAAGGTCATACATCAAAAGTAGGAGTGATCATTTTGAAATGAAATTAGCTTGTTTTATTTGGTAAATTTTCTACAATAATCACATGTAATAAATGTTATTAAAACCCCTCAGTAAAAGAAAGTAAAAGCTGTAAAAGTCGGTGCAATTTTTTTTTAGTTTCCTGGTTTCGGAAAGCTTACCTTATAAACCTATACCTGTTGAAAATATTTTCAAATGCTATTAGGGTGTTGTATGCAATGCATTCTATATCAGGTTTCAAACCGTAGGTTAGTATAATTACTTATTTTTTTACAGGAGTAACGAATCTCAATTCTCAACATGGCTGTCATAAATGCTCTATAGAGGAAGAGTATACACCCGTGTCACACACTAATTACTATCCGAACAAAATCTTCCCGAATAGGACTGACTTGCAATAAATACGATGAATATCATATGATGAAATCATCACGAGATACATTTCCCTCTTTTGAAACTTCCGATCAACATGATTGACGCCTTTCCAGTAGCAGAATCGTTACATTTGATAGCCATAGTAAAAAGACTTCTCACTAGTTGGCGTGATGGATATTTCAAAAATAAGTCGTTTAAATGGCCTAGTAAAACAAACAAAGAATTATCTTTAAAAATGCAATTCCTCAAATTGCCTAAAGAGCTACACAGAAAAATAAGAGGATTGGATTGCTTATCATTTTGGAAATCATTGGAATACAGAATTTTTGATTATATTACTGGATTGTTGTACTAAAAGGGGTGATACGAGATGACGTGTATGATCATTTTCTGATTTTGTTTTGGGCAGTTACAATTTATTCGACAGATCATTATCATGCTTATGTAGTTTCAATACAATCAATAGCCTACTCATTTTAGTCAAACGCAAAGGGCTTATTACCGCTACGAATGTTATGTTTCGTAGCGGTAATAAGCCCTTAGCTCAAATAGCCATCTGGCTAATAGAGATTCAAAAATCTCAGTATGATGTGCAAAAAGATGTGAAAAGTGATGTAGGTTTATCCACAGTTAAAATTCATCAGCAATTCCGATCTTAGTCATGTGATCAACGATAATAATTCAAAGCCTATTTTAATGCTAATATTAGAGAATGTTTGTTTTGAAGGAAAGTAATAAAATTGTTGGATACTTACAAAGAATAATCGCGTCGTTCGAGTAATTGCATTTTGTAAACTTGACAAAGAATTTATTTTTAGTGGAGAGGAGATGAAATTCGGATTCGAAACTCGGATTTTTTTAGAAAACAAATTAATTAATCTGAACTAAACGTTTACTATGTCGATATATCTACTGTGCATTCAAATTATTTAATGTCTTCAGAATCTACTTTTGAGTTGTCAGACATAAAATGCAAACTTGTCGGGGTTTCATACAATTCTATTGTGTTTATTATATACGTTAAATTTATAAAAATAGAGTCATTTAAAAGTTTAAATCTTTTTATTCATTAATATATTAAAACCTACAATCAGTTCTTTTAGAACTGAAATTAAATCAAAATTGACTTAAAGAATAATAGAGAGGATGACGTTTAAATTAGATTTTTTCTAACAATACAAGTCAACATTTTCATTATATTTGAAACAAGATAGAATAATATTATTATAAAACTTCAACAAACAGTCAGTTCTTTTTATTTTTTTTTTTATTAGTTATACTCTAGTAAGTACTATATAAGTGTTATTATTATAGAATAATGGAGAGAATGCCACGTAAGCATTCATAAGAATTTCTCAACGCAAAAATTAGATTTTTTCTAACATTTATAATTACAAAATCAACTTTTATGACTATAAATTCACTATTCTATTAATGACTACTAATAATATGAATATGCTGATGAAATTCGGTGAAGTTTATTATTTAACATTATTTCATGATATTCTAGTGAACGAAGATTGGTTCATTGCTATGCAACACTGTTTGAGGGCTGTTGAACTTCAAGTTCATCTGCAGTTGGCTCTGTGGCGTCATTTTGTGATTCAACATTGGACCTTTTTACGATTTTAGACGTACTTACTGAAACGGGTTTTAAGGTCGCCTTGAAACGTTGTTTAGAATTTTTTATTATTGCTTTTATGCAATTATCATTATCTAGCTGACCTACAGTACTGTCAGCATTTTATATTACAGAGAATCTGATGAATATGCGTAAAAATTTGTATGCAATCTTTTCATTTTTGTCCACAGAGTTGCCACTCCAAGATATCTATTATCTTGTAGCAAATATTGGGCCCTTTGGCTCTTAATCCGGGAGAGCATAATGTTGACATGATTTTAAAATATTTGCTACGGAATTCCAGATTCTTTAATTTATCCTCCAGCTCAAAAAGCTGCTCCACTATTTTGAGTGGAGGAAAACGTTCTTCCAAGGAGTTCTATTGATTGGTAACTTTTACAGTGGCATTATAGTCAGCCATTTTACATCATAATTCGTTTAATAGAACTTCATGCTTCGCAAGCTGCTGCATTATTTTTTTCTGATTGCTCCGCATATCTTGCAGTATTTCTGTTATTTTACCTTGGTTTTCAACCACTTCGTTAGCATTTGATCAAAATGATCATATAAAAACAGTTATTATCACACAGTGACTTCGCGCCATCCCCGCGTGGACAATTAATTTGTAGGTGTAGATTAATATTTTATCGCCTTCCATGTAATTTCTAATTAAAAACCAAAATCAATGAATCATTCAATTGATTCAGTACTTACTGGTATGTAGTTTGTTTCTTTTTTTTAAAGGGGTAAGGGATGATATATTTCACAAGAACTCCTACAAAACACTAAAAATAACAAAACCAAAATTCTAACTTACTTTCATTCGAAGAACAGCCTGTAGTAGTTCGCACACTTTTGTAACCATCGATCGAACGCAAGTCGAGTCCAAAACTTGAAAGCAATTAATTGTGCTCAGAGGTTATTTTTGCGACTGGTAAGTCTTGAACTACTCCTGGCGATAACCTTTAAGTTGTGAAAACAGCTTTATCGTTTTAAGTAGGTCCGCGAGATCACCTTTAGCTCTTATTTTGGCAAACATTGAGAGCCTTCAGCTTTTGCAGTTTTAAAAGAGTTAATTTTAATTCCTTAGAGTAATTTCCTCACGTCAGCCATATTTTTTCACGAAAATTAAAAAAATGTAATAAAAAAATCAATTTTTAGTAGATTAAGGAGCGCGTGCGTTTTTGCCTATTCACTATTTAAAATGTATGCTTTTTATTAAAATAGAAGTTTTATTTATAATGCTACTTTACACCAACTTCCGCATTTTATGTTTCTTATTTCATTAAAATATCTCCAAAAATTGTAACTTTCGGAAGGCCCGTGTATTATATAGCACTATTATCTTGAAGTATCACGATAAAGTGCCAGTCGCACTAAATTTGTCCTGAAAACAAGAAGTTAACTGCATAATATTTATATGACTACCATTTATCTCGCCATTTTGAAACTTGGTACAATGACAGAGAATGGCGACATTTAAATCCACGATTAGAGTTTTGTGTAAAAATATTTTACTTACACAGAAACATACTAAGAGCAGGACTCCTTGAGAAGCATTTATTCAAAACCATCAAAAAGCTTATAGGTTGTCAAAGAGTTACAGCCAAGATTACTTTAGAACTTAGAAGCTACTTTGCAAGGTTGTATTAACGTTAAATTAAGGTTATGAAGGTTATATTTGGGTTCTGTGTAAGTAGTTAGATAGGTTCTGGATTTGAGCTGTAGGTGTTGCTATAGCTCTCAGAAAGGTTATAAAACGTGGGCCCTTTTTGCACACAGGAGGTTAATATAAGGTTATTATAACGTCATTGAGTCTGTTAAGACTTACGAGTGGATTTCCATATAAAGGTTCTAGAACTTTTTCAAAACCTTTCTAAAACCTAAAATGTTACTTGGGTAACTTTGTGCCGCTACACACTCGCGCTTCGGACGGGCGACCTTATCCAAGAGAACTCCTCTCTACATAGATTAGAGAGTTGAGTAAAATCCACAATGCCTCAGAAAGGCCAACTTAGACTTGAACGGATAACCTACTTTTATTTTTATAAATTAATCGACTACGGAAAATTGATAACCGACTACGGAAAAATTACCGTCAATCCACTCATGCCTAGATAAGGCTACCAGGACCGGCCCATAGTAGTGGGCCGTGAGGACAATTCGGGCGATGGGGCACACCCCGAGGCCCGAGACCTGCAGGGAAGACCTGCTGCATAAGAAGCCCTCGCAGAATTCGTTGAGTCGCGTGGACCCGGTCACGTCCGTCGGTCGTCGGCTCCCGCCTAGGAGAGAGTAAGTCGCGTCGCGTCACTTAGCAGCGGGTGAACGTGTCGTGTTGAAGCGAACTTGGCTTCACGTCGAGATTAGTCTCCGGGAAGCTTATCGAGATCGCCCCTGACTCCTCCTGGGATGATATAACCTTGCCGCTCCCTTAACCTATATGCTGGGAAGCGAGCTCCGCAGATCGCTGTGCTGCTGTCAGGAGAGCGACCACTTGTCGGTGACATCGGACCTTCGTCGAGATACGACTCCGTGGGACCTTGAAGTCGCTGACCTTTCGGCAGATCCCTTCCCAGAGACGAGAGATACGGCACGAATGCCGAGATGGCCTTAATATAAAACTAGGAGGGAGCTCCTTAGGCCCGGAGTGCTGCTATCAGGAGCGCACACCTGTCCGTGGAAATGGCTCCAGGCCCGTCTACGCCGAGTCTTCGTGGGGCTTTGAGAACGCTGACCCTTCGGCGGATCCATAATAGGAGCGCGGAATACGTCAAACTAGATTGCCAACAATGCCGTTCCTGAACGGCCCAAGACCACAACCCAAGACCCAAGGCACACTGGAGTGTGCTGTGAGGATTACCCGAATAGTGGGGAATGCCCGGAGGCCCAAAACCTGCTGGGCAGAAAGCCCATGCAGATGACAGCCATTATCATCATCATTCAATTCGTTCGGGACCAGCTACAGTTTCCAGTTATAAATCATGAAAGAAAACGAAATTAGGAAAAGTAAAGTGATAGTTGTGAAAGTTCGGTATCACATTTCTAAGGGGCATTAACTTAAAAGTAGGGAAGTAAGAAGATATACAGTCCGCTAAGTACATGACTGACGTCTGGACCGTGATAATTCTTTGTGGCCTTAGTCGTCAACCACTTTCTTTTGAGAGAGCGGTTAAGGTTCTAAGTCAAACATCTTATTAGGGGTCGCGGCCCCCGCGTTGCTTCCTGGACCCAACGAAGTGAGGTATAGAAAAGGGTTCCAGTAATTGGTTGAGGCTATGACGGGCGTGAGATGAAGAGCAAGACCTTCCTTTTCAATGGTTGTGTTAAGTCACCAAGTAGTGAAAGTTAAAAAAATCCCCCTCTCTTCTCTAACCCCTCGATTCCGCGAACTTTTCGGTGTCTTCAAGGTAAGAACGAATAGGTTAAAGTTAAGCTAAGACAATGCAAAACCACTGGCTTGTTATTAGAAAAATACAATGGTTTAGGTAAGGTAGATATGATTTTTTGTCTTGGCTATTATTTCCTGTGCATTATGCTGGGGCCGCATCTGCGTTTATTGCCACAAAGCGACACGATATACGCAGATGTGACCGGCTATTATCGGCTCCCAATCCCTCGCTGAGCATCCACGACTAAGTGACTCCACTCCTGAGCGTAGGTGCTCAGGCTGCCCCGCGTATTCTGGGGGGGGGGGGGCGAAATTCCGCTCAAGAAAACAACTGCTCGGGGCAAGCTGAGCAACAAGACCAAGGCGACCCCTGCCACTCTATCCGTGAATTTCTGCAATATCAGAGGACTTCACTCTAACCTACACGCCGTCCACTACCATCTCGAGACGGCGAGACCGGCTCTGCCCTTCTGACCAAGACGCAGGTGTCCTCTCCGGCTAATGCTTCGTATCTCTCCTACCCGAGGTACAAACACTTCTTTGTGCCTCGGGCTGGAGTTTGCGTATACGTCTGAGAGGACACCTGTTCTCGACGCCTCGACAGTCTTGAAGGTTTGGACCTGTCCATCTTTTGGCTACGTGTAGACAGCGACAACAATCCGAATGTCTACGGGTGCCTCTGTAGGTCCCATAGCAGTAATGCCGAAACAGACCGACTCTTCGACCACGTCCAAATGGCTACAGACTCGTTGCTACAGCAGACCCCTCCGCAGAGATCGTGATCCTCGGCGATTTTAACGCCTACCACGCCGAATGGCCTGGTTCACGTTTAATCGATCATGCGGGGAGATCTGTTTATGATTTAGCCTTGTCATAATGTATGCTGACGCAACTGGTTACTTCGCCTACGCGGATTTCAGATGTGAAGGATCATGCACCTTCCCTGCTGGACTTTCTGCTGACCTCTCATCCGGACGGATGTCAGATTTCCGTCGACGCCCCTATAGGCTCCTCGGACCATTGTCTTGTCCGAAGTGTGGTGCCTCACTCACGCTGAAATCGCAGTTGCATTCTGCGGGCTGCCGCCGTGTTTGGCACTAAAGGTCAGCCATCCTGTGAAATAGACAGACACATCAACGTTACGGGATGTAAACACAAGCGCTCTAAAAAAAGTATAATTCCGCCTCCGGGTCCTTCAAAAGAGTCATTGCCAAGGCAAAGTCTGAGCACATCGGCAGAATTGGCGGAAAGCTAGTTCGCCTTCCTTCCTGTCCATTCTAGTCTCTCGCCAAGGCTGTCCAGGCTTTCGTCCACCCGACCCCTAAAAAAGGCGACCGCTTAGACCCGTCCAACTACAGGCCTATCGCCATCAACTCCTTGTTCTCCAAAACATTAGAGTCCAGAGGTACCTTGAGGATCACTAGCTGATTAGTGATCGCCAATACGGTTTCCGTCGTGGTCGATCAGCTGGTGATCTTCTGTCTACCTGAATCATAGATGTGCGGAGGTAGTAGAGTCCAAGGGGAGGCATTGGCCGTTAGTTTGTACATTGCGAAGGCCTTCGATCGGGTTTGGCAAGAAGCACTTCTTTCGAAGCTTCCTTCCTATGGGCTTCCCGAGAAAATGCGCAATTGGATCACCAGCTTTCTTGCAGATCTCCGATTATAAGCTTATTAATGCTGGCATTCCACTAGGTTGCGTGCTATCACAAACGCTGTTTTTTCTGCATATCAATGATATGTTGCAAACAGGTAACATTCATTGCTACGCAGATGACAGCACTGATGATGCTCTGTACACCGGCCGTGGCAATATTTCTCGGGAAAACGTCTCCGAGTACCGGGACAAACTTGTATCTGAAGTCGATTCTTTGCTCAACAAAGACTCGGATTGGGGGCGACTAAATCTAAGTTAACCGGTACGCTCTGACAGCGCGCGACATGTTATACTCCCGTTCGCTCGGGACCTTAATGGCGGGAAAATTTGTAAGTTAGAAAATTTTTTGCTATATTGCAAATTTTGCTATATTTTCACTTTGAGACAATATTTATGGATAAAACTTACAGGAATTCTTGTTGAATGTATAAACTATCGAATAAAATTATTTTTGGTTGCTAGAAATTGTAATAAAATACGTAAATTACCCTGTATAGCATAGTAGTAGTATATACTTCAATTTTAGTGACAAAATTACTACTATTGAATACTACACTTTTGTTTTTGGAGAAATTTATATGAAAATGTTTGGAAACATGTATATTTTTATGTTTTATATGTTTCCATTCGTTACTCATACCAAAATATTAAAAAAAAAACAATAATAATATTTTATCTGTGTGACATTTAGAACAATATTTCAAAAATATTTATGTGTGAATTTGAAATAAATACAACGTCAAGTTATTTGAAATATGTAAGAAAACTATTTTTACTTACATTTTACACTAAAAATAAATGAGAATTTGAAAAATAACACATTTATGACCCAACCACCAAAATGGGCCTTCCAGATTTTGAAGTACTTTTGGCAATTTACTTTTCACTTTTTATACCACAAATTATATATCTACGTGTTCACTATATTACAAGGAATATAAAAAAGTATAATCCTTTCGTTTTTAGTCCAGACACAAATATAAAATTCTATAAAAAAAGACGGAGCACCTTCATCAAAGCGACACGTGGAACGCCGAAAGTTCAGAGTGATTTCTTTTTTTTTTCTAAGAAACATTGCCAGGTTATGGTTTAAAATAAAGGAGCATATCTTTGTCTTTGATACTATTATCTATTGCATATTGTCTTTGGTTTTGTTTTAAAGGAAAAAATAGTTTTTTCATAAGGCAGTACTTCTGATCCGACCTGATCCAGACCCGTACCAGAGCCGACGTAAGGTAGGTTTTGTATGATCTAAAGTGCGCACCGCTTGGCTTACGGTTAAGTATGGTTTAACGCTCAGAAGATACAACTTTGCACGTCAACCACTAAAAAGAACCACTTTGTGGTATCTCCTCAGCGCCAAGGCACTCCCCTTGTTGCCTCAGCCAGTATCGGAATCATCGGCGTCGACATATTGAGTGACGTGCAGTTTCGTGGTCACTTGGAAGAGAAGGCCAAATTGGCCTCTAAAAGGCTTGGCGTGCTCAGCAGAGTAGGACAGTACTTCATGCCGGCACACCGCCTGCAACTTTAAAAGGTGCAGGTTCGGCCGCACATTGAATACTGTTCCCATCTCTGGGCTAGGGCTCCCCAGTGCCAACTGCTTCCACTTGACCGCAGCTCGAATCTTTAACAAAATCTTTAAAAAAATCGATTAACTGGCGCTGCGAAGAGATGTTGCATCTCTTTGCATTTTCTTTCGCATATACCACGGGGAGTGCTCTGAGGATTTTTCGGATTAATTCCAGCCGCCAAATTTCATGAACGAACTACGCGGAAAAGCTCCCGATAACATCCACACCATCTGGATGCTTGGCGGACCACCACTGTACGTTTCACTAGGAGTTTTCTTCCGCGTACGACCTCTCTGTGGAATAGATTACCACCGGCGATTTTTCCGGACCGATACGACCAGGGAGCTTCAAGAAAAGAGCTTACTCCTTTCTAAAGGGCCGGCAATGCACATGTAATTCCCTGGTATTGCGGTTGTTCATGGGCGGCGGTAGTCACTTATCAGGTGAACCGTATGCTTGTTTCCCCCTCTTCTATAAAAAAAAATCTCGCGGGTGTCGGTACATCAAAGAGTTTTAGCGCGTCAACATATCGCACTGGGTCAGATTATAGCGTTGTTCATTTCGGCCGTTGTTTTCGATCAGTTCAGACGCATGCAGGTGGCTGTGTAAAAGTGGAGTGGAGTGATGAAATGGTACTGGAATTACTCTTTTTAGATTTTAATGAATGCATTATGTAATTGTTAGCATACATGTAGAAGTAAAGAAATTCGTTGTCCATAGTTTAAAGTTTAAAAAGGATTTCAGCCATCTTGGATTATTGCAGTAAAGTTCACGCAAAATATCGAAGCCGCTAATATGACCATAGCTTTTATCTCGATAACTTTTTATATAGTGTTAAAACGTACAAAGTTTCGGCACGTATTAGGAGAAATTATTAAGAATGCTCGTATATGCACATAAAGGCGCTGCGCTTTATTTATTACGTCACTCCTTATAATACTTTCTGTAGTTGGATAGACAGCGTCGCCTTACTATACAATTACTTCAGCACCTGGATATTCCGACTGTCAACCTGGCACCGTCGAAAGGACATTAGCACAGCTCGAATCAGCGACTTTATCCAGCCTATATAAGGCTTCCAGGGACCATGCCTTATGACACCTAAAGTTTAGGATCTCTTAAATAAATAAACTTAAATATCATTATCATCATGGGTCATCTTGAGCATAGTCATTATGGGCTCCGTATGAAGGAAAAGTATTAGTACGTTATACGTGGTAGAGCCACGCTGCAGCTATATTATATTTTTGTAGCACGAATGGGTCGGCTCGACCGAGGAAGGACTATGCTCTCACAGAATACCAGTGTAAAATAGCAGCTTAATACTGCTGTGTTTCATATGGTGAGTGTAGAGATCCGGAGACCCTTTTTTACCGGAAACGAGACATTCCATCTTGTCCTCAGGGGTACAACGGACCCGCGTTTTGATTCTTAATCAAGAATAAATGTAGATGTCTATGGGCCACAGCATCCACTTACCATCAGGTGGAATGTCTGCTAGTTATTCTATAAAAAAAGTAGAGCGTGTGCAAAATAAATATGCGAGAAGCTCAAAGGTAGTTAAACTTTACTATTATACCCGTTGATGTATCCTACTCTATTCGTACTGAGTATGGTGGGGCGTAATAAAATAGAAATACGTCGATAGTGGAGAATACAATGTGAAACGGTTTTTAGATGTATAGTGTTGTGGTCCGATTTTAGAATTAATCATATCATAAAGTAGTTGATCATTTTATGAAATGGTGGCATGTGGTCTATGGTGCGAGGGATTTCTAACGGCTCGCCGGAGAAGCTGGAATTCGTTATGTGCATGCGAGATGATTCTTCAATAAGTTTTACCACTTTTCTTAAATAATAAAACCACCACATCCCAGCTCCATACCATCGGTGTAGCACCACTTATCGCTTCTCGCCATCTTATCGCTTATAAAAACGTTATCAATTAAGAAATAAATTGATCATAACTACGTTTAAGAATAGGTACTTTACTGTAAATATGTTGCATCTTGCATATAGTTTGAATACCCGCATTATAATGTTTAATTGATATTTGTATGTAGCTTAGTGACCCCAAAGTAAAGTAATTCCGCTATCTCCACTGTAGTCCACTCCAATAAAAAAAATTATAGTGCATGGCTACAGGAGTCACAAGTTTGAAAGGCTATAACTTTATATTTTAATTCAGGTAAGTTTTGCGTTTGGAATAAAATAAAACAAAGATTTGGTTTATTAAAAAATTTAGTAGATATATCATAAAATGTCACAATATAGCCTTGGATTTAACACGTACAAACAAACATTTATTTCAAAACAACGGTTGATAATACTTTGCAGAAGAGCACTTTCAATTCTGTTTTTTGAATTTTTTTAACTGTTTTATAGATTATCATTGTATAATTTTATGTAATAATGCTGTTCCTTTTATATTCAAAAGTAGTTTTTTTTCTGAACATAATATTTTTTAAATCTATAGAATAAAATTTATTCTTTTCAACATAGCTACATATATTTAAACTTTAACAACAGCAGTCCCAGGTCCCATTAAATCAATTCAAAATTTATTTTTCACCATTTATAGATATCAATAAAGTATTTAGATATTAATATACAGTCCATGTATGTTTCAAACCCGAGGACATGACTTTGCTGTAACAGTAAAATTTATTTAACACTTTTCGATAGTTTAAATTCTCTCCTGAAGGTATTCTGTTTATAAATATAGATGGGAACAGTCTTCATACAATATAATATATCTTTTTCCTTTTAGTCCAACATTCAATAAAACTTAGTTAAAAGTAAGAGGAAGCCTGCCAATATCATAAAATTGTATGTTTCAACTCTATTAATATTATTTGGTTCAATGCACAGCAATTTTTCAGTAAAACTAGTTTATATGTAACAACGTAATTCTAATAACAATAAAAAAACTCAAACCTTCGATTATCGCCTATATGATATAATATTGAATATTAAAACATTGATTGCAAGGCTCCCTCTGAGACATAAAAGCTTACAGAGTAGTGAGAATCGACGTCTATGTGGAAGGACTAGACTACAAACAAAAATGAATGAGTATACAATCACACAGAGAAATGCAAGCATTCTTCTTATATCAAATGGAATCTTTTTATGACGTAGACACAGTCAATATTTACATTATGAGAAGTTTTTAGAAAAGCTGCCGAATACCGAATATTAAACGAATATTCGGCCCATCTCAAGACAATGACTAATTACTGATACGATCGTATTGGAACTCTGATTATATTATTATATAGTTGTTCTTGAATTCTTTTCTCTGCAATATTATTACTATCCAAAGATTCATTTTCCAACAACAGATATCACAAATTGAATCATCAAAGATCCGCATTCAGCTTAACATAAAATAATAATTACTGACTTAATAAGGTATACTATACATACAAACAATGAATAAAAGAATTAAATAATTTGGTGAGCTAATACTTTTAGTAAGTTAAGTCCGCTAAATTAGTATTACGTAAAGCAAAAATAATTCAACAACGGATGGCTGCCAAAACAACAATTTGTTGATAAAACCAACAGCTGACAATAATTATTCCTTTGATAAAAACCTATAACATAAAATTTGTCAAAACTAAACATGTTCTCATGCTATGATACGTACTATAAATATAACCACTAGGATTTGATATCATGCGCCTATAATCAAAGACTTTTTAAGCGGTTTTATAGCAAAAAGTGATACATACATTTAAATATATATAAATTAGGAAAACTCGCCCGAGTGTATGCATGTAAGAAGCTTAATATTCTGGGGGTGTGATAGAGTGCGAAAGTTAACAAATAATAATAAAGCAACGGACGATTATTTGTGCCTCGATTATGAAAACTGCTAGGAAATTAGGAAAATAATAATAATGATAAATCTCATTAAAGCTGTAACTTTCTGTCGTTCTCAATTTCTTTGAGCAAGCGTAATTCGACGAGCTTTTAGCGGCATTTATCGCTTTTATTGAAACTAGCATAGTCATCAAATTCCCGGTCGTAAAATCGTCAATGCCAAGCTTACCGGTTTAACATTGAACAAATTAACCATTATTGGTATTAACATAATTATAATTCGATGACAAAAATTACATAAGTAACTAAAGAACAATGATAATCGACCGTCGCTTGCGGAAATACGACTAACGTGTTATAGTGCAAGTTATCGGGCGAGGCATGGGAAGAGTGAAGTTGCATTTTCTATTCAGGTTCAGGCGAATCTGGCGCGTCCAGAGCGACGACAGTAGTGGCGGCCGCACCGCGCACCTTCTTCAAATAGCTGACGCTGTCGAACTCCAGGCAACTCTGTAGATACCAGTCTAGTCATTATTACTTGCGCTGAACCTCGTCAATCAATTCTGCTAATTATGTGTTTTTTTATCAAAGTTATATTAACCATTCTTCCGAGCACGTCTTGTAATAAAGTTTAGTTATAATTTTTGAAATTTATCATCATGTGCGAACAAAGAAATAAGGTAGATTAACCGATCCGTTGACACCAATTTTCGACAACTTTTAGCAGTGGCGGCGAACAAATATTTCGTGACACGCCTGTCGTGTCAAGCGCCAAAGAAGTTGATGGCACACCCATTGTGCCATCGGCCATGTGTAAAAATAATGTTCTTTTTTATGTTTTTTTTTTTTCACTTGTTTAGACCTGATTAATTTATTATAGTTGACATCAACCATCAGTTGCAAACGGAATATTACTTGTTTAGTGATTAACCACGTGTTTTTCTCCGTGTTTTCTTTGAAATGGAGAGTGACTTTTTTATGCAGAGATTACAATCCTTTTATACTATTTTTTTTATACAAAAATTATTTATACAGTGTGTTAGTGTAAACACCGTTGTCCTTGAAACCAGTGGCTTGGTTTCACTTATAGAACGTAAATTCAATGAAAAATAACAACATTTTTTTTAGTAAATCTCAATTTTTTTCTTAATTGCTCATTTTTTGGATGGATGAAAGTACGAAGGAAAGTTACATCACAGGTTATAAGTACCTATTGTGTTTTTATTGGAATGTTGTGTACATAGCTAGCGCGGGCGGTGATCTTTACGGCGCCTCTACACGTTGGCAACACAGTGGCGAATGTAGTGGCCAATAGCATTGGCCAACGTGTAGACGGGGTGTTTGGGCTTCATTGGTATGTATTGGAACGATGGCCCGCAAGTTGGCGCGAGATCCCTGTGGTGTCGTTTTTTTACAAAAGATCAAAGGATTGTTGGCAGAGTTTGGTCGCCGCGTCCACACGTTGGCCGCGAGTTTAGTTTGCTACAAGCTCCCAGAGTGATTGCACGCATCTGATTAAAATTTTATATTCACGCTTTGTAGGGTGGATAACCAATTACCAGCCTTTTAGTGCCAATTTCAACTTTAAACATTCTTACTACTTTAATTAGCGCGATTTAATTATTTTTAAACATTTGTTTTAATCGGTAAGCTATTTATAAAAAAAATAATGAACATTTATTTACAATCAGATTATTACGAGAACAATTTTAAAATGAAAAAAAAAATGAAGCACGTCGTTTATACGTGGTAGAACCATGCAGTTATATTAGAAGTATAGTTGTAGCACGAATAGGTCGGTTCGACCGGGGAAGGACCACGCTCTCACAGAATATCAATGTAAAATAGTAGCTTAATGATGCTGTGTTTTGTATAGTGAGTGTAGAGAACCAGAGACACTTTTTAAAGGAAACGAGGCATTTCATCTTAGTCCTCACGGGTGACAACGCATCTGCAATTTGATTCGTAATCGAGGATATATGTAGATGTCTGTGGGCCACAGCAACCACTTACCATCAGGTGAACTGTGTGCTCGTTTGTCACCCTATCCTATATAAAAAAGCGTCGATTTCTTATAATTTAATCGTGCAAGTTTTCGAATCATCATCATCGTTACAGCTCTTCACAAGTCCACTACTGAACATCCTCCCTCCAAAGAATGCCGCAAAGCATGGTCCTGTCCTGAGCAACTTTCCTTGTCATGAGTTTTTCATTTATGTTTTAAGTTATAATTAGTACCTATTATTAAGTCAGTGTTAATTATATTTATTGCTATTGTTTTTGTCTTTGTCAAAATATAATTAAATTATCAAATAAATTATAAGGTGTTTTTTTATATACATCAAATGTCTGATAGAAAAGCAAGTACATATTTTGCTAAACATTAAAAACACAACCCAATTTTAAAACATAGACTAATCGATTATAACTCCTTTAACTTTAAAATAAGTTAATTTCTAATTAATGGTATTTATTCCAGTTTCTGATGCATGTAAAGAATAAATAAAGCTAATCGTATATCTATTTACAACCCCATTAATATTCACTATTCTTTTATAATTATCTTATAAAAACTAAACCCCCCCCCACACTCGGATTTTCTCCTGTATCGCGGAGGCAGCTTACAAACATAAATTGCACAAGGACACACATCCAAACCCGAAACAATTATTTGTAGGATATACAAATACTTGTTCCGTGCGGGATTCAAACCCGCGGTCCCCGACACAACCACTCATTGATAAGCCACTGCGCCATGGAGCCGTCGTCTAAAATAAAATAAATTCGTCCGCACATTGGCCCGAACCGAAGTAAACTGACGACCACGTTGGACGTCGTCACCAACTGCAACCTTCCCCCCTTTTTTCGCCCCCCTTAGAGGGGCCCCCCACCCCCGAAGCCACCAATGGGGGAAAGAAGAATTTTTTAAAAAAAAAAAAAAAAAAAAAAAAAAAAAAAATTTATTATAATTTGGATTACACTCCCCAAAAATATTATATAAAAAAAAAAAAAAAAAAAAAAAAAAAAAAAAAAAAAAATTAAGTGTATTTAATAATTTGTTTAGATTGTTCAATATTTCTCGACATTTTTTATTAGTTTATGTTAGTAGCCAAAGATAGAAAATTAATCTCATTTTGCAAAGCTTATTCAATTACATTCAGTACTCGGCTACTCGGCTGTTACTAAACTTGACTTTATGGAAATGCATGTGTGGCGTTAAGTTAAAATTACAGCCTATATTTGTCCCACTGCTGGGCACAGGCCTCCTCTCATTTTTGAGAGGGTTTTAGGGCAAGGGAATGTTCGCCGCGCTGCCCCAATGTGCGTTGGCGAACTTCACATGTCTTCGAAATATTTTTTTCTTATTTCTCAGACATGCAGGTTTCGTCACGATGTTTTCCTTCACCGCCGAGCACGTGGTATATTACCACTTAAAATAGCAATTAACAATTTCATTGGTGCCTGCGGGGCTCAAACCCTCAAGTATGTACTGTGAAATATAACCCCTGAGCTACCACGGCTACACGTGTGGCGTGGTGGTAAGTAATACCAGAGTGAACGAGAGTAGACCAAAAATGTATAAGATTCAAAACGGAGTGGCAAACTCAGTAACTGAACAGATGAAATCTTGCAGCAAATCAACGGAAAAATTGCGATCTAATAGCTTACTGATGATTGATTAGTTTTATGTAATCAATTTTTGCACGCACCTCCATTTGGCATAAATAGCTTAGTGGATAATGTAAATATTAAATAAATAAAGGGATCTCAAGACCGCCGTTAGTAACTGGTTCAATTTCTAATTGTGAGAACTATAGTAGTTCTCACAATTAGAAATTGAACACACATAGCGGGGAAGTTTTAGCTTTTTTAACTTGTAATTGTTGTTGTGCGTTGGTTTAATTTACACTAGAGAAATCCTAATGGATACCCTCCGCTGCGGACCGCAACGAATAGGTTATGGTAGACTTTTACAGGACAATCATTAGCACATTACGAAAATTGCCGAAAAGCGGATGACGACCATATACTTAAAAGTGAAGTAGTATTGTTGGAAACTAAAACCTACAATGGCTTTCTTATGTTAACTTTTTACGCCCGATTGGCTTACTTTCTGAATATTCCTCGTTCTGTTCAAAGTGGTGTAATATAAAAGGTAATAAGTAGTGTTGTCACCTCTGTGCGCAATTTAACTGGATTAGACAAAGGGCTCAAGTTGTAACAATAACATCTAAAGTTAAAAGTTGGAACATAGAAAATGATTTCATAATATTGAAAGAAGTAACATAAAACTCTTAATTAAAAATCGCTCATGCAGAAACAAAAATATAATCTATGTATGCCGCAACAAATATAATACACTAGTCACAAAATTAAGGGATATAAAAAATTTTTTGGGTGATTTTCAAAAAGCTGTAACTCCGATGAAAATGATCGTACAAGTGGTAAAATTAAAAATTTTATACAACCAAAGTAATTACGACCGAATCAATGTATTCGAAGACAATTAAATTAGCATTATTAAAGCTAACTCGAAAACTAATAGTCATATCTTGATTAAATTTATATTGGGGACCACACAAGACGCAACAGCTTTCAGATAAAAAAGAATCATCAAAATAGTTTCACCCAGAGAAAGTTATGGGTAACATACAAAAAAAACATACAGTCGAATTGAATACCTCCACCCTTTTGAAGTCGGTAAAAGCAAATTGTAGCTCCATGTCTAGTTTTCAAATTTTGCCATGAATTTTTTTTATCCGGTTTGGTTCTGGAGTAATCCTAAGGAAACTACCGAAAAAGATGATTTTAAATTTTTGCTCGTCTTAAAAAGGTCTCTACATGGGCTTCAAATTTTTTTTTCATTTTTTCACTAGAAAGCTCTTAGAAAATGTAATACCCTTTAATTTGACGTAATCAAAAAGCCTGTACGATGATTTGCCGCGGAGTTATCGTCAAACAAAGCGTAGAGAATAATTTGTGTTCTGTGATCAAAGCAAAAAAATTCTTATTACTTTGATAATAATCAATAACTCCGGAAATATAGATCGTATAGGAAATTGAAGGAGGGTTTTGAAATTTTTTTTCGAAGCGTTAACTTTGACTGAAAAAGGATAAAAATTCGCATAATTAAGGATATTTGGATAACTTTGTAAAAAATGTATAAGCGAAGGATATCGTCGGTAATTTACAACTTTAAAGTGTCCCGAAAAATGCTTGAGAAATTCAAAACACTGCGATTTTTTGTCTTAGTGCCGCGAAGCTTCAAATTAATCGTTTTAGCAAAAAATAACCATTATGAGCAATTTGTCAATACTTATTAATTTTTATAATTTTTTTTTCTCGTTAATCTTTATTTCCTCGACCAAAAACATTGATTTTAGAAACAAATCCTTCAATTTTCTATACTATCATTATTTCCAGCTATAGATTATCAAAGTTAAAAAGAACTTTTTTGCTTTGATTGATGATATCTCCGCGGCAAATCATCGTACAGGCTTTTTGACAAGTCAAATAAAGGGCATAAAACTTCCTAAAAGAACTTTCCTTAAAAAAATTGAAGCCCTTTAGATTTATAGACATTTTTTAAGATGAGCAAAAATTTGGAATTTTTTTTTTTTTGGATAATTTCCTTAGGATCACTCAAGAAACAAGCATGATAAAACAATACTTGGTCAGATTTGAAAACTAGACACTTGTAGCTACAATTTGCTTTTTTTGCTTTACGATCATTTTCCTCGGAGTTACATCTTGTTGAAAATCCCCCACAAATGTAAAATTTTAATAGCCCTTAATTTTATTTACATCGTATAGGTAGTAATAAATTAGCAGATTTGAATGCACCCATTTAAATACTAAACATGATGCCTGTATCCAATTTCATATGCCAAAATAGTTATTAAAGAACAGTAAATTTTGCCATATATTCATTCTCATATATTCAGCACATGCCATAACCGATTTGCGGTGTATGTGTGATACTGCAGCCTCAGAGCAGCCATAATTTGTTATAAGCATGGGTAAAAGCGGCAAGAAAAGAAGTAACTTAGAAATGTTAGCATCGCAGTCGTTAGTAGGTAAGCAGCAGAACAAGCAAAGACAGATACATATGAAAATTTATTTGAAAATCAATTTCACAATGATATATAACACTTTTGAATTTAACAATTAAAGTAAATCATAACAATAAAATATCACCTCGACATGTTACAGATCAATGTTATTTCAATTCGCTGGTGTGTTGTCTATCTACCTGTAGCGAACCCCTCTCGAATACCCATTCTATCCACGCAGCGTGAACAAACAATGTCAATTTATACGAGCTTTCTAAAAATACATTTTTATAAATACATTCAAAACATACATAAACACAAAAATACACCAACATGTAATTGACATATTTACGAAAGTTCTTTAATTAAATATTTTTAATACGAATTAACTTACTGGGTTTATTTATCATCAGTCTAATATTTATTATCTAGCAACTATGAGATCAAGAAGATCGTCTTAAAACATTAAGTTATTACATAAATTTAGAAGCCAATACAGTATTTACTGAAAGCAGCCAAACACATTTATAATCAGTCTCATCGTAAGGACTTTATGTCAAGCTTAATACTAATAAAGTCAGGTACCCTTTGATGATTAGACTAATTCCCTAGGAACATTTTCTGGTCATGGTGTAATTATTTAACTAATTTTCTTCGACAGCCTTATTAACAGACATTGCGAGTTAAAAAAAGCAAGGTAGTAAAAATGCATCTACATACATCGTGCAGTGGCAAGCATTATTACATATATTAATGCAATTGCGCGGTGTCTTGAAACAATTCGAATGTGTTCTACTAACTAATAATTTACAAATAAATGACGTGAAAGTTAATCAAGGTTGCATTTACAGAACCAGAAAACTTATCACATTAAAAAAATAGAATAATAAATTCTAAAATATATAGAGTACATTCGAATTGTTTATTTCCAGGCGATCATCAGACGACCACGTGAGTTCTTTTTAAAATCAAAAGCAAACATAAATTTAACCCAAAATTAAAAAATCCCGCGTGGTTGTCGACATGAAGCGGGCGTGGGAGAAGGGAAGCACGCAGCGGAGCTCTACAGACGGTCGCCGACGCTCCGACCGCTCGCCGTCGCCTCGCTGTAGTGCTGGGAAAGCAAAGGATTCGGCAAAGATTCGGTTTTAAGCTGTATACCGCGCTGCCGCTACACAAAAATACGTTGTAGATGGCGCATAATGTAACAAACGTACAGAGCAACATCATTACAGTAAGAATGAAGTCATTTCACGGATCATTGTGCTAAATTAAAGGCCGACATCACGGATGACGCCTATGCAACACAAGTTTAATAAGCTTTGTGCGAGCCTCTGAAGTCAATAGAAGTTGCGGCACAGCAGCGCGGCGAGGTAGTTGGGGTGGTGCAGCGGGGGCCAGACGCGGAAGGGCGTCAGCAAGCGCTGGGACAGGGGCGCGTGGAGGGCGTGCGGAGAATGGGGGGCGTGCGGAGAGCGAGGGGCGTGCGCGGCGCGGGGCTCGCGGCGCTGCGTTACCTTGCGCGCCAGCTCCGGCGGAAAGCCGGCCAGGCCGGCGGGCGGCAGCTTGCTGAGCGGCGAGTCCGCGTACTGCACCAACGTCTCGTACGTGTACGTCTGCCGCGCGCCCCCACCACCTGCCGACACACGCACGCATTATACACACACGATGCTACTGCCTGACGAGCCAAGTAGACGACTGTCTCACGTTCCCAAACTGTTCAATCTGGTGCAAACGGCCCGGATTATAAGCGCTGATCTTAGCTTTAGTTGGTTCTTGAGACAAATTGCGAGGCGAGACGAATACGGCCGCCAGATCCTTGCATTGTTCGTTTTGTAATCAGTAGTTTATGCATGCAGTATGTAAATTTAAACAATTGCATTGTTGGATAAAAAATTAATCTGCTCAACAATATCCTACAGTGTCCAGCGTTAAAAATTCATTCACCCTAGGATGGATACTAGGAAACGCGTGTTCATCTATCCACGCCAGACGGGGTGGATAATCGGAATTCTTATATATATTATTTTCTTCCTATTTTCTCCCTCGGCTGTGTACAGTCATTTATAGAAACATGATAAAAGCTAGCTCCAGATTGAATAGATATATATATATACTTCTTGTTTGAAACGTGAACGCTGAAATAAAAGGAGTACCTCAGAAGATTATAGATTCATTGGAATTTTGGCATAAAATACATTAAAATGAAGTTAAAAACAAACTTATGATTGTAAAGTTTCTGGATATCTTGCAAAACCGCCCAGTTCGTAGCTAACACATCTCTCTGTGGTAGCAAATAATTTAAAAACAACTATTGCAAATTTACATTAAAAGTGACGCATTTATCCAGGATATCAAATTACGTCTACTCAATAATGAAATTAGTGTTGGTTATTGCCTAGAGATATTACAGAATTTGTAAATTACGCAATAATATTATTTAAAACGAGGAAAGGTGATTTGAATACAATACTTAATGCGTAATAATAAAACGTAATGCGTGGACTTTAATAGGATAACTATAACAGTAACGGCAATACGTATTAAGTTTTTGATGAGGTTTGTGGTTATTAAAATTAGTTAATAATTAAATCGTTGAACTGCACTTTGGGTAAAGTCATAAAAGTAAATTTTGATTATCCACCGTCTGGCGTGGATAGATGAACACGCGATTCCGAGTATCCACCCTAGGGTGAATAAACGGAATAACCCGGAACCTACATTTTTCATTGGTGGAAGGAAAAACAATCATGTAGAATTTAAGCAGAAAAGAAAACCAAGGTAATTTAAATATACGAAGCGATAAACTAAATGCAGTCTGCTAGTAATATTAAGTTCCTTTTGCAAGTTTGTTGTACCCTGCAGATGAAAAAAATATTATTATCAAATTGAACTTAATAAACACAATAAGGTGTTCGTTAAACAATGTTTCGAATGAAATGGTAAGGAGCCGATATCATCACTAATATTATCAAGACGATATGCGTAACGAACATTTTCTTAACACTATATTATGTTTTGTGAGGGGTATATTTATCCGTGAAGTGTAGGCATTATCTAATATTTATGAGAGATTGAGACTTGAAGCACGCGCTCGTTCCTAAAACGTGACTTGTTGCAAACTACAGAAGCAAACTTATAACACCTATGTGTCCCTCGACAACTAGAGTATAGTATCCGGACATATTATATAATTACCCTTAAGTTAATAATAACACACAACACGTTAATTAAAAAATATTTTATACGCTATTAAGCATGCACGCAAGCAACTGGTTAAGCGATTGCATCTATTATTTCTCTAAAACCATTTCAACAGCAAGGAATAGAGGACATGCTTTGCAAGATTGCACATTCCACCGAGCAGCGGTTAAGTCCTTTAAAATCTAATAATCAGCATTTATTAAACGTAAAAAGGGACTTATTGCACTGCATGTATTTTGACAATATTTTTTTTTATAAAATAGGGTGACAAACGCGCACACAGTTCACCTGATGGTAAGTGGTTGCTGCGGCCCATAGACATCTACATCTATCCTCCATTAAAAATCAAAATGCAGATGCGTTGTCATCCGTGAGGACTAAGATGGAATGCCACGTTTCCAATAAAAAGGGTCTCCGGTTCTCTACACTCACCATACGAAATACAGCAGCATTAAGCTACTATTTCACGCTGGTATTCTGTGAGAGCGTGGTCCTTCCCCGGTCGAGCCGACCCATTCATGCTACAACTATACTACTAATATAACTGCAGCATGGCTCTACCACGTATAAACTCGTAATTACAAAATTTTATCAATTTAAATTTATGTAGTAATGAGCCAACAAATTTTTTTTTATTGGTCGGGATTTTTATTGAAAAGGGTGAGAAACGAACACACAGTCACCTGATGGTAAGTGGATGTTGTGATCCCATAGACACCTACATATTATTCTCGATTAAAAATCAAAATGCACATGCGTGTCACCCTTGAGGACTAAGATCAAATGCCTCGTTTCTAGTAAAAAGATTGCCGATTCTTTTTACGCTCGACCCGTTACATACGAACGGCGTCGAGCCGACTCATTCGTACTGCAACTAATATACCTGCAGCATTTCTCTACCACATATAATGTCGGTATGACATCCAGCATACGCTCGACACAACGATGCAGTATAGAGTTATCGAGCGCAAATTAAGCAAGAGATGTACATCGCGTTGATCCCGGCAAGATTTCAAAAAGACACTTTTAAGTTCTGTTATACCGACGAATGAGAAAAGGGCCTAAGCCTTATAAGGCGTTCAAAAACAGTCACATGCATAAGACCTTAATCCATCCAATATTTTGTTAATAACTGACTTCTGCATAGATATGTAGTGAAAAATGCTACCACGTCATGGAAATGATGTTTATGAATTTTGATACTTTAACCGTTAACTTAAATTACTAATTAATAATTACCTTTCGTCTATACATAATATAAATGGATGATTATTCTAAAGCCTATTCGGCGAAAGTTGATATGTATGCTTGTAAGTAGGGTTTCTAAATTCATTATAAATTGTGAACCGCTAATTATTTTTGCTGCTAGTTAATAAAAAAAGTCGTTACGTCGCACCATGGGACCAAACGACATGTTCCATATCATAAATGATTCAGACAAAAGTTATGTTACTGAAACCGTTTTGATTGTTTTATATTCTGAGAAGATAAAGCTATCTGATATAAAAGTACAAATAATTAATAATCAGTTTTAGGTATATAAAATTACGCCCAAACTTTGAACTTCGATAATTTCACATTAATTAGATTACTCATTATGGAAGTTCAACTTAAGTTATTTTCTAAGTTCTTCAAGGAAATAAGTATTATACAGGTTGTTTGGAAGGTCGATGCAAAGCCGTAAAGCGGAGCTAGTATAGACTATGCAGAACCATTTGAGCCCAACTTGTCTTGGACGAAGTGCGACTACTATTTTTTTATCAAGCTTTAATGATTTTTGATGACAAAACCCAAAATTTTGGAGTTAGTTGTAAATTGTGGCCAGTTTGAAAGACAAATCATTTACTTTTTATTTTATTTTATTAAAGTAATGTAAATTTATTATTATAATTATTATTATTATGTGTAACCAGTCTAATGTAACATGATTCAGGCATCTGTGTCATGAAATAAGTTTTTTACAGATATTTGAAGTCAATGATTTATTCAAAGATCGAGGAAAATTGTTATTTGACGGCATTAAAAAAATACGGATGGTGTTGTTTTCGTTCAAACATTTTTAAAAACGTGCCTGGTTATTGTTCTTTCTGGCGCCTGCATGAGTGCGTAATGTACGCCTATCAGTCACCATCCGTTTTTTATTAATCATGATTGATGGAATTTATTGACGCCTGCATGAGCGTGTAATGTACGCCCTAAGAAACATTTTTATAATTAAATTTTTATTTTTTGTCATAAGAAAATCCGTCTGTTTGATTTTAAAATTGACGTTTCTTTGTAACTGCCGATGTCGAGTTAATGTCATTTTTACATTCTTTTAACTATTTTGTAATACAAGGAAATAAAAAATACTTCCGTCATTACCGCGCCATTTCAAGCTAGAAGCAAAAAAGGCAATTGAGGGAAAAAATAAATTAATGACTCTCATTATTTACACTTATTTCTGACATTTGTGGATACAACAAATTACTTGTTAGTGTTTGTTTACAATGAATTTAACGAGTAAGCACAAAATATCATAGGTATTTAATATTTGGAAAAGTATTTTCACACGAGATTTTTTTGTGTGATAATTTTAACTACAGCCACACTTGTGATAAAAACGATGATGTATTTGATGTGATAATTAAAATCAGTATTTTTATAGCATTCTTGTGAGAACTATTTTAATCGATTTTTTTTTAATTTTAATACATAAATTAAATTTTTAAAGTGGCGATGTTTCAATTATCTAATAATATAAGTATTGTATGTACAGTCAATCGGGGTAACTTTGATTAACAAGGGTAACTTTGACAGTCAAACCGCAAAATACCTTTTTATTTTCTACGCGAACAACATTTAGTGCATAATATTGAATTTATACTTCGTAAACGAACTCTCCAGAAAAAAAGTAGCTGTAAAACAAATTTAACTTAAAAACTTATTTTAAAGTACCGTTGCGTAACTGTTGTCTTTTTGCAGTGGTAAACTTTTAAAGAGGAATTTTAATTATGATTACCAAAAAGTTTAAATAAAGATAGTACTACAATTTTATGGTTTTATTGACTTGTGTATGTCTCCACTGCATCTGAAATTTATACAAAACTTAAACTAATGTTACCCTGAAACTATAAAATGTTTGAAAATTATGATTCCTGCGACAAATCTCATCTGTGTAAAAGTTATCCATATAGGGGTTATGTCAAAGTTGCAACACAATAAAATTGCCAGTTTTTGGTATATTGTATGAATTTAATGGACTTTAAATAATTTGAGTGTATGGAAACGAACCTGAGAGCACAGATTAAGTATACTTTTTTGTCTCATATTTAACATAATAAAAGTTATATACAAAAATAGAGTGGTGATCTGTCAGTTACCCCAACTGACTGTATACAAAATTTCAATCCTAAATGTTAAGAAAAAAAAGAGTTATAGATTTTTGAGATGGAGCGCACCGTTTGGTCCCATAGTGCGTCGACTCGCTCGCTCGTTCTCGCGCTTGAGTCACGGAACACGAAGCTCTGCTTGCGGCGATTAGGGACACCCGATATACAGATTTCGATACTTAAGGGGATATAGGTCGTTAGATACTTATTTCATTAGGTTTATCATATTTATGCCTGTTTCTTAACGCCAACCCAGTCGCTTCTTATTTTTATCACGGTTATTTCCCATTTTAATTTTACATCGTCCTGTTGCGTAATGTGTATTCTGATCGTAAGCGACACAACTTCTCCCTTCAAAAGCCTAAGTGATACTAACGGGGCGACAGGAATCAAGCTTCAAGACGCCGATAGTTTAGGTAATTTCTTTTTAGTGAAAATAATGGTATTTAAAAAAAAGTAAATAACATAAGCACTGCTTTATAGTTAGTTCAGTTAGTATGCAAAGTTTCATGATCTTATTTAAAGTATTTTAGGAATAACAGCGGTTTATTGTTCAGTTTGGAGGTAACTGGATTTTTTTTAAGAATCTAATTCAATAATATATGCCTTACATATTATCGAAAAATAAATAATATAAGGTTTTCACTTAAAAAACGAGAACTCGAGCGACAAATTTTTTCTGGATCAATTTTTTTTATTATATCGGTTAATATAATTTTAAAAATCATTAAAAAAAGAATTTATTAGAATATTTCAGTATGTGCATATTTTTCTGAGTATAATATACTATTTTTAGAACTATCAGTACTTGCGCGTCGAAAATACGATATTTTTTCCAAAATGGTCTTAAGCGACTGTGGCTATTACGAGACGATTTGGATAATATTTATCAACTCTCGCCGAAACAAACTGTACATCGAGTAGAAGTACGTCATTTTCATGTACAGTGTGTAGTGTGTACAAATAGGGTAATGTTGGACAAGGGTGTGGACGTGTGGCTGCTCTTACCTTGGTACTTGTCAGTGCTGGTGGCACGCGAGAAGCGCGGGCGGCGCGGCGCGGCCTCACCCTCCCCCGCGCCCCCAGCCCCGCCCCCGCACGACGCTGCACACACACACACACGCACGGCGCCATTCAAGCCACACGATACTACGATACCAAGGTCGGTATACTGACACCCAATCTCTATACCACAACTAACTACCTACCTACCCTATATTACTTTGCTAAAAGATGTAATCAGAAACTAAGACAAACAGTACGCCAACTGAAGGAACAGAAAGGAAGTGTGTATTTCTTGACTTAATGAGGTTACATATACACAAACATCTTTGACGGACGACAGCTCGCGTTATGCTAATGATTTCTTTATCTGTATATCTATAATTTGTCAATGTTGCCCGTCTAAAGACACGTTTTCAGTGCGAAATGTTCGCTAGAGCTACGTAAGGCGTCCGTTTAGCATGTAATAGTATTTACAAACAGCAGCAGTTGTCGTAAGTACAAGACTGGCTCACACACTAGTCGATTTAAGTGTAAGATCTCTTGAAGTGTAAGAGCGTGGGATGATAATGGTGAACATAATTCCACGTGTTTGGTCCGTCAGTTAATGGTTGTCTTCTATTGGATATTCACGTGTCATGCGCTTGCTACTCTGAATAATTGTCTTAATAGACGAAAAAAATAATTTCAATCTTCGTCATAATTAAATTTTTGAATGACTTTTTTTAATTGTATAGAGGTAGAGGTATTTATTTATTTATTTACTCTTAGAATCAATTTTTTAAAATAATCTCTATTTCATCACAGGTGTTGATTCGTTTTAAGGATCTATTAGTCCGTGCAGTTAGTAAAATATCTCACCTGACCCCTAATATTTTCTTGGACACAGTTCAGGTTCCAAGTAAACTAATTAGCTTAATAATTTATAATAAGAAAATTTTGTTAGGCTTCGGAGTTTTGGGGGGAACTTGACCGTCGACGTATTGTTGTGCCTGTTTTATCGTTTAAATAATGGTTTAAAGTGGATTTTCATGCATAAAATTAATGGGATTTTTGTATTAAGTGTGCGCAAGTGAACTATTACAGAAAACGAATAAACAAGTGCTTTGATGTTGACATAAACCTCAAATTATTTTGATCGCTTAGGCGCCTTATGAACTTAGGTGACTGTATAGATCGACTGTCCGTTGTGTCTGCTGTTGTCGACTGTCGGGTTGAGCTGTCGTGAAAATCTCCCAAAAAATTCCCAATGTAACGTATCAGCAAATAGTAAAGAAAAAATATATAACAACGAAGATCCCAAATGAAAATAAAACATGGCTTAAAGGACAAACATCCAAGAATTTTTTTTAATTAAATAAAAAAACTTGAAGCTTCAGGTTGGTATACTTGACAGCGTTCGTCTTTATCTTTAGGCTGATCTGCGAACTCTTTATAGCGGTAAAGATTAGAATTTACTTGCTGACACAACAAAAGAAAAAAAAATAATCCAGCTTGAAGCAAAGATAAAATTTGTAATCAGCAAGCAATATAAAACCTGTATAAATTGATGGTAAAAAGTTCCGTCACATAATTTTACTGTATTTTGATACATTTTTATAGTTATATTATTAAAATAAAATTTCGTGTATGACTTCGTCGATGGAAACCGATAAGCTCTTAGATAGCGTTTCGAAATAATATATTCAGTATTGGTTATTTTACTGTAAAAAAATACAGGGTATAATGACGAGGATTCTCCGTAGAAGGCCTATAAATTCTCTGCCTAGAACTATGGACGCGGTCACGGGGTAAATATTAAAAATATGGAAAAGAATATTGAACCGGATTTGTAAATAAATTGTCAGTTACCACACCATTATACATTTTGTTAGTAGGATTTATAAAAATTATCAGTAACATACATCAAAACTGTATATGTAGCTAAAAGTTTGATCTCAAGACATTTTCTTTTTTCATTGTGTATAATATGTAGTTTAGATTAGTTTAATTTTTCAGTTGACTAGCTTTCAAACAAATTAAAACCTGTTTAATAAACGATGAAGATCTTATTTTATCTCTGTTTGCCTTAGTTTTATAGTACATTCTTCCAGCATATTCTAGAACTGGACTAGGACTCTTAATTTGGTAGCTACATATGAAAATAAGAAGAAATTGGGTGACCAGTGTTATGTGGTGGGCGATAAATATTAAATAAATGATTATCGAAAATAAAGATGTTCACAAAAAATTTGGAAAACACCCAGCCACAGCCATGAATCGAGATGTCAATGTATTTGAAATAAATAAATACAATACATACAGCAAATAAATAGTTACAAATAAATACAATAATGAAGAAAATGTTACATAATATGCTAATTTTAAATGTAGGATTTTCTTAATTCTTTTATCTATAATGAAGTGTTAACGAAGTATAACGTCTTGAAATGTTCAAATCTTTCATTTTAAGTCTACATCATGCATCAGTCAGTCTCTACTGATTATCCAAAAAAAAAAAAAATTAAAATCGTAAACCGCACACCCTGTAATCTTCACACGTTCATGCTATTGACTAAAATTATACCAATATAGAATTATATCTACAGATGCATATTCTATTTCAAGTTGAAAAATAGTTAGTAGATTTTGCTACTCAGCTCTGCAGCCATATAAAACCTTATTTCCATTAAATTTAACATGCAAGTATTAAAGTAATACATTTTTTTGAATTTTGTATTTTAACACATTCACTGTCCGATTTTCAGTCAAAATGGTAAGACAATAGCAACGTATTATATGTAATGAACGGAACAGTGAAAACGTTAAACATCCCCCTAAATAAGAGGCCTCTGCCTCGCAATGGATTGACGGTAGGCAGATAGTGGTACTTTTAAAACTTTTAGTCAACAATTTACAATATATAATAAAAAATATTTTCATACAATACTCTTTGAATAAAACTACTTTTACGGATTTATCGCTTTTAATTCGGATGCTGCAACACCCATGGTCACCGGTAAACGTCGTATCTATCTTGTAAGCCCCGAAACGGGTTCACAACACAACCGTCGGGATTAAAAATGAGTAGGATTAAATGCGATAAAATCTGTAAAATTACTTTTATTCAATGTGTAGTGTTCGCGTAAATATAAGCAAATCCTTAAGAATATATGATGGGTGTGTAAGCACATCCTGTCCCAAACTAAAACTACATTAGGCCGATGTCTGCACACTGATCTGGACGCGTCAACGCCCATATATATTTTAATGGCAACAAGTTGTTTTGAATTACATTAAATTCAAGCCACCCCAGATCTTCATCGGATGGCGTTAAGTCTTAATCCAGGTCTTAATCCAATCTCAATCCAATGTATGATTTTACAACTTAGTTGTCGAACGTCATCGGGAACGTCTGGCGAATTTAGTGGCGAAAACGAAAATCATAACGGTTACGAAGTCAGAAGAAAGTCCTGTCATATAAAACATAAAATTGTGAGAGTACAGAGACATTGCCATGAAATTCTTTGAACTGTACTTTTTACATGTGAAAAAATACTGTAATACTAATATAATGTAATACATAAATAATGTGATGTCTTTTACGAGACTATTTTTATCGTTTTCACCAACTTTATCTCTTCTTATGTTATTTTGTGAATTCAATGTTTACTTTAGGTATTTTTTTTTCTATATTGAAGTGATTTGTCATCAATAAAATTGAAAATCAAAATTTTATTCAATTTTGGCTAACAGAAACAGCAAAAGAGCTCTGGGGTTTTAAGGCAAAATCAATGTAATGTAAAATTATATAATGTCTATTATTTTTATTATTTTATCAGTAGTTGACTTGCAAGTACAGAATAAGAGTTATTTCCGCACATTGTCCTCAATGTACTGACCTATTTTAGGCTTTTTATTAAAATTTCAGTGACAAGATTTTCAAATTTTATTTGCGATAGTTGCACTATATTTTTAGAGATTTCGATGTAGTTTTATGCATTTACTAAAAAACTATCTAGTAACCAATTTATCATTATCTAAAGTGTTCCTCGCAATTTCTTTTATTAAAATAAGTCTGCTTCAAAATCACCGTTTTCACACAAATTCACATATTTTTATCTCACTAATAACAGAAATGTTATTCATGATAATGAATAACAGAAACCGCGTGAAATGCGTGACACGCGTTGCGCGAGGCGCGTCGTATTGGTGTGTACATCAACCTTACACAAGTGCGTCGGCCTACTGTAGTTCTCGCTGAATTTTCTTTTTCACACACTTTGTGTACGTGTTGAGTGAAGTGCGCGCATGTGTATGAAAGTGAAGGTGTGTGTGGTGGTGCGGGGGGCGGGGTGCGGGTGCGGGTGCGTCACCTGGCGCGTCGTCAGCGCGGAGCGCGGGCGCGAACACGTCGTCGTCGCCGTTGAGCGCGTCGTCGCGCAGCAGCAGCGCGGCGCCGGGCCGCTGCGACAGCGTGAAGAAGTCGCCCGAGCCCGCGCCCAACGCCTCAAGCGCGCCCGCGCTCTCGAAGTACTCGTCCAGCACCAGTTTCGCAGTCTGTTTTCATTGCTTTGTTTTTATAAAATAATGGCACGAAAAGAGCGAACACCCACCTAGTCTACCTAAACATATATTTTAAATTATCTCTCCTCCTACAGACACCATCATCATCATTACAGCATAACGTTGCTGTGTTTCATATGGTGAGTGTAGAGAACTAGAGACTTCATTCAGAGATTCCATCTTAGTCCTTGCAATACATCTGCATTTTGATTCATAATCGAAGCTAGATGTAGATGTTGATAGGTCACAGCAACCACTTACTATCAAGTGGACTGTGTTTTCATTTGTCACCCTTTTCCTATAAAAAAAAATCATCTAATATACTTGAAATTTTGCAGACATATCATGAATAAATTACATTAAAAATCCTTAATTTTATTACTAAGATTAAGAGACCATATGATATATATGAGTTAAGAACACTATGCCTGTTATCACTGAAATTATCTGGCCACTCCTCTGCCTGATCCATGGGTATATACAAGAAACTAATTAGATTTATAGAAACTAGAAAGTATAACAGCTATTTACAATAACTGTTATACTTTCTAGTTTTCTAATTACAAATTGGACCCGTATGATTACTTAAACGTCTACAAAAAACTTTCTACATGTAGGAAACAGTAACAGTATGGAACAATAATAATTTGTGCTATCAACTACATGGTAATCAACATTAATGAGCTTATTGCATATTATTGTACATTTGTACAAGTGATTATACTTTAAAAATTGTAATTTATAACTTTGTAAGTTGTATTTCTATGGTAAATGCCGAACTGATTTTCTTATTTTTTATATATAATGGTGATATGAGAGCATGTAGCACGCTTCATAGAAAGTAGATTCTGTGGTCCACAGACCACCACCAATCAGACACATATCATTAACTAGGAACCTAATTGCAGATGTGTTATCAACCTTAAAGACAAAAATGGAATGGTTCATTACCAGCAAACTATTAACCACATATAATTCTTTTATATTAACAATGATTTAAATAAAGTCTGACGCTGACGTTAATATTTACTACTTGTACTTACTGCATACATAAATTTTGTTAAATTTTACATCATATATTTAAAAAATTAAATATAAATCTTATTAATTCATATTTGATGTTAGATTTATTATTATATTTTATACAGAGTTACAGGTTAAGTCGGCCTAGATCCTTTAGGGGTAGTAATTTGCATCATTACCGACTGTTTCAACTATGGGTATGGTGTTACCCCAAACTTAACCGCTTTCAAGATATTGGATATTTAAGTATTTTTTTTAAATAAATATTGCCAATTTTCTGTCTATTGTACTAATTTTTTTGTGATTTGTGCATCTTGTTTTATTTTTCTTGTAATTTTTGTGTAGTAGGGTAATTTGCTTCATTATTTTAAACACCAAGATCTTAGGTAAATAAACAATCTGGATCGCAGTGGACGATAGATAGTTGAAAAAGGAAATAAATTTGTACGAAGTATTTTTTCATTGAGGAATATTTAAAAAAATCTATGGCAGGTATGTTGTAGATGTACTTATAAAAATATCTTAGTTTCTTCAGCTATCCAACAAAGGTATAACAATATAGGATATTTAGATCGAAACTATCTTCTGTACTGGGTTCACTTTACGATTGTATTCGATGCCTTCCTTACCATGTTCGCCGTACAATTTATAATACTTTAGTCAAACCACATCTGGATTATCTGGTTGAAATTTGGGGTGCACCTACAAAAAACATTAAAGGACCTACAAATAAGCCAAAATAAAATATTAAAACTATTATTTAATTATAACTTCTTTACACCTACAGACAAACTGTACAGTGAAACTAAAATTATGAATATTTATCAAACATATTACTATAATACCTGTATTCTAATAAAGAAAATTTTAGATAATAAAATACACACACAATTAAAATTTGTAACAAATAAAGGCAAAGGAAAGAAAGTACTTCGCAACACTAATAATATTTACATAACTATGGTACAAACAAACTATGGTAAGCAGAGTATACTTTTTGATGGAGTTAAAATATATAATAAACTACCACAAGAAATAAAAATATTAAATAGTTTTAACATCTTTAAAAGCAAACTAAAACAACATAATATGATGAATAAATTCTAAATCCGACCCTGTCCATATGCCGACCGCTAATCAGCGTTAATCGGTAACGATAAGAAATACCTTATTTACTACCCACTTTATTAACTTGTATTCTAAAAGATTGGTAACTTGTACATCACAATACACAAAAAGATAATATAGGAAGTATTAAGTTGTATGCCTAAACTAGTAAGAAGTTGTATGTCACGAAACTCTTTCCTTCCTTTTTAATGTTATAAATGTATATATATATATATATATATATATATATATATATATATATATATATATATATATAATCTGCTCATATAACCCATTTATAACTTGAATATTGTAACTTCTCATTAAGTGAAATGTATATTTCTTTTGAGAATAAAATATCTTTAACCATATTACCAGAATTCCTAGAGAAAACCTAGGATAGAAGGCTCACAGGTGGTAGTAAAAAGTAACGGTGCTGGGTGTTCAACAAGCCATTTCGGTGTTTTTGTGTTTAGTTTATTAGTCTACAACGTGATTCAAATGTAGTAGACGCGATACTCAATGCATTCTATTTCCTTCTCGGCTTGGCTTATAGGTAGTTAAGTTTAGTTTACGACGGGCTATTTTCCGCAACTCCACGTCTATTTTACGTGTGGGCAGGAATAATGTGATTATTCGAGCCAAGAAATATCCCCGAAGAAGTTCAACAGTCTTTTGACGATACAAGCAACTTCGGGAGCAATCCCGGCGTGCCATGATGTTTAGCCCTGTACGAAGCGACTTCCGGACATGTCACCAATACGTGAGCCGACGTTTCTTCCTCCCCCATGCATGCTCTGCACAGGAGGCTATCTGTAACACCTATGGTAAATAAATGTTTATTAAATGAGCCATGTCCTGTGATAGCACTTGTTACTATCCTGTTATATCTATGGCTTGTTCAGTCTCATTACAATCTCGATTAGACGACCGTTTATTTCCGGTATGGCCTCCCTAGCTTGTCTACAGTCTACTAGATTTTTCCAGAGCTGAGCGTGTAGATTATTGAAGTTTCTACGTACCAGTGAACAAACATAACCAAAGGAGATTGGTATTATAGGTTCCGGCCCCATAGTAGCCAGAGCAGATTCCCTTCTGGCCAGTTCATCTGCTGCAGCATTGCCTCTGGATCCACTGTGCCGCTTAATCCATTGCAGTCACATTATTGTGTTTACATACCTCATTTAATTGTTGATGGCATCCATATATTAGCCCCGAGTTCACCACATTACAACTTAGAGCTTGTAATTCCACCATACTGTCGGTCAGTATTCTGATGGTGAAGTCTTTTACCTTCCTAGGATCTATTGCTATGGTCGCTTGGATGATACCCATACATTCCGCCTGAAAGACTGTGTTATGGGTACCCAGCAGTGTACATATTATGTGGATATTAAGGTCTTAAGAGAAAGTTCCAGAACCTACACCTTCATTTGTCTTAGGACCATCCGTGAAAACTCTAAGATCTTTTGGGTTTAATCCCTCCGGATGGTTGGTTTTATTAAAATGTATCTTATACTTTATATTGAATACAAATTGTTTGGGATCAGATTGTACTTGGCTTGTAAGATAGGAATTTTTGAGTAAATTCTATCAATTATACCCGTATTACGGACTCTACTCTTACTTAAAAGATTTAAGGTCTTGAGTCAAATGGTAGCTAAAGTTGCTTCTTATTGTATGAGTAGATGAAGCGGGGTTAGCTCCAGTATAGCCTCTAAAGTTGCTATTGGTGTAGTTCTTATGCAGACTGTGGCAGCCATACATGCCAACCTCTGGTAATGATGATGCTTTTTTATAGTGGTGGCTTCATTAATTTGGGTCCACCATACCAGAGAGCCATATATGAACATGGGCCGAATTAGTTTTGTACAGCTACAGTATAATATTTGGCGTTAAACCCCATAGTTTGCCATCATGTTTCTGCATTGCCAGAAAATTATACTAGCTTTGTTGATTTTGTTTTCTATGTGTTTATTCCAGTTGAGTTTACTGTCCAAGTTCAGACCTAAGTATTTTGCCTCAGAGGATAGCTGGAGTTTTGTGTTGAAGACTTTGGAGATGATAGTTATTCAGCATTAGTTTTTGTGTGAACACTACTAGAACCGTTTTGTTAGGATTAACGGTGATGTCATATTCCCTGTACCATTTCTCCACTATACAGAGAGCCGCTTGGGTCAGGTCGCACATCATGCTTGCATCTTAAGACTTGGCTTGTATTTCCAAAGTTTGGGGTATGGTGTTTCATAGTCGAAACAGTTGGTAATGATGCAAACTACAACCCCCCAAAGGATCTAGGTCGACTTAACCTGTAACCTTGTAGAATATACAAAATTAAACAAGTATTTAATAATTAAAACTTACTTTAACAAGATCCAAATTGTTACCCGTGATCTTAATGGAATGTTGGCCAAAAGTCACAGTATACTTATACTCTCCGAGTGCTGCATCATTTGTGGAGAAGCTATGGAGTAAGGCTCGAGTGTTGTTGTGAGGAGATTTCTGGAAAAAAATAAACGAAATAAATGTAGTCTCTAGAGAAGTAACAATAGAACTGAAGTTAAATCTAATCAGATCAGATGTAAAATTAGCTTCCACCATAGTTAATTTTGTTTAGAAAATACCCACACCTCTTATATATATATACAGAAAATTTGAAACATGCCTACTGGAAATACATAATAAAAATAAAACTTAAGAGACTTTTTAACAAGCACACGCACACGCACACGCACACGCACACACACACAAATAAATTTACTTAAAATTTCTGGACAGTCAATAACACCACTAATAATTTTAGAAGCAAGAATCAAATCAATAATATCCCTGCGGTTTTCTAGAGAAATCATTTTGAAATTGATCAAATTATTTTCATATGATACACGCTTCTTATTACTTCTAAATCCGCTTGCGTATAAATGTCTTATAAATCTTTTTTGGATCTGCTCGATTCTCAGTGAATGTGTAGCGTAATGAGGTCTCCAGACTACAGCACAGTACTCTAATATAGTTCTTACCAAACTGTTAAATAAAAGAATTTTAATTTTAGCACTTCGAAAGACTTTGATATATCTTATGACAAAACGCAACATTCTAGATGCATGTTTAGTAATGTTTTCAATGTGGGGTAAAAAGTTATTTTTTATCAAATATGACCCCGAGGTCTCTAATTTGGTCTAACTGCTGTATTTTATTACATCTAATGTGATGATAGCTATAGTCGATAGTGTTACTTTTTCTCGCATATTGCACATAGAAACATTTACTAATGTTTAAGTCCATACGATTTACTTTGCACCATTTAAGCAGTTGATCAAAATTGTTCTGTAGCTTTATTGAATTGTTCTCTTCCACAAACGTCTTGCAAATTTTTAAGTCATCCGCATACAAGTACACATGAGACCATTTCATCAATTCTGGAATTTCATTTACGAACACCCCAAACAGAATCGGTCCAAGATGAGACCCTTGGGGCACACCAGAATTAATATTTTTTAAACCTGTCTGATATCCATTAACCACTACAAAAAACGCTCGGTCCTTTAAATACGATTTTAGCTATTTTAACATACTACCAGTAATGCCGTAGGCAGCTAACTTACTAACCAATATGTCATGTGGGACCCGATCAAATGCATGGTAAGATCAGTATATATTACGTCGACTTGTTTCCCCGCATCAAGTGCTGCAATTAGTATTTCCGTAATATGTACCAAATTAGTGCTCATAGACCTAGATTTAACGAAACCATGTTAGCTAGTGCTTAAGTAAAGATTGATATGTCTCTGAATATAAGGACAAATAATTGACTCCAATAATTTAGCAAAGACTGATAGTATAGAGATCGGCCTGTAATTTCTTACATAATCCTCACTGCCCGTTTTATGAACCGGAACGATTTTCGCTATTTTCCATAGAGTAGGAAACTGCCCAGTACAAAGAGAAAAATTGAATATAATTAATAGTGGATTAACAAGGTGTTCAACACATCTGACTACAAACACTGGAGGGATTCCATCAGGACCTGCTCCTTTATTACATTTAATGCTTTTTAATTCATTTAATTTCAAGGACTCTGAATGGTCATAAACATAATCCTGCTCTATACATTTAGTATTTTCAGAGTACACGGATGAAAAGTGTGAAGAAAAAAGTTCGCAAGTTTCCACTCCATCAGAAATTACCGTCGGACCGTCAGTCATTGATAGGGGATAGGCGCCTGAACCACCACGTTTCGCCTTGACAAAAGAACAAAACAGTTTTGGGTTCTTTGCTATGTCACACTCTATTAGTTTTATATATTTGTTGTAGCAATTTGTGGCCATATGCGTACATCTTTTACTTAGCAATTGCAGTTCAAACTCATCTCTAGGATTTTTCTTGTGACGACACCTAACTTTATACCTTTCTTTTAGAGTTCTAATTAGATTATTAAGGTATATCAAATATATTTTCAAATCCACATACTTTTACAGATATTAAGAGCTTGTCTTTTCATAACAATAACAAAGCGTCACATCGCGTTATACTTATATGTGGTAGAGCCATGCTGCAATTAGTAGTATAGTTGTAGCACGAATGGGTCGGCTCGACCAGAGAAGGACCACGCTCTCACAGCATACCAGCGTAAAATAGTAGCTTAATGCTGCTGTGTTTCGTATGGTGAGTGTAGAAAACCGGTGACCCGTTTTACTGGAAGCGAGGCATTCCATCTTAGTCCTCAAGAGTGACAACGCATCTGCATTTTGATTCGTAATCGAGGATGGATGTAGATTTCTATGGATCAAAGCAACCACTTACCATCAGGTGGACTGTGTTCCCGTTTGTCAACCTATCCTATAAAAAAACCTGTAATGCTTAACAGGTTAGAGTCTATAGAGCAACAAAGTACTCAGATGATTTAAATAAAACTAGTTTTTACAGGTTATATTATTGATATTGTTGTTAAAATGTATGATTTTTTTTCTTTCCTTAGATTTTTAAGCAATTTAACTAACAATGATTCTATAGTAATGTTATGTTACTAACCAATTTATGGACTCTTGTCTGAAATAAAGTTTATTATTATTATGGGGTATATATATAGTTTTCTCATCTGGTTGGGTTCTATAAATATATAATTATAAATTAAAATGAAAAGATAAATATACATAAATATCAATAAAATAAAATAAAAATACAAAAAATGCATAAATAAAGATCCAACCAGATGGAAGCCCTCGGCAGGGGAGACCAGACGGCCGAGGGTTAGGAGGAAAGGGAAAGAAACCGGCGGAAGATGCGGGCGGTATCGAGGAGCACTGCCTTCTGCATTTGAGCCCGGAGCGGTCCGTCACGGAGTCCCAGTTGCCTCAGATGTCCCGAGAGGCTGAATGGGATTAGCCCATTCGCAGACACGACTACAGGAATAATTTCGGCCGGCAGACCACCTCACATGTCAGTCACCTCGTGAGCCAGGTCCAGATATTTTGTTCTCTTATCTGTTTCGGCTTTTACGAGGTTCTGGTCATACGGAATGGTAATGTCGACCAAAAATATTCTTGACTGTGCCCAGTCCATCAGCACAATATCAGGCTTATTCGCAAGAATAGTCCTGTCTGTGATGATGGCCCGGTCCCAGTAGAGCCTAGCGCGGTCATTTTCGAGCACGACTTCCGGCAAGTACTTGTAATATGGCAATTTCCGGTCCACGAGACCGTATTTCAGAGCGAGCTCCTGATGTAGAATTCTGGCTACTAGGTTGTGTCTGTGCAAGTACTCAGAGTTAGAAAGCGCCGAACAACTGGAGATGACGTGCCTAAGCGACTCACCGGGATGGCGACAAGCTCGGCAGACGTCGACGGTGCCATCCTTTAGGATGTATCTCCGATAGTTGTTGGTCTTAATAACCTGATCCTGTATTGCACAGACAAAACCCTCGGTTTCCCCGAATAGGTCACCAAAACGTAGCCAGTTGAGGGAGGCGACTGTATCTACAAAGGGCTCATGTAGAACCCTGTAGTACCTCCCGTGGAGCTCCTTCTCCCTCCATACGGCCTCTTGGTCGGAAATGCTAAGCACTGCTGGGTCTTGCCATTGCTCGTTGGCTAAGGATAGAGGGCTAAGCCCCTTATCACTAGAAATGACGTCATTATAGAATGGATCATCCGATCTCGCCAGGAAGTAATGACGGAGACTGCACACTTCACGATTATGCATAGTGAATGCGCTCAGAAATATTATTATTATTATATCACGTATATTGGGGGGACTGAGGTGTTCGACTTCCATATGTCATAGTAATCTTGGCTACCACCAGATTAAAATTACAACATAATTTTAGCTGTTTACTGGAGGTAGCCATGGTTAACTATGACATTAGAACGTCGAACACCTCAGTCCCTCCCATGACCATGGGTGCTGTAAAGTGCTCGAAACGTCGGGAATATAAAATAAGTTAATATATGCGATATAATCCGTAAAATCTAGTTTTATTTAAATGTGTAGTCTTCGCGTAAACATAATAAATTATTACTCAGATGATGTTTAGCTAAAACTATGAGTTTCTCCAATGTATTTTAGAAAAGTAAACCCAAGCAATCCAGCTAGTTACTTATGCAGCGTCTGGTACTATAGTCATTTGTTAACCAAGTATGAAAACAGAAAATTATTTTTGATTTATAGGGACTTCCGACCAGCGACAAACTTACCTCACGCGTGCTAATACGCGGCGCGTCGTCAGAACCGTTAGAGTCAAGAGAAGCTCGTGAACCAGCTAGCGCGCCATCCAATGTTCCTTCCAGCCTCACTGGCGACGCATTGCGGCGAATAGTATCCCCAATCAAATGCTTCGCGTGGCTGCATCATAGCAATAAATATTTTTAAATTATGTAATCTATCCATCATCTTGAGTGCTATAAATCACCCAAAATGTCGGGAATTAGAAATAACTTATAATAAAAAATAGTTCTTTGTCAAAGTTTAAGTATAATCATAGTACAATAACTTCACTTCAAATTGTAAAATCTTTATCATAACAATTCCTTAGTCTATATCAATAATATGAAACCCAGAAACAAATCTTTAAATAATTTCCTTATTATGAAAAAAGTCATAAATACACCTTGTTTATTTTAAAAGAATTAAAGTGGAAATAAAAGTACACAAAAATATTTAAGGTATAAAAAAAATGTATTTTTGATAGATTTAAGTGCACAAGAATTTCAGTCAATATTCATACTTTTAATACTTAAATTGTTTTTAACAAGTTTAATTTTTACATGAAGAATTTTTCATTATTTTAAACTGTTATTAGTATTTTATTTCTTATACAATTATGCTAAACTGAAGAACTAAATAAATTGTTTTGAGTTAAACTTTTCTAAAAACTTTTTTTGTACAGAACAAGGGTGACAAACAAGCACACAGTCTACCTGATAAGTGGACGCTGTGGCCCGTAGGCATCTACATTTATCCACAATTAAGAACCAAAATGCAGATGCATTGCCACCCCTCAGGACAATGGAAATTCCTGAGGAAGATGGAATGCCTCATTACCAGTAAAAAGTGTCTATGGTTCTCTACACTCACCAATTGAAACACAGGAGTATTGAGCTACTTTTTTAAGCTGGTAATCTGTGAGAGCATGGCCGTTCCCCAGTTGAGCTGACCCATTTGTGCCACAATCATAATATGGCTTCAGCATGGCTCTACCACACACAACTTACAACTATTGTTATGACACTAGTTATCTAATAAGATAAGACGAATATGTGTAATCAATTATTTTTACTTATTTATCAGCTAGTTAATTGTATAAATTGCTTTTATGTTAAATACTGGCTTTCAACTAAACATTGTGCTGTCAAACACAGGTAATGTTACATCAACCTATACTTAATAAGTAATCATTTAAACCAGACCAGACAATTTTATACTCACTTAACATTTTCTTCATTTGGACCCGTGATTTGCACAAGCCTCTCCTTGGCACCAGGACTCACTAAAATGATATCAATTTTGTCTTATTTTATGAAAATAATTTCAACAAATGTTAGTAGAATTATGTTAATACTTGATAAAGCTGGAAGCTAAATGCGATTAATAGAAAATTATATATATAAAAAAATATATATATATATATATATATGTTTATTATGGATATCACTCTGTATGTATAAACCAAACCATGAACTGCCCTCAAATATTTTTTAAAACCATTCAATGGCTTTAAAAAATATTTGATGTTCAATGTTAGTGAACAGTTAAATTTAATTATAATAATTATGCACACATAGAACAATATGGTATAAAATGTTTTAGAAAGAAAGCATTAAGTAGTAGTAGATGAGAATAGAGTATCCGCCACACCATGCACAAGCACCTCCCAGTCCGCACCGTGCATTCATACCTCGCTGAAATGATATAATCGTGTCACTTATCTCCTCAATCATGTGCACCCGTCTGCCCTTGATACCCATCACTGCAACACCACAACACATGATCAACTAACCGTTTTTATGTAATATTTTGCACACTCATTCTTGATGTTTATTAAGGAATAATAATAATTTATTACGAGCACAAATTAATAAGTCTTAAATTTTAGACCAAAATCATAAAAACACCATTACAAGAAACAATAGTAAATTTATATCAATATAACAAATTCTGTTTGTATTTGATTTCATTTCACAAAAAAACTACAAAACAAGAAACTAATTACATGCACGGAAATATCTACAAACTTCAATTGAATAAATAAGCCTTGAAACTTGAAACAGAATAAGCTTATTGTTGATGCCTTCATGCACTGTTTACATGTATTTATTGACATTACTCAAAGTAATTCTCATGCAACAATACAGACAATATGATAAGACCTATAATGAATTATGTAACATTCTCTAGAAATCTATAATACCTTTTCCAGAATCAGCATTTCTAATGACAACCTCATCCTTGGAATAATTCTTGCCAGGTATTTTTGTTGGCTTAGGAAATTTACCAGAAGTCTTGATAACTTCACCGGGGCCTAGCAAGGTAGGTGGCTCGGCAGGCGCAGCCAGCGTTGGTGATACCGAGCCACCTGACCCAGACCCTTCCATTGTTGGAACTAATAGTGGCTGAAAAGTTAAATCATTCTAATTTAAAGAAATTGCCAATAATAACATAAAAATATGCAAATAAATGTATATACACATTATAAATATTCAATATAAAAAATAAAAAGAGAAATGATTAATCATAATAATCAGTCATTGTACAACATACCTCAGCATGAGTGCCACGATGCCTATAATATTGGCTCATGTAATCAGATCCTTGCCAATGCTTAGCACGTAGCTCTATTAACTCGAGAAGATGGAGTCTAGTCTTTTTATCTAACCTTTCATCTTGGGAACCATTACGGAACACAACAAAATACCTAAAATAAAAGTAAATATTCAATATTCAGTTCAACAACAGCTAGTTACAGAAGAGAAAGTTTAATATGACTGACCTATCAAGAAAGTCCTTATATAGGGCTTCAAGTTGTGCACCATAGAGTTTTAGGTTAGAGTACATAGTAGCTACATTGCTCTGAAGAGCACGGTCAAAATTGCCCTGCATCATCTGGTAAGCCACACCTTCCGTCAACACTATTAAATCATCAACTGCAAATGTTATAATACAGATTTTCATACCTTTGTAAAACATATAATAAAATAGCACTCTATAAGGTAAAATTAATAAGATTAAAAACTATTTTGTTTTTGTTTACAAACAAGAGTGTAGACAAGGATTGTGTATAAATTACTTACCAGAATTAATTTTCACATCCAATACAGAGTTACGGTTGTGTGCGGAACTGGTTGTCGATTTTAGGGGTCTGGGCACCTCAAGTTTTTTAACCGTGCGGGTCATTTTCGTTAGGGTCGACATGGTGCTGCAAAATTATAACATTATATGTAATAACTTGCCGCGCTTATTGGCACCGCAATTATAAGTAAGCGGTGACGTGATAAATAGTGATACTTAAAAATTTTGTTTAGGATATTAGTGCCTAACCTTGTGATAATTTATTCATGTGAAACAATGAAACAGGAACATAAGTATTAACTAAATGAGCAACTCACTCATCCATGGCGGGAAGCCTATACAGTTTAAGAACACCAAAACCAATAATGGAGCAAAAAGCGTGAAAAGTGAAAGTGATGACAATGATCCTAGCGAATAAATTCGGAACAAATCCAATACGTGTTCATTACTCGTAGAATTAGTTTTTCGTGGAATTAAAACGGATAATTAGCTGAAAAAATTTTGACTGTGAAGAGAATAAATACTATGCTCGTCAAAAACATTTAGAGAAAACAATTGAAAACCATAGAACACGACGAAATAAGAAATAAACAAGAACACTCACCTGGCTACGCCATTAATTCGCAATAAAAATAAATTTTGTCTAGAGATGTGCATCAATATCTATAATCTGTAATCTGTATTAAAAATAAAAAATAAACATACAATAACCACCACCACTTTTTACATATATGTATTTTAAGATTTTATTTATATCGAATGAGTAAACATTACACACATTTATAAGTATTAAAATTAAATAGATAAAAAATTAACCGATAAACTTGGATAGTAAAATAATGTCGAGTACAACCCTATGGCATTGTCATTGCCAGTTATAATAATTGGATAACCGACCGATTATTTGCAAGAACTTTGATCTGTATGACTGTATATATGTCAAAGGACAAAATCCCACAAATTAAGACAAGTTTTTATTGAGACTTACAATTACATTTTAATATGAATAGATAAATAAAATATTAACCTAATCACAACTGCATTTTAGACCGCCTTAACTCTATAAACTCTATAAAACAATTCACAATAGAGTTAGAGGCAAATAATTATTTAGCTTTCTTAGATGTTTTAGTTATCCGAAATCCTGATAACAGTATAAGTCACACCTTATATAGAAAAAAGACCCATACCAAACGATATTTAAATGCTGAATCTCAACATCATCCTTCACAGTTAGCTAGCGTAGGTGAATCTTTGTTTCAGAGAGCCCGAGGGATCTGTGACAGAAAACATCTGGCCGCCGAGCTTCAGCACGTCAAGCAAGTATTGCAAGACAACAAGCTTCGGTTCCCGCGCCTACGTTACAGTGACCGAGTGAAAACGGCCACAGTCGAGCGTTTACCTGCTGTACTACCGTATGTCATGGGAGTCACGGACAAGGTTGGCTACATCTTGAAGCGAGCTTCCATTAAAACATACTACAAGCCGCCGAAGAAGATTAGTCAATTTTTTACCATCCATCAAATGTTATTTTCCTCCACAAGAGAGAAGAAGAAGAAGAGTTTGTGAATGTGCTAACAAGCTAGATTGTGAATGTGGTATCTCTTACATAGATCAAACAAAAAGATCTACAAAATCCCGCGTGAAAGAACATATAGCAGACGTGAAGCATCGACGCTGCGGGAAGTCTGCAGTCAGTAAACATATTCAAGATCGTCCCCGCCATTTAATCAGACTTAATAAACCACAAATCCTCGCAAAAGAATACCGATTCATAACAAGGAATACACGAGGCTATTGAAATTAAAAACATCCTAATTTCAATAGAGAAGATGGATGGGTGCTTCCATCTGCTTGGGGTCCTATAATTAACAAAATTAAGCCCAAACCCAAGCATACCACTCCAAGACTTCAAGATACTGTCAGCTCGTTCTGCATAGACTTGACCAAAAATTTATATTCTAAAACTGAAAGTAGCCGGGCTAACTATGGCATTGGGACGTCAAACATCTCAGTCCCCCCGTGACCATGGGTGCTGTAAAGCACCCGAAACGTTTAGAATTAAAAAATACGTACCTAAATTAAACGTGATGGAATCCGTATTATAGTTTTATTCAAATTATTAACCTCAAGTACTAACTAAGTACATCAAATAATAAACATATTATATACCTATTCCCTTCTGTAAGCGAGTTAATTAGGTCACATAATATATGAAATAGATTAAGTCAAGGAGAGATAAATTACCTATTAGCAAATAATTCAAAGGTATTCAGCGTTTTGACATTGTCGCGGAGAGTAGCCCCGTTTGTTAATTTTAGTTTTTGATACAATTTATATCGAGTATATAACACAATGACGACAAATTCAGAGTAACGCAAAAAAGGTTTAATATTTCCTTTACCAAATTGTGTGTATTGGCCTCAAACTTTAGCAAATGCTCTAAGAAAGAAGAAATTTTTGAATGTTTTATTTTTCGAATTTCATTTATTTTTATGTCTTTTGAATTTGAGGTATAGTTCCTAAAGAATCTATATCTGCAACTGGACATCGCCGCGTGTGTTTTATGCTTTTCTCGCCCAAAGGCTAAGTAGTAGGACTTTATGATAATTTAAGTTTTTAGTATTAGTTATTGAATTATAGTTTTTTAATATCGTATACATTTCAATGTAATATTAAATACTTATAGTTTGGCAACATTACAATGTCAAATATCAACTATGAGCAAAAGTCAACGTCAATGTCACATTTGGTATTTCTGTATATATTACTCTACTCTATGGTATTGTATAATGACGGCGCTCATGGTGGTGGTTGTGTTTTGGTATGTCGTATGTATTATGGTGTAAAGTGAAATGTGTGCTAACTATGCGTATTTATTTCATCACAAACTTTTCAAGAGTTTGAAGTGGTTGTGTACATGCAAAGTGATTTGATCTTATTAAAAATATAAACGGTATGTATTTTTTACTTCGTGTATATATTTTGTAACATTTATATGTACCGGATATTTTTACCTCATAAATCCATAGTACGTTAAACTGGTTCTCATAAAACATATAATTAAATAATATTTTGCCAGTGATTATGAAGCAGTGTTGGTTTTAATATATTTCATTGGGGTACGGATAGTTATTCCGTTTTTGTTTCGCTTTTTATTTTTACTTAGTATATAGTTGCTATATAATACTGTATGTTTACTTATATTTTCAATATTAAATAACGTTAATAAAATTGCCGTTTGAAATACATCAATTTCACAAAGTATAAACTTTCGAGATATTGTGTAGCTATATAATATTGGGAATACATTTTTTATAATACTTATATATACATTTATTTATAATACATTTTTTTTTAATTTTTTTTCAGCTACCAATATGCACAAGTACTACCTCACAGTAATATTAGTGCGGCTGGTACTGCCTGCAGGGCTTTTACTAGGTAAGTGGTATTTTTATTTTAACTTATTAACTAATACAGCAAATATTTTCATATTAATAATGCTAATTATCCAAGCGTTTCATTTAATTGTTTTAGTTAATAGGTACATACAATCTATTAATATGTAATAAATAGGCACTAAATTAAACAATAACCATCAAGAGCTACTTACTATAATATTTACTCAAGTCCTTTTAACTCTCTTTCATAATAATATATTTCTAATTGCTTATTTTAGAGTTTTTTAACAGAATGTATGTTGATTTTTTACCATACTTTGTATGAAATTAAAATTTTGTATACTTACTAATTTTTTTTTGTATTCAAAATTTCAACTAATACTATGCAAATAAGCCATTCATCTTGATTCTTATTATACAATACAATACAATATTATATGCTCTTTTTAGAAATATGTTCTACTTTCATTATAATTCTTTTGCAGACCAATTATATTTATAAATCTAATAATAGAAAAAAAATGCCTTAGATGCCTTATGATGTGCCATTGCCTTTGCATAATTTTCAACATCTCTTCATAACAATACATAAACTCTAAATTACGCGTGAGATCGCGTTATTTTTTTTTAAATAAATATTTTCAGTTGTTTAAGTAACAAGTAATAAATCTGTTTTGATAAATGGTTACCAACTATAAATAAAATTAAAAAAAAAAACACAAATATGCCCTGAACGTATATATTAGTGTTGTACCTACGCTCTTAAAAAATCTTTGATCATGTCTCGAATTTATATCGCCGTCGCTCGAGGTATTTTTTTGGGCAATTAGCAACCCTGTTGATGTCACTTAATATCGTCGCATTGCGGTCGAATAGTACATAGTATCCCTTGAGGCGCGCCAGTTTCAGGGTGCGTCCTCGCGATTCGTACTGTGACCTGTTGACCGATATGCCCTAGCGTTACGAAAGAGCCCTTCGATTGCTTCAATTCCAAATTTGCATGCCCTTTGTATCACGCGACCTAAACTTGAAATTTTATCACAAAATTGTAACGTTACATGTGGTTTTATCACCGGGATACTAATGTTTATTTTATAAAATAATTTAGCCAACTTCATTCTGTCTGCAAAATGATCATTTTTGGATTTCGGTTATAAAGAATTGAGTGTTTGGCAGAATCGCCATACAAAGCGGGTTGATGCTGATCAAAGGTGCGAAACGTCGAACCTTTTATCGTACGGGATTCTTTAAGTCTGTGAAACAATGTAATTATTCATTCATATGTTTAAAGCTATAAAAGTTCTTGACGTTTCCATTATGGTTCGGCTTTTTTATAGAATCCTTATTTTGCCAAGCCAAGTGCCTAGCGAGCACACAATCCCTATTATTGTAAATCATCATCAACCTCGATTAATAATTAAAATGCAGATGCGTTGTCACCCCTGAGGACTAAGGTGGAATGTCTTGTTACCAGTAAAAAGGGTCTCCGGTTCTTTACACTCACTATTATATAGTCTTCCGTGAGAGCGTGGTTCTACCCCGGTCGTTATTTATTATGTTAGTACAAGAAACCTTTCCTTCTTTCTCTATTGATTATGCGATAAATATAGTCGTTTGGAAAGACTTGTTGGTAATCTCAACATTAATTCAAATTTATAATATATTTTGCAACCAAATTTACTGTCGCAAATCTGAACATATCTTGAGTGAGTTGCGTATGTTGAAAATGCGTGTTAAGTTGTTCGTAGTGTTAATAAAATTTTGCTGAACAAGAACGAGATTATTAGATAACGAGATTTCATTAAAATCTTGACGAAATTACAGTACACAGTTCACTGCTCCGTGGGGCTACAAACACCATGATAGTGAATCATAAATCATAATAAAAAAAATTCGTCGTTTCTACAAAACCATAAGGCTAAATTACCGAGTTTATCATTTTCATAAAAAAAAATGATATTTTTAGTAAAACTTAGAGAACGCATAACTGTGCTTACAACACAACAATGCGCGCACTCAGCCCTGAATTAGGTAGTTAAATTGTGTAATCTTGAAGAATTTCGAAACACAAAAGGTATATTTCAAAAAACGCCTGGATATCATAAAAAATTCGCTCTGTCATATAGAGCAAGTTAATGTAAAATGCAACTCGAAGATCACTAATAACTGGAGCGTTTCATTAGAAACAGCGACGAATTTAGGAAAAATACAACTGTGAAGGAACACCGCTATGTTTAAAAAACGAATACGTTGAATCTGATTAACATACACAAAATAATGTTCGCTTCTTTAAATATCCCGTAACACCAGCAAATATTTTAAGTTAAAAAAAAGTGTCTGTTGCTGATGATTACGATACAAACCTAGTTGAACTTTATGTATTTCGCTTTATAAAAATCGCTGTGTAAGGAGTGCTATGCTCGTAAAAACTTGCTCAATTCCCCTATGGCTCATAAAGTCGACAATTTAGAAAACTACTTCGCCTGGCCCTTTGTTTACACCCATACCTAGCTGGCCGCTTTGCGTGAGCTATAAAGCTATTTCTAATACTATTGCTATTTTCATAAACCGTGTGACGACTACAGTTTTATTTACTTACCTATGTAGTCAAGTAGGTCAAATGTTTCTACATATAGTACGTCTTACTGCCAAATTAGAAAAACTACTAAATTTTAGAACTTTAGCAAGGTTCAAAATGTGCAACGCAAGTCAGAACAATAAAAGAAAATCAGGGCTTTCCTCAATTAATATCTGCAGTAATAGGCAATAAATAGTCAAAAGAATTATTGTCTACTAGCTTGCCAGGCAGACGTTGTTCTGCCCTTTTCGACGACCCTTTTTTTTGCGCCCGAAGCAATTAAAGGGCTACCCTATATGTATGGAGGCGGAAAATGCGTCACGCATACCACGATAGCCGGTCTATCGTGGTTATGAGGGACTCACTGCCTACCGGGGGAACCTAAGTGTTACCCTCTAAAAACCGCCTATGGGGACTGGCAACTGGCTGTTTAAGCTTTCTTATGCCGTATCGGGAGCGCCCCTTTTTTGGGAAAAGAGGGCGCAGGCGGCTACAAGCCGCTGACGGAGTGCCTACGAAGAAAAATTAATTATGAATAATTTAATTTAAGTAGCGTTGGCCTGAGCCGCCAGGAGGCAGTTCAGGTCGTTTGATAGTTTATTAGGCGGGTCCGAGTGAGAGTTTCTCGGCCTGCGAACTCGATAGCGAGAGGGGGGTGGGGCTGCATAAGTAGCTGCCTCACGAATAAAATGGTTGGAGTGCGACTCTGAGGCTTTGAAGAAGTTCTCAGAGAGTTTTTTTAAGAAATTGTTGAATTGTAGGGAGCTCTAGGTCCCGATGAAGGTCGACATTACGGACGTACCAAGGTGCGTTCGCAGCTCGACGACAGAAAAGGTTTTGTAGACGACCCTTTGTCATGTCCTATTAAAATACTTAAATTCGCAAAAAATTGTGGGTCACTCATGGGAAAAAAAACTATCCTATCTCTCAAGTTAGACCAAACTGCATACGGTGTGCAAATTTGATTGAAATCGGTTAAGTAGTTTAGGAGTCCATCGCGGACAAACAACGTGACACGTAATTTATATATATTAAGATATAATTTCTCTCATACTGATTACATACTGAAACTGAATTGCGAACTTTGCACTCTTTAACCTTAAATATTGTCGTCGCTAATCAGAACAGGGCTAAGTTCAATGTGATATATATTACATATTATATCTTAATATATATAAATTACGTATCGCTGTTTGTCCGCGATGAACTCCTAAACTACTTAACCGATTTTAATAAAATTTGCACACCGTGTGCAGTTTGGTCCAACTTGAGAGACAGGATAGTTTATTTGCCCATGAGTGATCCATAATTTTATTTTGCGAATATGCGGATTTTTCATAGGACATGACAAAGGGTCGTCGAAAAGGGCAGAACAACGTCTGCCTGGCAAGCTAGTATATTATAAAAAACAGATCAGAACGAATACATTTATTTACATGACAGATGTCCTTGACCTACTTATATGGTATCTGCTTAGTCGCTTTTGATTTTGACACTTGGTATAGATGGTTCAAGTAAGAAAGTCGTCTCCCGTTTCCGTGACTCACCATACGAAACAGTAGCGTTATGCTTGTTTAATAAGAATATTCAATCCCTTAACGTGGGTGTCGCTGTCGCTAACAGGCGACGGAGAGAAACAAATCAGGATATGGGCAGCAACATCTTTCTAATAACAGCTAAAATAAAAATAAAACTGCCGTACCCACCCGCCTTTCAGACGTGACAACTATGGCAAATCTGCCCTGCTAATTAAACTTACTTTACGACAAATATTACTTTTGAGTAAAATTGAGATAACGCGAGATACACTGACCTCTATATACAATGTGTCTGGTCATCGGTGTCGGAGACTTTGAGGTGTTGAAATACGGTAAGTTTTATCGACAAATTACTATCTATAAAATTCTCTTGTGCTCTTTTATACAAAAGACACGGCAAAATTGTTATCATTGATTTATTGTATACATTATTAGCTATCAAACGAGTCCTCTTTCGTCTTCCTAGGACTTCCACACGCGTAGCTATGGCTTAATCGGTACAAGCACCCGTGCCCTAAAGAGAGAGAAAAAAATTAGGTATAGTAATTTGTCGATAAAATTTACCGTATTTCAACCCCTCAAAGTCTCCGACACCGATGACCAGACACATTGTATACAAGCACACTTTAAAATTGTGACACTATGCTAAAAACTTTGTTACATCTGGGTGTTATGACATCTATCTTACTTGTATAAAAACATGAACAACATTCGTTATATTTTTCAATTAAATAAGTTTTTGAAATTTTGCGATGATTTACAAAAAAAGGGCAGCATATCACTATTTTACGGTGTTATTACCAAGAATTATGTTTATACTTGGAAATTACGTTCGGCTATTCAAAAACGTCTTTTAGTACTAAGTAAGAAAGCCGTAATTGTTGTTTATATCGCTCATTAATTTCAAATAAAGTGCACAATATTCGGATACATATACTTACCTAGTACTATTACCTCATTATATTCATACGGTGTTTAAAACTCGTCTATTGTAGATAAATTTACCATCATAACGACTTATAAATAAATAATTATGATTTAATTTATTCCTTATCTAGAATTATTGAATTGACTATTTTTCCGTATTGCTGTCATTATCTTGCTTTAATCTGTTAAAAAAATACCCATATCTGTGTCAATTTAAATTTATTAAATTTGTACGAAAATCATTGTTGCAGCAAAATTAAATAAAAAACAAACACATGTGTAATTTAATGCAATTAAGTCTTATTACGAGTATTTAAAAAAATATTGTTTTTTTTTTCAATTGATTTGTTTATTTCCTATTTATTTCATTTTTTCAGATCAACTTAATTCTTAATACTGTTAAATTTCTTAAACTTTTCAATAAATAATTTAAATAATCAAATAAGTGAGAAAGTTATAAAATAATCAATGACATAAAACTTTTACAAGGAAGGAAACAACAATTGAATGCCTTGGATGTTGCATAAAATAATTATATTCAGCTTTTTAAAATCAAACGGAATATTCTCCAGATTTTATTAAAACGCGCATTAATGAATAGGTACTTTAAGTTATCAAAAAGGAATGCTTTAGATTATCCACAACAGTCGTAATATTATTATGTATCAACAAAGGCAGGAAAGTCCAAATATTTTAAATATCATTAGTCTTTTTATACGTGGTAGAGCCATGCTGTACTGCTGTTGAGTCGGCTCAACTGGAAAAGACCACGCTCTCACGGAATACCAGCGTAAAATAGCAGCTTAATACTGCTGTTTCGTATCGTCATTGGCCAGTGTAGAGATCCGGAGACCCATTTTTACTGGAAACGGGGTATTCCATCTTAGTCCTCAGGGGTGACAACGCACTTTGGCACCTGCGTTATAATTCTTAACTGAGGCTAAATGTAGATATCTATGGGCCACAGCATCTACTTTTCATAAAGTGGACTGTGTGCTCGTTTGTCATCCTTATTCTATAAAAAAAGTCTTGTAAAAAATGCTACAATTTTCAAATTTACGTTCATTTATAGATTTTTCTATTTTTCTACTCCCTGTGGCTATTATTTTGCACATAATTCTTAAGATAAATTTAAAACCCAATATATTACTTGTTCCTAATCTATTCTCTTCCAAATTTTATGCACTGCGTTTTCTTCTACTTTCGCTATCACATTTTACATAATGTTCTTGTCTATTTTTGTGTCCTTATATTTTTCGGTTACTCAAGCTTGCGTTTTCTTTTTCATGTATATCCTATTTTAGCAAAATAATTCGTTTTGTTATACCCTTCGTTTTTCATTTTCTGTATAATTTTCGGTGTTTTTTCTTTCATAACTTATCGCGTCCTTTTTAATTATAGAAGATTCTCAGTATTCTGAAATTCTGTATTCTAGTCTACATCTAGAGATTTACGCATTCATCATCTATGATCCGTTAGAAGAGTCAAAGTAAGAAGTATTTTTCGATTTTGGTAGTTTATAAAGTGGGTCTCTCAATTAAGTTTGAATTGAGATTTTGTTATAATTTCATCATATTGAAAATTATTTGTATGTCTCCATCACCTAAATGATTCATAAGCGTAAAAAGGTTTAAATTCCCTACAATATTACGACAATTTCGCCATTACCATTTAGTGGCAATGTTGATAGCATTCAGTAAAATCTTTATGTTGATATTCTTAACTCCAATAACGTATGTTTGTATATATTTTTTTGGACTCGTAATTTAGGTATTAGTCATCAATATAATTGACAAAAATGCGGCAAAATTTTAAGTTACGTTATTATAGCTTATTCTTATTAGTTTACTGCTGTATAAACTAAAACACAAATTAATTACAATGCTATAATACTATACAATTACATAAAAATAGGTAAATACGTTATTTAAGACTTATAAAGTATTAAGATTAAAATAAGGTTTTACGTTATTTTGTAACCATATGATCTCGAAAACGATCATAGAAAAATACCGACAAGATCAGTGAATAGACTTTTTCTTCAACATTTGTAATATTGTGTCGAAAAGTCGCCATTTACGTTAACAAGGCATAAACATCCCCTCTATATGGAGGCAATCTTTGGATAGACGGGGACGGTAGAAAGCGTGGTCCAATTCGTGCTGCAGCGTGGCTCTACCATGTATTATGTTGCTACTAATTTTGTGAGTTATTTGGCCCTTTGTTATTGTATCGACGACTATGATAAACCTCAAATCAAACAATGTTGGCTCACTGGGATACCATTAGAAAACTCGAACTCCGCAATAATACTCACTAACTAATGAACCAAGTGGTTGTTAATCAAACAATATAAATAACACTTGCAGTTTGATTTTTTAGCTTTTCTAAATACATTTTCTTAGTATTATATAAGTAATAATATGAGAATATTATACGTGGTAGAGATAAATTATACTTGGTAGACGCTGCCGCTATATTATGGTTGTAGCACGAATGGGTTAGCTCGACCAGCGAAGGACCACGCTCTCACATATAATACCAGAGTAAAATAGCAGCTTAATACTGCTGTGTTTCGTATGGTGAGTGTAGAGATATGGAGACCCCTTTTTACTGGAAACGAGGCATTCCATCTTAGTCCTCAGGGGTGACAACGCATTTGCATTTTGATCCTAAGTTAAAGATAAATGTGGATGCCTATGGGCCACAGCATTCAAGCACCATCAGGTGGACCGTGTGCTCGTTTGTCACCCTTATTCAAAAAAAATAGATTCGTTTAAAAATCTAATGATAAAATTTCTCTACCTTTTTGAACTCAAAAAACGTATTACTTAATATATTATGTTTATAGAATTTGTACAGATGCCATATTAAAAAGCACTAGATCATTTATTTTAAACTTTATTCCGGAGTACATACTAGGTAGTACAGCTTTTTTGCCCAGGAATCGAATGTAAAAATTAAACTTGGTACCACCCTTTATACGTTACCCTTTATACGTTATTATACGTGGTAGACCCATGCTGCAGTTATATTAGATGTATAGTTGTAGCATGAATGGGTCGGCTCAAATGGGGAAGGACCATGCTCTCACAGAATACCAGCGTGAAATGGTAGCTTAATGCTGCCGTATTTCGTATGGTGAGTGTAGAGAACCGGAGAACCTTTTTACTGGAAATGAGGCATTCCATCTTAGTCCTCACGGGTGACAACGCATGTGCATTTTGATTCGTAATCAAGGATAGATGTAGATGTCTATGGGCCACAGTAACCACTTACCATCAGGTGGACTGTGTGCTCGCTTGTCTCCCTATACTATAAAAAAACCCTCTTCTTGCCTATTTCTGCTGCGAAGTCGCAGTGCCCCTCTGCGGTATCCCGGTCTAAATTTAGAAGTCCGTTTAATCACTGTGGCATTTCGCCTTATTTCTCACTGGTGACAACGCGTCTGTGGCCTCTGTGCTTAAAGATGGTTACAGGTCCATGGGCTACAGTAATCACCTTCAACCTTCAGGTTAGCTCGTTTGATATCCCAAAAAGTTATAAATTTACATTGTTTATTAATTAGAGTTCACTCAAATAAAGTGACGTCGTATATACTAATAATGTCGAATATAGAAATGCTGTTTTTTATATTAAAGTTGGTGTTAACCAGTTTTTGCCACATTCGAAATGGTTTACTTTGTTAATGGACCGGGCCTTTCACCCGCATCTTCGGATTTGACATTACTCGAAGAATGGCCATACCTTTTTACATTAAATAGGTTAAATTTTCAGTTTACTTTCATTGCTTTTTTCACACTTGTCCTAGTTCTTAAATTATAGCATATTCTTTTGCTTAATTACTCTTTGATTTTAATTATATTACTTTAAAAAGAAAAACAAAAACAATACGGACATGTTTTCAGAGTAATTGAAGTGATCATAATATCACACTAAGTTAGATGCGCAGTTCATAATTTTTATTTTTGTCAATACCATATTATTTAAATGGGGCTATCGCTACGGAGTACTATTATTTCTTCTGTGGTATCGCGAACACTCCCTAGTGTAATCACTAATCACGTATAACACGCACACAACAACATAAAATACACACATATACATAATCTCACTAGCAAAGTACATATGTCTCACTTAATTATTTTATAATATGCAAAACGATTTCTGCGAAATGAAATCAACATTAAGTTTTTCTATGATTACACCTATAAAGTAAACTGTTGCAGTCATCCAGGGCGGGGATGGCGGGCGTGGTTGCAATAAATGTGATTAAAAACATGTTGAATGTTACTTTATAGTTGTACTTACTTTAATTACTTATTCGTATATGTTAGCTTTATGAGCTATTGGGCTTTCTCATATTGTTTAGAATTTGTAGGTCATCATACATGATCATTACAGCTTATCTAAAGTGCACAACGTAGGTCTCGCCAATATATTGTCGAGATAAATATAAATGCCTTTCTATAGTTGCCACACTTGGCTATTGGGTCGACAACCGCAGTTATTTTATCATTTTGAGTTGTTATCATGAAGATGCTGTTTCCATCACCTGTTGGATTTTCCTCTGCCGCCTCTAACGACATCCACGGGATGATATGGGGGAGTCTCTTACGCCGCCAATACACGGATTTTTTGGTATCTGACATAAAGTAATGTAATTATTAATATATAGGGACAAATATATTAACTTAGTTAACAAGACATTTATGTATGTATTTATTTGCATTCCTTATTAATATATAAGTATACAAGGGCGGACTTCATGAATGACTCCTAAGTGCTAATTATAAAAATACGTGAATCACAGCAACAAAAGCACTGCTTATTCATAGAATTACAAATGTTAATTAACGGATATATACAAGTTAGTTGTGTGGAAGGCAAGGCATGGCGCATTGGGCAATATTCGGTATCGAACTTCGTTGCCTTATCGGATGTCTGATTCACAAGGTCGCACAGTTCAACTAGTTAACCGGCAGCCTACATTAAAAATGATCTCATCATATGAAATACATTCGAATTATTAACACTGTCTTTCTGTACGAGTTCAAGTGAGAAATATTTGTATTAATATTTAGAAAGTATCACAAAGATAAGGAATTCGATAAGAAGATCGATATTAACGTTATTTTTTATTGTAAAACTAGAGCAAAAGTGCATCGCATGTCTTATAAATAAAGTACAACTGTAATAAGTTTTTTTTTATGTAAGTATTTATAAGTATATACTTTTGTAACATACAAATGATTATAATTGTGTTGTAATCCGCATATAAAACAATCAAGTATAATATGCCCCCCCCCCCCCCCCGTGAAGTTAATTTCTAGATATTTCGCTATTAATGCAAAAAAGAAGAAAATGCCAATCAAGTGAGGACTAATGGACGACACATACGGTCAGTTCAACTGATCGTTCCAACTGATCAGTTGAAACTAGGACTGTTGATATTTTTTTAAATTAGTATCCATAAATAACTTATATATAAAACTCCGATATTGATTATTTATAATAATCGACTGATCAATTGGAATGATCAGTTGAACTGACCGTGTGTGTCGTCCATATGACAAAATGATTGTCTGGTATTTGTCTAAGGTCTATATACCGTCAAAAACATTTGCTCTAGTGTCAATATCCTGGGAGAAAACCAAGGAATATGTTTGAAACCTCGCCTAGATACCAAAACGACTTTCATTATACATATTATCCTATATCTTTAAACGAGCAATTCTTGTATATATGTATATATATAATCGGCATCTCGGAAACGGCTCCAACGATTTTCATGAAATTTTGTATGCAGGGGGTTTCGAGGGCAATAAATCGATCTAGCTCAGACTCATTTTTAGAAAATGTTGTTTTATCCATGTTTTTAGGAAATAAAAAACTACTACAATATCATTAGAATACGAAAGTAAATTTTGCCAGTGCTCAAAAGTTTATAACAGCTCAACTGGGATGATGAGTGGTTCTGAAATCATAGGACGCCGGTTCGAGTCCAGATGTCTCCGGTCCGACTTTTTTTTCATTTTTTTTCAAGTTCCATCTTTTGTGAGAAAATATATTATTTGGATACCCTCTTTTAGTATAGCACGAAAAATAATGACCGAGAGGATCGAAAAATTTTATTCATATTTCATCAGTATGTAATTTGTATCGAAATTTAATTGCCAAAAACACGATTTCAAAAAAAAATACCGAGCAAAACTCGGTCATCCAGGTGCTGTTTATTTAATCCATAAAAAATATTTGCATATGGCATGAAAATTATGTCAAAATATGTTTAATGTGTACATAAATGCATTGTTAGCATATTTTTACAACTTTAATTTTGATGTGTGAGAATTTTTGAAACATTTAAATGCTGTCCAATAATTATTACATAAAGTAGTATGATAGTATATAGACTTTAGTATTGTTTATTTGGTGTATCAATATAGTTTATTTATTTAATATAATATTTTATTGTTAATATTCCAGTATGAACGCCATTCAATTAGAGAAATATTGCTTAACGTATATTGTTCGGGTTACGGTATTAAATAAAAACAAAATAACCATGGAAATAATTTATAGTGTATTAAAGAAAATTGTTGAAACCATTCATTCAGTTGTAATAATTTATGTGTAAATTTCATAGTTATTTCTAACCAGCGACCCCGGCCTTGCCTGGACAGGATCTATTTATGTGGCGTTAAACACAGTGAAAGAAGATATATTTTGTTAAGTTTTCGTTTTTTGAAAAAATAATCTTTAAATTCAAGTTTCTGATAGCCTAGATCTCCAACGGCAAATAAAGGTTGTTTTTCATCACAATCGATTCTACTATTTCAAAGATTACCCCGGACAGACAGACATAGGTACATTATTTTCTAGACATAGTTTGTTGAACAAAAGACCACAGAGCAATGGTAGCCCAAGGGATATTTTTATTTTATTTATTTATTTTATGCAGAGGCTATAAGTGTTAGTAACACATTAACTTATAGCTAAGGTTAGTAAAAAATTACATTAAACCATTACAAAAAGAAAGGAACAATGAAAAAAAACCGTGGGATAAATGTACACAACAACATATTGTACAATGTTATGCTGGTTGTTTGTTATGCAAACGGGACAGACACACAGATTAAAAATATTTATTTATATTATCTTAATATCATTCAAACAACCCTGAGCTTAGTAGAAGCCAGTTAGTTCACTATTACAGACGGACACTTCAATATTATTTATATTTAGGTTTTATTTTCTTATCAAAACCCTTCACAAAACATAAAAGCCTCGCCCAGAGAATCCCGAACAACCCACCTGCCCGAGCCTACCCGAGCTGCCCACAATCTATAGACTGTTTTGCCAGCTCCTCCTTATATCTAGTGGGGAGCAGTTCTATATACCGCTTACCGGTACGAGACATCCACTCGAGGAATCTTCTTCCTCATTGATTGTCCGTTTATCGAGCTATACTATATAATCTTATAGCCACTTCAGCTTACTGATCCTTCGGGCTTTATCGGTTACTCCGGTTCTACTGCGGATATCTTCGTTACGAATTTTATAATAAATAAATAAAATAAAAATAAAAACGTTTATTTTTCAGGCATCGTAGGCAAACTCCGAGCATAATAAACCTTTTCATAGCTTGCTAAGGAAACTTATTCATATATAAGGACAAATATATTAACTTAGTTAATAAGACATACATTTATGAATAACTCCTAAGTGCTAATTATAAAAATACGTGAATCACAGCAACAAAAGCACTATGTTCTTCTTAGGCTGTGGGTAGTCACATATTATACAATTGAAGAATAATTCCAATCCCTAAGGGTTCTTATACACGCTAAGAAATTTCACCGTGTCTGTGGCAGATAAGACCGATTCATCATGTATACGACAAGTATTTTGTCCGATCTAGCCACGAAAATTTGTCTTGTCTGCTTCAGACAAGATAAATAGAGGCGTGTAAACAATAAGATTGTTTTCGGTCAGTCGTGCGTAGGGTATAGTGCAATAGTCAAGTTTGTTCGTAATGAATAGAATCATGTTAACTACGAAGCAAAAATGATTATTGCATATTATATAAATAAAAAAGTACGTAAACACTTTTGAGGTTATGTTTTAAACTATAAACCTGATTTATGGGGGGAGAGAGTTGGGGGAGGGAAGCATCACGCAGCGCAGCAGAGGGAAGCCCGGTCGATGGAGCCTCGCCAAGCGGGGCTCCTCCTACTTCTGAGTGGTTTACAAAAAATAACCGCGTACCTAACCTAACCTCTTCTAACCTAACCTGTCTTGAGTCGGGGTGCCCTAAGTCCCGAGCTCGCTTCGCTCGCTCTTGCACTAAACAATACACCAAAATATTTGCTTTTATAATTACTTTAAATTATAAACATAATATATAATACAATAATAAGCACACTACCATGCTATTGTATCTTCTAAGAAATTTCACTGTTGGTTAAACTACCGCCATCTAGTATTCAGATAATAAATTTTTGTGCAATATTAGTTTAAGAATATAATAATGAATAAACATATATATGCTATTAAAAACCATAGTTAAAATACTAAAAAAAAAAGATTCCTACATTGCTTTATGAAACACATAATACTTTTTATTCTATAGCTGCTCTGAAATCTTGCGTTTTTAGCTTTTTAGCTACTTTATGTAAATCATTCAAGATAGTGTGGCCGCCATAAAAAAATAAAGCATTATTATTAATAATTCTAATGATAGGTATAAAGGAAATACTAAAAAGGAAATCATATTCTATTAAGCAAGTTATTGTTATATGTTATTGTATTTATTAACCGCATTAAAAAATACCATCATCATCATGATTTCTTAAATTTACGCGAACACTACACATTGAATTAAACTATTATTTACGAATTTTATCGCGTTTAATTACTTTAATTTATTTTTTATTATCCCGACGTTTCGGGTGCTTTACAGCACCCATGGTCGCGGGGGGACTGAGATCTCGACGGATTTTTTTTATTTTATAGGACAGGGTGACAAACGAGCATACAGTCCACCTGGTGGTAGGTAAGTGGTTGCTGTGGCCCATAGACATCTACATTTATCCTCGATCACGAATCAAAATGCAGATGCGTTGTCACCCGTGAGGACTAAAATGGAATGCCTCATTTCCAGTAAAAAGGGTCTCCGGTTCTCTATACTCACCATACGAAACACAGCAGCATTAAGCCACTATTTCACGCTGGTATTCTGTGAGAGAATGGTCCTTTCCCGGTCGAGCCGACCCATTCGTGCTACAACTATACTACTAATATAACTGCAGCATGGCTTTACCACGTACAAAATTCGAACTTGTAATTTCCCGAACGCTGCCCAGCCGATTTGAATTTTGGACATGTCTTCTCATCAGGTATACCTCAAAACCTGAAAACGAGACTGTACAACCAGTGCGTTTGCTAGTGATGACCTACGGAACTGAGACGTGGTCCTTCAGTGCTGACCGTATGAGGACGCTCAAAGTCACTCAGCAAGCCACGGAGAGGGCTATGCTCGAGGTTTCTCTGCGTGATAAACTTAGAAATGAGGATGTCCGCAGTAGAACCATAGTTATCGACATGGAACAACGCATTAGTAAGCTGAAGTGGTAATGTGCCAGCCATATATCTCGAAGAACCGACAACCGATGGGGGAAAAAGGTTCTCGAGTGGCAGCCTTGTACCGGTAGGCAAAGTGTAGGGCGACCCCCCATTAGATGGAGTGACGACCTGGTAATACATGCAGGAAGTCGATGTATGCAGGCGGCTCAGGACCGTGCTTTGTGGCATAACTTGGGGAGGCCTATGTTCAGCAGGAGACTTGTGGAGAAGGGCTGTAATGATGATGATGATGATTGAATAAAACTATTATTTACGGATTTTATCGCGTTTAATTACTTTAATTTATTTTTTATTATCCCTCTCTCGTCTCCCGTAGTCGCCGACATATTCATGGAGGACTTTGGGGAGAAAGCCCTTCTTACTGCTCCTGTAAATCCAAGGTTATACAAGCGGTACGTAGACGACACTTTCACAATTTTACCATCTGACAAAGTAACTGCATTTTTAGACCACCTTAACTCCATAAATTCTAAAATACAATTCACAATGGAGTTAGAGGCAAATAATTCTTTTTTTCTAATAATTCTTTCTAGATGTTTTAGTCATCCGAAATCCTGATAACACTATTGGTCACACTGTGTATAGGTAAAAGACCCATACCAACCGATATCTAAATGGTGAATCTCACCAGGTGGACTGTATGCTCGTTTGTCACCCTGTCCTATAAAATAAAAAAAAATCCGTCGAGTGACCTCTCTGTGAGTGAGCGAGTGAGCTGAAGTTGGACTTATCTAGTGAGACTATTTGTCCCAGGTAAACATACTCGTCAACAACTTTGAGCTTAGTGCTCCCAAACAACTACGGTCATAGGTGTGATATGGCCGTTACACATGATCTTTGTTTTGTCCATGTTCATTTTAAGACCTATCCGTTGGGGAGACATTATTGAGGTTATTGAGCATAGTGCTTAGGTCCTCCGGCGATTCTGTCATAAGGACTATATCATCGGCAAATCGAAGGTGAGTGATATACTCGCCATTGATGTTAATACCGTATCCTTTCCAGCCCAGAAGCTTGAAAACGTCTTCCAATGCAGCGGTGAAGAAAAGACATATCAGTGTTACTAAATTAATTAATTTTGTCTTTCAAAATAATAAAAAATCCCTTCATAGTTCTAAATTAAAGTTAGTTTATATTTGCTACATACATGAGGCTTATATTATTGGGAGTAGTAGTAAATATAATAATAAAAAATAGAAGTTTAAAATTTGTTTCATTAGGCAACACTGAATCAAAGTGAAAAATTATTTAAGAAATATGTCCGCCGGATTGTGCATGTGCTTGTTTCTTGTTATTTCATATTTTGAGAGTTTTATCGTAATTGCTTTTGTATAGCACAAAACATAGAGCTGGGGAAATATAATCTCAAATGGCTTAGCAAGATCCTTCGTTATGCCGAAAATATTGCAGCATTAATTTTGAAATAAATATATGGTAAAGTTGAGGATTAATGTTAAGGATTATGTTAGACGAAAACACGATTTCGTAAAATTTTCTCGACAGAAAAAAAATCCAAAGTTACCTCCAAAATAAACAATAAACCGCTGTTATTCATAAAATACTTTAAATAAGATCATGAAACTTTGCATACTAACTACGAACTAACTTGAGACTCCGCTGGAATGCGACCCCCTTCACAACTCCCTGCACCGCGTCCCGCGCTGGCCGTGCGCGCTCAGTACCGATAGCATTTTTGTTACGGATACGCGTCTCGACTCTAGTTCGATATTTTTGATAATTGTTTGTTGTTTGGTTTGGACTTTTGTTTGTTTTTGTTATATAAGGTCGCCTGTTATGCTTTGTATTTTTATTGTGTACGAATCTGTAACACTTTTTATAGTGCAATAAAGTGTATAATAAATAAATTAATAATAATATAAATGAGAAAGTGTGTATGTTTATTTCTTTGTCCTTCCTTGACGCGTTAACTAAAAATAATATTATATATATTATAACAAATAAATATTTAAAATATATAAAAATGGCAACAGTATATCACTTATTACTTCAGCCCTTGCCAGAACATTTTATTTTGTTTTTATTAATAATCTCATGCAAATCTCAAAAATTTCAAATAAAAAAATATTACGACGCATTATTTTGCACACCGTACATTGACAATTACGTCATCGGCCCAGGTCTCAAGTTAATTCGTACGAGTTATACTAACTGAACTAACTATAAAGCAGTGCTTATGTTATTTACTTTTTTTAAATACCATTATTTTCAATGTAAAAAGAAATTACCTAAACTATCGGTCTTTTGAAGCGTGATTCCTGCCGCACGGTCACTTCGCTTCGGCCTTTGAACGGGGAGGTTGTGTCGCTTACGATCAGAATATACATTACGCAACAGGACGACGTAAAATTAAAATGGGAAATAACCGTAATAAAAATAAGAAGCGACTGGCTTGGCGTTAAGAAACAGGCATAAATATGATAAACCTAATGAAATAAGTGTCTAACGACCTTTCTACTTACAGTATTAGTGATTACAAACATGTCGGTACATAGCATACGACGCGCGGGCAAGTGGGGACGAAATTAGAATTTGAGCTGATTTACTCTATCCCCTTTTGGTGCAGTGACAAATATAATAAAATACTTATAAATTAATATGTTAATTTCAACAATATCAAATTTTTATGATGGTTTGTAGTTATTTACTTTCTACATTATGTGCAGACAACATGGAATTTTATAACATTTCACGTTTTGGTGTTATTTTATTTTCAAAATATCTTGTTTAACATTGTGAAATAAATATGTTATAATATTTATAGTTATGTATAGTTGAAGTAGTAGTTAATAAACTAGCTTCCAGGCGGCGCTGTTGTCGAGGCCAATTTTTATGTTAGAGATTCTTATCTATTTCCGTATATACACTCTTATCTATGCACACTACGGCTCGCACAGGTACCTGCGATTTGCTACGAGGGGCGGGGGCTGCATTCCCTCCGCGCCTACCGCTTTACAAAAACACTTTAGTAGTAGGGCAGATAAGACTACGTGGATTCGGGGCGTGCTGATTTAATTTTAGTAAAGATTCAATCAGATCAAATATCTATAAATTCATCAGTTGCCTTTGCTCCCGCCACAACCACAAAATTCTGTATGCTATCCAGCTTTCACAGTAATATCGTATAATTTTTTCTCAGAAGGGCTAGAACCCGGAGCCGTAAAGTCAGTTAATAATGATAAATTTTTCATTTTCTATACTTTACAGGCTGTATGGCTTATTTCCTTTGTCTGCTCTCCCGAGCGAATAATAAAAACAACAACTATACTTTACGCATTTTAGGTTATAATAGTTTTTATTTATTTTTTCGATAACGGTTTTCGATAACATTACCTTTAAATGTGAGTGGTATTATTATAATCTGGGACAAAAGCTCTACCAAATAAAACACCTTACTCCCCCAAATTCCTGCCAAACGATTCTAAATCCAACCCCAACATTCAACAGTGTTGTGCGGCGTATGCTTAAAGACTGACAAAAGAGTGACTAATCAGCAGAATCGGGAGGAGTTTTGGCGGGAACTTGGCCGTAGACGGATTGTCGCTCCTCTTCTGTCGCTTGAATAATAGTTTGAAGTGGATTTTGATTCGTAAAAGTGATGCGATTTTGTGAATTAAGTGTCCATGCGTGTGAACTATTAAAGGAAACGACGAAGCAAGTGCTTTGATATCGATATAAACCTCAAGTTATTTTAATCGCTTGGGTGCCTGATGACTATAGCCACTCAAGTTCATAACTTGAGTGGCTATAGTCATCAACTGTCCACTAGGTTGAGCTGTCGTCAAAATCTCCTAAGGCCTTCGCAATGTGATGCATCAACGTATTGTGAAGAAAAAGCATATAAAATGAAGATTCCGAAATAAATGATAGGCTCAGAAGGGCTAGAACCCAGAGCCGTAAAACCAGTTAATAACAAGCTTAGGCATCGGTTTGAGTCAAGTGCACAAAATCTTCCGTGAACATTTAGCGGTCAGGAAGCTTTGTGCCCGGCGGATACCTCATAATTTGACAGAGGCCCAAAAACTCCGCCGTATTGATTGGTGTCGTGAAATGGATCAAAGATTTAACGGAGGTGACTCAAATGCTGTGTTCGACATACTTACGGGTGACAAAAGCTAGATTTATTGATTATGATCCTGAAATTAAATGACAGTCTTCTGTCTGGGTGTTTTCTTCCGGGGAGTTGCCAACTCAAGTGAAGAGAGGTCGAAGCGTGGCGGGAAAAAAGATTGTGGATTCTTCGCAAGGACTGGTCATTACGTAACAATAGTTTTAGAGGATCGAACAACAGTTACTGCAGAGTGGTACACTAACAATTGTTTGGCACTTGTCTTAGAAAAAGTTCGGGAGAAATGACCTCGCAGTACCGCCAAGCAAACAATCCACTACTTGGCGACGTCAGACGTGGAGTTACTGGGTCACCCGTCCTATATCCACGATCTCGCACCTTGAGATTTTTATTCATTTCCGAAAATATAAAAAAATTCGAGGAAAAAGGTTTATGGACGCCGAAGAAGCAGTGGATGCGTTTCAAAGTGCCGTCGAAGAGACCCCCCAAGGACGAGTGGGCAAAGTGCTTTTCTCAATGGTTCCATCGGATGCAGCGATGTATTGATGTAAATGCACACTATTTTGAAAAGATATAATAAAACTAATAACTTGCTAGTTTGTTCAGTTTTTTATTTTCTAAGAACTTTCAGTGTCACTTTTGTAGTACCAGTTGATCTCAAAAGGCTCAACTCAAAATACCCTTAGAACAAGTTTTTGACAGATTTAACGTTTCAACTTAAAAATATTACGTGTAAACATGAATAACACTCTTTATCTATTTTTGTAGTGTCGATAGTTGGTGTTTGTCGATTACCGATGACCGATTACTGGTTATTTTAAAAATTTCAGTTTTACTTTATTATCATCTGTAACAGAGTGTTTTCTAAATTGATATATATCACTGTAACGTTTCTTGATGATATACGTGATATATATCATTAATTACAGTTGTTCTGTTAATGAATAAAATTTATATTCTTCCTTCTTCTTGAAATAAAACAGTTACCTTAAAATGTCGATGACCGTTACAATCACGGTGTAATATTTTGTTAACATGAGCATATGTCACGTTCGTCAGTTACGAGTATTTATCAGTAGTTATAATATGCATATTTTTCTAGCATGTGTTTGATAAGGATGTTTTCGATTATGGTCTTAAACTAAAATAAATAAATTTTTAATTGATTTTCTCGTCGGGACAACGAACGAAATGTCGCGCAAAACTACTCTAAAATAAAAAAGAGATATTTTTTTGAATTATTTATGACTTAAAAAAGTTCTGAAGAAGTCCCCGTTACAATGAATGAAGTATCGTGTCGAACTCTCGATTAGAGCGACGTTTGTGCTGTAATTTTTAGGTTTTAATTAATATAATAATCAATACGTCGTTACTGAAGTGCTAAACTTTGCAAATTGTTAGATAGAAAATTCGATAATGCAAACAACACGATGTCTTCACGATACGCAACTATTAGTACCGTAATCGTAGCTATAATTAGACCGGTGTTGCTAAACTTTTTCATCGACACCATTTCAATGTGGATTTGTGTTTTTTTTTTAAAGTTGTTGTTGTCAAATAAGAGAAAATCATATAAAACAATGTTAAAAACAAATATATTACATTTAATTTTAGAAAAATTATAGTCAATACCTGAAACTATAACAGAGTTATCTGAGTGATATGTTTCTAAATACAAGTACCAGGTTGACCGAGCTTTGCTCGGTATTTTTCTCTCGGTTTTTTTTTTAATTCGTGTGTTTTGGAAATTATATTTAGATACAAATTACATACTGATGAAATACGAATAATATTTTTTGATCTTAGCGACATAATAGAAAAAACTGAACTGGTTATTTGAATAAAAAATCATGAGTGCAATTAGTTTAATTTAAATTTTCGTGTTTTTAAAAAAATACTAAAAAATGGGCTCGAAAAAATAGATTTTCTCAAAAAAAGAAAGGAACTTGAAAAAAAATTAAAAAAAAGTCGGTCGGTCGGTCTGGGCTCGAACCATGGTATTACGATTTTGTGACCGCCCGATATACCAATTAAGCTATTTGTAATCATTAATAAGCTGTCAAAATTTACCTTCTTATTCTAACGATATTGTAGTAGTTTTTTATTGTCTAAAAACACGGACAAAAAGATTATATATATATATATATATATATATATATATATATATATATATATATATATATATATAATCTTTATATATATATATATATATATATAAATTATATATATATATATATATATATATATATATATATATATATATATATATACAAGAATTGCTCGTTTGAAGGTATAGGATAACTACAAAATATTTTGTGTGCTTTAGTGTTTAATATATGAAGTTTGATGTAAATGTTTGTCATATTTGGTTAATATTAAACATTTTCCAGGAGATGGACAGCATCATCTTCCGGATAACACTTTAAAATAATAGAAAACTACAGATATCAACCCGCTTGCCTAGCGTGGCAATTATGGCAACTATGGCAAATAATCTCTTATGGTGAGGCCAACAAGTTATGTTCAACTTTTAACCGACTGTATTTAATGAATAAATGTATGAATGAATTATTGAAACATTTTCTGAGGCGCTTTACTCGTATAATCAGTATTAACCTTCTGCGACTAAGGTGGTAGTCTACTGGACACCACCTAACAAAAAAACGTTGCCAGATCACAACGTGGCGTAATGTATCTCTGTCTTGCTCAGTACCTTCCCTTACCGGCTCTCTCTAACGGTCAGTGAGACGCGGGTGAATGCGCGGTGCACACGTGTGGAGTTTCAAGCTTCTGGTGTTCCACAGACGTAAGTACAGCAATTAACGTTGATTCTGATAGACGTCACCTCACTAATATTTTTTTAGGCCCATAGTGTCTGTTAGTCGTTTTATCAGTAAAATATTAATACTCCCATAGTGTCTCTCAGACATAACCTCATGTTTAATTTACTAAAGATATTTTATTAATTATTTTTTTAGATGGAGACTCAAAGTAAAGACGGCAGGCCACCAAAACGGGATAGCAGTGGAAGGTATAGAATTAGTGATGTGCAGATTGAGGAATGTCTTGAAGAATTAGAAGAAGAAAACTAGTTTAGCGATTTTGATGATTTGGTAGAAGATCCTAATTATGTGGAAGGGAATGTTCTCGGACAGCAAGAGGTACTCGAAGAATTTGAGGAACAGAATGCCCAATCGAATTAAAGTGATTTCGACTCTGAAGAGGAAAGATCAAGGTGGTCCAAACTACATTGGGAAAGATGGATTTTTATGGTCTAATAAGGAAATAGCGAGAACAAGCGGAACTCCTGCACATAATATTATTCATGTATCTCGATCAACAGAGGAGCTTGTTTTCAGAAGTATTGACGACTAACGGTCAAAAATTTTTGACTCTCAAATGGTAGAGACAGTTGTATTATACACCAACCAAAAATTACTAACCTATCGATAACGTTTTCGCAACACAAACAGACAGGAACTCAAAGATACAAGTGAAAAATGAAAAAATTAAAATGAAAGCTCAGTATTTAAATGCAATGGCGCAGACGCTAACTATTTATTTGCTACAGATGGCACCGGGCACGAAATTCTCCGCTGTGTGATGTCTAAATACCGATTCTGTACATTAATCAACTGCTTGAGATTTGACAACGGAACCGATCGCCAAGAACGTTTGAAGTCTGATCGATTAGCAGCTATATCATGGTTATTTGATAAATTTATTTTAAACTCTCAACAAAACTACGTTCCAGGACGTAATACCTGTATTGACGAGATGCTTATACTGTTCAGGGGCAGATGCAAATTTGTTGTATATATGCCTAACAAACCCGTTAAGTATGGGATAAAAGTTCTTATACTATCTGATGCTGAAACGTACTATACATACAATGCATACATTTACACGGGTAAAGGTTCTGATGGAGAAGGTCCGTCACTTGCTGAAAAAAATCTTGGAGAGAGTTAGACTATCGAAACCAATCGAAAATAGCAACAGAAAAATAACTGCCGACAATTGGTTCAGTTCCATTCAACTGATGCAGCTTTTAAAAGATAGGAAGTTGACTTACCTGGGAACTTTAAAGAAGAATAAAAGGGAGATTCCACCGGAGTTTTTGCTAGATAAAAGAAGAGAACCAGGCAGCTTCTTATATGGGTTTACTAAAGACTTTACCTTACTTTCCTACGTACCAAAGAAAAAGAAGGCCGTAGTATTGATTTCATCATCTCACCATTCTGAAAGCACAGATGATAAGACAAAGAAGCCAACAATGATCGCTGATTACAACCATACTAAAGGTGGAGTCGACAAAATTGATAAAAAAATGCTCGATCTATTCCAGCAGTCGCAAAACAAGTCGATGGCCTATGGCAATATTTTTCAGAATTTTGGATTTAGCTGGTACTAATGCTTTTGTCTTATACCAAAATTGTTCAGGTGCCAAACTACGGAGAGAGGACTTTTGCTATATTTAGCACGAGAATTGGTAATTCCGAGCTTAAAAGAACGCGTTTATAATGACAGACTGCCCAAAGAACTCCGTCTTACTATAACGCGAGTTTTAGGCAATGACTTGCCTCCCCCTAGCCCCAGCCCGTGGCTGAGCTTCCAGGACCTGCTGGAAGGAAGCTATGCAGCATATGTCCAAGTAAATTAAAAAGGCAAACAAGATACTACTGCTGTTCCTGCAAAAATCCAATTTGCCTGCAATGTTCCTCCCCACTTTGCCAAGACTGTAAACTTAATTTATAGATTTAGGGTCAACTTTGAGATTGATGATTTGTGCCTTATTCATCCATGGGATCTTGTGTTTTTTTGATTTAGTGCTACAGGAGAACGTTTTAAAGATAAACATTAATAATTTTATAGAAGTCTGATTATTTAGTTTTTTTAATAGTTTTGTATGTTTAAGCGTAAATATCTTTAAAAAAAATTCTCATTAAATGATTGCAAGTACTCCGTCATTTTTATATTGAGAATACGTATTAATTTGTTTTTCATTATAAATAAACCCGTTCATCATAAAATAAAACTATAGTTTTATTACTTCCAAAAGTTTTGCACATATCATGCTCTATAACGTGACGTCTGACAGACTACACCTCAGTTGAATGTTAATGACAAAGTCACCTCAGTTGCAGATGGTTAAAAATTGAAATAACAATAAGTTGTAATATAAGCAAAAATAAGCTGCACTAATCCGCTTGTTAGTGTCTGATAGAATAAAATCGCTGTCAGTCATGTCTGCATCGGCTTGGTGCACACTGACGTTTCACCATCGTACATTACATTATTTTATTGTACGCATGCCGTCTACGCAGTTCGCCGAGTTAATTCATGATGATTTACAATTTCGTACGCGCAAAGAATAATCGCCCGCCATTGACGAGCCCGCATATACTCGGTAACTTGGTTTTGAAACAGTATACATATTATATAAAATATAATCATCGGCTTAACTAGGGATTTTGTCTAGAGCTGCTGAACTAACCAGTCATTTAATGAGAGATCATAATGACGCCTATTAATAAATAATAATACAGTAAGTACATTCGCTCTTCTTTAGCCAATTCTATATTAGTATAGAGTCTATAGCTCAATCTATATTAGTATTATAGACTAGCTGTTCCCCGCGACTTCATCCGCATGGAATTTACTACGATTGGATTTCATGGGTTTTAATTTTTTTGCGCGGAACCCTAATACTTTTTCTAAAATGAAAGTAGCCTAAGCTTATGGTTGCCATCTTTGTTTTGTACGATATAGTATTTTTACCAAAAAAGGATACAAAAATAGTACTTTAGAGAAATTCAGACGACAGAAAAATTACACATTTATTTTTAATCTATGTATTTTTCCATATATATTTGTTATTGATCATCGCTTTGGCCGTCTATGATCTAGCCATCTTACCTTACCTTTAAAATAATTATAGAAGTCTGAGCAATTTAGATTTAGGTATATTAAAATAAATTAACAATTAATTTTTAATTAAATTAATACATGCTCTTTTTCTTTCTTCTTTTGATTTTACATTCATGATGGAAAAAATCTTTCCGTGACCTTTATTTGTTTCAGACTTCCAATCACAGTTATACTTTACGTACTATATAATTTTTCTATATTATGTAGTACAATTGGCTGAAATATGGTACGATACTATAATATATAGTATTATAGTACGAGTGGCAACCATATACCTTACCTTTAAAATAATTATAGAAGTCTGAGCAATTTAGATTTTGGTATATTAAAATAAATTAACAATTAATTTTTAATTAAATTAATACATGCTCTTTTTCTTTCTTCTTTTAATTTTACATTCATGATGGAAAAAATCTTTCCGTGACCTTTATTTGTTTCAGACTTCCAATCACAGTTATACTTTACGTACTATATAATTTTTCTATATTATGTAGTACAATTGGCTGAAATAGAGTAGAAATCTTGATATTTATAATAATAAAAAAAGTATATAGGAAGTGATAGGAAAGTAATTACTTTCCCTTAATAATTACTGTTTTATTCCCAGAATATTTCACCGTTAAACAGAAAATACGATACTATAATATATAGTATTATAGTACGAGTGGCAACCATACCTAAATTATTATAACATCAGGTATCTGCCAGTGAAAGTCCCGTCTAATCGGTCCAGCCATTTCGGGGATTACCCGGAGCAAACAGGCAGACAGACAAAAATTTTATAATAGTTTTTTTTTGTTATTATTACCGTTTATGTTTATGTCAGTGATTGCGTGTTGCCGTGTTGCCAGTGATGACATATGGAACTGAGACGTGGTCCTTCACTGCTGGCCGTATGAGGACGCTCAAAGTGTAAGTACTCCGCTAACATAGTACTCGTAGATGCACTACAGTGACGAGCTAGTCCCATCAAAATCCTAAACGCATTGTTGTAATTAACGCTCAGTGCACTATACGTACGCTGCGTGTATCCAACCCACATGCTACGCTTATAAAAACTACCAACAACACCGTCTATTAATAAAAAACCTAAAAAAAAAACTGTCTAGTGGGCTTACCACATCTGCGAGTCAGCATGTTTCAACGGACTGCCAGTGTTGTGCGTTCTCTCTCAATATCGCAGTCATCGCTCATGTTTTCTGTGCGCCAGTGCCCCAGATACTTAAACTGAGATATTCTTTTTATAACTGACCCAAACAAATTTATAGGCGGTAAGTTAGCTCCTCTCTTAGCGTCTGCCCCAAAATCATTAGCTCACTCTGTTTTGCGTTGTATATAAGCTCATGAGTACTGCCATATGATTCACAAATATTCACCAATTGTCTCAGTGCTCTGATCGATGGGCTCAACAACACCATATCGTCCGCGTAACTTATGTTATTTATATTGACTCCGTCTATTGTAGTAACACCGAATACCAGTGCTGTTGTGCTCAGCGATCAACACAGTAATTTAAAAATTGAATAAGGTGGGAGAGCTTAATCCACCTTGCCTTACTCCACACTCTAATCTGACATACCTGTGTCCCATCTAACGTAATTTGTTTGATGTAAGTACCAAAATTGAAACATAGTGATAATCACTTCAGGTATGTCACTCTCTTCTCGCAGAGCTCTCTATTAAAATAGACACTTTAATATTATTTATTTGTATAGATACAAAAGAAATTCTAGTCAGTATATCTGTCAGTTACCTTTTCACACATAAATGGGCTTCGATAAAGTTTGGCAAGAAGGTAAGGTAAGGTGTCCCGGGGAAGGTACGAAAATATCTAAATCCGAAGCGAATTTAATATTTTTTTCTTAAGGGGAAATATAACCTCAAATGGCTTAGCAAGATCCTCCGTTATGCCGAAAGTATTGCAGCATTAATTTTGAAATAAATATATGGTAAAGTTGAGGATTAATGTTAAGGACTATGTTAGACGAAAACACGATTCCGTAAAATTTTCTCGATAGAAAAAAAATCCAAAGTTACCTCCAAACTGAACAATAAACCGCTGTTATTCAAAAATACTTTAAATAAGATCATGAAACTTTGCATACTAACTGAACTAACTATAAAGCAGTGCTTATGTTATTTACTTTTTTTTTTAAATACCATTATTTTCACTGTAAAAAGAAATTACATAAACTATCGGCGCGTAAGCTTGATTCCTGTCGCCCCGTTAGTATCGCTCCGGCTTTTGAAGGGAGAAGTTGTGTCGCTTACGATCAGACAGTCCAACGCTACATGATTGAGCTGACTAAGGATGTACCAACATTGTCGTGGTATTGCTATACCCCGGAGGAGGACAAGCCCACTAAAGTGGGCATCCGGGGTCTACCAATGGGCACGGACACCAAAGACATAGAGGAGGCTATTAGGGCAAAAGGCTTCCCCGTCAAATATGTCAAAGCAATCCCACCGCGTAGAAGCAGACCTGGCTGCATCTACTTTGCCCAGTTCGACCACCTGAGCCTGGAGCAGCTCCAAGAACTATACAAAATCGACGAACTCCTCTTTATGAGAGGAGTAGTCATCGAGGCCTGGCAAAGGAAAGCAGGACCGGCTCAATGCCACCGCTGCCAGGCCTTCGGATATGCATCCGCAAACTGCTTCAGGCCAGTGAGATGCGTGTGCTGTGCCGGGGAGCACATTGCGAGCCTATGCCCTAGGGGTAGGGAAGAGGAACCCAAATGTGCCAACTGTGGCAAGAACCACATGGCAAACGACCGCCGCTGCCCAGTCCTGAGGAGGACTGCTAGGAGGCAGGGGATTACCTTACCGGGACTACTCCCGGAGGACCCTAAAAGGATCCCCCAGAGTCGCCCGAAAGCTGTTACCATCCAGCAAGACGGGTGGGCTACCATCACTGGGAAGGGCAGGCAATCAGGACCCCCCCCCCCCACCCGTAACACCTAAAGAAACGGTGAAACCCACTGAGATAAGGGCAACCACCGGGGCGACTCTACAGCCTCCCGCCAACCCTGCCACAGAACGGCAACCCTCTAACAAGAGGAGGCGGGAGAGGAGCAGGAAAAAAACGCAGCCTCCTCAGGCTGTTACCTCTACCCCCGACACCATCAGCACCAGTAGCCTCAAAGGTGCAGATTACTCGGGAGTCGACCAAAGACGTGGGTAGAGTGCCAGAAAGGGCCCTACCAGAACGTAGAGCCCGCTCTACAGTTAGAGCGCGCTCTACCCACAAGCCAAGAGGGCAGGACCAGGAACATCCACACCCGAGACAATTGCCAACGCCTTCATACAGGAGAACACCCGCCACCGGCCTCGAGACAGCAGATGCGATACAACGCTTAGTTGGTATTGCCATCGAGGTCGGCGCACAAGTCCTGGCTGATATCAGAGCCGGGACTGACCCAATTACAGCAATTATGAAGGCGCTGGCAAATCTATTAGCCCGGCATTACGGAGGAGAGTAATCTGCGCCTCCTCTATTGGAACCCGGGCGGAATACAGCAGAAGCTTCATGAACTCCGCACAGTCGCCCAGCAACAGGACTTGCACATTATATTGCTGGGCGAGACAAAACTAAATCCAAAGACGCATATCAAGATGCCTAATTACCACCTATACAGAAGGGACGAGGTCACCGCTCAAGGGGCCGCCTATAGAGGGACGGCGGTTCTTGTGAGGAGGGACATCGTCCACCAAGAGCTGGAATTACCACCTTTCCAGACTATGCGCTCTATCGGCATAAGAATGGAGGCGGCGGGCGAGGAACTAAGGATCTACGCAGCATACCGCCCGCCATTCTGCTCCTCAGACATCCGGACAGTGATGGAAGGCGATACACCTACCATAATCGCCGGGGACCTAAACGCCAAACACCCGGCGTGGGGGTCCAGAGTGATCACCCCGCCGGGTCTTGCACTATACGAAGACTCAGAGAGAAACAACTACGACGTTTTAGGTCCCGAAGAACCAACCAACGTTCCAACAGATCCGTAGCAACATCCGGATGTATTAGACATCGTGCTCTCTAGGAACGTCAACTACCCGGTAGTGGTAGAGGTGCTATACGACCTGAGCTCACAGCACCTCCCGATTCTGATAACCCTTGGCACTAAGGCGGTGACTACGCCGCCCAGAGCTTTTAAGACACGCATTGACTGGAGGCGCTACGCACAACACCTGCGGGCGAGACCTCCAGCAGACCAACTTATAAACACAGCGGACGACGTAGAGGCCGCTGCAACCAGAATCACCAAAAACATCCAGGAGGCCCTCCACGCGGCCTCTACGATCGTCCCGATCACAGAAAGGCGTGACGATCTGCCGCAGGAAATATGCGTCAAGATAAAACGCAAAAGAGCACTTAGGAGGCTCTGGGCGCGTACTCGCTGCCCAAGACTAAAAGCACAACTTAACATCTTATCGGAGGAGCTGTCGGTGGCAGTCCGGGCATACAGAGGAGAGGCCTGGGAGCGGCGCATATGGAAGGCGGAAGAACAAAATGCGTCGCTCTATAAACTGAACCGACAGCTAACCAAAGCCAGACCTCCCGTTTGCCCGCTTACCAACAGTGCGGGCGAACGCTGCTATGATGCCAAGGGCAGAGCGGATATCCTAGGAGAGCACTTCGAGGAGCAATTTATGCTGAACCCTGCAAGTGCGGAGTACATGGAGCTTCATGCCCTTAAGGAGAGTCGCGTACAGGAGTTCCTGTCGTCGCCCGCGCCGCTTCTTGCAGGAGAGTGGTTCATCTCCCCCGCTGAACTGCGGAGGACAGTAACCCGCCTGCAACCGAGGAAGGCGCCTGGGCACGATGGGATTACCAACGCTGCACTCCGACAGCTGCCCTATAAAGTCCTAGTAGAGATTGGTCGACTCTACAATGGGATATTGCGGACATCCCACTTCCCGGAGGAATGGAAAAAAGGCAAAATTATCGTCTTGCCGAAACCCGGGAAGGACAGGCGTAGAGCTGCCAGCTACAGGCCGATTACGCTATTACCGCACATAGCTAAACTGTTTGAAAGATTGCTGCTAAGACGTCTCCGTCCGTGCATCCAACTTCGGGCGGAGCAGCACGGATTCAGGAGGGGTCACTCTACAGTCACACAGCTGACTAGAGTGCTGCACCTGCTTGCGGCAGAGTACAATCGTGGCCGCATATCGTTGGGCGTCTTTCTCGATATCGAGAAGGCGTTCGACCGGGTGTGGCACTCAGGATTACTATATAAGTTACACGAACAGACCAGTGTCCCCCCTGCTATGTTGCGGTTAATGGCGTCTTTCCTGGAAGACAGGAAGTTCTACGTCTGCGTAGAGGACGCCGAGTCCGCAACAAGAACCATCAGTGCCGGCGTCCCACAGGGCAGTTGTCTGTCTCCAGTCCTGTACGCGGCTTACACGAATGACATCCCAACATTGGCAGGCAGGCTGCAAGAATGGGAGGACGACGTTGAGCTGGCGCTATACGCGGACGATAGCGCCTATTTCACCTCGTCCCGAAGAGCCCATATAGCCACTGCCAAAATGCAGCGTCTGCTGGACCTGTTGCCATCATGGCTGAACGAGTGGAGGATGGTCGTCAACGTTGGTAAGACGACCGCTCTGCTCACTCGCCGCCTCAGAAACCTACCACCACCACTAACTCTCGACGGCCAGAAGATCGCGTACGAGAAGGCCGTGACATACCTCGGGTGCCGGATCGACCGGGCGCTGCGCATGACTGCGCACGTCGACTTCGTCGTCCGCAAAGCCAGATGTGCGCGGGCGATGCTTCGTCCGGTCCTGGCATCCAAGCTGCCCATAAAAACCAAGCTCCGGATACACAAGATGTATATCCGGACTATTACCACCTACGCTGCTCCGGCCTGGTACGCGCTTCTGAGCGACACCCAGAGGCGGCGACTACAGGCTCAGCAGAACCTGTCATTAAGGACGATTGTCGGAGCAGGTCGTTACGTCCGGAATGACGTTATAGCGGCCGATCTGAAAGTCGAGACCATCACCGACTTCGTGGCCCGGTTAGCGCGCGGCATGTTTGACCGTGCCGATAACGGGCCACATGAACACCTGAACGGCTTTGCGCCGTTACACCGGACGGACGACCTCTTCCAAGAGAACTCCTCTCTATATGTGATTAGAGTCGAGTAACAACCCACAATGCCGCAAAAAAGGCCAACTTAGACTTATAGATTACCTCTACAGATTACCTCCCTTTCCGTAGTCGGTGAACTACGGATAGTAATTTCTTATTCGGCTACATTATAAATGTAGCATATCCATGCCAAGATAGGCAAAAAGTGACTGCCCCATAGTTATGGGGTATGAGGATATCCGGGCAATGGGGTATACCCCGAGGCCCGATACCTGCACGTACCTAGGTGCGTGTAGATGCCATCAACGTTCCAACGTTACGATCAGAATACACATTACGCAACAGGACGACGTAAAATTAAAATGGGAAATAACCGTAATAAAAATAAGAAGCGACTGGGTTGGCGTTAAGAAACAGGCACAAATATGATAAACCTAATGAAATAAGTATCTAACGACCTATCTACTTACAGTATTAGTGATTACAAACATGTCGGTACATAGCATACGACGCGCGGGGAAGTGGGGGCGAAATTAGAATTTGAGCTGACTTACTATATCCCCTTAAGATACAGCGGTTCAATCAGGTGCATTGCCCACTTTTGCCCCCCGCCTCCTTTTCCCCCTTATTATATTCCAAATATGATTATAGTCCAAGTTTTATGGTATTCGTCAGTCGAAATAATCTTGAGTTACGGTCACAGAAATTTAGAAGTAACCTTTTAAAAAAACCCTGTTCTGCTCGTGATAATAGCTACAATGTATGTACATAAACGATTATTACGCTTAAAACAAATCCCGTTTTTATGTTTTGCGCAGTGTTTACGTTTGTCTTAAAAATTTCTAAAAGTGTATTAATGGATAAAAAAATCTTTAAGGAATTTTTAATTCAAAATACTATGACGAAAACATATTATAGTGATTTTTTTGTATATTGTGATAAATATAATTTTCTTAATTAAAGCAATCTACTTAACGATGAAATAATAAGCTTTTCATTTATATACCTAGTAGGGCAGAGGCTGATCGCTCGCCTAAATATTAAAAAATAATGTTTTAAATGTGATGTTACACGTAAGTCCACCTAATGCACATTGGGGCAACGCATCGTTCGCTCCATTGTAAACTTCAAGGATTTTAAGGTGCGAATTTTTGTTAGATTTGACTTGAGGCCAGAATGTGTCAAAAAGGCACGTATGGCAATTCACAATGCTGTATTAGTCCCTACTTTAACGTATGGTAGTGAAAGTTGGGTGTGGTAGAAGAAGCATGAGAGTAGAATAAATGCAGTAGAAATGCGGTCGCTAAGGAGTATCTTAGGGCTGAATCTGAGTGACAGGGTGAGAAACCGTGTAAAAAGAGTGTGGTTTGCAGGATGATGCGGTGACCAGGATTAAGAAAGGAATGCTTCGGTGGTTTGGTCATGTAGAAAGAATGAATGAGGAAAGACTGACAACGCAAATATATGTTGCAGAAGTGAATGGAAGAGTCGGAAAGGGACGTCCTAGGCGAAAGTTTGTCGACCAAATTGGCGATATATTAAAAATGGGCCAAATTAAGAGTACCCTTAACCGACGAGCATGTATGCGTAGGTATATGGATGTGGGAGAGGCGAGAGAGGTATGTCAGGATCGTGCTTAATGGAAGCCTGTAGTCTCTGCCTACTCCTCTAGGTGAAAGGCGTGAGTGTTTATGTTTATGTATGTTGACTGTAGGCAGCATAACCTTAAAAACTTACTTTTTGAGTCGTCTCAAATTCAATTTTATTGAATTAGTAAGCCAGGAATATGTGAACTTAATAATAAAGAACTACAAACTTAATAGACAAGTGTGTAGTAGCAAAAAAATAGATCTCACTATAAACAACTTACATTTTATAGCTCTCACACAACAATCTAAAAGAAAATTTCGGTAAGAGGTAATTGCACCTGCACTGTATTTTCAACAGAATCTTACATTGGTATTTCTTACATAAACAACTACCTTTTTATTAGGGGATATAAAAAGTCTTGATGTTTTCCAGAAATTAAAATGTTGTTCTTGTCGATTTTATAAAGTACGTTTTGATTGTTATTATAAACTAGGGATCCCCCCCCCCCCCGGGCTTGCACTGGCGATCTCTGGATCTCGACAATAGCGCCACCTACCGGATTTAATTGTAAATCTAAACTATCCAAGGACCCACTCAAATACACGCAAATAATTTCATCAAATTCGGCCCAGCCATTTTCGAGTTTTTGCGATATTAACGGACAGCGATTGATATTTATATAGAGAGATAACAAGCTTTGTGTATGCGTGCCTTTGTAAACTTAAATTACGTGTAAAACCCTCTGAAATATCACATAAAACGCGTTTTTGAGAGGGTTTGTTATTCGAGCAGATAATGTTCTGCTCGTTCAAATAATGTTTAATAAATAACCTGTTAATTTAACATAATCCCATTTCGCATCGTCGAAAGGTTATCTTAAGTGGCAGAATCAATCCTTCGTCAACAACAAGTTCTAATTAATATCGTCCAAGTGCGTCCGACTGCAGTAATGTTAATTGTTAATTCAGCTGATAAGTGATGCGATAATTGTTAATTCTTCCAAGTGGTCAGAGGACTCACTAGGGTGTGCCGAATGCCGATGCTGTTGATAATAATGGTGAAGATTTATAATTGTATGGTTACAACGGCGTATCCAACGTCAGTATAAACTGTGTAGGTATGCCGAACATGATAATATTATAAAGGTTAAAGAATGGGATTGAAAATGGCGTTGCCTCTATTCACCTTTCGCTGGCACACTGTTGCTATCTATACCACCGAATAAATAATAGTACTACGTACAGAAGTTGCACTCCTTTGATGTCAACTGCTTGCCGACGTTTAATAGCCTACATAATTATTATTAATCAGATAAATCGCGCACGCAAGCTACTATGTAAATAAAACTATCGCTGCGCGTTAGTGTCCATATTACTTTGCATCTTTTCCGCTTCCTAAGTCACGGCGGACTTTCCGTGGTTATTAAGGGATGTCAATAGAAAGTAAAAAAATACATTGCGAAATGTTAATTATGTTACTTAGGTGAAGTACCTATTCTGACTATGATCGACTGACCATACTTTCGCCCCTATGTGAGTATTGCGATGCCTAACGCATGCAAATTGCAAGGTCATTCGTCGGGAATCGCAACGCTTGGTTCGAAAGAAATAGGTAGATAGTGTGAACAACAAATAAACCTGAAATACGATTCCTAACAGAAATGTGATCTATTCTACTTACTTAAAAATCTTCTTAGTATACAAAGTTTAAATTTCAGTATTTTGTGTTATTATAACATAAAATATTTTAATTACAAAATACAAGTATAGGTATGTATGTAAGTAAATGGATGGATAGTGTAGTAAATTTTAACTAATTTTTGTAAGAAAGTACTTATATATATCTTCTATAGACCAAATTATTACTTAATTCTTTTTTGCTGTAAGTACATATCTAACAAAAAAAATTAAATAAATTCACCTTTCATAATTTCCTTCTAAAATTCTTCGGTAACTTAAAGAATGATAAGAAATCGTTGTTAGTCATTTCATTTAGTATCCATCCACGCAACAGTTATAGTAGGAACGACGTTTTGTTATTATAATTTATCAAATAGGTAATATACATAATGTATAATTTTTAAAATACATTAAAACTTATACAACTATTTTTACCTACAATTAAATATACACAACAAAAACTATTTCAACAAGTATTTACATAAAACTATTTACAACGTTAAAAAACTTTAACATTGAATCGCCTACATCGCGCTAGCCCCGACTGCGTATAACGCCCAGGACGCCTCGCGATTTTAGGTAATTATTTCACGCAGGTAGCAAGAGTGACAGAGGCCTGTCTATACTTACATCCGCCGGTAAATACTACAAAAAAATACGTTGCGATAAGCGTTTTTCGTACGTGCTCTTACTTCCATCCAACTTGTCATGGAAAAATCAATGATAACAAAATGACATAAATTACAAAAAAAAATTCAGTCCGGTTACGCCAATTTGTAAGGTAGACGCGTTCTGAGAGTTTTCTTCATAACTATTGATGATTTTATTTGTTAATATTTTCGTATAAAATTATTTACATACCATTGCGACATGAGCGTGAGTAACCATTTTTAAAATTTTTGTTTGTCAGTCTGAGTGTCCGAACTAATCTTCTGAATGAATGAATCTTCGGAATCTTCGGAATGGCTGAACTGATTGTAATAAAACTTCACGAACAAATAGACAGTGACTAAGCTAAACTCACATTTTATCAAAAAAATTTTGAGATTTTATTAAAATATTTAGAAATATTAATAAGATGAAATAAATGGTTAATGATTATCTTAAGTTTAAATAAAGCCACATTAATAGATCCCACCCAGGCAAAACCAGAACGGGTGGCAAGATAACAATGTTATTTTACAATTAATGTACCTACTTGCGTATACAATTCTTTTATAATATTTTTAATTCTCCAATTAAAAGAAAATTTCCAATCAACCGAATGATATAACGTTATAAGTTATAACGATATACGGTTATTAGCGGGGTTTCAACTATGACGGTACGGCCGCGATGACCCATTTCTAATCCCATTCTTTATCTGTAAAATGAAGAGAAATGTAAGAAATAAATATAGGCATATATAATGCATATGCATAAAATAAAATAATAAGATAATTTTTACCACGCTTTTATTAGCATAATTTAATTCATATGTATGTTTGTATGTATGAAAGTGTGTGTATATTAAGTATGCATGTATGTTTTTGTATTTATTTAATCTTTATTGTGTTACACCTTAATCTAAAGACCAATTTCCACTTCGTAAAACAGTAGCGAGTTAACTTGCGAACCTGGCGAGTTAAGTAGAAAATCTCGTTTGAACGGCAATCTTCGTGTCGTCGTCTGAGTGGACTTTCTGCCCAGCAGGTTTCGGGCCTCGGGGTACATCCCTTTACCCGGCCTTTCTTCACGGCGTAATACAGTGTGCCGGTCCTGGGTGCCTTATACAAAGCGATGTAAAAAAATTTTATAGCGGCCTTGGCCGCAGGTGGGAAATTTATAACGCCGGGAGGTTGTCAGTATTTTGTGTTGAGACAAAATATTTGTTGGTCAGAGTTGGCCTGTCTGCGGCATTGAGGGATTTACTCGACTCCCTAATCTATATAGAGAGGAGTTCTCTTGGATAGGGTCGCTCGTCCGAAGGCCGTGTGTGTAACGGCGCGAAGCCGTTTAGGTGTTCGTGTGGCCCGTTGTCAGCGCGGTCAAGGATGCCGCGCGCCAGCCGGACTACAAATTATTCAAGGCTCTCGATCTTGAGGTTGGCCGCTATAACGTCATTCCAGACGTAGTGACCCGCACCGACAATGGTTCGTAATGTCAAATTCTGCTGGATCTGCAGTCGCCGCTTCTAACTCATGAAAACTCATGAAAATTCTTAAAAACTTCTTTAACAACAACCAGTAATATTTCTCTGACTATATCATTTAATTCCTGACGTAATCCTAGAACTATCTTAAACGAAAGCAAGAAAAGTTCTGTAGGCGAAACGTCATACTCGAACGTACTCTATGAACTAATGACCTTAACTAAACTCGCCACGAAGACATTGTTTGAACGCTTCTGCCCACTTAACCGTTTATTGTCAACTGCCCTGTAATAACTCGCTACTGTACTTGTCGAAGTGTAAATCGGTCTTAGATCGGTCTTAGGGGTTACAATGGGCGGACTTAATGCCTTATGGTATTCTCTACCAGTCAACCCTGGGAGAATTGGACATCACATATATGTATGTATGTTTGTATGTATGTATCGCGCGTTATGCAGCCAAAACTTAGTTTATAGTGTAGTAGCACAGTCTAGACCACAGTTTTAAGACCATACCGTTGTGAAACGCCTTTGTTTTTTTTTTATAGCGTAGGGTGACAAACGAGCACACAGTCCACCTGATGGTAAGTGGTTGCTGTGGCCCATAGACATCAACATCTATCCTCAATTTCGAATCAAAATGCAGATGCGTTGTCACCCGTGAGGACCGAGATGGAATGCCTCATTTCCAGTAAAAAGGGTCTCCGGTCTCTACACTCACCATACGAAACAGCAGAATTAAGCTACTATTTGACTGGTATTCTGTGAGACCGTGGTCCTTCCCCGGTCGAGCCGACACATTCGTACTACAACTATACTACTAAAATAACAGCAGCATGGCTCTACCACGTAAAAAAATAATGTTCAGCGATGCCGCCGCCCACGTAGTATTTACGCGGCAAGCGTGTGCGTCGGGAGTTGTCACGAAAATGGAAATAAAATGATTTTAGATATAATAATACTCGTTGTCATTAATTGAAATTGTGTACATACTTATAGATTAAAACATATATCGTACGAGATCACTTTTTATTACTACAAGAAAAACACATTTACAAGTGTTGCACTTCCAAATATTTTCATGACACTTTATTTTTATAGATGTTTTCAGTTTTTGATTGTTAAAATTAATTATGTAATTTATTTGCATTCGAATAAACAGATTTATTAAAAAAATAATATGGGGGAAATATAAGCATGGCCGTCATTTGAATTCAATTTTATTTAGTAACTCACATGACTATAATAGTAAATCACCAATATAGATATTATATTTTTTGAAAACGGTTAAATAAGTACTATAGCACACGCTTGCGTCAACCGCATGTATTGTCTGTCAAACTCAGTGAAGTGCGCTAGCACAAGGTCGGAGTGAAATGGGCTAGCACAAGGGGGCGGGCTGCTTGTGCCGCAATACCGTAGCTCTGCACAAGTAAATTCATTTCCAAACTATAAGGTCTTTAAACTGTGCTAGTAAGTCTTAAAATGACATATCGCGTTGATAAGTTTTAAAAGTGATGTGGCATGTTAGTCCAGGAGGAATCGGCGCGTGAGTACCGAAAACTATTTATTCCACCTCAATTTTTTTATGCGATTCTCTTCAAATTGTTCTACTGATGATATAAATGTATGTCGTCATGGGGCAATTCGGTACCATAATATTTAAACAGATTTTTTTATTCGAATGAGTCATAAGTATCAGAATTTGGGATTATTCAAACATTTAAAAATTCGTATAACTCTAAAAATATTAGCTTTATCATAAAAAGCCATAGAAGTTTTTTAATTCGTATTTCATCAAAGAATATTTAAAAAAAATTCTCTTTATCTCGTTTGAAAGTAACAATTCCTTGCAACATGCATTTATATCATCAGTAGGACGATATGTAAAGAACATCATTAAAACAATTGAAGTGGAATTGTTTTCCGTACTCATACGCCGATTCCTTCAGGACTATCTCCAAACTACAGAAATCTGAATTATTCCTGTAGTCCAAACACTTTGTTTTGCTTTGAACTTGCGATTATATGTATAACAGTTATATGCTTTGAGGATATTAATTTGAAATTCTTTAATCTTGTATTTGAGTTTTAAGCAACTTGGCGTGTTTAGCCCAAATCTGGTAAGAGGCTCTTATTCATTATCTTTTGCCAGGTCAGCACAATTCTCTCTTATTAAATAAAATCTACCTACAGTTCTATCAATCAAAAGCTGCTAATGTCAAAATAAAACAAATATCTATTTCTTTTAAAAATACATTGTGATGAAGGGTTCAGATACTTGTTTTTTTATAGGATAAAGGTGACAAACGAGCACACAACACCACTTGATGGTAAATGGTTGCTATGGCCCATAGACATATATATGTATCCTCGACTACGAATCAAAATGCAGATGCGTTGTCACCCGTAAGGACTAAGATGGAATGCCTCGATTCCAGTAAAATGGGTTTCCGGTTCTTTACACGCACCATATGAAACACAGCAGCAAGGAGCCGCTATTTCACGCTGGTATTCTGTGAGAGCACGTTCCTTCCCCGGTCGAGCCTACCCATTCGTGGTACAACAATGCGCTATTAATATAGCTGCAGAATGGCTCTACCACGTAAAAAACGTGGTTCTGTCTGGAGGCTAATTTTTAATGTATCCATCTATCTATAAAAGTCTACTGCTGAACATAAGCCTCCTCCATAGATTATCTCATAGGGAAGATTTTGCCACAATTGCCACGCTTGGCAGGCGGATTGACAACCGCAGTTTTTAATTATTTGGAGTTGTTATCAGAAAGATGCTGCTGCCATCACCTGTTTCCATTTCTCTCTGTCGCCTTTTACGATACCCATGGGACAAGGAAAAACAAAATTCTTTGTACAAAAGATTTGACTTAATCGCCAAGCGTGGCTATTGGCGATCGCAGTTTCAAACGTCTTACGCCTTTGTATTTGTTCTCTGTTGTGGGTCTGGAATCTGGATGTCTTACATTTGGCATATTCAAGATAACCAGTATTTATCAGATCTCATGATCGTACTGGCAATCGCAATCGCCTCATACGTTACACTATATTCGTTCAGCGACAACACATATTAGAACGCATTTTATCAATCACATAATATGTGAATTCTGAAATGTGAATGAAAAACATGAAATCGAAAAAAATCGACTCCATTGACTTTATACGAAAGGCGATAGATAGTACAATAAAATACTACGTATTTTGGCACCTCCCTTTTCTCATTTTGTCCGAGTGCAGTTCATATGCAGCAAACGTTTTCGTGAGTAGTATCTCTTTAATTAAGGCAAAGAATAGATCTATAAAATGCCGCTTAAAGGAACATACAGTTAACTTAAAACACCAACTCTCTCGGAAGTCTTCAGTCTGTGATAATATTCATCAGATTTGATTGACCACAAATCCTCATAAAAGAATACAGGTTCCTACCAAGCACAATTCGTGAGGCTATTTAAAATTCAGAAAAAATATTTGGATTATTGAGCACTATGATGCATCGTCTTGAATAAAATTAAATCCAAAGTCAAGATGAATGCAAGACTGAGTAAATAACACTATGGAAGTCGGAACAAAGATTAACAATTAGAAGCTGAGGCTAGACTGATAACTATGACATCAGAAGGTCCAATACCTTAGTCTCCTTGTAACCATGGATGCTGAAAAGCATTCGAAATGTTAGCAATTAAATATAAGTCAAAATAAAAACGCGGACAAGGACTGTCAAAAATTTGTATCCTAAAAAAAATAATAAGGAAATCTATTCTGAAAGTTAGTTAAGTTTATTTGAGACCAGATTACTCCTTTTCTCTTTTCACTGGTCAATATAATTAATAAGGTCATTGATTTTACCTGTGAAAAAATTGATTACTAAAACTTTTACTATATTTTTTATCAAATCTTTTCGAAAACCTCACCACCAGTTTAATCTACACAAACTTCATGCGTCTGAACTAATTTTCAAATCACCTTCTAGTCTTTCTCATACATCTTCAACTGCTTATTATTATTATTATTTATTTTAGGTGACAAAACGGACATCAATCTCAAATGACCGGAGAGAGACTAATGGGTTGACGTGCCTTTCGAGGCATGGGGATGAAACTCTATTAACTTCCTGACGCTGAGCTGAGTTTTTTTTACAGAAAAACTTAATTACAAATCTTCGGCCCGACCAGGGATTTGAGACCCAAAACCTCATTGATCAGCACTTGTGACCACTAGGTCAAAGTGGCAGTCAAAAACCTAGAAAGCTAAACCGGTGTGCTGTCCAGGAAGGTCTTTGGTTGGTGTTGGTTGTACATTTTAAGACAGCCAAACCGTCGAATTGCACTTGATTTCTCAAGTGTTAATCCAAGAAGAGAGAGTCTGCTTCAATAATCATGTCACTGCGCCATTCCACGCGGGTGTGCCTCTGAGCCTCAGTAAAGTTGTGCCGCACCTAACTTGAAACTAACTTTCGTACACAAAGGAGTTTGTGTAAAATCTCGTGAACGCTTCGTAATACAATCTGCAATATGTGCTAATCTCTTTATATGTAATTCGCTATTTTGTGGACGACCGTGCTAAAATTTGTTAAAATCCCAGCGGTACACGGTTGCTTTAGAGAGGCCTTTATTCATAAATGTTTCATTGTACCAAATCACGTACTAAATCATGTTCGCAACAATCTATGTTCGGTAAACAAACTATTTAAAAAAAAAAGTATTTAAGACACTCATCCAGTTTTAAGAGTCATTTAAAAATAGTAAAAAATCTTACCGCGTAAATGTTCCCGAACAGATCCGATTTTCATTTTTTTTATAGAATAGGGTGACAAACGAGCACACAGTCCACCTGATGGTAAGTGGTTGCTGCGGCCCATAGACATCTACATCTATCCTCCATTAAAAATCAAAATGCAGATGCGTTGTCCCCAATCCAAGGCCTTCTCTCACACCATACGAAGAAAACAGCAACATAACTACTTTTCACGCTGGTATTCTGTGAGAGCGTGATCCTTCCCCGGTCGAGCCGACCCATTCGTGCTACAACTATGCTACTAATATAACTGCAGCATGGCTCTACCATTCTCTTCAATGTAACACTATGTTTAAACATTCGAATTTTTACTTCAACTGCAAAAGCCTGTTAGCTTGTAGTGTAGCTGCAAAGAACATTAAAAATAAGTATGTGTTGAGGTCAGGCTAAATCTCTGACGTTATTAAAAAATCAAATTAAAATTGTAACCTCAGCTTTATTCTCACACTAATTAACACATCTATTGTCTGCAATGGAAATAATACACGAGTGTGATATACGAGTAAATCTTATAGCTTAGCTCAGTGAATGAGTCACTTCTCTCTGAATGTCAGTTATGGCCACAGCGAAAATATGGTACCATAAATAAACTGTGTCTTACGGTGTTATATCTGAGACCTGATAGAAATACATTTTCTTTCTTATAGACCTTTTTTAAGTCGCTAAACTTTCTGAGTGGGTCACTTACAATACAATTTTTTTTACATTCAAAACATAGAAAGTTATAAAATGTTCTTCAAGGCATATAAGTACGAACCAGATAAGACAAATATAAGCTTTTATAAACATCAAGGATTTTAAGAAATAGGGCGAAATGTAAAATGGTGCGGAACTAATTCTTACCGTGCAAATGTTATAGTGACATTTAGATTCAACTCCCAGTGGATTTTTTATCTATGCTACTTACTAGCAGGTCCGCTATTTCTTGTAAAAGATGTAACGATATATATATATATATATATATATATATATATATATATATATATATATATATATATATATATATATATATATACTATATATATATATATATATATATATATATACATAAGTATTTTAGATATATTAAAGCGAAAGAAGTGTCAGGTGTCAGGATCGTGCCAAATAAAGTCCGTTGTCTCTGCCAGTCGTGAGAATTTATGTACGTATGTATTTAACCATCATCAGTTAAAACATTTTTAGAATTTGTTTTAATAAAAATATCATTAAATTAGATTCTGAAAAACCATAAATATGAAACAAATTGAGAATTTAGTTGATATTTATCGTGATTGTCACATTATTATACCCCCAGTGTCAGTCAACCTGGTAATATAATGTGTCATATAAATGAAACAGCTCTTTTCGATTGAAGAACTTACATATTCTCCTCCTTTTTGCTATACCCTCTTTTTCACATTGTTTTCCATCTGGCCTGGATTTTAGTCTTGTTTCTGATGCATTTTCATTGCTAAACCCAAATCGTGAATATCCTTCTGCTATGAGTACGTAAATTTAATGGTATGGATTCGGATCACCTGAGAAATGATGCGGAGATGTGATTTATTGGAGTGATGTTTTGTACTGGAGCTAATATTGACGAAAGGGTGGAAAGTTAAATTCTTTCCTAACAAAAACTACGACGATTTTGCTCCAATTCTCTTCAACCGGAATCACCACCAATCACAATATACCTCATATTAGAACTTATAAAAGTACAATAAAGTCAAATCCACTATTCTGGGTCCTGAGCCAGAATAGCGCCCACTGGAGTTGTCTGGGAAACATGCTGCCACAAGCAACAGACTTTACTCGTAAGGTACGTCCTCAGCAGGGAGCGTTAGACGGTGCGACCAACGTAGCGTTACATTGGTCGCACCGTCCGACCGTTGTATTACACTGTCCTGATTGGCGGCCGCTCAATTTGTATGGTCCCGCACGCCCTGCCAAACTTCTTCACTGAGAGCGTGCGGCGAGGCGTGCGGCGAGGCGTGCGGCGAGGCGTGCGGCGAGGCGTGCGGCGAGGCGTGCGGCGAGGCGTGCGGTGAGGCGTGCGGCATAGTAGTGCGTTCGACATACATTTTGAGTAGCCGCCACTCACGACAGCGTGATATACACCGTGACGCAAGGGCATGTTTGTCACACACACCAAATGCCTCGTCCCCGACTCGTCCAATGTCCTTCACTGAGGCTCATAGCCTTGCCTCTAGACTCTAGGCTAAGGATTCCTTATACGACAGCTAATACGTGTTTTGATTAAGAATTTTTACGTTATCGCTTATTATTTATTCAGAAAATTGTAGAGCTACAAAAATAATAAATTTTTCCAGAATTTATGCAACAAATGTTTTATGCTTTACGGAAATTCTCGAAAGTAGAATCAAATAACTCTTCAAAGGTCTTTATTTTTTAAGACATATGTTCTTGTTATGTGAATTGTGAACATGTTTGAAAGCTTGACAAGTCAAGACCAATGGACGGTAACTTCAAACACTTATTTGGCGTCTTTTTCGACGTTTTCATTTCATTTACAAGAAATAATGTTTTGCATAATTATTACCTTGACAATCTACCACCCTACAAACAAAAATCGACTCGAACGATAAAAACTGATAATAAGTTATTTTAATTAGGTAATTACTTTTTACTCTTCCGAGAGAAACAGTTGTAACTAACAAGAAAGATCCTTCTGCTATTTTTTAAGTCCATAAATATACTAATCGTTTGACTACACAGTAGCAACAACAGCTGTCAGTTATAATTTACGTTACAACTTCACATCACCGTTCGTGTACGTTAACTCAATCCGGTCAAGGTTACATCATAGTCAGATATACCGAAGGAGGTCTTTGATCTACCTGTACAGACGTCACCGTTGCTGCTTTTATGTGTTATTTTTCCTCAGCACTCGTTTTATGTTTACTTTTTTCGATAAGTTATAAGAACCAGGTATTTTTATTTTATCAATTGGACTATTTGACTTTTTGTAGCCCTTCATATAAAATAGCTTTAAATCTACGCGAGACTATAATAGACACTCGTGTATTGGAGTGATCTCGATCGATTTGTGACTATAACTTAGCAAAATAATGGAAATTTTCAACTGCGCAGGATTTAAGTACGTATTTTAATTCCTGTGTTTTCTGTTCAGGCACCATCCATGCACACAATCGAATTGTCATTAATAAAATTTAAAAGACCATAAAGCCATAAGGCCATAGGTTTGGGGTCCTATTTTTGTCCTATCTTTGAGTTAAGTCAAAACCAAACTGCAAGACTTCAAGATATTCTCGGTGCTCATTCTGCGTAGATCACATTACAAGTAATTGTTAAAAGCTAAAAAAAGCCCGAGTTAACGTCAAGATGTCAAACTCTTCAGATGCTTCAAAGCACTTAAAAACGGGAATATAAAATGTAAGAAAACTAAACTTGATAAAAATGACGAATATAGTTAATAGGACATAAAAATTTAATAATTAATATGAAGGAAAAAGATTATCAGAGTTGCTTTATTTATTGGAGTAAAAATCCAACAGTTCGCGCAACTAGTTTGTCTAACAATTAACAACCGGCGTCAGTTGTGTTAGGATTGCGAGTTTTATTCTTAGATCCAAATTACGTAATTTTTAATTCCAAAATGTAAATTTATCTGTTTAAAGAGCAAATAACTTTTTATAATTTATACGTTTTAGCAAAATTTTATTGAATAGTGTACCATAAGTAAACAACAAATTTACATTTCAAATTTGTTGTTGATTAAAATTTCATAAACTGATTAGTAAAAGTAGATTTTATTGAATCAATTTCAAATTTTCATAGAAATATTGGCAATAATTTATAACTCAAATCTGTTTCATAAGTCATGCAGGCAAATCTGTTTTTAATACTATGTTTTTGTTTCAGCCATAGCCCTGCGACCATTTGGGCTATCGTTAATATATCTCCTGCTGTACTTAATAGCACCATTGTCGCAAATACCGGATGCGAAGACATTTGGCGGTAAGTTTGCATTCGTATTAATTGAACTCGCGTACGTATACTTATTTCGGTAGATAAAAGGAAAAGTTATTTTTTTTTCAATAAAATGTATAATTTAGTTGTTTTAACTGGTTTTCATAAGATTACTAGCGTTTCGCCGCGGCTTTGCACCGGTGATTTCTGGATCTCGACAACAGTTCCGCCTACCGGGTCCAACTGAGTTTTTGAACGTTCCAAGAACCCACTGAAATACACACAAAAAAATTCATCAAAATCAGTCGAGCCAAATTCGAATTTTTGCAGACTGTCGGACAGCAATTGACTTTTAAAATATAGGGATATGATATGATCAAATATACACATGGAAAAGTAAAAGATTTAGAGATTAGGGTTTGAATTTGAATACCGGTACCCTTTATCTCAATCTCGAGTAGATGTTTGTATAAGGTCGGAGAAAAAGTTTCTTCGTATTTTATATACAAATTCAAGACTTATCTTAAAGTTTAATTTTATTTAATTATAATATAATATACTGGATGATTTTTTTACCGTCTGCAAAAAATAGGGTGTAACAGGTGAATGGAATAGAAGCCAAGCACTGGTAATTTACAATTTTTTTTTTTCCTTTGAAATTAACGAAATTGAACTATGAATAAATACCATTTATTTGAAATAAACTTTCGGTAATAAAAAATGATTTGAATTAAATAAATAGGTCTTTAATCTATCTAAAAATCTTAGGAATTTATTGATAGATCAATTTCATAATATGTTAATGTAAAACAAATTGTAAAATATCAGAGCTATGGCTCTATTCCGTTCACTTGTTGCAACCTATTTTTTTCCAGACGGTAAAAAAATTACCCAGTTATGTGCCATTTTGTTCGATAACTTGTTGTCATCTTGTAGGGTAGTAACATCATCCTGTTGCTGTAAAAATCTTGGGATTTTTGGTATTAAAAATACAGCTATGATTTTTGATATCAAAAATCCCAAGATGATGATGATGTCAAAAATGCGACAGGTAGTTTTGACAGTCTTTTCTTGATGTTAACCAAACACTACCCAAAGAATTCTGAAGAGAACGAAACAGATAAAAATATGAGGGTGCAATGTCAGGATTATATGATGGATGCATTAACTATTCCCAACCAAGCTCTCTCAATTTTTGCTGAGTGGCCAAAATGTGTGTCGTCTGGCGTTATCATGATGAAAGACCACTTCTTTTCTGTTGATCAATTTCGGCTGTTTTTCTCAATTAACTGTTTGAGTCTCATTAGTTGTTGGCAGTAGAGATCCAAATCAATGTTTTTGCCCGGCGGTAGAAGCTCATAACAAACGATGCCTTCCAATCCCACCATACACACAACATCACCTTTTCACTACTGTCTGTGGAGCTTGAATATCCTTTGACCATTATCTTTTTCACACGTTCTTGACGTAGGTGATCCACTTTTTATCACTAATTATCAATCTTTTCAAAAATGGTTCGGTTTCATTACGTTTCGATGGAGAATCACAAATGAGTACACGTTTCATTAAGGTTTCTTTCAGTGAGCTCGTGTGCAGTGGCGAAGCTACAGCTCCAAACTAGGGCAAGCCCAAGATATAAATTGATAAAAATATAGATTGTTGTTGCTAGCAGTTTTATAAAAATACACCAATCTTCATCTGTCTCCACGCTTCAGTTTCATACTCAGTGCTGTCAAGGACGTATTTAACAAAGCACACAGAAGGCATACTACTGCTAGAAAGATTTTATTTTTATTACATATCAGCAATTGTATAGCTTCGGTGGCTTTGAAGAAGGCCGTTTGTGTTTGTTTAAGCGAAAGAAAAAAAATATTTACATCCAATACAATACATGAACAAAAGTAAAACACGAACAAACTATGTACAAAATTAAAAAAGAAATTATTTACATTCTAATGGATAAGAGATAAGATAAGTGGAATCGTCTCGCTTTCTTAAGGAAAGATTTAATTACGTCCACGTAAAATGTTGGTAAACGTTTTAATTGTACCAATCTTCGATCAACAATACCAACTAGATGTCGGGTCGGCGCAAGAAATCCATCTCAGTAAATAAGAGCGCACATGAGACGTGAGCTCTTGCACGTGAGAGTGTAGCTTGCAAGGCAATAACGGGAAAAAGAACTTTATTTGTTATAACTTAAGGTTGATTTCACACTAAATGTTATTTAATTTATATCTTTTCATAGTTTATATTCATGCGGAAAGTATTTAGCTATGATTTTGTACATGACCCGTTATCTAGTTGGTATTGTTGATCGAAGGTACCAATAACTGTTTTTTAATTGCGATAATTGATAAGTCTGAAATACACTCTTGACCTTGTATATTATCTCAACAAAGTTTAAAGATTTTACTTTTCCTCGCCGATTAGCACTTTAACACACTTCAATTCATCACAAGGAACACTCTTTCCCTCCATTTTCATTAAAAATCTTTAAAAAAGCATAAACTTTAAAGTCGCAATACATTCGCTCAAGCACAACACACAATGCACAAAGTACATTTTGACACATTGTAAACATGCACTAAACATTGAAATGTGACGTGAACTTGCTAACATATCGTCGGCTCGTCGGCGTCGGCCGCGCGCCTCCTCTTTCGACTAACTTCATACCTAACGTGACCATACGTCCCACTTTAGGCGGGACGTTCCCGTTTTAAAGGTTGTGTCGCGCTATCCCCAAAATACGTAAAAATGTCCCGCTTTGACAAACAAAAGCGTGACAATCATGCAAACCCTGTCACCCGTGCCATCATTATGACACCGCGCGTACCAGGTTTTGCATAGCTTGTCTAGTTACGTGATTATTCTGAAAAGCTACACTTTTGAATTTAAAGTTACGAAGTGACAATTTTTAATTAATCTACAATAAATTATCAAATAACATAATATATTTCCAATTAGTATTTATTTGATGTTCAGAATTCACTTTTGAATCATTAAAAGATTCAAACAACTATGTGTTTTATTCATAAAACTATATTAAAGGGTTTTAGATTGAATTTTGGTAACGGCGTAAGTATAATACTAACATATACAATAAGTGTAATACTACTGCTACTGAGAATTTTGTGACGGAAAAACTCAATAAATGATTCTTGACCCGACTCGGGTTTCGAACTTGGGACCACATGATCAGCAATTGCGTTTACTGCCATTAGACCAAGAATGCAGTCAAAAGTGTTAGAACTATAATAATTTTAAAAGCGTCCCGCTCTGAGGAAAAAATTAATGGTCACTAAAAAGCCGGGCTTTTTACACGGTAATTTTATCTATTTTATCTCCATACTAATTGCCATTTATACAATCGTAGTTATATTTCTTTGTAGAACATTTTGCCACATGTTAGAAAGGGAGCGATCGCCTTCTCGAAAGCCCGGTAAAAAGCCCACGTGTGCGAGGGAGACAACCAATGGCTCAATTCAACTCTCCTTATATGTATTCGTATTTCGTAAGGTTACGAGGTCGAACAGAGTGCGCGGGAAATTTGAAATAGTTTGAAACAGTTTACGAGTTATTTTATTACTTGATATAATTGATTGATTCATCTTAATGAGGCAAGCCGGGCTTTTGGGCTTGTATAGAGGCTTCGCCACTGCTCGTGTGGTACCCAAATATCGAGCTTTTTTGTAAAGTCAGGCTATCAAATGGGTGAAAACTGTTTTGTGGTCAATCTTCAAATATTCGGCTATGTCGTAACTACTAATATGCCGATCTTGCTCCGCTTTTTCAAAAATGACAATGACTTTTATCCGTATGAGGGCGACCAGAGCGAGCTGTATTTTTGACATCAAAATTCCCGGACTGAAAACGCTTGAAACAACTTTGTATTCTTACGGACAGTGCATTAAGTCCATCAACGTTAAAAAATTTTTTTCGCATTGTGATTTGATTTTTCCCTTTTTGCAATAAAACTTCAGAATGTATTTTGATTTTAATTTTGTTGTTAGATTCATTCATTATTCCGGACAGAAAAACAATTAAAAAATGGCGGGAAAGTGTTTTTTACTTTTTATTTTTCTTCTTCTTAATGTCCTATTTGTATTGATATTAAAACCAACCAGATACAATTAGTACAACCAAAGAGATTTTTCTTCGATTATATACAAACAAAATACGAAGAAACCTTTTCCACGACCCATTAGACCCATTACGGCTTTACAAACTGCAAAAAATACAAACAATTAATTGAGAACACGTAATCTCTTATCATACACAGAAATTGCAATGTTACATCCTTATGGTACGTGATATGTAAGATAATTTGAAACTATTAAAAAAATTTACTGTTTTTTGTATTTTATGCTTTTTATGACAAAAAATAACTTTTTCAGTACAGTAAGATTATTACCGTTAAACACACCGTAATACAAGTACTACCTAGATACTTTCATAAAATAAATTAATATGATGAAAAAGTGAAGACATACGATGAAAAAAGGACTCTGCGCACTTGCATTTCTAGTTTTTAAATATATTTTTATCAAAGCATTGAACTTCATCTTTTTAAGGATGGCGAGGCAGGTACCTGTTGCTAACTGTGGTGGTGTCGTTCCTGTTGCTGCTGACGCACGCGGCATGGCACAGCGTGCTAGCAGCATTCAGGCCGTACGGCTCGCTGCTAGACGATTACCCGCTGCTGCAAAAGATCGGCCACAACCTTGGCCTAGTGTCCTTCGATGGAATAGAACCATTTATGGCTGTGCATTATTTGGCACCAGAGGTATATAAATGTCCGGCATTGTCTTAATTTATTTGAAGTGCATATTAAAAACTGCAACGTGTAATGGCGGCTCACGAAGATCCACTACCAGACTATCATCCCGTGGGTGTCTTTTTATTAGAAGGGTGACAAATAAGCATACAGTCCACTCAGATGGCATGTGGACGATATGGCGCTTATACACCTACATCTTTCCTCAATTAAGAATCAAAATCTAGATGTGTTGTTAACCCTGAGGACTAAGATAGAATGTCTTACCGTTATAGCGAAGTCCACTGCTGGACATAGGTCTCCCCCATAGATTACCTCATAGGGGGGGGGGGATTATTTGCCATAGTTGTTACGCTTTGCAAGCGGGTTGTCACCTGCAGTTTTTTAATTTCCTGATTTGTTTGTTTTAATTTCGTGATTGACACACCCACTGGATGATATGGGGTAGTGAATATTTTTACACCGCCACTACGCGGTATATAAAATGCCTTTTTACCGGTCAAAAGGATCTCCGGTTCTCCATACTCAACACACGAAACACAGTAGTATCGAGCTGCTATTTTACGCTTGTATTGTAGAAGAGCGTGGTTCTTGCACTGTCAAACCAACCCATTCGTGTTACAACCCTAATATAGATGTGGCGTGGTTTTACTAAGTTAAATTACTAAAGAGGCTTCAAAATGAAACGAAGCAGAAAATGGGCAGGAGCATCTTCCTGTTAATAACTTAAAAAAAGTTGCTCTTGCGAAGCGTGGCAGCTGTGGCAAACGTCCCTCTTATGATACAATCTATGGGGGAGGCCTATGTTCAGCAAAAGACTTGATAAAATTAATGAACTCCTTATTAATATATTATATTGTTTAGGTGATAAGCATCCGAAAAGGATGGATGACAATAGAGCTAACGTTACACCCGGTGACGGTGGAGAGCCGTGGTAGCTCAGATGGTTAACGCTCTCTGTAAATATAACAGAACGCGATTAACCCGGGTTCGATCCCCGCCGGCACCAATGAAATTGTTAATTGCAATTTTAAGTGCTGATTTACCACGTGCTCGGCGGTGAAGGAAAATATCGTGAGGAAACCTGCATGTCTGAAGAATGAGAAAAAAATATTTCGAAGACATTTGAAGTTCGCCAACACGCATTGGGGCTGTGCGGCGGACACTTCCTAGCCCTAAAATCCTCTCAGAAATAAGGGGAAGCCTGTGCCCAGCATTGGGACGTATATATGCTGTAACTTTTACACCCAGTGGTAAGTGATTACACCCGTGACCAGAACCAGCTTCGGAAAAAGTCGACAAGTGTGTTGTCGCCCCCTATGGACAAAGATTAATATAACATTTCTAACAGGAACAAAACTGTGGCAGAACTGTGTTTGATAGGCTAGATAATATCTACCAGACGGATAAAGTGATCTCCCAACTTTTTAAAACTCATACGAAGAATACGTTTTGAAACGAGACCTTAGCTGACATTGAATTGAAATAAAATTTATTTCAGCTAGTGACTACTGTAGTATCTTTAACGGTATACCTCGTCGTCCGGAGATTGCTTGTTGGCCCAAACCCTGACGAAGTGCAGAAGAAAGACTCAAAGCATCAGAGGTATCCCTTGCTCACTAGTGCAGGTAATAACATTAATATTGTTTCTGGATCTTATCTGATTTTATGGAATCTTTGAAATGATTAACCTTTTACGAGTAGAAACTATTTTATTATCTAGTGTTATTTTTATACAATTTTTGTTTCCGTATTGGTGGCGACGAAAAAGAAACCATGTCCACCATGTTTTTTTTATAGGATAGAATGATAAACGAGCACACAGTCCACCTGATGGTAAGTGGTTGCTGTGGCCCATAGACATCTACATTTATCCTCGATTACGAATCAAAATGCAGATGCGTTGTCATCCGTGAGGACTTAGATGAAATGCCTCGTTTCCAGTAAAAAGGGTCTCCGGTTCTCTACACTCACCATACGAAACACAGCAGCATTAAGCTACTATTTGACGCTGGTATTCTGTGAGAGCGTGGTCCTTCCCCAGTCGAGCCGACCCATTCCTGCTACAACTATACTACTAATATAACTTCAGCATGGCTCTACCACGTAAAGTGACTATATTATATGCTAAAAATATGATATGGCTTCCGATAAATGGCGGTATAACCTTTTAAGGTAAATTCCTACAATAGGTGAGATTCATGTTCAGTAGTAGACTTCTACGTACCTATTGATGATGGAGGATAAAAAGCATAAACCGGCCTGGAGCCCATCTGATGAATAGTAGATGTTATGATATATGTATATATACGCACGTTATAAATCCTCAATTAATAATAATCAACATTCAGATGCGATGTCACCCCTGGCACCCGCCGGAAAGCTATAAAAACTAGCTTTACCACAATATGTATTATCTACGAATCCTACTATAATATAATATACAAATCAATCTTTTTACATAATAGGTACAATCATCATCATCATCATCACCAGCCCGTAAAAATCCTCTGCTGGAGGTGGACCTCTCCGTAGAAAGATTTTACCCTAATTTTCATGCTTGGCAGGCGGATTGGCCCATGTGATGAAGTGGGGATGACCAAGTAGTCAACAATCAATAAGAGAATAAAAATTGACAATACTACTCATTCGTTTACCGCAAAACCTAGGAAAATTATTGAGATTTTTTAACCTTGTGTTTGTAATAAGTTTGCAAGATTTGTTTATGTTCTACCACAAGAATTTATTTAGTGTGAAAATAATTTTAAAAGCCAGTAGAAAAATGTGTTAACATAAATAGAAATAATTTTAAAGCCCGATAGAAAAATGTGTTATCATAAATAGAATTACATTGAATGACTGCGTAATAAGTCATTCTTGGGTTACGGACGAACTAAATGTGATTGATAACTGCGTTCAACGATAGCAGGACTGTTCTGTTTATTTTAGTAGATAAATATAAAATGAACATGACTGGGAGTGGACATGATGTATAGGGCCGAAGAAATGCCGTTTTGTTGAATACATTAGAAACTACAACACACAAAGAAATCGTTATAATATTATATTTCTGTGACAACACAGATAAAAACTTACCATGGGCTACAAAAATAGAAAGACGCCTATCAAATTTCCAATTTATTAAAGTGCATCGATAATGCTTACTATAAGCACACAACAATCGCAGAATTGTGACACAATTTAAGTTTAAAATTTATAGAAAATAAAGTAAATATTTGGAAAATCCAAAAGTGCACACCTTGAACGCTCACGTAATGTTTCGAATAGTCAATTTACTTTTATTAATTACCAAAACACGTATTTCGTTTAAAGCTAAAAATTGTTTCCGTTTATTTAACATAAAATTTATTTTACTGCTTGATACTGTTGATTCGTATTTTGTTACCGTAAAAAATTGTTAATAATGAACGGGGTGGTTTACAACAGTGAAATTTAAAAGGCTTCCTAAGGATTAAAATCTAAAGCTAATTAAAAACAAACAACGTGATAAGTTCAGTTTTTTGAAAGATTCTTGTTCACATCCATACCGACGAATTGACGTCCAAGTGAAATTTTAACAAATTTTTGTAATAATAATCGAAATAAATAATCTTAGAACTGTGTGAGTATAAGTTGAAATCACCTCTTGCTATGGGTGTACTTTTTTAAGATATAAGAGCAATATGAAGCTGGTGGAAATGATTTGAGTGAATCACAATGTTTTTATTTGGTGACGATATAGTATTATACATCACTGCTTCGCGTTCAGTGTGTGCAATAGCTTAGTAAATAATGGTAAATTTATAACTCAATAATGTAGATGAAACTATAATTGATTATCTTTGAATACAATAAGGATCTAAGGAATTGCACACTGGGATTTATTCGAGTCGATTTTAAAATTATCTCATGAATTAAAATGCTTATGCTATAAGATATTTCATTCACTTTATCAAGCTTTTAATAAGAAGTAAAAGTAGACTTAAAAGCATAAAAAAATAATAAAATAATTTCTTCTTAATAATCAACTTTTGAAGTCGGTACCTACTAAGTGATAGTATATGTATTATCGAAGAATTAACACCCCTACTTCAGAAGCAACTCTTAACAGTGGTAGAGCCACGCGGCAGCTTTACTGTTGCACGATTGGGCCGGCTCAAACCGGAGTGGTACCACGACCTCACAGAATACCGGCGTGAAGTGCACTTCATTCTAACCTAAACGCTGTTCACTACCATCTCGAGACGGCGAGGCCAGCTCTGCTCTTTCTGACCGAGAAGCAGGTGTCCTCTATGGCTGATGCTTCGTATCTCTCCTACCCGGGGTACAAACTGGAACACCCCTTTGTGCCTCGGGCTGGAGTTGCGTATACGTCCGAGAGGACATCTGTTCTCGACGCTTCGGCAGTATTGAAGTTTCGGACCTGTCCATATTTGGCTACGCGTAGACAGCGACGACCATCCGCGCGTCTACGGGTGCCTCTGTAGGTCCCATAGCGGTAATGCCGAAACACACCGACTCTTCGACTACGTTCAAATGACTACAGATTCTTTGCTACAGCCGATCCCCTCCGCAGAGATCGTGATCCTCGGCGATTTTAACGCCCACCACGCCGAGTGGCTTGGTTTACGTTTAACCGATCATGCGGGGAAATCTGTTCATGATTTTGCCTTGGCATATGGTCTGACACAACTGATTACTTCGTCTACGCGGATTCCGGTTGTGGAGGATCATACACCTTCCCTGTTGGACCTTCTGCTGACCTCTTATCCGGACGGATATCAGATTTCCGTCGACGCCCCTTTAGGCTCCTCGGACCATTGTTTTGTCCGGAGTGTGGTGCCACTCACGCTTAAATCGCAGTTGCATTCTGCAAGGTGCCGCCGTGTTTGGCACTATAGGTCAGCCGATTGGGATGGGATGCGGTCTTTCTTTGCATCCTACCCTTGGGGGCGGGTTTGCTTCTCGCTGGACGATCCCAACGTTGTTGGTGATTCTGTCGCTGATGTGGTACTTTAGGGTATAGAACTTTTTATTCCTTCCTCTGTGGTGCCCATTGGAGGCAAATCTCAGCCATGGTTTGGTCGCTCCTGTAAAAAAGCATCATGCTATAAGAAGGAGTGCTACCAAGCCTGGGCTGACGCATCAACGTCCTGGGATGTAAACACCAGCCCTCAAAAAAAGAAGTATAATTAAATAGGTCCTTCAAAAGAGTCATTGCCAAGGCAAAGTCAGAGCGCATAGGCAGAATTGGCGAGAAACTAGTTCGCCTTCCTTCTGGAACCCTTGCATTCTGGTGTCTCGCCAAGGATGTCCAGGGGAATTTCTGTCAGCCATCTCTTCCATCTCTGCACAGAGAAGACGACTCACTGGTCCATGCCGCAAAGGTAGAAGCCGATCTGCTGGGCTCTTTCTTTGCGTCCAACTCGACTCGCGATGACGGGGGGAGTACGCCGCCGACCATCCCGCAGTGTGAGTGCTCCATGCCGGAGGTGCGGTTTACACAGCGCTCGGTTCATAAAGCACTCCTCTCCCTGGACATCCACAAGTCTAGTGGGCCTGACGGTATCCCCCCAATGGTGCTGAGGACGTGTGCACCATAGTTGGCACCGGTCTTAACGCGTCTTTTCCGGTACTCCTACTCTCTAGGCGTAGTCCCAAAATCATGGGAGACGGCTTTCGTCCACTCGATCCCTAAAAAAGACGACCGCTCAGACCCGTCCAGAAACAGGCCCATCGCCATCACCTCCTTGTTCTCCAAAACTATGGAATCCATTGTAAACTGCCAGCTCTTGAGGTACCTTGAGAATCGCCAGCTGATTAGTGATCGCCAATACGGTTTTCGTCGTGGTCGATCAGCTGGTGATCTTCTGGTCTACCTGACTCATAGATGGGCGGCGGCAGTAGAGTCCAAGGAGGAGGCATTGGCCGTTAGTTTGGACATTGCGAAGGCCTTTGATCGGGTTTGGCACAAAGCGCTTCTTTCGAAGCTCCCTTCCTGTGGGCTTCCCGAGAAATTGTGCAATTGGATCACCAGCTTTCTTGCAGATCGGAGCATCAAGGTCGTTGTAGACGGTGGAAGCTCTGATTACAAGCCTATTAATGCTGGTGTTCCTTAAGGCTGCGTGCTATCTCTGGACTGGGGCTTCCCAGTACCAGCTTCTTCCACTTGACCGCATCCAGCGCAGAGCGGCTCGAATCGTCGACGACCGAGTGCTTTCCGATTTTCATATTTCCTATTTAATAAAAAACTAGTTATATATATATTAAAATAAAAATAACCCATTGAATATCGAAACAAGAACCTTCTCCTTTTTGAAGTCGTCTAAAAACTAAGAGGTGACTAACAGTGCATGAAAGAATTTCCTCATGTATATAAAAGCCTGTAAAGCTAACTTTTTAGATTCAGATCTTGTCAGTGTGTTGGATTTGAGGGCAGATTGTGAGTTGGTTTTAAAGTTTTGTAAGTTTTTTCTAGTTAGTTTATTGTCTAGCTACCACATTGAACATTCTCACTTTAGCACTCCAAACTGAGTTTGCGTTTGGAAATTTCTTCCTAATTGCTTATTTTATTATAAAATAGGAACTGGTAAATTTATTTGTATTTGAATATAGCAATATAAATAAATTATGTAAGACTAAGATATTATGGACGACACACACGGTCAGTTAAACTGATCAGTTGAACTAACGTACATCCCAAAACTGACCGTGCGTGTGAAATCTTAAGTTTCATTTTTAACTGACCGCTACCCACGGATTCTTCCGAGCGCACGGTCAGTTAAACTGAAGTGGAGAAATCGTGGCTTAGATCCATTGTCAGTTTAACTAATCTGATCTGATCAATTTAAACGGATCAGTTTAATTGATCGTATGGGTTATAAATAATAGGTATATCGTAACGGTAAACTTACATAACGACTTGTTCGTAATGACTATTATGTTAATTTTCTCTAAAAGGATTCAATAATTGTGGGCCTTCAAGTGAAAAGGGTCCAGTTGTTGGCATTTAGTTTCCGAGATAATTAAGAGTTTTGTAAAGTTGGATTAAAAAATTGCATTTCGCGATTTTAATCGATTATTAATTATTGCTCAATTATCTTCAATTTCATATATTAATGACTATTATACGATGTTTCTAACTACCAGAAACTTTAAGAGAAAGGTTTAGTGAAAAGGGACTAGTGGTCGGCATGTCAATATTTTTGAACAAAATACGTTTCAATACCTCGTACTGCATGCCTAGTGTGAGTTTTTTTACGTGTTCGATCCCGAGAGCGTCAACTACGATTTGTATGAAATAAAAAAGCGCCAATTATTGACAATAATCGGAAACAATTCATGAGTGCGAGTTTAATAATTCGTCGATATCGACCATCGATCTCACTGTCGAATGCGAGTCATTGTTGTAGAAAACGTAAGTTAGATTCCCAAATAGAATAATTTTTTTGTTTATTTTTGCTAGTTATTAGATATGTTATTTTGTAAAAGGTATGGTGTAGCCGAAATAATCTCATTGTCCTGTTCTAATAATAATAAAAAAATGTCTTGTTATGTTGTTAGTTAGTAAATAGAGGCTTAATATTGAATTTTAGTATTTTATTCCCAATTAGTGTCGTATTTACTCACTTTTTACTAAACACCGACAACTGGACCTTTTTACTAAACTATGTTTCGATCTTTTATTTAGAGAGTATTTGTTCCAATTGTAATTTAAAAAACCTGTCTTGTTATTTTGTTAGTCCCGAAATAGAGGAGGAATATCTAATATTAGCTTTTTATTGCTAATTGCTGTCGTATTTACTCAGTTTTTACTAAACACCGACAACTGGACCTTTTTACTTAACTGTGTATCAATCTTTTATTTCAATCGTAATTGTTTATTTTTTGATGTTACTAGTATAATTAAAGGTTAATTTTATGAAGAGTATCTCAATCTATAATAATAAATAAAAAAATACGTGTGGCAGTCGGTGACTGCCGCGGTAAAGCTATTGCATAGCATTTTTTATCAACTTAAAATATTTTTAATATCTTACAATACATGTAGGTTATTCAGGAATTTTTATCATTGAGTTAGCAGCTAGTGTACACGCATACGTCTAGTCGCACGCACATAAACACCGTGCCGAAGTCTGCCGAGTGCCGAAGTCTGCCGAACTGAAACGACGTTAGACGATGCACGGCTTTCAACGCCACACCTCCGTGCCCGTCGGAGTGGGGAGCTTGAGGTTTTTTTCGTTACGGAATTTCTGGATTCGGTCCCCGCGCTCAAGGCCCGCGATAGAAGCTATGCAATAGCTTAAAAATCTATGTAACAAGCAAGTAGAAGTGTGTTTTTTTTTTCACTCAAACTTTAAAAATTCTTTTTCTCAAAACAAGTTTGCCAGTTTTATTGAATATTTTTTCAATCCGTAATATCAATTGACTATTCTAGATACCGAATTTAATCAACTCAATACCCGACTACTGGAATCTTTTCGCTTGGAGGCCCACAATTCATTTCCAATAAATTCATTTCCAGCCACAGATTACCTCCTATATTAGGAGGTAATCTGTGTTTCCAACATAATTATCTGAGGAAATATTTCTATATACAAATTCTCAGGTCAGACTCCTCGTCTCGTAAAAATGAGTCCCTCATGAACATTCCTTTTCTTTGTAAATATATAAGGTGTTTGAAAATATATAAAAGGTAAATTTCTCATATTTTAAACCTATTGGAATGTAGTATAAACCAACCGAGGTTTTACGACGTAATATGGTTATTAAACTCAAAATTTCAGTATTAAGACGGATTGTTTCCAATATTTATATCCGTATTTTCAGACATATCTGTAAGGTCAGTTTCCTTTTTGATAATTTTCTTAAATGTTAATCGTTTTATTTGCAGGAAAGTATATAGCGCTGTTCCTAATAATGTTCTCCGGTATTATGCGGCCGAGTGTTACATCGGGTATTTATTACCTGGTGTTCATGGGTGCGGCGACGGCGTGGGCGCTGGGGCGGCCGTTGGAGCGCGGGTTCGCGGTGGTCGGCCGCTGCCTCATGGCCGTCATGGCCGCGCACATCGCCGTGCTGCTCGTCTACCAGTGCTCTTGGATCATCGACATTTACCCGCCGGATGAGAACTTCGCCAGGTCCGTAGTATCGACAATCGTGCCTTTTTGAAGGAAAACTTTTATCATAATACTGTAATTTTTCACATATAAAAAATAAAAATATTGACGTAAACACACTATCTACTATGAATAATTTACTTTCACAATGCCGTGAACAGTGCAATACGACCAACTCTACTGGGACAATTTTAAAATTGTGGCCGCATACTTTCACGCGAATAGCTAAAGACTCACATAAGTAGTTTTTATGTTTACAGTGGCAAATTACTTTTTTTAATTTCTCCATAATTGCTGAGTCCCTTTTAATAGTTTCTGCCTATTATAAAAGAGTTTCGATTAGGTAGGTCAATGCAATTTAATAATGGTAATTCATTATCATCATTAATGCAGCCTTTTTATGTCCGCTGATAGACATCTTATTTACATTGTACATCGTTTAAAATATATCTTTCCAAGCATATCTAATAAAGCCATGCTGCAGTTATATTAGTAGTATAGTTGTAGCACGAATGGGTCGGCTCGACCGGGGAAGGACCACGCTCTCACAGAATACCAGCGTGAAATAGTAGCTTAATGCTGCTGTATTTCGTATGGTGAGTGTAGAGAACCAGAGACCCTTTTTACTGGAAACGAGGCATCCCATCTCAGTCCTCACGGGTGACAACGCATCTGCATTTTGATTTTTAATGGAGGATAGATGTAGATGTCTATGGGCCGCAGCAACCACTTACCATCAGGTGGACTGTGTGCTCATTTGTCACCCTATTCTATAAAAAAAAATAGCACATTCTTAAAAGATTTTCTTTATACCCATGTCGTTAGGTGGACTGAAGAGCACAGAGCTGGCACCCTCGCGTAGGTATTACTGCTACCCATCACCTGTCTGTGTAAATAAGAATTCAACATTTTTTTGAAAGGATTTACCGCCTTCAGTCAGTAAAGGCATCCAATCGTAAAATCATCCAAAAGTAAAGCCATCAAATCAGCGCAATACATGGCGTGAAGGTGAGGTTAGTATTTAAAGAACAAGTGGACTAGATATGGTTTAAATTTTTGGTTACATAAAGTTTAGACAGTATCCATGTAAAACAATGGATGGCGACAGTTTTGCCAGTGATAGATCATTACTAACCGTTGTTTTTAAGATTTTGTATTTGATATACTAAAAATGGGCCAAATTAAGAGTACCCTTAACCGACGAGCATGTATGCGTAGGTATATGGATGTGGAAGGTGCGAGAGAGGTATGTCAAATGGAAGTCTGTAGTCTCTGCCTACCCCTCTGGGTGACAGGCGTGAGTGTTTATGTTATTGTTTTTTATGTATTTGGTTACTAACACATGGAATGAATTCTGAAATAAAGTTATTTTTATGTGTAGTATTATCATCTGGTTGGGCTCTATATAATATTTGTAAATGAAAATGATAAATATACATAAATATCAATAAAATAAAATATGGTCGGTGTACACGTGATGGGACGGTATTTATTCTGCTCTGGTGTGACTTCTGGTCGAGAGGTTGAAACTGTTTTTTTCTAAAGGGACGCAAGGGGGATTTAAATAAAAAGTAAATGAAAATGATAAGTATACATAAATATCAATAGAATGAAATAAATACATGAATAAATAAAAACACAACCAGAGCCCTCGGTAGGAGAGACAAAACGGACGAGGGTTAGGGGGAAAAAGAAATAAACCGGCGGACGATGTGGGCGGTATGGAGGAGTACCACTTTCTGTGTTTGAGCTCAGAGCGGTCCGTCACGGAGTCCCAGTCGCCTCAAATGACGATTTTTTTACGTGGTAGAGCCATGCTGCAGCTATATTGTGGTTGCAGCACGAATGGATCGGCTCGACCGGGGTAGGATCCCGCTCTCACAGAGTAACAGCGTAAAATAGCAGCTTAATGCTGCTGTGTTTCGTATGGTAATTAGTAGAGAATCGGAGATCTTTTTACTAGAAACGAGGCATTCCATCTCCATCCTCAAGGCTGGCAACGCATCTGCATTTTGATTCTTAATTGAAGATAAATATAGATATCTATGGACCACAGCATCCACTTACCATCAGGGGGACTTTGGTGCTCGTTTGTCACCTTATTCTATTTTAAAAAAAGATGACCCGAGAGGCTGACTGGGATTAACCCGTTCGCAGAAACGACTACAGATATAATTTCGATCGGCAGTACGCCCCGCATGTCGGTCACCTCGTGAGCCAAGTTCAGATATTTTGTTCGCTTATCTGTTTCGGTTTTCACGAGATTCTCGTCATATGGAATGTTAATGTCGAACAAAAATATCTTTGACTGTGCCCGGTCCATCAGCACAATATCAGGCTTATTCGAAAGAATAGTCCTGGCTGCGTGTCTGTGATGATGGCCTGGTCTCAGTGGAGCCTGGCGCGGTCCTTTTTAAACACGGCCTCCGGCAAGTACTTATAATATGGCAATTCCCGAGACCGTATTTCAGAGCGAGCTCCTGGTGAAGAATTCTGGCTACTAGGTTGTGCTAGTGCAAGTACTCAGAGTTAGAAAGCGCCGAACAACCGGAGATGAGATGCCTAAGTGACTCACCGGGATGACGACAAGCTCGACAGATGTCGAAGGTGCCATCCCTTAGGATGTACCTTCGATAATTGTTGGTCTTAATAACCTGATCCTGTATCGCACAGACAAAACCCTCGGTTTTCCCCGAAGAGGTCACCAAAACGTAGTCAGTGGAGGGAGGCAACTTTGTCTACGAAAGGCTCATGTAGAGCCTTGTAGAACCTCCCGTGGAGCTCCTTCTCCTTTCATACGTTCTCTCAGTCGGAAATATTTTGTACTGCCGGGTTTTGCCATTGCTTGTTGGCTAAGGATAGATGTGTAAGAACTTTATCACAGGAAATGACGTCACTATAGAATAGATCATCCGATCTCGTCAGAAAGTAACTACGGAGGCTGCACACTTCGCGATTATGCACGGTGAGCGCACTTAAAAAGCCACGCCCACCATGCTTTCGAGACAAGTACAGCCTCTACCAACAATCTCGGATGATCCATTCTATGGGACGTAAGAGCAGTGCGGAGTTTTCTATCCAGGGCGTCAAGTTCAGTCTGAGTCAACCTGAGTATGCCAAAGGTATACATGAGAACAGGCATGACCCAATTGTTATATGCGTGTGTCTTATTCACGCCAAAAGGCTGGACAAAAGGCTGTTAAGCACTTTGATCAAGCGTGCATAAAATACGTCGCAAACTATTTCATATAGATACCGGAGTCCTGTAAGGTACTGAGAGGATTCAGGGAGAAGCAAAACCAGATTGGACTCAATCAGTCGCCCTGGAAGATACTCCTTCTTATCCTTATACGGTTCTTCGTAGCCGTCATCCGCTCGCCTAGATAACAAAGGGTCGTTCTCTACTGCCCCATACACTGTCCGAGGAAGTCTTACTGTTCAGTCAACTTTGTACAGCTCTTCTTTAGCCATGTACGGGGCACCGAGTTGAATGCCTTTCTGTGGTCTAGCCTTTTTATTATTATTATTTGGGGTATCTACTAAACGTTCGGTTAAAGAATGGGACTGAAAATGGCGGCGCCTCTATTCACCTCTCGCTCGCACACTGCCGCTTTTTTTTACTCACACCCGCCGGTAACGACTGCAAAAAATACGTTGCGATATGTGTTTTTCGTACGTTCTATTAGTTCAGTCAAACTTGTTACTGAAATTAAATAACAAAATACCATAAACCACAAAAAATCAGTCCAGTTTTGCTAACTTGTTAGTTACGACGCGTTTTGAGTTTTATTCATAATTATATAATATTTAAATTTATTTTTTGCCATTACGAAATAAGTAAGCATTTTAAAAAAAATTCGTTTGCCTGTTTGTCCGAGCTAATCTTGGGAATGGCGGAACCGATTGCAATAAAACTTAACGAAAAAATAGAGTGTAATACCAGGAGTGATCTGGACTAAATTGTATCCGAAAAATTTGGAAATTTTATTAAAATAGAAATATTGATAAGATAGAATAAATGGACTGTAATGGTTATTTTTAGTCTAAATAACGCCACATTGTTAGAAACCACCCAGGCAAAGCCAGAGCGGGTCGCGTGTAGAGTTGCGTGTGCAGTTTTTAAAAAATATTTTCTCATTATAGAAAATTTCCAATTAACCGAATAATAACGTTATAACAATATATCGTTATAAGCGGGTTTTCGCTATCGGTACTGTACATGTTGACGGCACAGGCTCTATGAGCCGCCATAACTAATCCTATTGTTTATCCCGTAGAATACTATAATACATACATAATAGAACGAAGGAGTGGGCGGAGCCCGTGTAGCCACTAAAATGTCACTAACACGTCAATTCACACGTATAAACATCAACACGAGATGTGTTTTGACGTTACAATCGTTTTCAAATTTCCCATACAAATTATTTAGAAAATGCCAAATTGCACGCTATTTACATATAAATATGTATTAAAATCTGTCTGTCAACATAGCGAATCGGGTTTGTAGTAGCTCCCGGCGACGCCTATCGTCGTATAAAATAAGGTTGACAGCCATTCTATTGTGTATTATAGTATCCTATGGGATTATCCCTACGGGTATATAGTTTTCTCATCTGGTTGGGTTCTATAAATATATAATTGTAAATGAAAATGAAATGATAAATATCAATAAAGTAAAATAAATACAAAAAATATTTATTATTATTATTATTAATGTTTTGGTACTACTTTGCCCTCAGATACTTTGGCTTAACGAAATTAGTGGCAATAAATGACACAGACGCACAAAACTTCACCTACGAAGTGACAGACGATCACATGTGGGCAACACTCGCAAGTCCCCTAGTCATTCTTTTTACTTACTTCTTCCTTGCTATTGAGAGCCGCGAACTGTTTAAGCCGAAGGTACGTACCAACTTCTTCTATATTGTTTTGTGATAAGAAATTTAAATAAAAATCCCTTTACTAACACGAACGTAATAACATTACGCTTTTTAGTGTCATTATTCGAGTTTGGCTGTAACACTGACGCCATTAACGCTGAAATGCCTTCGTACTGCTGCCGTAGATAGATGATTTGATATGTCACTGTATGTCATAGTAATTATGTTATTTGTGCAATTTAACTGGGGGAATATAGACGAAGAAAAAGAGCGTCTTAACCGGTGTAGAGGCTGGGAAAGTGAACGGTTCCTTGGTGCGAGGCGTCTCGTTCCACCGCAGCCGCCGCATCACAAGAGACAAGTGGAAGAGCGCCACTAAAAAAGTTCGAGTAAGCGCGGGCGAAACCACACGCACTAGTTTCAATGTATTTTCAGTTTTATTTGTATGTGTATAAAGCTGTAGGTTCTTTAAAAGTTATTATAGCACAATTTTCTTTTTTATTTATAGCATTTAGCAAATCGTGTAGTGTACAGTAGATAAATTATAATCTTATACTTTTGTAAGTAACATTTCTACGCACTTTTAATATTTTCACCACACGCATTAACAGTTGATAAAATGCATTGATGAAAAGGCATGTCTTGTAGTACTAACACAGACGGTGTAGGTACACAATGTTTTTATGTTTGGCGATATTTACGGAAAATTCTTTTTATATGTTGTTTTTTGCAACCTGCTTTTTTAATTCTTTTGTAGGTTGCATATTCATACATAAATTCCCAAGCACTGAGCGGGGACGTCGGTGAGAACACACCTGTATGTATTTCCTATTTCTTTTCGTTTTAAAATCTGCTATGTGAATTAAAAAAAAAATCGTAACATCGCAATCACGTCTGCTTTCATTGCTTTTTTCGAATGATTTTTATATATCAAGTTCATACAACGCGCAATGCACACAATGTTATGCCTTATTTTATAAAACTCCATTAACCACATTCGATGTTCTATTATGAATGTTTTGTGTTTAAATTTGTTTGTTATAGATATTCAATATTTGTATTTTCTAAGTTTTTATTCAGAAGTAGGTACTTTAGTCAATATTATAGTTCGTCTGTAATTTATTGTGAGTTTTTAATATTTGATTTTCCAAAAATTTGAGTATTTGGTTTTTTGTTCCTATACAATGTGATAGATAGAACATTTTTAAATTTTATTGTAGAACAGTTGATATTAAAAAACAAAGATAATTCTTCAGTTACTTTTAAATTGTATAAATGTCAGGACGTAGTTATTTTAGGACAGTGCTTGAAAGAAAATTAAAAAAAATGTTGAAAATATGTATTGATGTACGGACGTGCACAGCTGATCCGCACGCTGAGCCCGAGCAAGCGTTGGGGCGCGCGCTCGCGCTCCGCCTCGCGCCAGCTGCACCAGGACTCCACCGGCTCCGTCGTCGTGCCCGATGACGGTACGTCAACTGACACTATTCCCACTTTACTTTTCCATTTTATAAAAACTATACCTCCACTCTAGGAATTTATCCCTTATACTGATGTGGTATTTCTGCATACATTTTTATTATTTTTCGTGGTTTTAATTATTTTACGTGGAATACCTAGTTCTTTATCTAAAATAAAAGTAGCCTAAGTTACCCCTTATAACATCCGTCATAAATCATAATCGGTCAAGCGATTTCAAAGATTAGTCGGTACAAATAGACAGACAAGCAGCCAGACAAAATTTCAAAAAATGTTTTTTGTTATACAAGTACCGTCTATACTTACATATGCATTTAGTCAAAGAATATATACACTACGCGAAAAGAAACGACACTTAAGCATGTGTGCACGTAAAATCGCTTGCGGCTATGTGTGGGTGTCTGGATGTGTGCGGGGGCCTTGAGAGGCGCGCGGGGCGTGAAACGGGCAGTCGCCGACTGCCCTGGTCGAGGGCTAGTAGTAATACCGATATTTGTCAGTATTAGTTAATATGAATGTATTCGTCAAGTGATATAATATTTCAATTAATATATGATTATTACTGATATGTTAATGTACATATTACTATTCTATTCATGTAGGTATTAAGTTTATGTTACCAAGTAACGTTGTTAGTTTTTATAGCCGTGTATGCTAGGATTATATGCTTTGATAAATATTAATGTTGTTATTAAATAAATGATACTATAGTATATATATAAGTATTACTGAAAGTGATTTTAAGTGATTAGATTTAAAATAAATTCCACTGCACAAAACAAGGGCCCTTGTTTTGTTAGTTTAATTTTTAATAAAGTTTTATGATACTTAAAAATATGTGAACCCATTTTAATGAAAGTCGATATGATCTTAACAAGAATTATGGGGAAATACCATGACAATAAAACTAATATATCGCCAATAATTTTATTATATTACATTAACTGAAATATACACTATTAAAAATACCACTAGAGAGTCAAGAAATTTTAGATATCTGTAAAGAGTTTTTGTATTTGTTCATTGTTGTATTTATGGATTATTTCATTAGAAACAGAAACTACTTATCTCCTCAACACATAGGGAACAATTTGTTGGCCGCCATGTCCCAGGAAACCTGCATACCTTTGGAAAAAATATACATGCTACGAATTTTTGCAATTGTTAGAAATAATAATGAGAATTAAAAAATTAATCGAAAAATTCAAAAATATATAAGAGTAAATTTTAGGATATAGGTATACGATTATTCGTACTAAAATAAGTGTTGGTAATTATTTAAGATTACCATTAACTGTCGTGCATATTTGGTTTTGTCGGAAGTTTTAATATCCCTCATTTAATAAAAGTTGATTTAAAATTGAATCTTTCACTACCCAAATACATAAGTTTACATAATATATAACACATACCTACTATGTATCTTCTTTGGTACAAGTCTATAATATTCCATTTCGGTTCGATATCAACCCTAGCATTACACGCTTCGACTCAAGGTCACCGGCGCTTAAGCTTTCACGTACAGGGAGTGTCACCGCTGTGATTTAGTAAAGCTGTTATTTCGGCGTTACAAACAGACACTTCAATGTTATTTAGTATAGATCATACTATTGGTAACATTATTGAAATTATTACCTACCTTGCCTCTAATCTAAGTATGATTTTCATATTTTATTTTGATTCTTTTATTTCCTATATTTAATAAATATAGTAAACTTATGTTAAATATATATTCGATGTAAGTATATTGGTTTCCCTCTAAAATAATCATTTGTTAATTTTGCCAGAATCCATAATGGAGGACGAAGAACCAACATTTATGGACGACGTGGTTGCTGCTATTATAGACTTTTTCCAAGTTTTGATCAGGTAAATAGTTAGGCAAAACTGCAGTATTTTTTATACTTCCTTTAGTATACAGTAAGCAGTAACTAAAATAAAATATTTGTATGCACGTATCGTTCACTAGTTCGGGGTCTTCCTTATATGTTTTAACACGTTCCGTGACAGATGGTCCTAATGCTTAATGTAATGTATCATATAATGTAAAGTGATTGTGGGTTTTCCGTATTGCTTACAATAATTAATACATCATAGGTAATATTTTTATTCGTAAATTTTGGCATTCTTAGTGTGTAATATATAAACGTAATAGCAAATGAATGTTTTTTTCCTGTCCATTTTAGTGAAACCACGTGCTGCCATGGCATGTATGCGTGCGCTACTAAAATTACATAATTATTAAAATTATTTAAAAAAACAGTATGGTATAAATGAACCGCTAAATATATCAAAGGTATGTAATGGTGGTAATAGCTAATCAACATATAGTTGGTACTTGCTACTAAAATACCAACCCAGCTACCACCGAAATACTAATATCTGAAAAACAAAATCAGTAAAATCATTGTAAGCAAATATGAAATAATACTACATTGTTTGTCCAAATGAGAAATTTAAATAGCTATACTTATTATATTTCAATATTTTAATATGTACTTGTTTAATTAAATAAATCATACCTTAAACAAAGAAAATGGTAAGGTCAGAAATTTCTTTCTTTTAAATGATCAAATTTATATTTCAGGTCGTCGTACATAGCGACGACGATCACGATGATGGCGTGGAGCATAATGTTCCACTCGTGGCTGACGTTCGTGTTCCTCATGTGGGCAAACGTGGTGTGGCTGTGCCACGACCAGCGCTCCTTCATGCTCAAGACGAGCCCGGTGCTCGTCTGCTACGCCATGCTGCTGCTTCTCGTCCAGTATATTTACGGAATGAATTTGTACGAGAGTGAGCTACCGTCCAATATAACGGTTTGTATTCCCTTTATTTTGAATGCTTAATTTCTAACTTCCCTATCCTATGAACTATAAACTGTGACACATACTAGGTATATTCCCTTATTGTGTTTTACATACGTGCAAAAATTGTATATAAACAAACATTTAGACCTGGAATAAAATAATACTTAAAAACTGGCGAGCCTTACAGTAGTCGCATATGATGTGTACTCGTAATATCTGACATCTCATTTGGTAATAAGCGTTAAACCTGATATTTACTTTAATTATTAACAATATCCTTGACTAAGAAATAAACTGTAAAATTTATAAAAGCTAAATATTAAATTATTTATTCAAATAATTATTCATTATTACTCACTTTATCAATGGTCTGCACTCTTTTCAGAGACTTATTAAACAACAGTAAATACATGTATTAATATACTTTACACATATAAATTTGTTTATCTATAAGCACACTTTACTACCACTGCGCGCGCACATGTGTCAAACGAAATAATGCGCGCTTCCCCGGCTTCCTGTTACACACTTCCGTCCCTTTTCAAAAAAGGACTTCCACAGATTGCGCGAAAGCGAGAGGAAAGATGTGTGCATTATATATTTTGTCCGTATGATTAAATGTAGCTGCATTTATTAACTTAAGGCCAGGCGGTGTCGAAACATGTATGGTATACGACAATATCACTATTTTGTAACATATTTGCATATAGCATGTACGTAATGAAAATAAGGACGAAATGAAAATATGTGAATTATCCCAGGTACTACATTTTTGTCTGTTATATGCGAGATACACGCACATAAATACAGCAAGGTCCAACAATCGGTATGCATGCATATGCAGCGCGCGTTAGCTCTAACATTGCATACTGGTGCCGATCATCATTTGTCTTACGTATGACAAACAAAATAGTAGGATCTAGGGTGCTTTATGCATTTTTTTTCTTTGGCTATGAACTTACGCAGTTATACTTTTGGCAGTGTGAAATAACAAGACATGTTTGTAAAACTTCTTTACAATATGCTGATGCGTCACATTGCGAAGTCTTCAGGAGATTTCGACAAAAGCTCTTGGCAGACCCGCGGACAGTCGAAGACGACAGTATCTCGAGTTCTTAAGGCACATAAGCGATAACTTAATGTTTTAGAGCACTAGTTTGGTTTCTACTAATAGTTTACGTGCGCAAACATGTAATTTATAAAAAAGCATCATTTTTAATTCTATAAACATATACACACAACTCCCCACCCCAAAAACCCCCCCCCCCCCCCCCCCCCCCCCCCATATAAAAAAAAAAAAAAAAAAAGAAAGATATTAAAATCTACTTCAAATCATTATTTGTACGATGAAACAGTAGACCGGCGTCTGTCGGTCAACTTCTCGCCAAAATTCTTTGTACTTTTTAAGTGTATCATTACGTTCGTGTTTTTTTATACCCGTGGTACCAAGCTAGCGTCCCGACTTTACAGTGGGTGTTAGGTTACATTTACGGGCACGTGTGTATGTGTGTGTGTGTGCGGTGGTATGCAGGAGGTGAACCTGCGGCAGATCGGCGTGGGGCGCGCGGCGGGCGAGCCGTGCGTGGCGCTGCTGATCAAGTCGCTGTTCACGTGCATGTTCTGGGTGACGCTGCGCCAGCGCGTGCAGGAGCTGCGCCAGCGCCGCCGTGAGGCCGCCGCCGCCGACGTCGCCGCGCCGCTGCACCTCACGCTCTCCACCGCCGCCAGCGGTCAGCACCAGCCCACCACTTTCCTACTCTTACCTGCCTTTATTACAAAAATTATTTTATTAATTATAAACTACATTTTGTAATAACAATTAATTTGGAATTTTTCTTAGGCTCAGGTTTTAACTATAATCTGTTTCATAAAAGAAGTTCTGCAAACAATAATAATATTACTCGAAAACAACTTTCGTTCATAGTAGCTATTCTCTACGGAAAGGACCCATGGGTATACGCTAGCACAGGTGCACTCCCTATTGCCTCATTCGTAGTCCACGCTGCTACTGGGAATTACTTTAAAAAAAACTCAACTTTTGCTTTTTTTGACCCGACCCGTGATTTGATCCTAGGACTTAATCTTTACGAAATATTTATGAATAACTAAAATACAAAATATGAAATATGACACCAAAGGTCAATGTGCAAAGATTGTGACGCCGCTTTTAAGATACTTATTTAGTTAGACTAATTCATCTCAAACCATAGCTTAATTTTGAAATTACTAAGTAGACACTCTTTGTAATCACGAACTGACTCCACATTTTGTAGTACTTGTTATGACTGTATGTTTCAGAAAAACAAATTTTAAAATGAGATATAATAAAATTTGGTCTACGTTTTGAAATATCTAAAAATACAATTTTACTGTTTTAAAATGATGTCTCATTGAGACCGAGAATAAAATAATACTTTAAACTCCCCACCGACACCAATTAAATTGTTAATTGCAATTTTAATGCTGATTTACCATGTGCTTGGCGATGAAGACAAACATCGTGAGGAAACCGGCATCTCAGAAATAAAAAAAAACTATTTTATAGACATGTGAAGTTCGCCAACACGCATTGGTGCAGCGCTGCGGACAATTCCTTGCCCTAAAACCCTCTGAGAAATGAGAGGAGGCCTGTACCAGTAGTGGGACTTATACAGGCTGTAATTTTAATTTTAAAATGGTCTTTGTGTGTTAATGCACATTTTGTACGTACGAATTTTCCCTCTAGCAACGAAACAGAATAATTCGTGGTCGTTTTTAAATGCCCATAAAATCAGCTTAATGTTTTCACATCGGTGACAGAAAATACTATCTGACACGACTTTTTTAACTATAGAGAAGCCAAAAAGTAACAACATGTTTCCTTAATTGTATAAGAACAGCAGACTCGCTAACAGTTCACCTGATAGTAAAAGGATCCTTTAGTATTTGAACCAAAGAAGGTTGTTATGAAAGATGTGTTAAGAAGTAGGTGTAATAGCCTCACAACCTAAAGTTATTAGTTATATTAACTCCTCATATACCTTAAACCTGAACACAGTTATAAGGCTAGAGGCTGAAGAAGAAAATTATAAAACGCCAGTAAAAATATTTGTAATTTTTAAATTTAAATTTGCACAGGTCTTGCTATCGGTAATTAGTTAACTACATTGAGGTTCACAAAGTTTGTGTTAAATTTATTCTAGTTTAAAGCACTGAAATTATTCAAAGTTCGTTTCAGTCTATATTTAACTTTCAGCCATTTTCAAATTAATGCATTACGATTTTAAATATGGGCACAATAGCATAAATCATTTTTAATATTTATATTATGGTAATCTGATTTAATAATTTGTCACAAATACACTTGGCTCTTTCCTAGTGAAGGAATAGGAAATGTATGATTGTCAGCACAATATCATAAAATCAGATAAAACCACTGACTTCTATATATATACAAGTACGCAGGTCAATGGATAAAACTGATAAAATTGAATGTATTATGTCCAAGCTATTGGAAATGTTTGAAAGTGGTTTGATAATACTATTTTTGAAGTCAGTATATTAATTTCACAAGCACTGTAGTCATAAAACCAAATTTCAGCCAGAGTGAGGTATGTTACTAATATGACCAATATCACAATCACATTTTTTATTATTTTTTATTTTCTTAAAATGTTATGGATAACGCGTCAATGGTCTGCCGACTAAGTTGCACGTCGCGTGACCCTAACGACGTAGCGACTGCCAAGTTGATTGTCTATACAATAAAAATATAAATAATCATTTTAATAATAATCGTATTATTATAGTTCGGCCGTTCAGAGAATGCGTTCCTTACACGTCGCGACTGAACTGACGACGTAACTTTGTAATCGTGTTGCAGTTACGATAAAAATATTTTTGCTGGTTGTTTACCGTTTTAACAATTAATGAGCATTAAAACAACATTATTATATCAATAATCAATGAATGTTATAATTTTGTGCCTAACTGAGTGTCAAATAACTTGGTAAACAATATTTTTCTAAATCTATACTACGCTATTACAAGGTTATGTCAGCGCTTTATATTTGTAGTGCTGTGCTAACAATAACAGGCAAGAACAGTATCGTAATCTGTTCTTATACAGTTATACTTTATAAAATAATACGTTTTGTTTTTCTTTTTAAGAATTTGAAAATAATGGACTATAAGATAACTTTTATTAAATATAAAAATAAAACTACGACCAAACCGAACACGCGTAAGAAAGTAGCATTTTTATATTTAGGTTGAAAATGGTAACCCCAAATGGCGTTATGGGCCGCCATTTTGTGACGCTAAAACAGTCGTCTGTTGTCGTTTCGTGCGCATAGACCACGTTCTTCAAGTGTTTTCGATCTGTTTTTATTTGATGAGCCGGGTAGGCTTTCGTTTAATGGACTGTTTCTGCTTTTCAAACTGACATCGGCGCTAAATCGGACTTCGATTGTGTTTTGTATTGCGTTCTTTTTACTTTTGGTGCATAATAATGCCTAAACGTGGACAAACATTGAAAAGTGGAGCCCGTGAGTTAATCATCAAGCTGCAAGATTACTTTGAGCGGGAGCGGCAAAATGGCGGACCCCTGTTACCTGTCGAAAAAGTACAAGAACGCGTCTCTCAGGCGCTTGGAGTTAGCAAACGAACGATAACAAATATTAATGAAGAAAAGTTCGGCTCTACTGGCACGGAAGATAATATTTTACGTACTCCGAAGAAGAGACGTAGAACTAAACTCGTGACAGATATTGACACCTTTGACGCCGATGCAATCAGAAATCATATATATGGTTACTATTCCAGAAATAAATATCTCAACAGGAAGAAGCTTTTGGCATCATTAAGAGAAGCTGGACTGTTTAGCGGGGGTGAAACTGCTTTAACCAAAATCTTAAAAGATATTGGATTTTCGTATAAAAAAACAGACAAAAGAAAATTTTTATTAGAACGATACGACATAATTTTAAAACGGATAAGTTTTTTGAGAGAAGCAAAAAAATATTGATGACTGGGATAATGTCATGTTCATTGAAGAGACATGGCTAAACGCCAATCACACGGTTTCTTTCCCGTTCTTGGACGGATGATACACAAGCGGCGACGTCGAAAGTACCAATGGGTAAGGGGGGCCCGTCTGATAATATGCCACGCAGGTTCTGCAAAATACGGCTTTGTGGAGAACGCGTTACTGGCATTTCAATCAAAAACCACAAATGACTACCACGAGGAAATGAATGCCACTACATTTAAAGAGTGGTTCCAGAACGTGCTTTTGCTCAGCCTACCAGAGCCTTCTGTAATATTCATGGATAATGCCTCCTATCACTCGGTTCAAATACAGAAACCACCTACCCAAGCTAATAAAAAAGAAGAAATTGTGGCTTGGTTACAAGAAAAAGGCATTGACGCAAATATGCAGAGCCAGAGCTAATTAAATTAGTTAAAGAAAATAAAGCGGCAAATGTGCGATACGAAATCGATGAACTGGCTCTGGAGTACGGTCATCGCGTTCTAAGAATTCCACCGTATCATTGCCAATATAACGCGATTGAGCTAATCTGGGCTCAAATAAAAGGTTACGCCGCCCGCCACAATACTTCCCCGCCATTCAGCATGAAAAAGATGATGACCCTATTAAAAGAAGCCTGCGGGGAAGTCACAAGAGATGACTGGGCAAAGGTTGTTGAGAAGGCTAAAAACCTGATTGTAGAACATTTTGATCGAGATATCAGGATTGATTCTGTTATTGATAATAATATAATTATACATGTAGGCGAAGATGATGATGAAGACACCACCTCCTCAAGCGAATCGGAGTCTGATTAATATTCTGTACGCACATTCAATTCAATGTACTTTATTGCATAGAAATACAGATTGTAACTTTGTAACAAAGAATAAATAAAACAATTTTATTATATTAATATTACCTTTTTTTGGTTTCCACTTAAATTACTAAAATATAAATTTTAAATGATTCCGCCAATTTAAAACGAAAATAATCTTAAAAATAACGCGGCGGTTCATTTTGGAGGAACGGTAACGAACCCAGTGTTATGTTGTGCCCATCACTAGTCGTGACTAACTGATAGGTGTCACGAACGCATTCTCTGAACGGCCGAACTATAATAAAATATTAAATCATCTTTATTCTACGCACATAGGCAAAACATACATTTCGCTTAAGATTGCGATCCAAACTTAATGACGTCTTTGAAGTTAGGCGCAAGGTGCCGCGCAATAGTAAATTTTGCTGCACTAGATCGCGCGATTTGGCTTAAGTACAGTCGAGTTCAAATTTATTGTGGTTTGTTAATTATTTTACCTCTACAATATTTGTGGTAAACCCTAAATGAAATAAATTAAAGCTATACGTATACTAAGAATAGGTAACGTTTGCCATAGACACACAAATAATATAAACTGACTTTTTGTTTAACTCAAATAAACATTGATTTGCATATTTTATATTTTTAATAATATACCACAGTTTACCTTACTACAGTTTGAGATGATATATTTTTTAACATTGCAGACGATAAAGGACGTGTTTTGTATATATTGTGTACTAAGAAAACAGACATTATTGTTAACGCATATTGGCAGGGCCACGGAAACCCTTTTGCACACATCCGCAGCCCCATCAGCGTCGGCCGCTCCATGGTGGCCCCTCATAAGGAGAAGACTACTCCTCCCCCATCTTCCCAGGAAAGGCGCAATAGAACGCATGGCGTGCCTTTCTCCGCGGCGTCCAACTTCACCTGCGCAACGGAAGCCCATTTGTCATGAAGCCTGGAAAAACGACCGCTTAGAAGCACTAGCCTTCCTGAACCCGGCGGCGGATCTGGTCTATGGCTCCGCTGCCAACCAAGATTCGGCTGCGGGGAGGGTAGAGAGAGCGGTGCCTCGCAATACCGCAATACCCACACTCCTCTCCCTCCACAGCCCCACCACCACCGCTTCAACGACTCGGCCCTGTCAGTCGTGGAGGATAGGGCGAGTAGCACATCGTCATATTAATATTCCCTTTCCTCCGCAACTCCACCTCGGCTGCATCGGTAGGTTGATAGGACACCTCTCTCGCCGCAGATCACCAACACATCCGAAGTAGGCTCGCCAAGCCTACTCGGAATGGCCACCTCGGGCCAGCCAAGTGGGTTCCTCTTAATTCACCGCGAGTGATCAAGTCACGGCTCCTTAGCCTCCTCGTCTTTGAACCCGTTGAGGGGGATTATTGTTAACTTGACCTTTCATCATCATCATTACAGCCCTTCACAAGTCCACTGCTGAACATAGGCCTCCCCCAAGTAATGCCACAAAGCACGGTCCTGAGCCACCTGCATCCATCGACTTCCTACATATCTTACCAGGTTGTCACTCCATCTAGTGGGGGGTCGCCCTACACTACGCCTACCGGTACGAGGCTGCCACTCGAGAACCTTTCTGTCTATCGGTTATCGGTTCTTCGAACTATGGCCGGCCCATTGCCTCTTCAGCTTACTAATCCGTTGGGCTATGTCGGTCACTCTGGTTTTACTGCGGATATCCTCATTTCTGAGTATCACGCAGAGAAACTCCGAGAATAGCCCTCTCCATAGCTCACTGAGCGACCTTGGACGTCCTCATACAGCCAGCAGTGAAGGACCACGTCTCAGATCCGTAAGTCATCACTGGCAACACGCACTGGTTGTACACTTTAGTTTTCAGAGATTGAGGTATACCTTACGAGAAGATGTGTCGTAATTTCCCGAACGCTGCCCAGCCGAGTTGAATCCGTCGATTGACCTCTCGTTCGAAGTTGGACTTACCTAGTCGGACTATTTGTCCCAGGTAAACGTACTCGTCAACAACTTCGAGCATAGTGCTCCCAACAACTACCGGCATAGGTGTGACATGGACATTAAACATGATCTTTGTTTTGTCCATGTTCATCTTAAGACCTATCCGTTGGGAGACACCATTGAGGTTCTTCTGCCATAAGGACTATATCGTCGGCAAATCGAAGGTGAGTGAATGTACTCGCCATTGATGTTAATACCGTATCCTTTCCAGTCCAGTAGCTTGAAAACGTCTTCCAATGCAGCGGTGAAGAGTTTCGAGGAAATAACGTCACCCTGTCTTACACCTCTCTGCAGTTGGATAGGTTTCGAGCTCTGGTTCTGTACTCGGATAGCCATCGTAGCCCTACTGTACAAACACTTCAGCACTTCGATATACCGACAGTCAACTTGGCACCGCTGAAGGGACTGTAGCACCGCCCAAATTTCGACGTAATCAAAGGCTTTCTCATAGTCCACATACGCCAGGCAAAGTGGCAGATTGTACTCTTGGGTCGTCTGTACAATCTGCCGCAGGGTATGTATGTGGTCTATGGTACTGAAGCCTTTTCGGAAACCAGCTTGTTTTGTTGTTGGAGGCTGGAAGTCGTCGAGTCTACGTGCGAGACGATTCGTAATGACTCTCGAAAACAGCACGCAGACGCGGCTCAGAAGGGAAATCGGTCTGTAGTTCTTCAAGAGAGCGTTGTCGCCTTTCTTAAAGAACAAGACCACCGCACTTCTGCTCCACGCCTCCGGAGTAGTGCCACCATGGAGGACGGAATTGAAGAGCTTCTGAAGGACTTCAAGTACCGGTGTTCCAACCGCTTTCAGAAGCTCCGCTGTAATTCCATCCTCGCCTGGGGCCCTGCCGTTTTTAAGTTGCTGGAGAGCCATTCTAATCTCGCTCAGACTGACGTCCGGGATGTCATCGGAATAGTGTCGGATAAGACTTGCTCTTGGATCGTTACTCACACTTGCGTGTGGCTCCAACGATGATGTGTACAGATGCCCATAGAACCTCTCAATCTCACTCAAAATCTCAGGTGTCCCGGAAACGATGCTGCCACACTCAGTCTTCAGCCTTGACAGTTGGCTCTTTCTGGCAGACAGATCTCTGGCAAAGACTTTGGAGCCCTGGTTCCGCTTGATCGCTTCTTTAATACGAGCAGTATTAAAGTTGCGTAAGTAAGAGCGTAATGCATTTGGAGATCTGTCTGTTCAGTTGCCTGTATGCTGTCGAATCTGTTGATGATTGCAGCCTCATCTCCCTAACAGCCATGACAGTGTGATCGGAGAGTTTTTGTGTTCTTCTGCGGCGCGTCTTGTAGAACTTTGCTCCGACCGCATGGACAGTTTCCACGAGCTTGTCATTTATATCGTCCACTGCATTGCAATCTTCTAGGCACTGAAAGCGGTTACGTAACTCGAGCTGTAAGGTTTCGGGATTCTGGATTAGAGCACGAGGAGGACGGAGCGTTGACTTCATTACACGAGACCTCTCCAACTTAACGTTTAGGTTCAATGTGCATCTAACCATTCGGTGATCGCTGCCAGTTTTCACCCTTGCGATCACTGAGACATCACTGAACAGTTGGCGTCTGGTCGTCATAATGAAGTCAATCTCGTTTTTTTTTGAACCGTCGGGGTTCGACCTGGTCCACTTTCTGTGGGCCGCTTCTGGAAGAAAGAGTTCATCATAAAAAATCCTCTTTGTCCATAAAGTCGGCCAGCTGCTGGCCCCTTAGATTCCGTTGCCCTATCCCAAATTTCCCTACCTTCAGCTCACCGTTCTTTTTTGTGCCCAGTTTTGCGTTGAGATCTCCCATTAACACCGTATAGTGAGTTTTGGAGGAATGCATAGCTCTAGAAATGTCCTCATACATTTCCTCCACCTCCTCATCGGGATGTTCCGACGTTGGCGCGTAAACCTGTATGACCTTCAGCGAATACCGTTTGGTGATTCTGAGTATAAGGTACGCAACCCTCGTCGATACACTCCCAATCTTTAAAACGTTGTTAACGAGAGACTTTTGGACGATAAATCCAACACCTCCTTGGGACAGTGGTCGCCCTCCCGGTGATAGAACAAGTTGCCGCATTCGAGAATCACCATGTCCTCCTCCTCTCTTCTGACCTCGGATAATCCTATAATATTCCAGCGCAACTTGTCTATCTCTTCTTCCAGCTCCAGGATCTTCTCGTCGGTCCTCAGGGTGCGTGCGTTAAATGTTGCCAGGTCGAGTCGTCGTAGGTGGCAATCGAACCTCCACTGGAGATTCTTAGCACCCCCTTGACCTTTACTCGCAGTTAATTTCACAACCGTCATTAAGTTTGAATCGAGTTATCTTTTTAAAAGAACCATTTTTATATTTAATCACGCATTTAAATTAATACGTCCTTATTTTATTCTAAAATGCATATTTTTCTTTCTTGTTATATAGCATAATCCATTCATTTTTTTATAAATTTAACATCGTTTTGCATAATATAATTTTACCTTTAACGCACCTGGAAAGAAAGGCGCAGCGCTGTGTACATTTCGAATCGTGCTGAAACTAAGCCAGAACCATGCTCAGTTTATTGTAATAACAGTTAGTCATGTTAATATATGTATCTAAAATCATATATTCAAAAACATGGTTTTAGGTTGTGTTGGTTGTAAATGATTTTTTTTTGTTCAGTAAGCTTTTACGGGATTGTAAACAGTTAAGATTTGTGTAGGAGAGCGAAGCGAAGAACCCAATTTCGGCATTTTTTAGTAGAAAATGTTATTTATAATATATATTGATTAAAAAAGAGTCTCTTACTGTTTCAATACGGGTGACAAACGAGTACACAGTCCATGTGAATGTAAGTAGATGGTACGGCTCGTAGATTTTTTTTAAAGATTAGGGTGACAAACGAGCACACAGTCCACCTAATGGTTAGTGGTTGCTGTGGCCCATAGACATCTACATCTATCCTCGATTACGAATCAAAATGCAGGTGCGTTGTCACCCGTGAGGACTAAGATGGAATGCCCCGTTTCCAGTAAAAAGGGTCTCCGATTCTCTACATTCACCATACGAAATACAGCAGCATTAAGCTACTATTTCACGCTGGTATTCTGTAAGAGTGTGGTCCTTCCCCGGTCGAGCTGACCCATTCGTGCTACAACTATACTACTAATATAACTGCAGCATGGCTCTACCACGTAATATATATTACACGTAATTTACGTAATAAATATTTACATCAATGAAGATGAGTTGTCACCCCTGATAACTAAGATTGAATGCCTCGTTTATAGTTAAAAAGTATGTTCGGTTCTTTACACTCACCATAAGAAATACAGCAGCAATTAAGCTACTATTTAACGCTGGTAGTGAGAGTGTGTTCTTCCCTAGTCGAGTCAACCCTTTCGTATAACTACCATGGTATAACTCAGCATGGCTCCAGCACGTATAGTGAACGTGAAATGTACGCAGCGCTCCGTGTATCGTTGTCAGCGGGTGGAAGGTGTAAAGGTACAATTAACAAGAGGTAAGGTGTGGGGTGGGTGTGCAGCGCTGGAGCAGGGCGCGGGCGCGGAGGGCGGCGCGCAGTCGCGGCTGCTGCGCGCGGGGGGCGCGTGGCTACGAGCCGCGTGCGCGCGCTACTGGATCTACGTCGTTGTCATCATGCTCTTCGTCATCGGCGTCACCGGCGACCGCATGACCATCTTCCGCATCATCTATATGTTCCTTTTCCTCTCCTTCATACTCATGTTTCAGGTACGTCGTTTACACTTATTAGGGATCCGCTGACATATATTACGGCAGACGATTTTTTTATACATAAGCGAAACCTATATAAGAGTATAGTCCGTACAGATAAAGAATGGGATTAGAAATGGCATCCCATCGAGTCCCTACCGTCAACATGCACAGTACCAGTAGCGAAAACCGGCTAATTACGGTATATCCTTATAAAGTTATATTATTAGTTTAATTGGAAGTTTTCTATTAATGGGAAAATATTTGAAAAGAATTATATATACGAGTAGGTATATTAATTTTAAAATAACTTTTATAACTAGCAATCACCACAGCTAGAGCTTTTCCTGGGTGGGATCTATCAATGTGGCGTTATTTAGACTAAAGATAATCTTTAAAGACCATTTTTTAAAATCTTATCAATATTTCTATTTTATATAAAATATAGTCTAAATCAATCCTCCATTTTTTCATAAAATATTAACATAAAAAATCAACATTGCTAATAAATTAGTAAAACCAGACTGTTTTTTGTAGTTTTTGAGAATTTGTTATCATTGATTCCAATGAGAAGTTGAAGTGAAGTTATAGAACGTATCGAAAAACGCATATCGCAACGTATTTTTTTTTTGCAGCCTACCGGAGTGTATGAGTATAGATTGTGACATTGTGCGAACGAGAGTTAAATAGAAGTGACGTCATTTTCAATCCCATTCTTTAACCGCACGGGTGATAACTTCATTCCGTCCGTCTTAACTAATGTCTAATGACTATCACATTAGAAAAAAATAAGATAAAAAGGTTTTTGTTTCACAATAGGTCTCATTTTAAATTTCTTTTTCTAGTCTGATTTCCGAGTTACAAATATATAATTTTAATGTGATTATCTTACATAACAACATAGGGCAAATTATTGCAACTTTTCATATCGCGTTTAGTCCACCTGATGGTAATTGCTTACTGCAATCCACCTACAACCAACTTCAAACACTAAGATGAAATGCCTTACAGCCAAGTAGGAAGTACTTACGTCTCTATACTCTTAAGACCGCAACACAGCAGTGCAAGCAGTTATTTGGCGGCAAAAAGACAAGACAATAGTAATTAACCGAGCAGACTTTTAGGCAAAAAGGTGTCCTACTGCTTAATAAATTAAGATTGACTGAATGAAATTCCTTGAGCTTGTAAATAAACTTACAGTAAAACATATTATGTATTATTTTTTGTTTCTTTCCACAGATAAGCTGGTACTGGTGGCGACGTTTAATGTACATGTTTTGGATAACAGTGATTATATACTCAATGATCAATCTTATACTCATTTACATATACCAGTTCGATAACTTTTCTAAGACTATAGAGACCTACCTCATGATTAACGAGAGATTGTAAGTTCTTAGTTCTGTTATACTTAATTTTAGCGTAATTTTTTTTATTTGCTGAGCGTGAAAATTCAGTTAGCTTTTAAAATTTCAACTCGAAGAGCTTCCATTATTTTTGCTTATTATAAAGTTCATTTTTCATTAAAATTTTTGTTTTCATAAAATACTTTTAAATTTTGTGCCCTCTAAAGGCCGTTAATTACAATTTCTTAATTTCAGGCAACACGATTTGGGTTTAGAACCGTATAATCCCGCTGACTTGTTTGTAAAATTATTAACGCCTACGTTGTTCCTTATAATAACAATCATGCAGGTTCACTACTTCCACAAAGACTTTATGGCGTTGTCTGATCCTAAAACAAGGTTAGTGCTACACGATTCGATTCTCCACAATAATATTTTAGAATCACTTCTTGTTTAACAACGATAAATAACTACAGGACAAACAGTGTTGCCAGAGAGTCCAGTCGTCCAAGTCAAGCTGGTGCTTCAACTATGAAAGATGATGTAAGTATAGATGTTATTATTGTTGTTTCATTTTTTTTAAATATTAGTAATCCTATTAATTAACATTACTAATATTCCCTTTAACCCCTCCTGGTAAGCTGAAAATGCTTGTGTTAGGAGTGGTTCACGACAGTAGTCGAATGGTGGATTCGAACCCACGACTTTTTGAGTTTGCGGACCGCGCCCTACCATTAGGCTACTGTCGCTTTTAATAGTTTCATTGCTAATGTTTGCTTATGCTAATACATATATTGTATTCAAGTGAACTCGTTGATAGCTAAACTCTTAAGCATTTATTTCGTATCGGATATGATGTCATTGATTTGTACATCCACATGTTAAAATTCTAGATTTATTTATTTGCGATTTGTTTTACAACACACAACATTCATATATATATTATAATATTATGTGGAAGAGCTACACTGCAGCGTATAATTGCTGCAACACAGGTGAGGTGAATTGTTCTGGAGAGGACAACGTTCTCACAAAATATAATATATACAATAGCAGCATAATGCTGGATTTACTTATTGGAGAGTAACGAGAAGAAGAGACTCATTTTACTGGTAAAGATATTTCTCTATATCTCAGACCCCAGGGTTGACTATCGAGGATAGATGTATGTAATTGTAGATCACTTACAAAAAAATTCTGCTATTTTTTAATTCAATGTCATGCATGATCATTAAAATAAATAATTAACAAAAAATATATTGTAGTTGCCAGCGTTACCCTTGGAAGAAGAGCAGGCTGGTTCACTTGAAATGGATTCCAAAAGCGATACAGAGGCTGACCATTCTCTCGAGATGTCTTCAGTGAACACGGCTGCTAAACGTTCATTATATAGGTAACGTTGTAATTTCTAACTAGAGGCCGCGTATGTTTTACTCGAGTTCAACTTTTGGAACATTTGGATTAATATAGAATAGAAGTTTTTTGTAATCTTAGTAAAAGCATTTACATTCGACTTAAATATGAATGTAAACTAAATAATTTAAGAGGCTACTCTCTCTCTCTCTCTCTCTCTAATCTCTAATCTCTCTTCGAAAAATATAAATTAATAATAAATTTATTATCATTTTAGCTACATGAATTTTAAAACATAATGATACTAACAGAAACTAGCCAAATACGCAGGAAGTATTAAAGTGCACTAAGTGTCTGATGATACATATGATTCTATAAAAAATGTACTCTTTATTTTTTAATATATATGTTTATTATATGTATGTTAAGAAAACGGTCACCTATCTGTATATATGTATATGGTTTTGTCACTGCTTCGGAAAAACCTACAACACCCAACGAGACCCTTTTATTAAAAAAAATACAATGTTGTAATATAAAAATATTTAGAAACATCATGACAGCGATCACCTTATTTTCAGGGATTAGTAATTGGAGTAAAAAATGTTACACCTGATTTACACATTATTATTATTATTATTGTCTATTGTTGTTTAGTAATGTATCATAAATAAACCTTAAAAGTGTAGTCAATGTACTTAATTTAGAACTAAATTTAAGTACATTGACTAAATATAAAATATTTTTTTATCATTTTATTATGGAATGGTCTTTTTTCAATATAATTTTATAATGGTAATCAATCGTAAGTCATGGCAACATTAATTGATGACGCCAAGCGTTATTAGTATATAAAAAAGTATAGGCTTTTTATTTTTCTACTTTGGTTTTACAAGTTATTATTTAAAAAAAAAAGTTTTTTCCTATAGGGGATAATATGCCGAGAACCTTAAAGGACGTACGATCCTTGGAACTAATCAGTGGTTTAATAATTAACTTATCTGCCTGTCAACTTATTGGTAATTTATGGGTACAAACTACTTTAGTTTATTATCTTATTTATTAGTGTAAAATTTCTTGAGACTAATAAGTGATTTACAAAACATGAGTTTATTTATCTATCCCTTATTAGCTATTTAATGTAATGTTAATGTTGTTTTGTGTTTGGACTAAACACATAGCAGATATTCACACTTGACCGTGGTCAAATAAAATATGCTATGTGCATATTTGCCACATGTGACAATATTCTAGCTGCTGCACATAGCATGTTTTAAAAAGTTGTCATGGTTCGTCGTACAGTCCTCAAAAGCAGTCCATGTTCTATGGCAGTCCGTACACATTCAATCTCGATCGCGATCGCATATCTCTGATTGCGATCACAGATAATGGGATCGCGCTACAACATTACATATTCAATCTCTATTTATTCAATCCGTGTATCTTAACCGCCATTTTAACACCTGTTGTCCCATAAAATTAAAGCTGTAGTATCTCTTGTGGCTCTAACTTTGAAGAAAAGTATTCGAAAAAGGCGCTGGGTTAAACCACTACCCCATGTCATCCTGTAGGTGTTGTCAGAGGCGACAGAGTGTCGGAACAGAGAAAAAAAACTGCGGTTACCAATCCTCTTGCCAAGCGTGGCAACTATGGCAAATATCTCCCCTATGAGGCAATCTACGAGGGAGGCATATGTACAGCACTGGACTTTAAAAGGCTGTAATGGTTGAACAGCGGTTCCTCAACAGAGTATTGTACACTCATTTAAATCTACTTAAAGAAGTTAAACTTATGAAGGAAAATGATATCATAAATTTCTACAAATTATAACTCCATATATTATCAAACGAGATACTTTTTCTTACAATGAAATCTTATTCAAATTGTGAATTCGTCGGTTCGGTCTGAAGCGGAAAGGAGCGCGGGTCATCAGTGTTTATGTTGTCAAAGCGTGCACCGTAGACTGAGGCGATCCTGCGCAAAAACGTTCAAACGTGATCGCGATCAGAGGATAACAATCTTGATTTCAAAATGTCTAGATTTTTTGCGATCTGATGTATCAATTAATCTGGACCGCAATTATTAATTCTGATCATAGAGAGAAATTGATCTCGTACTATGCTTTAAATTTGGTTGAATCGTGTAATGTCGCCATAATAAAAGCGTGCTAACCCGGTTCGCATAGGAAGCCGTCCCGCAGGCATGCGTACGCGGCGAGAGGCGCACATCGCGCGCGGATTGCGCATGCGCTGGCCGGCCTGCGCCGCCGCCTGCACCGCATCGCCGATCACACCTTCGTCTACCTCGACATACACCTCGTCAAGATCATCTTCCTCGCGCTCATGCTGCTCTGCGTTATGAACGTATGCCTTCTACGTTACACAATAAAAGCTACACGACTAATTCATAATGTTGTGATGTATCCTAAAAATTAAACTTTTAATGAAATGTCTAAATGTCATGTCGTTAAATAAAAAGTCGGTGCTAAGACAATTTTAAAGAAAGACGAATTAAAAGCCCACGTTTCGAAGATGTTATAAGGAAATTATTTGAACCTTATAATTATTTGAAGTCGTCTTTCACTTTTTATCAAAAGTTTGATTTTCACCCTTTTGAATGGACTAAGGATCACAAGTATTAGATGACAACAAGAATGTCCTCTAAATAGTATATTAAAATTTTTATCTTTATTTTCTAACCCTAGGGTTGGATTCATTTTTTTTTCTTCAAATTCATATAAATCCACTCCTAATGTATAAACTATTTCATTAAAAAGAATGATCAAATTTTGTTGACAATTGACAAACACATTTATACCTATACATATAGAAAAAGAACATACAATTAAAGTGAACCGCTTTGGTTCCTTTTCACGAGAGTTTTAAAACTAAACACCTGGTTGACTTGAAATTTAGTATAGTTACTCATTTCACAATGTACGGATACCCTCACTAAGTACGGGTTTTACAATAGTCCCATTAAAAAAGTTTTTTCTTGATATTTTCCCTACCTAAGTTACATCAGGTCCCGCAATAAAATATTGTGCGCTCAGCGAAGAGAGCGGACATCAGCTATAGTATGTGCCAAATCGATTGAGAAAAACGGACAATGACCTTTCGGTCGTTTATCCAGGGGCTACAAACCTTCAATATGTAGGCTCATTTTATATGTAGTACTTTCTTTATTTATAATATTTTTAAGCTATTGCATAGCTTCTATCGCGGGCCTTGAGTGCGGGAAAATCCAGAAATTTCGTAACGAAAAAAACCTCACGCTCTCCGACGGGCACGGAGGTGTGGCTTGAAGGCCGTGCATTGTCTAACGATGGTCTAACGTCGTTTCTTTTCCTCAGTCTTCGACACGGTGTTTGTGTATAAAGTGTTTTGAAATTTTGAATATGAATAAACAAAGTGCATTTATTATTAAGGCTGCTCTCTCGCAAAAAGCTTGAAAAAAGCGTGCAGATGAACCAACTTTTCGTCGACACTTACAGAGAAATTACATATGAAAAAAATAGCTAGTAATCTACATGATCTGATACATAATTTGGTTTAGCCATAATTTTTCTATCGGTGTCACATAATAAATAAAAAAATACCCAAATCACCTCCAAATCGTTGAGATGAAACCACTTTACTCCTTCATTGTTTATCAAAGGAATATAAAAAAAATATCTACTGCTTTGCAATACAAAATAAAATAATTTGGTTTGGTTACTTTTTAGAAATATATATTATTTTTATGATAATAAATTAAAAATGCGTCCCGATTAAATACTGCGTCTATATCACCCCCCGCATTCGTCCACGAATTCAGTGCGGGGCGCATCGTGTTGCCAGGTGGACGTACGCCGCGTTGCGAGAGCTCAGCACTACGAAATAAAATCGTAAAATATTACTGCAAAAATTTAATTTTGTTAAATAGTGGAGTTGGTTTTTTCTGAATCTTGTTTAATAGTAGTGTTTTATAGTTATATTAATTGTACAGTTTTATTAATGTTTAAGTTTAGTTTGTAAAACATGGGGAATAAGCAGAAACGATTGAAGAGAGGTCTAAAAATATTACAAACAAAAGGGTATACATTTATCAAGGTAAGTTTTAAGTTTTATCTACATATTTCATAATATTAGACAGGTGCTGTTTATAAAATACCCATATTACTGTGATTTCGCCACTTTGTGACGAGACAAAGCGCGACAAACGCAAGTGGTAAACAATATTAACTTCTCATTTATACAATAAGAGAAAAGAAATGTTTTCTTATCGGTCACCACGCTCAAAAAGTGTAACTTGATTTAATATCAAAGACTTAACTGCATAAATAAAATAAATAATTTATTATAATTGCATAAGTTGATAAAAAATGTTATGCAATAGCTTTACCGCGGCAGTCCCCGAGTGCCACACGTCTTTTTTTTTATAATGATTGATACAATATATATTTATTAACTTTTATTAAAAAGTTATGTAAAAGATCGCTGTAGAAGAAAATCATCTATTGTTATAAAGTACTTTATTCATTTAACAACAAAAACCATTAATTTTTAACACATATAAAGATTCGAGTGATAACGACACCGAATAAGTACGAACTTATTCAAAAGATAAAACTTTATTTTCAATATTATATAAGAATTTAATTTTTATTCGGTGCACGCGGACCGGCCCTTAAAAAAGTTGACACATCTCTGGCTGCCATTGTCACGTTTCTTTTAGAACGAACTGACGTAACGCGCGTTTTGTTTATTTTAAAGGGATGAATTTACAAAAGGTCAATATGGTGATTATATTGCTTCAAATTTTTTTATATGAAACTTATTAAATGAATTGCTGCGTTACTTACCATAAATTGAAATATAAAATATAACACATTTTTCGCGATGTACCGTAAGATTTTACGATGTTTATAGGAACCACAAACAATATTATTTAAGAAACAAAAAAAAACATATGTGCTGACCTAGAAGTGTGAATAATATCAATATTTAAATATTGTTATCACATCTAAATTGAGATTTTGTAAGTTACGCCTTTTGACACTCTGCTCATATCTGAGGTCATTGTCCGTTTTTTCAATCGATTTGGCACATACTATAGTCTATTATAATACGCACTACGACTTTTCTTTTATTATAAATTTAACGCATAACGGCATTTAATATCAAAGCTACAAAAATTTTTGTTGATAAATTTCCTTTTTAATAACCACCAAGGACAAGTCTTGTTGATTTTTACTCTTCTTGTTCCTCATCTGTATTATGATATACAATAAGATATCTATAAATCACAATTAATTTTACAGGTGTGTGCATTGCATGTTCCAATCATGATAATTATTTCTCCGGCCTTACTGCTAAACTCCCGAAGACAACGTTTTTGTGTACTTCTTATTTCAACTCTTATTAGCATTTATCTAATGGCGAAAATGGTTTATCAAATTGAATACATCCAGCACTCAATTTTCGACGTGAATTGCACTTCGGTAAGTATTTTATGTTGTACTACTAGCGAACATTTTTTATTTTCTTGTTCTTTAATAGTCTTAGTGATCCACTGCTAAATATTCATCCTGTTTAAAAATATTTCATTGAAATGTATAACTTGAAAGATTTGCTTACACTTACCGTGCTAAGCAAGGGTAAGCAGTTAGTGATTATGCAGACGACACATTTGATAAAAACGGTGACAAGACACTCGTGAAATTTAGTTAACTTGTATTTAAAATAATGTTTTGCTTTTCGCGCATACAACCTTTATTACCTTTGCATATCACTAGAGGGCACGTATTGCCAAATGTGGCTTCAGAATACACTCATTTTAAATGATTTAAACTCTTATTTTTCAGTACGAAAATTCACAACTTAACAAGCTTAATACCATTAAAATACTTATGATTTTCCTTTTTTATTTAAATTAATAAAATAAACACAAGCAATGAATTCATATCTTAAATTTGTAAATAAGTGAAGTATTTTGATAGGAATTCGTGTAATCATTTGATAAAAATTAACTATCAGGCCTGTCAAGGCGTAGACACAGACAACGGACTTTCATTTGGCACAATCCTGACATATATGCCCTGTTTCTTCCACATCTACATGCCTACGTGTTAAGGATAATCTTAATTTTTTTTCTTCAATATATCGCCAATTCGTTAGATGAACTTTCGTCTAGGGCGTCCTTTGCTGACTCTACTACTCACTGAAGTATGCTGTGAGAGGTGTAATTTCATTGGTCAGCTATAACCGAAGTTTGGCGTTCGGAAGGTTAATTTACCACATTAAGACATTAGACATTTTTTACATGTTTTAGGCTGGAGAAAACAACACAATTAATGTAACAACGTATAACAATGCGGAATGGGTGGGTTTCTACAAAGCAACACGCGACCGACCTCTAGTCAAGCTGCTAAAAGGATACATTGGACTGATTGCCGTGTTTACATTTTACTCGCTAGTCACATATAGGCAGCAGAATATCAGGTTAATATTATCTAACTTTAAGTTATTTAAGTTATAGTGTACACATTAATGCCAATATTGACTCAATGTAAGTGATAAACTAATAATTTTATGAAACTAAGTTATCTGTTTTATCTTTTAGAGATCAAGGTCTTCTACCTAGAGATGCGGATAAATTAATGTTCCCAGAAATAACACGTAAAGAAGCTGATAAAGACTTGATCCACTGCATCAAGTACTTAGTGAATTATGGTTTCTATAAGTTCGGTGTTGAGGTATTTATTTTGTTTGTACAATGAATCTAAATATATATACAATTCGTTTTATTATATAGTTTATAACTAGTTTCAAATTTGTTATTTTCATGAAAAAAATCCCATGTAAAATATGAGAAATAAAATTTAATGTATGTATTTGTAATATATGCACACTTTGAGCAATTACATACACACGTAGAGAACTTACAATTCTACATAAAAAGAATCAATATGCTCGTCTCGCTTTTTCTAATTAAATTTTCAAGTAAGGCAAATAATGACAAACCTATTGAAAGATGTTGCGTGCAATTCACGCGTGGCAATAGAAATGTCAAGTGGTCATCCTTGGTATATTTATACTGTGCCAAATATGAGTGTAATTACACTCGTATCTTCTGATTTTCTAGAAAAATGATATCACTATATTGATTTCGTTTACAATGTTAGCAACAATCGACATCGATATACTTGTTTTTGCTTAGTTAGTTATTTTTATTACTTTAGTTCTCTTGTAAGAAATTTATTTCTGGGCAGAGCCAGTCCTCTCCATGGCTTAGTTAAAGAAGAAATGGTTTTGTTGTGCACGCAGATATGCTTGATCTGCCTGATGGGTGTGATCGGGTCGCGCATGGACGTGTACGCGGCGGTGTACGCGGGCTGGCTGCTGGTGCTGGTGTCGTGCGGGCGCACGCGACTGGCGCGCCTGTGGCCCGCCTTCACCGCCACGGTCACCGCGCTCGTGCCGCTGCAGTACATGCTGGCGCTCGGCTTCCTGCCGCAGTTCTGTCTGCGCTACCCCTGGACGGGCGACTCGCAGGTGCGCACACACACAACAGATACCATGAACACACGTGTTTGTGCACCAGATATGGTTATTTTATTTTTATTATTTCTATACAGATCATGAAAATAATAAAAAAGAAAATAACCTTTGCTCAAAATTCTTTACTTTTTCTCAAAATTTTCAGAGATGTCAATGATGAAGAGTATCAGAAGCTCCCTAAGTATTAAGTCGGCCCATTGCCCCACCCCCCATTAAATTTAAAAAATAAACAATAAAATATATTTTTTTTTACAAAATTTACGTTGCTTGTGTAAAGTATGAAGTGACTTTGGTAATAAATAATCCGGCACTATGCTAGAAACAAAATATCATGCTGTATATAATCGGGAATTTGTGTTGTATAAATATTGTTGCGCGCCTAAGTTGACGTATGGCACTAGCGCCATCTAGTGTCGGGGACCAGAGCGAGGAGGGCTTTCTAGAAAATGTCAATCTGGAACTTTCCACCAATAGCGCCATCTAATATCGAACAGAAGAATTAAGCTTTCTAGAAGCCCCACACTCGAACTTTCTGCGCCTAGTCGGTCGGCGCCCGTATTTACTGGAATATTCTGGATGTTTCGGTGGAAAAGGTGTATTTAAATCCGCTGCAAGCCACGATGGTACCAGTATTGAATTTGGCGACACAAGCGAAGCTTTGGAGCGAAATAAAGTGAACTAAAAGTGATTAGTGTGATTAATTATTAGTTTATTTTTTAAGTTTTAATTGGTGTTCGGTAATTAAAGTGTCAATTTTGGTAACAATCGGCAGTTTTTATTGGCTCGTAACAATATAAAAAATATATGGGTATAACTATAATAATAGCAATATGAATATTATCGCAACTGTAAAGAACGGGCAAAAAATAAGTATATTTAAAAACTTGAAACATTTTTTTTATTTACCTAATAACTGATATTTCACTTCATCACAAATCTACTAAATAAATGTACTATTTCATTAACCAAAAGATATACTTTATTTTATTTCATACAGCAACACATTAAATCTGAGCGAAATCCTAATTTCATATATTATACACCACAAAAATTATGTGTTTTTTTAATCATCACCATTATTGCAATCTCTCCATCCCGTTAGTGATCAATCATCACTAACTTACATACTTGCTTTAAAGTTCTCAGTCGATGATATCAGAGATATAATTTTCTATTTTCTGCATGTCTCTTAATATCAATATTCTTTTATTTTACAGCAAATGAAACACATTCGAACATGGCTATTTTTACCATACGCGCCGGAGCCGCCTCATGCAATAAAACTAATTTTTGATTACTTCTTGCTGCTATTTGCGGCGCGACAACTCCGAGTGTTCCGACTGGAGAGCACATACGGCGATGCTTATCCAGGGGGCTCTAACCGCGAGGACATCGGCAAGGATTGGGAAACGCCAAGCTTTGTGAACCCTGTCCCTGATTTCCTCGGATATGTTGGGTAAGATATATTATAACTTTCAATGTCCGATTTTCAGACACAATAGTAAGACCATTATAGTAATGAACAATGTGTAGTACAAGGAACATGCGTTCATTCTAAGTTACCATCTGTGACCTTTCAAATTTTATAAAACTTAAGAGACAAACGAATCTACGGTTCACCTGTTGATAAGTGGATAATGCAGTCCATGGATACCAGTAGCCTACTTCGAATAAAGAAGACTACAGGTGTGTTATCAATGTCACCTGAGATGGAATCCCTCCCAGCCTTTCTTTATTTAGTTGTAAACTCTTTCGAACAATACTTTTACCAGTGTCAAATACTTTTATAATCCTTTTTAAGGGGAAATATTAAAAATACTATCACAAATGGCTTAGCAAGATCCTTCGTTATACCAAAAATATTGCAGCATTAATTTTGAAATAAATATATGGTGAAGTTGAGGATTAATGTTAAGTACTATGTTAGACGAAAACACGATTACGTAAAATTTTCTCGATAGAAAAAAAATCCAAATTTACTCCAAACTTAACAATAAATTATAAAAATACTTTAAATAAGATCATGAAACTTTGCATACTAACTGAACTAACTATAAAGCAGGGCTTATGTTTTTATTTTTTTTATTACCATTATTTTCACTGTAAAAAGAATTTACCTAAACTATCGGCATCTTAAAGCTCGTTTCCTGCCGCCCGGCCAGGTCTGCTCGCTTCGGCCTTTGAAGGGGGAAGCTGTGTCATTTACGATCAGAATACACATTACGCAACAGGACGACGTAAAATTAAAATGGGAAATAACCGTAATAAAAATAAGAAGCGACTGGCTTGGCGTAAAGAAACAGGCATAAATATGATAAACCTAACGAAATAAGTATCTAACGACCTATCTACTTACAGTATAAGTGATTAAAAAATGTCGGTACATAGCACACGACGCGCGGGGAAGTGAGGGCGAAATTAGAATTTGAGCTGAGTTACTATATCCCCTTAATCTGTTCACCTAATTGTTTAATTCTTTTAAGTTGATATGTCAAATAGCAAAGTTCTTTTTTGAGGTTTAATCGTCAGATTAAATGACCAGGTAATCGAAAACGATAGCATATCTCAAGGACCAAACTAAAATGTACAAAATAAGTCAGATAATGTACTCTGATGAGTACCAATTTCCGTATCCGGCGTTCTGACATGTACTTATTATCATAACATAAATATCTTACTACGGTAGCTCACGCCTGATTCTCAAAAATTTTTAAAAAACGAAGACAAGTAAACTCGACGTTTTATTGCCATTAGAGCATTTGTTTCGTCATTTCTAATTCTGATTATTCAAATTAAACATAGACACATAACATTTTTGCATAATTTTAATGAAATATAATCCTTATATTATATTTACTAACGACTACAATAATATATTAAATCAATTTGTTGTAATTTGCAGATCGTGGCTAGACGTCATCAAACGCATGGTGTTCTTGGGCATGCTGTGGGTAACCTTGGCCATCATGTTCATGACGGGCACAAACCGTGTAAATCTGTTTTCAATGGGCTACCTCATAGGTTCTTTCATTTTCCTATGGCAGGGAACGGACTTCTACCTCCGTCCGAAGGAGTCCATTTTACAATGGTACATTTAATATAGACTTTTAACTATTTTTGTTAACATTATAATATATTAAACGTATTACTTGGTTGCTTGGTTCGAAATTGATCCTAAAAGAAAAGCGGTGAAAACCGGAAGGCCGTTAATGCAATATTAAATTTATACATCATTTATTAAACTAACTACTGGAACCAAAATACAAAATTTATAAAAGTGTACGAACTATATCTACACTCTTTATGCATTTGATAATAGAAAAAGTTCATACGCTAACTATCAATACTAACGAACTATTCAAAATAAACAACTAGCAAAATATTAAGTTGTATAAAAACATGATTTAAAAACATTTAAAACATTAAAACATTATTTATACTTTGAATATGAAGTAACGTTTGTAAGGTAGAAATAAAGTAATTTATCCTTCAAGTGTCAGTCACCCGGCTTGCACATGGTGCACCCGGCTGACTGATGAATACGTCTTTGACCATCGAGTGATAAAAAAAAATCCTTTCAAATATGCCCAAGTCAAATTTCCCGAACGAATGATGGGAAGCTGCTGAAACAGTGCGAGGGTTTTTGTTTTGGCTCCACCCATTTGACCACATACGACAAATAGAATATTATTTTAAATAATATTATTAATCATTTTCAGGTGGTCATGGTTACTGCGTTACAACGTTTGCGTTGTTGTGGTGAAAGCGTTGCTGCAGATCCCGGGCTGTATGTTCAGCGCAATGATGCAGGAGCGCGCCTGCTGGCTGGTGCAGCTGCTCGGCATCGGTTGCGTCGACAAGTTCGCCGGCGGCAACATCGCACGCTTCCTCAAGATGCAGTACGACAAGGTAAGCACCACTGCACACTCAGCTTCAGCGTGGCAACATCGCACGCTTCCTCAAGATGCAGTACGATAAGGTGAGCGCCACTGCACACTCAACTGCAGCGCGGCAACATCGCACGCTTCCTCAAGATACAGTACGACAAGGTGAGCGCCACTGCACACTCAACTGCAGCACGGCAACATCGCACGCTTCCTCAAGATGCAGTACGACAAGGTGAACGCCACTGCACACTCGACTGCAGCGCGGCAACATCGCACGCTTCCTCAAGATGCAGTTCGACAAGGTGAGCGCCACTGCACACTCGACTGCAGCGCTGCAACATCGCACGCTTCCTCAAGATGCAGTACGACAAGGTGAGCGCCACTGCACAATCGACTGCAGTGCGGCAACATCACACGCTTCCTCAATATGCAGTACGACAAGGTGAACGCCACTGCATACTCGACTGCAGCGCGGCAACATCGCACGCTTCCTCAAGATGCAGTACGACAAGGTGAGCGCCACTGCACACTCGACTGCAGCGCGGCAACATCGCACGCTTCCTCAAGATGCAGTACGACAAGGTGAGCGCCACTGCACACTCGACTGCAGCGCGGCAACATCGCACGCTTCCTCAAGATGCAGTACGACAAGGCAAGCGCCACTGCACACTCAGCTTCATCGCGGCAACATCGCACGCTTCCTCCAGATGCAGTACGACAAACTGAGCGCCACTGCACACTCGGCTGCAGCGCGGCAACATCGCACGCTTTCTCAAGATGCAGTACGACAAGGTGAGCGCCACTGCACACTCGACTGCAGCGCTGCAACATCGCACGCTTCCTCAAGATACAGTACGACAAGGTGAGCGCCACTGCACAATCGACTGCAGTGCGGCAACATCACACGCTTCCTCAATATGCAGTACGACAAGGTGAGCGCCACTGCTTACTCGACTGCAGCGCGGCAACATCGCACGCTTCCTCAAGATGCAGTACGACAAGGTGAGCGCCACTGCACACTCGACTGCAGCGCGGCAACATCGCACGCTTCCTCAAGATGCAGTACGATAAGGTGAGCGCCACTGCACACTCGACTGCAGCGCGGCAACATCGCACGCTTCCTCAAGATGCAGTACGACAAGGTGAGTACCACTGCACACTCAGCTTCATCGCGGCAACATCGCACGCTTCCTCAAGATGCAGTACGACAAGGTGACCTCCACTGCACACTCGACTGCAGCGCGGCAACATCGCACGCTTCCTCAAGATGCAGTACGACAAGGCAAGCGCCACTGCACACTCAGCTTCATCGCGGCAACATCGTACGCTTCCTCCAGATGCAGTACGACAAGCTGAGCGCCACTGCACACTCGGCTGCAGCGCGGCAACATCGCACGCTTCCTCAAGATGCAGTACGACAAGGTGAGCGCCACTGCACACTCGACTGCAGCGCGGCAACATCGCACACTTCCTCAAGATGCAGTACGACAAGGTGAGCGCCACTGCAAACTCGGCTGTAGCGCGGCACCATCGCACGCTTCCTCCAGATGCATTACGACAAGGCAAGAACTGACCGGCCATCGCAGCTCCTGCGTACGACACTACGCAGCTGCATACGCGGCAACATCGCACGCTTCCTCAAGATGCAGTACGACAAACGGCAAGCACCACTGCACACTCAGCTTGCATCGCGGCAACATCGCACGCTTCCTCCAAATGCAGTACGACAAAGCTGAGCGCCACTGCACACCTCGGCTGCAGCGCGGCAACATCGCACGCTTCCTCAAGATGCAGTACGACAAGGTGAGCGCCACTGCACACTCGGCTGTAGCGCGGCAACATCACACGCTTCCTCAATATGCAGTACGACAAGGTGAGCGCCACTGCTTACTCGACTGCAGCGCGGCAACATCGCACGCTTCCTCAAGATGCAGTACGACAAGGTGAGCGCCACTGCACACTCGACTGCAGCGCGGCAACATCGCACGCTTCCTCAAGATGCAGTACGATAAGGTGAGCGCCACTGCACACTCGACTGCAGCGCGGCAACATCGCACGCTTCCTCAATATGCAGTACGACAAGGCAAGCACCACTGCACACTCAGCTTCATCGCGGCAACATCGCACGCTTCCTCAAGATGCAGTACGACAAGGTGAGCGCCACTGCATACTCGACTGTAGCGCGGCAACATCGCACGCTTCCTCAAGATGCAGTACGACAAGGTGAGCGCCTTACTGCACACTCGGCTGCAGCGCGGCAACATCGCACGCTTCCTCCAGATGCAGTACGACAAGGTGAGCACCACTGCACACTCGACTGCAGCTCGGCAACATCGCACGCTTCCTCAAGATGCAGTACGACAAGGTGAGCGCCACTGCACACTCGACTGCAGCGCAGCAACATCGCACGCTTCCTCAAGATGCAGTACGACAAGGTGAGCGCCACTGCACACTCAACTGCAGCGCGGCAACATCGCACGCTTCCTCAAGATGCAGAACGACAAGGTGAGCGCCACTGCACACTCAACTGCAGCGCGGCAACATCGCACGCTTCCTCAAGATGCAGTACGACAAGGTGAGCGCCACTGCACACTCGACTGCAGCGCGGCAACATCGCACGCTTCCTCAAGATGCAGTACGACAAGGTGAGCGCCACTGCATACTCGACTGCAGCGCGGCAACATCGCACGATTCCTCAAGATGCAGTACGACAAGGTGAGCGCCACTGCACACTCGACTGCAGCGCGGCAACATCGCACGCTTCCTCAAGATGCAGTACGACAAGGTGAGCGCCACTGCACACTCGACTGCAGCGCTGCAACATCGCACGCTTCCTCAAGATGCAGTACGACAAGGTGAGCGCCTTACTGCACACTCGGCTGCAGCGCGGCAACATCGCACGCTTCCTCCAGATGCAGTACGACAAGGTGAGCGCCACTGCACACTCGACTGCAGCTCGGCAACATCGCACGCTTCCTCAAGATGCAGTACGACAAGGTGAGCGCCACTGCACACTCGGCTGTAGTGCGGCAACATCGCACGCTTCCTCAAGATGCAGTACCACAAGGCGAGCGCCACTGCACACTCAACTGCAGCGCGGCAACATCGCACGCTTCCTCAAGATGCAGAACGACAAGGTGAGCTCCACTGCACACTCGACTGCAGCGCGGCAACATCGCACGCTTCCTCAAGATGCAGTACGACAAGGTGAGTGCCACTGCACACTCAACTGCAGCGCGGCAACATCGCACGCTTCCTCAAGATGCAGTACGACAAGGTGAGCGCCACTGCATACTCGACTGCAGCGCGGCAACATCGCACGATTCCTCAAGATGCAGTACGACAAGGTGAGCGCCACTGCACACTCGACTGCAGCGCGGCAACATCGCACGCTTCCTCAAGATGCAGTACGACAAGGTGAGCGCCACTGCACACTCGACTCCAGTGCGGCAACATCACACGCTTCCTCAAGATGCAGTACGACAAGGTGAGCGCCTGTACTGACTGCAGCGCGGCAACATCGCACGCTTCCTCAAGATGCAGTACGACAAAGGGAGCGCCACTGCACACTCGACTGCAGCGCGGCAACATCGCACGCTTCCTCAAGATGCAGTACGACAAGGTTAGCGCCACTGCACACTAGACTGCAGCGCGGCAACATCGCACGCTTCCTCAAGATGCAGTACGACAAGGTGAGCGCCACTGCACACTCGACTGCAGCGCGGCAACATCGCACGCTTCCTCAGGATGCAGTACGACAAGGTGAGCGCCACTGCACACTCGACTGCAACGCGGCAACATCGCACGCTTCCTCAAGATGCAGAACGACAAGGTGAGCGCCACTGCACACTCGACTGCAGCGCGGCAACATCGCACGCTTCCTCAAGATGCAGTACGACAAGGTGAGCGCCACTGCACACTCGACTGCAGCGCGGCAACATCGCACGCTTCCTCAAGATGCAGTACGACAAGGTGAGCGCCACTGCATACTCGACTGCAGCGCGGCAACATCGCACGATTCCTCAAGATGCAGTACGACAAGGTGAGCGCCACTGCACACTCGACTGCAGCGCGGCAACATCGCACGCTTCCTCAAGATGCAGTACGACAAGGTGAGCGCCACTGCACACTCGACTGCAGCTCTGCAACATCGCACGCTTCCTCAAGATGCAGTACGACAAGGTGAGCGCTACTGCAGCGCGGCAACATCGCACGCTTCCTCAAGATGCAGTACGACAACGGGAGCGCCACTGCACTCTCGACTGCAGTGCGGCAACATCGCACGCTTCCTCAAGATGCAGTACGTCAAGGTTAGCGCCACTGCACACTAGACTGCAGCGCAGCAACATCGCACGCTTCCTCAAGATGCGGTACGACAAGGTGAGCGCCACCACACTCGACTGCAGCGCGGCAACATCGCACGCTTCCTCAAGATGCAGTACGACAAGGTGAGCGCCACTGCACACTCGACTGCAACTCGGCAACATCGCACGCTTCCTCAAGATGCAGTACGACAAGGTGAGCGCCACTGCACCCGCGCAACGCGGCAACACCGCACGCTTCCTCAAGATGCAGTACGACAAGGTGAGCGCCACTGCACACTCGGCTGCAGCGCGGCAACATCGCACGCTTCCTCAATATGCAGTACGACAAGGTGAGCGCCACTGCACACTAGACTGCAGCGCGGCAACATCGCACGCTTCCTCAAGATGCAGTACGACAAGGTGAGCGCCACTTCACACTCGACTGCAGCGCGGCAACATCGCACGCTTCCTCAAGATGCAGTACGTCAAGGTGAGCGCCACTGCACACTCGGCTGCAACGCGGCAACATCGCATGCTTCCTCAATATGCAGTACGACAAGGTGAGCGCCACTGCACACTCGGCTGCAACGCGGCAACATCGCACGGTTCCTCAAGATGCAGTACGACAAGGTGAGCGCCACTGCACACTCGGCTGCAGCGCGGCAACATCGCACGGTTCCTCAAGATGCAGTACGACAAGGTGAGCGCCACTGCACACTCGGCTGTAGCTTTTACTGCGCACGCACGCATTTGTAAGGGCGGATCGCTAGGGAAAAACTATATTGCCTATAAATGACATTCAATTTGGGGTAGTTTCAAATAAAGTAAATCGTATTTTCAAAAACTGCAATAACAGTATCATTCTTTATATATTTGAACGTAAGTTTAAAATTTGGCTACCCTTTGAAAAATAACCTGTACAAGCTGATACATAACTATATAGGCTATGCATAATTATAGGCACTTTACTTTTGTTTTATTTTTGATTATCATACAACATCTCGTATATATATGTAGTAAGATAGTTTATAATGTAATTGTAGTGTGGGGTTATTAAATAAAAGGCTTTTAGATTAGAATATAATCATTTTATTCAATATAGTATGACCGCTGGTTCGAAGGAAACCCCCGTCCTGGAAAGAACCAGCAAGAAACCCAGCGGGACATTTCTTTTAAATAGAATTAATTTACAATTTATTACTTTGCACAACTATAAAAAACACAGTTCATAGCTAATCAACGATAAATTGCGCTGAGACTAATTTAGAAGCCGAGAATAATAATTAATTCGTTTCCACGAATTAATTATCCAAAGAGTCGAAGATTAGCTAGTGTAGCGGAATACAACAAGTGCACCGTGCCACGCTAGGGCCAAGACTGCTTTAACGGCGGCTGCTCCGTAAGTTTTATACAATTGAGATAAGTAGCTACACGAGCGCCACTGCAGGTGCAACACGCAGGTGTGCGTTGCACGCGTTGTTTTCGACTTGCCACAGAGGCGCTGCTGCACGTGCGACGACGCAGGTGCCTACATATACATTCAATGAATCGTTTGTTACTTTACAGGACTCTGCGTGTTCAGTGCCTCAGGAAGATATAGGTCTCGCTTGGGATGGTGTCTGCTTTGCTTTTCTTATTCTTCAACGAAGACTGTTCCATAGCTATTACTTTTATAGGGTTATTGACGAAAGCAAAGCGACTACCGTACTTGCCTCCAGGTATTTATGTTACCAACTGTTGTTACCGATGTTAAAGATAATTTTTTGTTACCAAAATAAGAATTTATTGGTAATTTTAAAGGGGTGCGGAGTTGATTGAAGAGTTACGACAAAAACAAATGCAGGTACAAGAGGAACAAGAGGTAAAGATATTAGAAAAAATCAAGGTGAAGATGGAAAGGATAAAGGCTAATCAAAAGAAAATACAAGGTGCAATGACTAAGGAACCGCTGCAGCACGATGCCGGTTAGTAAATTAATTATTTGTATTATTACATAAATAAAAAAATATATTACAAAGATCACTACACATTTAGAATGTCGTGAAAATAACATTTAAATACTTCTCTTTGTTAGTTATCATAGTATAGCGTTAAAAAAGCTATGCAAAATATAAACTGACTGGTATGAAATATATAAAAATAGTTAATATTTATTTATTAAAGTAGTTCAGAAAACATTTGTGATTAGTTTTTGACTATAATTATATCCATCTCTTCTGTAAGAAAACGTTTAAGGCCTGCTGCTGTTTAATAAAACTAACAGAAACACTTCAAAAAACAGAAAAAGAAATAATATTTTCGTTGTATAAACTTGAATTTTGATGTATTTTATAGAAAAAAAAGCTAACCAAAGTATATTCGACGTTCTTTTAAAGTTCAGTTAAATCTTTGTTGAAATAATAGTATAATCCGCGCGCAGAAGATTTGCCGATAGCTTCATGACTCATGACTTCGCTTGTAACGGAAGCGGTGCTTATGGTACTGAGTAGACATGACAGCATGTAACGAAAGTTTACTAAATCATATTCAACATTGGAGGGTAGATAAGGATTTAATAAGCTCAGATCATAGTGCAATAGTTTCCTTCGTTAATTTAGACAAATCGCGAGAAAAAATAAAAACACAAATCACTAGAATTTGTAACTAAAAAAGCTAACTGGACAGATTTTAAAATAATATGTAAAAATTATCTAAAAGAAAATATAACTGAGGACTGCTACTTACTTCGTATAAAGCGCAAGTCCGGTCGTGCATGAAATATTGCTGCCATATATAGGCTGGTGCTGCAAAATGCCACCTAGCAGCTTTGGACTCAATAGAAAGGCGTGCTAAGAGGATTATTGGTGACCCAAATTTGGTGAAAACCAATCTTACCAGCCTCGAACACAGATGATGCCAGTCTCCACCCTTTCGTTGTGTACTTACCGCGCATTCGAACCAAACGGTTTGCTACAGCAAAGGAGTGAAATAATTTGCCAGTTTTTGTCTTTCTATCCGAATATAATGTGAGTATCTTCAAGGCAATAGTGAATAGGCTTTTATTAAGTCAGTGCGCTTCACCGTCTTAGACTACATCACCACTTACCATCAGGTGGGAGTGTAGTTAAGCGCTGGCCTAGAATAATATAAAAAGCCACTAGAATACTCACTCCTGTGTATGATTGGGGTGTGCGTAACAAACTAGATTTTGTTGCACACAAAATCAATGCAATAACTATCATCCAGAAACTTAAATACGATGATACATCACTCTCCACATGGAAGGAACTAACATAAAAATAATAGATGAAATTAAATTATTAAGCCTTATAATAGATAAAAAAATTAACCTTCCACATTCATGTTTTACATATATGTCGTAAGGTTACAAATATATACAAGCAGTTAGTAAAGACAGCAAACGTTTCTTGAGGATTGAATTCGGAGATCATCAGGACGATCTATGTGTCAGTCGTCGAGCCGATCGTGCTCTATGCAGCCAGTGTATGGGCAAGATTTTTTTTAATAGTATAAAGAAAAAAAGATCGAAAGTGGTTGCTGTGGCCAATGGACACCTACATCTATCCTCGATTACGAATAAAAATGCAGATGCGTTGTCACCTCTGAGGACTAAGATGGAATGCCTAGTTTCCAGTAAAAAGGGTCTCCATTTCTCTACACTCACCATGCGAAACAAAGCGGCGTTCCGCTGCTATTTAACGCTGTTATTCTGTGAGAGCGTGGTCCTTTCCCGGTCGAGCCGACCCATTCGTGCAACAACTATACTACTAATATAGCTGCATCATGGCTCTACTACGTCTAAAATTGTACCACAAATCGACTTTTAACGCTATACTATGATAATAGTATTGGGTTGTATTATAGTATAAAAATTTTCTTATAAATTAATATCATAAAAACAGTTAACATAGATAACAAAAGAAAAATAAAATTAAAAAATCGATAAAGAATATTATGAAATAAGTACTTGACCTACATCATGTCCAACATGATGAAGTAATTGAGAAGAATGTGCAGACTAGAGATGAGATATGCAAAGGCTCTAACTAGATGCAAGAATTTAAAAAAAAACCAGTACTGACCTAAAAGTGCTGCTCGCGGTTGGCGGGTGTGAGTAAGTAGGTGATTATCGGCAAGCCATTTGCGTGCGGCTTATAACTATTATTTCAAACATTATTAGAATAGCTTCGGAAGCGACTTTTATTGAAAAAAAGTTAATTATCAATCCCAAAGTAATTGATTATTGCTCAAATTTTTATTATATTTTGAGGTCATATAAAGAGCAGATGATACACAATATCTATCCACTTTTATTTAGCAACCGTTTTCCTTGTTAGTGTTTTATATAATTCGTTTTAAATTTCTATTTGTAATCGTACGCGTGTATTGTGTCGCTAACAAAAGAAGAAGAGGAGAAGGACTCGCGTCAGGGTGAATCGGAGCGGGTGCCGCTGGTGTGCGGCGACTCGGAGGCGTCGCGCGGCTTCCACACGCCTGACAGCGCTGCCTCGCCGCGCGGCTTCCACACGCCCGTCAGCGAGGCATCCGCCCCACCGTCCCCCGCACGCTCCCCTCCGCGCTCCCCGCCACCAGCCGCTCTTCCCGCCCCCACCTCGCAGGGTGGCCCCCCCTCGCCCTCCTCTGCCCTCATGACGGTGTCCCTCGACGCGTACCTGGAGCCGAGGCGCATCTCGTTCGAGTCCCCTCCGTCGTCGGATCTGCTACCGCGAGCGCAGAGTCCGGAGGAGTCGTACCCGGTGTTCTCGCCGCCTCCAATCCGCCGCCGCCACACGGTGGCCAGCCCCAGCCTCCTACACCGGACTTCCGTTATATCGCACTCGAGTCGCGCCGAACCGAACTCTCATCATACGTGTAACTAATCTTATATTCTGCACGTTTAGCCTCCAGTAAATACATCTAGATGTGAATTGTTTTTCAACAAGTCGCCCGTGAAACCTCGGGATGAACACAAATAAATAAATACACATTTTTCAATGTTTCACTTTGTAAATAATGTAAAGCATTAATCTACAGGTCTATATGTTTTATCTTAAAATTTCATTTTTATTACATAGGTAGCGGAACAGATTCCGCGACTAGACGACGTGTGTACACTAAGCGACACGAAGGTATAGTCGACATTAAGAAAGGGTTGGTGTGGGAATACTTGTAGTAACTTACTCTCTGTACGCGTTCCATAAAAAACTTTCTTCCGAGTTATTATTTTTTGTGATATTTCATAAACCTAGAAAATTGGAGAACAACTTAAGTTTTCACGTTTTCGAGGTCCATATGATATAAGCACCTAAATTTCTCTGCCATCATTAATGATTATGTTCATTTGGTTTAACTAATTCTCAGGCAGGTGCGCTTAAAAATAACTTTCTGCAACGCCGTGTGGGTGCAATTCCAATTTCTAACTGCGTCAGCTCTAAGTTGTGTCTGTTACCTGTAATCTAAATTATTTCTATGGCTTTATCTTAAGGTGTGAGATTGTGGTGTTGAGTTGTGCGTTTTTCTTGTAGCACGGGTCAGACCGCCGTATAAGCCGCCCGCCAGCCATCAAAAGGGTAACGTTGTGTCTCGTACAAATATGCTCGCCCTAACATTGTGTTACGTTACTAACATTTAAGCTTCTAGGTGATGGTATGTAGGCAAGTTGGTTGCATTGTATTGGCGGGAGCTGTCTTATCGTTATATAAATCTATTGGATCGAAGCAAATGTAAAATATGTAAATAAATTATTGTCACGTGTGGCTAAATCTTAAGACAGAATACGCCGACGCACCTGCTGCATATTTGTGCTTGAAATGCTTATGGACTTTTTGCACAATCGCTGGCATGATGTTTGTCCGTGTTGTTGCATGTACCTACTATTTATTATGGAAGTGAAACATTTTTATCGACGTAATGGAAAAATTTAGTACGGTGGTTTAAAAAACGTCACGTTTTCTTTTTAAGTTCCACCGCCGCGCCGGGGCTGTATGAAACACTTTTATTTAATTTAACCTACTTATGTAAAATATAAAATAAAAGAAGAATGATATGTCGTAAAGAAGTTTCATTTCATACGTGTGTACGCACAATTTTTTTTTTGTATTATAATATCTTACATGTTCCCCATATTTTACATTTTTTTGGTATTACATTGCTTAATTTAAGACCAGCACAATTCTCTATAACAGCTTAGCAATAAATTTAATTTCACAATTGAAATTTTGTCAATTTGATCACACATTTTTGTATCGCGTTATGCTATTAACGTTATAGAACTGTTTTCACCTTATTTTAATACTATAAAATATGTAGAAATAAATATTTAATCTAAAATCTTTGTAACTTATAACCACAAATAATTAATTAAACAAATATGAGAAACTGGAATCTAAGTTCGCTAACATTCATCTTCCTCACTCACTACGTTTGGAATTCATACAATTTTTGCAGAAATAACAAACTGTTCTAAAAGTGCTTTTCGTATACAGCTGTACGCTCTGGAGACTACTACATGTTTGACGAGTTCGATGACACCGAATTGCATATGAAAGACGACGAGTCAAGTTCTGATGAAGATGCTCCTAAAGAAATGGGAATTGGAAAGGTGACAGTTTTATTATATTATGTCGAATTTACTTTTGTGACTAAAAATCTATATTATTAAGCCTGTGGTAGTGGTTGTGGTATGCTTAGGATATAATATATATTGGTGTTGAGCATGTTATTTAAAGGTAAATTTTGTAGTGGTAAGTAATGTCTAAGTGGTGTCCTTTTGGTTTTAAACCAGCATGCTCTATTCCCTATGTTTATGTTAGTGTGGGTTATATTAATAAGAAGAGTTGTCTATGGGCAATAAAATGGTATAAAATCAGGAACAAAAGAAGAAAATACTAATTTATTATATGGCTTTTAGCTTAGGGATGCTTAAGGTGACTAACAAACTGTCAGCAATCACTTACACAGCCTTTCTATTTATTATAACGAACAATTGTTGCTTCCCAGTGATAAAATATTAATAGATAGTATAATAATGTACAGTCAATACAGTAAATAAAATTATTTGATTACGTTAAATAATAATAAAGTTAACTCTTTTTAGGAATGAGAGTTTGGTTTATTATTTGTAAAATTTGCAAATTCTTCCTAAATTTTACGGGGACGGTGGTAGACGGTGCATGCTCTGATTACAAGCCTATTAACGCTGGTGTTCCACAAGGCTGCGTGCTATCACCAACGCTGTTTCTTCTGCATATCAATGACATGTTGCAAACTGATAACATTCATTGCTATGCAGACGACAGCACTGGTGATGCCTTATACACCGGCCGTGCCAATATTTCTCGGGAAATCTTCACCGAGTACCGGGACAAAGTTGTGTCTGAAGTCGAATCTTTGCTTAACAAATTCTCGGATTGGGGGCGACTAAATCTAGTCCAATTCAATCCCCAAAACACACAAGTTTGCGCGTTAACCGCTAAAAAGAACCTCTTTGTCGTATCTCCTCAGTTGAAAGGCACTCCCCTTGCTACCTCAGCTAGTATCGGAATCCTCGGCGTCGACATATGTCGACCGATTCCGATTCCGATACTAGCTGATTGTGTGCAGTTTCGTGGTCACTTGGAGGGAAAGGTCAAATTGGCCACCAAAAAAAGCTTGGTGTGCTCAGCAGAGCGAAACAGTATTTCATGCCGGCACACCGCTTGCAACTTTATAAAGTGCAAGTTAGGCCTTACATGGAATACTGTATTCATATCTGGACCGGGGCACCCCAGTGCCAGCTCCTTCCACTTGACCGCATCCAGCGCAGAGCGATTCGAATCGTTGACGACCGAGTTCTATCTGATCGGCTGGATTCACTGGCCATGCGTAGGGATGTTGCATCCCTTTGCGTTTTCTATCGTATCTACCATGGCGAGTGTTCTGAGGAATTGCTTGGATTAGTTTCAGCCGAAAAATTTCACGAACGCACATCGCGTCAAAATTCACGATACCATCCTCACCATCTGGATGCTTGGCGGTCCACCACTGTGCGTTTTACTAGAAGTTTTCTTCCTCGTACAACTTCTCTGTGGAATTGTTTACCACCGGCGACTTTTCCGGACCGATACGACTTAGGGACCTTCAAGAAAAGAGCTTACTCCTTTCTAAAAGGCCGGCAACGGCAACGCATCTGCAATTTCCCTGGTGTTGCATTTGTTCATGGCGGCGGTAGTCACTCACCATCAGGTGAGCGGCTCGCTCTTTGCCCCCTCTTCTATAAAATAATGATGAAAATGAATTCGTTTCGTTAACACACATAAGCTATTTCTATCTAAAATTTAATTTAGCTTGCTTTAATATGTCCCAGTATCGTAACATTTAAAGTTATAGGCCGAATCAAATTAAAAAAAAATGATAATTTGAAGCCCCCTATTAATTGTAATATTATATCTATTAAAATCGATTCAATATTTTACAAATAAAGGTTATGAGTAGGGTATAATCAGAAAACACGAGTGAGGTGATTAGATGAGAATAATAAGCAGAGGTTAAAAATAACTTAAGAGGGTACGGTTAGAGAAGCGGGAAGGGAAGCGACAGTTGTTGGTTAGCGGTGTGGTTTGGGTTTGGGTGGGCGCGGCAGCTGCTGTCGGCGGTGATCAAGACGGACCTGCGGCGCGCTGTGTCGGCGAGGCGCGCGTCGGCGCCTGCCGTGCGCTCGCAGCGCCGCCTCTCGCTGGCCAGCCACCCGCACTCCTACCCGCACCAGGTAACGTGCACACACATACTTACCTATCTATATATTCCTACGCGAAGGGAACACTTTGTACCCCTTTTTAATCCTTTCGCTGCCCCGTGCACTACACGACATATAGGTCATCGTTTTTGTCTTACTATTGTGTCTGATACCAAACAGCGAAAGTGTTAAGCATATTGCCACACGGTAGAGTATGAGATTTAACATTGTTAAAGTTTATATAGATATAAAAAGTATATAAAGACAAAATTCATATATAATATTTGTTATAAAAACAAATAACATAAAAAATTTGTTGTTTACGGTCATACTGAATGATACTGATATCGTTGTCAACTCAACTCAAACAGTCGCACAGAAAGAGATGAAAGAAGTTTAATATGTTACTAACAGTTGACTGAATGAGCTGTGCATTTTGTGTGATTTTGTATGTTCCTTTTTGAATAGACGAAAAAGCGTTGATTTTAAATTTTGCTTATTTTGTGTTTTATATATTGATGTGCGGTTCTATGTGTAAAAGCATAGAAAATACTAAGAGTTCAAACTGAAATAGTAAATTACTTGAATATACTTACTATACAAATATAAAAATTTTATGAATAACGGCAGAATTTCGACCACTGGATTAAATTATGATAAAAATGCAAATTTGAATTATCTTGGCAACACACTACACGTGTCGTCCTCGAATACGCGGCTGTCTATCACGTTTGTTACTAAATAAATTACTCAACGTGTCCTCATTCAGTACATGTCATTTCGCACACGTACGTGTCATGTCGTGTACACGCAGACATTTGTTACGAGTAACGCTTGATAATGTCTTAAGATAATGAAATGAGAATATGAAATGTATGACGCTGCTAAAAGTTGCATGCATTTGGCACACATTTCCTGCTATCGCCAAGCTAATGTGTGCCAATTGCAAGCAAAACGATCGACTGAAATTTTGCAAACTTTTTTGATTCACAAACCGGATCTCCATAATTATGGTATTCATAACTGTGATATCTGCAGCTATGCTTTCCGTAATTAACGCTCATAGGATTTAATGCAAATAAAAAAGGACACAAAACTTCATAAAAATCTAAACAGGTTATATTAACTATAATATCTAAACATAAAATATAAAGGTAACACGAATTTCTTTAATATTTGCAACTTAAAAATTTATCTCGTTGATATTCAAGTGTCCATAATACTGTTGTAATTATACCTTCATATAAGTACTTTGGTTTTTGGAGTACTATTATTTAATATAAAATAATGATGTACTTATTTCATATACCTAATATTTCCCAAGTTCGATATAACAGATAATTTTTAATCTTAATAACAAATATAAGCAAAAAAAATGTATGAAAGAAAATACACACTTCCTATCTTAGGTTTAAATTTTAATGTTAAGTCATTTTTAAAATAATTATTTAAATTTTCATCTCACATCTCTATCACAGATTAGTTAAATCTTATTATATATATATATATATATATATATATATATATAATATATATATATATATATATATATATATATATATATATATATATACATACATAAACACTCACGCCTGACACACACACCCAGAGGGGTAGGCAGAGACTACAGACTTCCATTTAGCACGATCCTGACATACCTCTCGCCTCTTCCACATCCATATACCTACGCATACATGCTCGTCGGTTAAGGGTACTCTTAATTTGGCCCATTTTTAGTATATCGCCAATTTGGTTGACAAACTTTCGCCTCGGACGTCCCTTTAAATACATTCTCATTTAACTTAAATACACTGTAATATCTTAATTCTACGAAAAGGAGGTAAGTAATATTGAAAATCAATTTTTGCATGATTCATTTAGCCTGTTTCTTAGTTCTGTATATGTTTATGCACGTCCATGTAGTATATGTTGTTTTTATAAGCTTGGTTTTATTATAATGGTAACATAATTTTTTTTGTTGATGTATCTGCGGATTTCGTTGGATTTTTGTTTATCTTTACTTTTTAACATTTATACATTTCCTTTAAGTTGCGTTGTCTACGAGAAGTCTGAGAAACTATTTTTCATGAAACCCCTCTTTGTAACAAAATATATATTTAACATATAAAATTATTATTAAAAATATATATAATATATATATATATATATATATATATATATATATATAATATGCACATGCATATTATATAACATATTATGTATATACTGTTAAACTTTTAATCTTAGATTTTGTTTTAGTGACCATGCTTGTCTCGGTTTGTTTGCATAGCTCAAACACAATTTTTTTTTAAATATGGCATTTACACATTTCATTTCATACTTTTATGTAAGCAGACAGAGAATCGATTGTAAGTGGGGCTCATATTCCATATTAAATCGAAGGTACGACCAGTACAAAGGCTTTATGTTCAATAAATACCATATCTATGCTGTTTCCTGTCTCTTTAAATATATTTTACGGTACAGCTTCGTAGTGCAACGCCGCCCGCGGACCCAGTGGAAGAACGCGACGTGCAACTCTCGGAGCGTGACCGACCGCCCTCAGACATTGACGACTTTGCACCGATACCCGGTAATTAGTATTTTTGATTTTTACATTAATTATTTGTTGTTAATCTGTGTCTTTAGTTGTATCTCCGTAATCATCTTCAATATATTTTTTAATATCTAGGAGATACTTGAAAACTTGACGTGTTAAATAACTAGTTTGTGTTTTATCACGACGGTTTTTAAAGTGAATGATATAGCTTAAATTCTAAGATATGGTTCTATAACTTATATCTTCGTGAAATAAATTATGAAGTTTAAGTCGAAAAAATATGTACTTGCGACGAGAAGCGACGCCCGTCACATATTGCGATACTAAAGCGACAGTCGCTATTGTGAGACGTTTTCATATGAATATTTTTTACGTTTTTTTGTTTTTCTTCAAAAGTTAGCATAAAATAAAAAACTTAATAAAACCGTATCAACTCTTGCCGAACAGACTTTACCAACTGTTAACAATTAGTTTTATGCCCTTTTACAGAAAGAGAATCATGGATAGACAAGTTGAAGTGCTTCACGGATACGGCGTGGGCATTCATTTCAAGCATCCTAGTGTCGCTAACACGACACCTCATGAAGTACTCCCGCGACTACCGCTATGTGTCACGAACGCTATCCGTCGAAAAGAAAATACTCAAGGTGCTGCAATTTGTTTGGATATTTTTTTAAATTAAAAAATTTGTTCTACTTTCGTTGCCGATAGAGTTATACAAAAAGGATCGATGGATTTTTTTTATATCATGTTGGTTATTCAAGTTATTTTCTCCCTCTCTCTCTATTGAAAAATATTACCCACATATTAAGAATTTGTCCTATATTGTAGTGGCGTTTTACCTACATCATACATGATGCGCAATTATTATCGTTATCATCAGATATCAGATAGTCGATCTCAGTACCAGACGTCTCGCATTTTTAAGTTGCTCCTTGTGTCTGGTCTGGGTCGTTTGGCGTAATCGAGAAAGTATACCGTTGTCTATCAGATGCCTTATAATTTTACTGGCATATCCCATTATATATTATATATCCGTCATAAGACAGGACAAAAGGTGACAATGGGTTCTCTTACGTCCTTACCGCATGGCAAGAAACGGGATCATGGATTTTTCGGGGGTTAAAAGAATCATGCCCACTTTCCATACATTGATTGACCTGTCACTTGATTCCTTTAACAGGTCGCGTCTACCTATAACTACTATTGTATAAAAACAATTATTGTTTATAAAACATAATAACTTATCATCTTTTCATTTAGAGGCCAGGGAAAAATGCTATTCTTCTTCTTTAAGTGCCTCTCCATTACTGAAGGTCAGCAGTCATCCTTCTAAATTCTTCTTTGTTCATGGCTAGCCTGAACAGATCTTCAACTTTCTTTATCCCAGTCCATTTCCGGATGTTACAAAGCTATTAAGTAAATAAAATTTTGAGGTTATAACAGCTGTCAGATAAAGTCTGTACACTTTTATTTTACATTTTTATTACTTTTATTTTTATTTTTTTTTTGTCTGTTCACTTTTTATTTCCACACCATAGTATAAAATTATTAAAAGTCGTATCTAATCATAAATTAATAAGTTATAAAAAAAGAAATTGGTTATTTTGAACATTCATAAACCACATGACGAATGAACAAGTTTTTCGCAGTCTGAAACGAAATGTGGAAAAGACGTTTTTAATATATTTTGGCATGAATTCTGAGCCTTTGAGCCATTGTAAAACACGTTTCGTCTCCAAAAGTCTATTGAGAAGGATAAACAAATTAACATTACTTTTTTCCTGGCTTTATTTGAAAATTTAATTATGCGATACGAAATAAGAAAAAGATATACAATTTTATAAGATATTTTACATCACTAGACGCGTTACAAAATTTTCAGGTCAATAATGGACATGATTCTTTAAGTTTACTACATCTTACGATGTCAAAGATAAAAAATATAACAAAATTGAATTTGCTAATGTTGTAGGAAAAGGAAGGCTTCGGCATAGGACTGCGCGAAGGTTCGCAAATGATTTGGGAGCCATTACCTGAAACACTTGCACACCAGTGAGTATAATTAATAGTTTTCGTTCTCGTATAAGTGGAATAATACTTAAGTTTATTTAATACTTAATCGTCTAGTAATCATAGATTAATCTAATGATGGTTAGACAGGAAATGAAACTGAAGCTTAGTGATTAACCTAACGGCTGCTAGACGTTAAATGAGACTGCAGTTTTTGACTGATGAGTTGGCCAATAGTGTATTGCTATATTATACGTGATAGAACCATGCTGCAGCTATATTATAATTGTAGCAACAACAGGTCGGCTCAATCTGAGAGGGGTTACGCTTTTGCAGAATATCATCGTACAATAGCACCTTAATACTGCTGTGCTTCGTATGATTTTCGAAAACCGGGGACGCTTTTTACTGGAAATGAGACATTCCATCTTAGTCTTCAGGGGTAAAAGCGCATCTATATTTTGATTCTTAATCGAAAATAGATATATGTGTCTATGGGTATATAGCATAAACTTATCGCGAAGTGGACTGTGTGCTCGTTTGTCACTAATTATTATTCTATAAAAATAGTAAAAAAACAGATCTCTATGTGTGTGCAGGAAGACTTATGCAGCTTCAATACAATTCATATTGAAGAAGTAATTGAGTGGAACCGGGGCTCAAAAATCATCGTCAAAAATCTATCGAATCTCTATCAGATCTATCGTCATTTTCGGGGCACCCGTGATTTCGATTCAGATCGAGGAATTTTATGGATTTTACGTATGCATCATCGATAGAATTACACGCAAATGCGAGTAGGGACCCAAGGGCAAGTCCCATTCTACACTATTCCGATGATATCACGGACGTCAATCTGGACGGGATTAGAATGGTTTTCTAACAACTCAAGAACGACAAAGTGCCGGATGAAGATAAAATTGCACTAAAGTTTCTGAAAGCAGGTGATAAACAGATGACCTAAAGTCCTGCTGAAGCTATTTAATTCCATCTTTTACGGTGATGCTATGCCAGCGTCGTAGATCAGAACTATAGTTTTTTTTTATAGGATAGGGTGACAAGCGAGCACACAATCCACCTGATGGTAAATAGTTGCTGCGGCCCATAGAAATGTACATCTATACTCGATTACGAATCAAAATGCAGATGCGTCACCCGTGAGGACTAAGATGGAATGCCTATTTTCCATTAAAAAGGGTCTCGGGTTCTCTACATTCACCATACGAAACACAGCAGCTTAATGCTGCTGTGTTTCGTATATACTACTATTTTACGCTGCTATTCTGTGAGAGTGCGGTCCTTTCCCGGTCTAGCCGACCCTTTTGTGCTACAACTATACCACTAATATAATTGCAGCATGGCTCTACCACGTATAAAGTTCTGCAAGAAATGTAATAAACCTCTGTCGAAGAACTACAGACGGATATTCGTTGTGAGCCTCTTCTACGTGCAGTTTAAAAGAGTCATTAGGAATCGTCGCGCACGCAGACTTGACTACTTCTAGACTTCCGAACAAGCCTATTTTCAAAAAGGCTATATTACCGTAGACCACATACATACCCTTCAACAGGTTGTACAGAAGACTTGAGAAGACTTAATTTGAGCGGTGACCCTTAAGTAGTGCCAAGCGTGCCACGCTACGATTTCTATCCAAATACAGAACAAAGGACGAAACCTATCGCAAGAGTTGTGTGAAATGTTTTTATGTAAGACCGAGTGCCGTTATATCACCGAAACTCTTCACAACCATATCCGAAAATGTTTTTAAACTACTAAACTGGAAAGGTTCTAAGAACGTCCATTCCTATAGATCCTATAATTTAAGTAAAGTGCTATGGAACTGATCAAATCTCAACCCTTTTATCGACGACGATAATCCCGAACGTCGTTTATTCGGAGCTTGGTCCCTTTCACATTTATGTTTTTAAACGATATCATAATTCGTTTTTTTTATTTAATTTAACCTATAAAAATAAAATATCTACAAAGTTATTGGTGTGGTTAGTTGTAAATACTACTGAATTTGTATCTCTTCTCTATAAAGTATAAAACAAAGTCGCTTCTGTACGCTTAGATCATTAAACTACGCAACAGATTTTGATGCGGTTTTCATCAATAGATAGAATGATTCAAGAGGAAGGTTTAAATGTAAATACATGCATATTAAAGTAGAGAAAAGGCGAGAATTCATAATGCCACCCAGGCGAATCCGGCGGGTCGCTAATTACAACTTTGAGGGTTCGAAAGTGGCTCGATTAAAATATGTCGGTGCCGGCTACATTGCCGGTGCGCCGCCCTTTTCTTTTCCCAAATTGGCTACCTCTCCGCCGTGTGTAGTTAGAATCAGGGTATCAAGTTATTTATGCGTTTAATTTTTGTGTTTTTGCTACAAAAATATTTTGTTTGTCTATCTGAACTACATGTCAACTCATAATATTTACTCTTATAGGATAGTACATTTTCGTAAATGTATTTGCTTATTGAAAAAGTTCCCTTAGATCCTGCTGTTTTATTTATTAGTATTCTGTTAGTTTTCTTATAGATGCAAATTTTTATAGAGTTTATTAGTTAGAAGTTTTGTTTTTGCATGCTACCTAGTACGCAAAGAGATACGGAACAAACTAATCAACATCTTCTGGTGCCTTCGGTTGAAATGGGGTTTGTATTATGCTTATCAATACTGAAACGCATGTTATTGTCGTTAAATATTTAGCAGTTTAGTAAATACCATGTATTAAGTATTAGACATTTTATTTGATGAGTTAGTTTATATATACATTAAAAGCATTTTTAGCAATAAAATGCATTTCTCTAAATTAAACATACCTCATTTTTCAAAACTATGTAGCAAAAAAGTAGAAAGATTTTCAAACTAGCACAATCTGTAGTTGCTCGCACATAATGTAGATGGCGCATTTACGATTTAACATAATATCAGGAAGTAATATATGTTACATTTTTCTTTTTAAATTCCCATTAAATCTAGTTTAACTATTGAGTTAAAAATGTGGTCATTGGCATAGCTTGGCAAGGTTTTTTTATTAAGCATTACATGAAATATGCATTGCAATAAAAGAGACACAATGTTGAATAAGAAGTACATTGAATAATTTACTAGTACAAAACAAATGTGTACGGCTACGAAAGTCTACACAACACCCATTATTAAATTATTGTTAGTTTTGAGAACGGAAAATATAATAACATTCACGTTTTGATATGTAATTTTTAGAATCTATAGGTTATTGTAATAACCACGTTCTCTTAGACTGTTCTCCTTGGCACAATAATAAATGCACATGCGGGTGTAAGACTCGTTGAGGTGTTTGCAGCCGTAAATTAAGCGAAATAAGCGTGCCGGAGATTCGCATTCTGGCACCGAGCATGGAGCGCGGCTTGGACGAGCCCCCATCGCGTGCCGCCTCGCCGCCCCCCTGCGACTCTTGCCACACCCCTCACTCCAAGGACTCCCCGGACTCCCCCTCGACGCACTCGGATGACACCTCTGAACACGAGAGCGTGTTTAGTTTACAGACTACCGAAAGGTGGAGTGGTTTCTGTTGACGTGGAATTTAGGCATTGTTTTTTTTTTAACTATGATGAATTTAATGGAATTGGCTAATACGTAAATTACTTTAACATTGTTTCTGTGACGGAACTGATATTGTTTCCATTGATTTAAAGAAATATTATATATTTATTACTCATAAATATCCAAAATTTTTATAATTAAATTATATACGAGTATGAAGGAATAGAAAAAGATAAGATAGACTTGCAGAGAATGCTCTTAGCATTAAGTTCGTCCTTTTGTTCCTGTTTATCGTGTAAGGTTCAGTAAAGAATGAATAAATAAATATTGAAAAAAAAAACTGTATTACATATTAATGATTATAGATTACTCAATACTTATTCATTATCATTTAAATATATAATATAAGTAAATTTACTAAAATCAAACCTAAATTCCACATCAAAAATTAAATGTCGTCGCTTGTGATGGGTTTGGCTTTCATTTGATATTCACTCGTTACTTTCTCTCACTTTTATTTTTCAAAACTTATATACTTTGGTACACTGTCATAGCCTCTTCATTCGTAGCCGTGTATAGGAGTAAGTATTGTTGTTTTGCTCTCTTGTTTATATCTTCTTGGCGAACCTCGAATTAAACAAATAAAAGTGTACGTGAATGGATTTACTATTTTATTGTTAATTTTTTTTTAAATTCTAAACGTTTTCCTACATCTTCTCGTGGTGACTGATTATTTATTTTTCTTGTTACTTCTATTGATGTTTTGTGCACGTTTTGCGTCTTTAATCAACACGGTTATCTATTGTATTTACATTTTAATAATTTGGGTAATCTTGCAGCAAAGATGTGACGACGCTCCAGGAACAAGATGACTCCATGTTCAAGCAGGAGAAGTCGCCGGTAGTGCATCTGGGTTATGCGCTGTGGTACGCTATTTTGGCTCACACTGACATCGTCTGTTATCTAATGGTTTTCATTAATCAGGTACTAAACTCAACTTTGAATTATTTTTTTCTTAATATTTTGTCAAGTTAAACATCTTTAAAATTGTGATTTAAAACTGAGTGACACGAAAATCGATACTAAAAAGAGACAATCATATACATCTATAGGATTTAGCTTGCGAGAGAATGAGACAGAATACACTACAGTGTAAGCGACAGTAGTCTAATGGCAGGGTGCGGACCGCGAACTTAAAAGGTTGTGGGTTCGAATGTGTCATTCGACTGCTGTCGTGAACGACTACTAACAAAAGCATTTTCAGCTTCCTTTCCTTTAACCAGAAGTGGTCAAAGGGAATATTAGTAATGTTAATTAGTATTGCTAGTTTTTTTTTAATACAGTGTTTCCTATTATCTCGGTGTTCTCTTTGTGAGGTGCTTTAAAGGTGGTTACTATAAATTTTGGCTGTCAAAATAAATAGTATAAAAATTTACACTTTTGTTAAATAAATAAAATTAACAATGATTAAAATTATCATTAGATCATCATAGATTTTATAACTTCAGGCCATCATCTAGCATCTATTTTACGTACCGACTTAAGATTCAACCAATTTTGTTCGATTAAACTTTACCTATAGAATCATGTGGATAGCAGTATTACAAAGCAATTTTACCCGAAAGAAAATATTTTTCATTTACAAGTCATTACTGTACAATTTAGTCTAAAAATAGGAATAAATGTTACTATTCGCTATAGAATTAGGCTCATATATTTATCTCATATTTTATGTCGTACTTGTGGTTGAAAATGATCTTATAAAATAGATCATTTGCCGTGTAATATTTTTTTTATATTCTACTGCGTGCGAACTGCACACATGATTTTTTGCTAAATTTCGGAGTCACTAATACTTGATTATTTTCTTTTATAGATTCAGTCTGCGACGATTCTATCCATACCTTTACCGCTCATGGTATTCCTGTGGGGCACACTTACTATACCACGGCCAACTAAAACTTTCTGGGTCACATTAATAGCATACACAGAGGTATTCATTTTTATAGTATATTTTATTCCAATACAGAGTAAATATAAATTAATAGTCAAGTAAGAGTTGCTAAAATACTATAATAATTGGAATAAAGTATGTATAATGTACTTTTTCCAAAACACCAGAAGTAAACTGATCAATATATTTCTTCTGCATCATTATCTACCCGTAAAAGTCTACAGAGGGACAACCGGACAAAACGGACGATTGCACTACCAGACGTCACCCTTTTTGACGCTGCCCTAACTTCGCCAATCTTGGTATTTATGCTAGGTTGGTTTGGTTTTGATTTGAATTTAGGCTATGGTTGAATAGCAATGGAGAACTTTTCTATTTAAAATATTTCCAGAAATAACAATTTTTTGTTCAATATCGTGTAATTCTTATACAAAGTAACTTTTTACTTTTACCACTGTTGGGTATTTGAACAATACCAAAGTTTTTTTTAGTTTTATTTCCTTTTTTCAAGTTTTTTACATCAACAGTAAAATAAACTACTCTAAATAAATTAAATCCAATCCGCGCATAACATCACACATCAACCTTAACTGTCTCAATAAATCCAATACTGGACATAGTTCTTTGTAAGAATATGGCAGCTTAGCAAGCGTGATTTGATTGATTTGGCTCATACTCACTACAAAAGCGGGTGAACGAGCGCGGAGCTTCGTCTATATATTACATCGCACTGGTTATACTGATCCACCACAGTCTGTAGAGTTTGGGATTGTTTTTTTGCGCTAGTCTGGTCCCTTAATCAGTACAGAACAACGCAAATTAGTTAACATTTGGGATAATGGTTGCATATTCATCCCAGCGCTCGATATGGTTTTTGTATGGCATACAAATAATTGTTCCGGGAATGATGTTTGTGAATTTATGTATGTAGAACTCTTTCACGATACAGGAGAAATTCTACTAAAATATAAAATAAAAAAGGAATATATACGGTACACACTTTATCATATTTTTTTTTTTTAGATATTATCTAACTGAATCGTGTTTCTTTTAAGGTTATTGTGCTCATAAAGAGTATGTTCCAATTCGAAATCCTTCCATGGAACCAGAAGGCGATACCGGCCAACATGCCTTTCACAGCTCCGAGGATAATCGGCATTGAGAGAAAATACAACTACGCTCTCTACGACTTATTACTTCTGCTCATCATATTTTTGCATAGGTACCTCGTTTTATTTATTACTATTCTACTTCATTTGTATGTTTGATCTTTCTATACTTTTTTCTTTGAATATAAGTCACATAAAAATAATAATAATAATCAAAACAAATAAAGAACTTCTATTGCTAAGGATAGGGGTAAAAAGATTGTTTACTATTATTATTTATACAATAATAATAGCAGTTTACAAAGTTAGTTGAATGACGGATTTGAACAGAGCGTTGGAATTGTGTATGTTCATAACTAATAGATCACTGCTGCTTGGAATATGCCAAAACTAAAAGGTTTATAGCAACTTAATAATAATTATATCATCTCAATAAAGTTCCACAATTTTCGTTTCATCATCATAATCGTCATCTTCATCATCATCATCACACCCTATTAAAATTCCACTGCTGAACATAATCCGTTCTCATAGATTGCTTCAAAGAGTGTATTTGCCATAGTTGGCACGCTTGGCAGGCGGGTTGGCAACTGCAGTTTTTTATAATGTTAAGTTATCAGGAAGATACTGCTGTCTATCTCCTGTTTCATCCAATATCATCATAATATTATGAGGTAGTGAAGTTTACAAAATCTTTTATACGTGGCAACGGCTTATACGTGACTGCAGCTAAATTATGGCAGCAGCTTCAATGATTGGTAAGCGAGCATGAGTTTTGATTGTTTTTATATGTAGTCTACAAAGTCACATCGTCCAATTGCCATCAGGTGTACTTTATGCTAACTTGTAACTGTCTGCATAAATAAAACATTCGCCCTTTCAAATGTGTCACTTAGATTATAAGATCGTCCAAGTGACACATTTGAACATCATCCACAACCAAAGGTAGAAAGCAACAATTATTTTTAATATAAATGTTGGCTCTGTTTTTACGTTATTTAAATGTTTATTACTTGTTCGGGTGCTGTCCGGTAGGGCTGTCTCAGCACGTTGCAAATAAGTTACAATGGTTTACACTACGTGTGCTGTTTAAAACGGCGGTATAACAGGAATTTAAAATCTAGTAATGCAAAATAATCGAAAATATTTATCACTTGCACATATGTAAATATGTTTTTATGTAGTTAATCCCAATAGTGTAGTTGAGTTCGTTTAATACCACTTAAAAGAAGTCTTAATAATAAAAAGATAGCTGAAAAAAACTAACACCCGTCAAAATATCACCGATATTAAAGTTAATTCTTTCCCGTCTTCTCCCTGCAAAAATGGAGAAATAGGCAATATTAACTTAATTCGACGATAATCTTAGTGACGTAATTTTGTGTGTATATACTACCTTTGTATATTCAAATAGTTCGTATGCAACTTGAAAGCTTCCACTTACATCTGAACACATATTCAAACGAAAAACTATAGTGTTATGTAGGTTGTCATGAAGATAAGTAAAATAGGTTGCTTTTATATCCTATTTTTATTATTTCTCTAAATGAAAAAATCAGTTTTTTATTTTTTATTACTTCCCGTTGTGACAACCCTAGCAATTTTATTGTTTATGTCGGCTTTTCCGACAACATACCAAACCCGATGACTGACTATGTCCTTTTTCGGTTCTGTATTAATCTTAAATGTGTTTATTTCGCAGGTTCATGCTGAAGTCGTTGGGTCTGTGGAAAGAGTCATCGCCGGAGGTAGAAATACATGAGGATATGGAGTATGAGCTGTCAGCGGAGGACACGCGCCTCATCGTGGAGGGTCGTGGCGCCGAAGTGGGCCGCAAATACGCAGAGCTGCATCACCGCACCGCACCGTTAGTATCACGCCTATAACACAGTTTGGAAACACCTTTTATATCCACCGACGCTGCTGCTCGTGTAGGTATTTACTATTTACGCCGTCGTCGCAAATATGCTAAAGTTTGTCGCGAAATCGGGAATAAAATAATATTGGATATATTAATACTCATTATCATTTATTAGCATTATGTGCATACTTAAAAGGTAAAAACATTTATTAAACAAGATTATTTTTATTACTATAAGAAAGAATACTTTTATAAATGTTCCACTGCTAAATATTTCGATAATAGGTACAAAAAGCTCGCCCAAACCACAACTCCTCTTTCCAAAAAGTCCCCAACTCCCACTTACTACACATTGCAGCATGGCTCTACCACGTTAAACGTGAGCGTGACATTTTCTTTTTATAAATGTTTCCAGTTTTCGATTATTAAATATTATTATATTGTTAAATAAAATTGTTAATCCGAATGCGAGATTCAGATTAACAATTTTATTTAACAAAAATAACTGGCCAAGTGCTGTCGGACCACGCAGAATGTGGTAGGGTTCCGTAGTTGCCCGTCGTGTCAATGTAATACGTGAACTTGAAGGAGCTTTCTTAATAATGAGCATATTAAGTTCGCAGTTTGACCACTATAACGACAAAAATGGGCCACTATAAAGACAATGGTATCTGATGGACTTACTTTCCAATCAAACTTTTCGATTTTGAAAATAATACAATTTACTTCAAATCATTCACATGCCAAATCCGTACAAAGATGTCACAGTTGACTGTCGCAACCATATGACCGTAACGAACATTCCCGAAAATCCCTAAACTATCCTGAGGGTCGCCCGCGTAAACCAAAACTAGTACCACGAATGAAATTATATGAAGCTATATGAGTATGAATACTTTGAATGAGGCCTCCCATAACTACCAACTAAAAAATAAACTAAATTAATAATTAAGTAAGAAAGATGCTCCCTACCTACCCCACAAAGGAAAAAGTAAAGCTATAGTAGTGTTACGAGCTTGAGGTTCGTGACAATAAAAACTGCCTGCCTTTTATTACCGAACACTAATTAAATTTTAAAAGACTAATAATTAATCACACTGATTCACTTTATTTCGCTCCGAAGCTTCGCTTGTCTCGCATGATTCAATACTGCCTCGATCGCGTCTTGCAGCGCCTTTAAATACACATTTTTCACCGAAACTTTTAGAATATTCGAGTAAATACGGGCGCCAACCGACCAGGCGCAGAAAGTTCGAGTGTGAGGCTTCTAGAAAGTTTAATTCTTCAGTTCGATACTAAATGGCGCGGTTGGTCGAAAGTCAAGATTGACATTCTCTAGGAAGCCCTCCTCGCTCTGGCCCCGACACTAGATGGCGCTAGTGCCGGGTACATGACGTCAACTTAGGCGCGCAACAGTAGTAATTCATATAAGTCGTTTTCTTCATAAAATGTTTATTTCTTACAGTTTACAATAACATTACAAAGTTATACTGCAACTAGGTTTAGGTAATTTTGTATTATATGGAATTGTAACGAAATTTTTAATATTTCTTATATTTACGCGAACACTACGCATTTAAATAAAACTTGTTTTTACGTTACTATGTTAATATACGCGATACAATCCGTAAAAACTAGTTTTATTTAAATGTGCATTTTATAAGTTGGTCGACTATTACTTGTTAACTTCTTTAATTCTACTTAGCTGTGATAGTTTTTCTTTTAGCTTTATTATATTTACTAATATCGTGTATACTTTTCACATTTCCAAAAAGAGCGGTTTAGTTTGTAGAGGGAGGGTTGGAGGGCGGGGGACACATGTCTAATGGAAAATAACACTTTAAAGCTAAATATTTCGCAAACGCACCCTGAATCGAAAAAAAATGTTGTTCCACACCCCTAATGTTTTTGGAAGACCTATCCAACAATACCCCACACGATGGAATAGACAGGTGAACAAAAATCATCGTCCCTTTACCGGTATGAGAGGTACCCGAAATAAAAATGGTTTTTAAAATTATATTTTACAGTTTTGTAGGCGTGATTATTATCTATAACTGCCAAATTACAGATTTTTTTGCATCTAGGGTGTCTGAGTAAATCCGTGGACGGTCGGACGAACACACGGACATTGCGAAACTATAAGGGTTCCTTGTTGTTTAACTACAGAACCCTTAAAATGAAGGAAACATAAGCATGGCCTTCATTTGAATCAATGTTATTTTGTAACTCATATAACTATAACAGTAATTCACCATTATAGATATTATATTTTTCGAAAACGGCACTTAAAATTAGTTAAATTAGTACTTTAAATCTCGCTCGCGTTAATCTCATGTATTATATAGCAGGCTTAGTGGAGTGCACTGCCACGCGGTCGCCGCCCATTGCCCTACAAGACCCCCGTCGTTGCTCTGTATAAGATCATTCGTTTCACAACTATAATACTCTTTTTATACTGTGCCTATAGTTATCTTTTTTGCTAAACTTTGTAACCAAAACTTAAAAGAAATTATTATGCAAATGTTTTGTTTTAAAGTTTTGCTGTGTAAAAATACTGGCCGAGAAGACTCTGTACTCTAAAGAAAATACGTAAAAAAGGTAAATAATTAAAAATGTGAAATTTTGTAAGACAACGCCTTTTTTTGGATATTATAAACAAATTCAAAATTAAAAATGTGAAGAAGTGTAAAACAACGCTTTTTTGTTAACATTATATTATCGAACTCAAGTTTTATTGAAGTCTTAACAATAGTAATTATACCATTTTTACTGGTAACAAGACATATCTTAGGGTTAACACATCTTATCATTATCTATAGGGTTGGCAACGCATCTACATTTTGATTCTTGATCGAGAATAGATGTAGGTGTATATCGGCCAAAGTATCCGCCGACCATCAGGCGGACTGTGGGGTTGTTTGTCACTACTATTCTATAAAAACAATTAGTTGTTAAAGAGCTGTAATAACTACTGCAAACATTAATCTCGCAAAAACGCCAACTTTACCAGTCAACTACCTCACTTTTATGCTCTTAACAGTCTACTGTTGTACATGGGCCCCTATCGTCGTACACTAAATGGTGGACATGGAGTTGGTGGATATTCCCAGATAGTAATTAGAAGGGATAGTACATGGTCAGTTTGCGGACCAGGCAGTGGTGCACGCAACGCGCGGCTGCGGCGTGCGGCCGCCGAGCCCTCGGGTCGCTTCCGCGGCTCCTGCGCGCCCCGCTTACCCCGCGCGCCCTCACACTACGCACGCTTGCTCTGGAAACGTCTCGCACTAACACGCGACCGAACGTATTATATACACATTCATAATGTCCTTTTTAATAATATACTCGTAACTTGCTCACCTAGCGCAAATCCTCCAACAACTAAACTTACTTCGTTTGTACATCTGTAATGATATAATATAGTTTGTAATATTCTTGTGTATTATTCGTCTAGTATCCTTATAAGTAGTGTTGCGTAGTAATGATTTCATTGCTCATCTTGTAACCTTATAAGTTATTAATTACTTATTTAATTTAATATAACGTTATATTTGTAGTGTAATATACAACGTGTAATATTAAATACGTTACGTGGTTCCAGTATAATGTATCAGTTTTTGTTATTTTACTGTTTGGTTAACTAATATAGTGTAAATGTAAAGTAAATAAATGTAAACAAAAATAATTTTCATTTCTAGACACCTTGATGTTGGCTCAAACGGGATAATGAGGCAGCCCATCACAGATTCAGCAACTGTGCCGCAAGAGTTTGACGAACAACGGGAAGAGGAACCTGGTCCCTCCAAGCCATCAGATGACGACCATTACAAGTAAGCTCTACCGAACATTAATAATATTTCAAAGAATATATGAGCGTTTTTTTAAAAAAAGTGTACATGTGACGAACCGGAAATTGAGTGAAACAAAAGTTTTTAATTTGCAAAAATTTATTGTCACTTACTAAATAATAGTATAAGGGACATATTTTTGAAATTTTAGGTAAAAATATTAAGATTATATATAGTATTAATTATTAAAAATATAATATAAAGATGCGTCACAAAAGGAAATCTAATAAAAAAACACCGGCCAGATTGTAACATGAATTTTTAAGCGTTACTCAAAATTCGCGTTTGATTTAACACCCAGCACACTATTAACGTCATTTAAAATAGCCACAGAGCAATTTTTTTAAAACTTCTCTATCAAAATAATTAAAAATTCAAAATAAGAAATTCCACTTGTTTTGAAGTCAGAGTAGTTTTTTGAGTGCACTGGCAAATTTAAAGGATAACCGTCCTTTACGCATAAATCAAAACAACGGTTTAAAAATAAGTAAAAAAAAACTTTATAGTAATAAATAGAAAAAATGGAATGTATCATGACGATCCATTGTACAACATCATAGGTAAGATGTAATAATTATGTATGCATATATTGTATGCATGTATGTATGTATATGTGAACGCGTGCATGCAAAATTTATGCATATATGAAAAACGCCGTTGTCCTTTGAATTACTGAATAATGTTATATGAATCCTATACCTTTAAACGAGCAATTCTTGAATATAAAAAAATATATATATATATATATATATATATATATATATATATATATATATAATCGGAATTTCGGAAACGGCTCCAACGATTTTCATAAAATTTTGTGTCCAGGGAGTTTCGGGGGGCAATAAATCGATCTAGCTAGGATTTATTTTTAGAAAATGTCTTTTTGTCCGTGTTTTCAGGCAATGAAAAACTGCTACAATATAAAATGGTAAATTTTGACATTACGTTAATGGTCGTAATAGCTCAAGTGGATATAGAGCGGTCGCGATATCATAATGCCTTGGTTCGCGTCCTGTCTTTGGTCCGCCTTTTTCCCCTTTTTTTTCAAGTTCCCTTCTTTTGTGAGAAAATCTATTATTTCGTGCCCTTCTTATTAGTATTTTTTAAAAATATGAAAATTTTAATTAAACTAATAGCTTAATTTTTTTAATTAAAACCGAGCGTAGCTCGGTTATCCAGGTACTACTATTGTTTTTTCTTTAATCTATTTTTTGCATGTTTGAAAGTAAGAGAGAATTTTTTCTGCTAACAAAAACTGTGACTGTGTGACTTTTTATGTTAAAAAAAAAAAAAATAAAAAATTGGAAAGGCTACACCTACTTACAAAGTGGATTTTACTGATGAAACTGAATGATTTTTGTTATTTAACTTTGCTAAAATTTTAAAATTATAAAAAATTGCTAAAAATTTAATGTTTCATACAGCTTGTATATGACTTTTATATTTCATATAAAATGTTCTTAATGTTTTTTTCTTTAAGTAGGTATCTAAAAAAGTTATTCCGTTCCTTGAGTAAAATCCGTCTAGTAACTAGGAGGCTCTTTCAAAAAAATTTTGAAAAATTCTGTAGATATTTCATACGTAATAAATACTAACTTTTTTAAACCTAAGTTTGGATTTATGTAAAAATAATAGGATTTTATGTGTTTGCACCATTTTATGATACATGTGCATCGTCATCATCATCATCATCATCATCCATCATGAACCGATCGACGTCCACTGCTGGAAATACATGTGCATATTGCCTTATAATTCCAGACGTCACGAAATTCTTTCCGGTAATAAATCACGTGACTATCTGGACGTGACGAATCTTCGCTCAAAAAGTTTGAAAATTATTATTAAATCAGACATAATCTTTATACATTCTATTATACTGATTTCAAATACTTGACATGCTAATTTATATTTTAATGCTATTCATTCAACAATATCACTTACCAATATAAACATACGTAACAATCTGGAACAAACTTTTTGACTTCGCACAACACGACTGCTTCCGCCACGTAATAGTCGACACTGGAAGAGCTGTGGCAAAATGGCGGCAGTTCACATTGTCAATATGAGTGCTGCCAATACAAAACGATATACTCGTCAATAGACTAAAAATTAATTTGTTTAGAGTATACAAATTGCCGTGACGGTATTCCGGAATTTCCGGCATGCCATTTTCTAGGGACAATGTAAAAAACAGAAATTAGAAAATTATACCGTCTTTTAAAAGGCTTAGAGTATATTATCTGTTTTAGGAAGAAATATGCAATAAATAGCCAAAAAAATTACATTCCTAAGGCAAACACACACATTTCTATTTCATCGTAAATCCGCCAAGGAGACCAGGGGACAAGTCAAATCATAACGTTCGCCTGTAATTTTTTGTGTTTTTAAATGTAAGATTTATTTAATGGAATTTTAATTATATAAATATTTTTGTACAAGAAATTACGGTTTATGTTACATGCAATTAAAAACAAATGTTAATGTCTGGGACAGCAGAAATTTTCGAACTACACTTTTTTTGAAAAACGCCCATATAATGTTCGTAGTTTTAAAGATTTTAAAATGTTAGTAAAGTAACAGCTTAATGTACATCCCATTACTGAATGCCTGCTGCCCATCGTATATTTATTTCTGACTGGGTTCATTGAGACATTAAAGAGTTCCCGGTGCTACAACACTGTGTGTTAACGGACTACCTTTCTTCACAAATTATCTATTATGTTCACAAACATGGATGTTTCCGATGATCTCTTACGCTGCCACGGTGCTATTTAACGCCATTATATTTTTGATATATATTCACCATGGTTTTTAGTAATAATTTAATAGTATTGAGGTGTGTCATTATACGTTACAAGTTTTATCATTAATAAGCATTATGAATTGTGATATTAATTATATTTCTATACATTTCTTTATCAATTTAAAAAGAAATAAAGGTAATGTTGAAAAATAATTTTTCAGAGTTAATGACGATCAAGAGCCGATTATTGCAGTAACGACAACATTAGAGGATACATACAATCATTACCCACAAGTGATGTTACTATCGTAAGTATTTTTATAGTATACAGCTTGATATGTATCATATAATAAGAAAAAATTAAAGAATTAACGGAATTGCCTGCTAATGGTAATCAATAAAAAAGTTTAAAACTGGCTGTAAAACAACGCAAACGATTATATATTATATAATGCGTATAAAATCTTTAAAAGTACTATATAAATAACAAAATGAGCACCTAAAGTACTGAGTGAGCGATGAGAAATACTGAATATAATTACCAGAAGGTTAAGGTACGTTCAAGCTCAACGCCGCTAACATTTATATAATATTATGAAAAAGTTTACATTACGATAATATTATTAACATATGCTTCTAAGCGAGATATTTCTGTTAATTAAAATATTGGCTAATGTTGAAAATAATGAGACAAAATATTGTTACTAACGAGATTACTATTTCTCTCATTTTACTACTAACAGAAATTAGTAAAGTTAACAGTAACAAGTAACAGTAACAAGAAATTATTATGTTGCTCGTTTTAAATAAAGGTAAACGGACAATCCTCTATAGTAGGAGTGGTCCCATTTCCAGTGGAATTTTACGGGCAGATGACAATTGAGATTACGCGCAAACACTGAAAGATTACTAGCGATAATTTGTACAGTCCGTACGGATAAAGAATGGGATTAGAAATGGCGACTCATCGAGCCCGTACCGTCAACTGTAAAGTAAAGTAAAAAGTAAAGTTACAGTCTATATACGTCCCACTGCTGGGCACAGGCCTCCCCTCATATCTGAGAGGGTTTTAGGGCAAGGAAGTGTTCGCCGCGCAGCCCCAATGCGTGTTGGCGAACTTCATATGTCTTCGAAATATTTTTTTTCTTATTCCTCAGACATGCAGGTTTCCTCACGATGTTTTTCTTCACTTTTTCAAAATATAAATGAAAATTTATTGCTTTCCGTTAGTCGTGCTCAAACTCAATTTTGATGAAATTTTTTTTGAATAGGTCCCTAGATGGTTTAAACTTTAGATTCACATTTGAACTCAGTAGGTGGCGTTGTTATCGAAATTCAGAAATCATCTGCAAGAGACCCTTATTACTGAAAACGAGGCATTAAATCTTAGTCCTCACTGTTGACAACGCATCTACTGCATTTCGTAATCCAGGACAGACGTAGATGACTATGGGCCGCCGTAACCGCTTACCATCAGGTGGACTGTGTGCTCGTTTGTCACCCTATCCTATAAAAAATAAACCTAGGCGGATCGCTAGTTATAAATAAAATAAACTAAACTTTATTCTGTGGTTTTAAATCTCGTATACTATGTAAATGCTTAATCTGGTGATTGCTGCGGTCGCCAATTTGTTGTGCAAGCGTGGTGTATACTGGAAATCTTCATTGGTCAAGGCGATCAAATCGTAGTGAACAGTTCATGAATGTGTTCATGAAAAAAAAAAGAGTTTTTAAAGAGAAAGCTGCTGCTGTATTATAACTGTAGTATGAAAGATCGACTCGGCCTGGAAAGAACCACGATCTCACAGATCATACCATAGTTTAAAGTAGCATAATGCTGTTATGTTTCGTCGTTATGGGTTAATGTAGAGAACTAGAGACCATTTTTACCACATTTTTTTATAAACTCCCTTTTTGAAATTTCGCAACTTTAAACATAACTCGGAATTGAAAATCTGGAAAAAATTGGTCACTTTCAACTAAAGTTAGATGTTGCGCTAAAGTAACAATTATTGCACTATTTCCCATGGACCTAGAGCTTCAATATACACTTGCCATCGATGATATTTATATATAAAAAGGTAAATATGTTACAAGCACGTGAACATTGAAGCGTCGCAAAGTGGTCAATTAGCTACTCCTGTCCTTGATTAACAAATATGAGGCTCTGATATTGTAAGCCTAAAGAAAAGGATAACAATAGACGTTCTAGATCTGGTGCGATAATAACACGAAGAATGAGAGAGAATGTAGTGAAATGTAAGTAAAATATTAAAATGTTTATATGCGCTGCGACGGCATATTTTTGATAGTTTTGTGGCCATATAACGTCTCTATAAACATTTATGCTCGTCATCAGACGAACTATGTGATCATTTTAAAAAAACTATTACCATATTATGTGTGAGTGTTTAGTATAGTGACTCGCACTCGCAGGGTGAAGCGCTACTTGCGTCCGTCGCAGCGGTTCTTCCGGCGCATGCTGGCGCCGGGTGCACGCGTCACTGCCGACGTGTACGCCTACATGTTCCTCTGCGACTTCCTCAACTTCCTCGTCGTCATCTTTGGATTCGCCGCCTTCGGGGTAAGTGCGTAAAGTTTGCTCTCGCAATCATTGAAGTAATATGTACTAAGTACTACAACAACAAACACTGTACGGCAGTGCAGGTGTGTGGAAGGAGACGCGCGGGCTCTAACACGTTTAAAAAAACTCGGTGTCTCTTCTATACTCGCAACAATTTAAGAAGCCCGATTTGACAGCTATAAAAATATTTTGTGTAATGTTGGAAAAAGAAATCGGTTGCTTTAAAAACCGATTCTCGAGACATATCGATTACTTAGAGTTTGTAATCGACAATTTATCAACATTTAAAATTGATTCTAGATCCATATTGTTTTATTGCACATACGAGTTTGTAATATTTAAGTTATTACATAAATCCAAACTAAGTTTAAATTTGGGCGAGTTTCAGAGCCAAGACATAAACTAAAACCCGACATACTGATTTCTTCTGGATGGTTTACGTTTATAATACATTGTATAATATGTACCAGTGGCGTACCTAGGGAAAAGCTCTAGGTACGCCACTCCACGCTCCAGATACGCACTGATATGCACCCGTACGAAGCCGAGGCGGGTCGCTAATCAAGAATGAAATTAACAATAAATAATTGTTTGGTCAGGTAAATAACATTTTTATTATGGAGTGTAGAAGTAAGGAGTACCAACTCCCATGGTAGAATAGTTGAAAAAGTGGCCATCTGTAAGCAGTAAATAACAGTTCAAAAACTCCCCACAACAGCGCTGGAGTAGCTACTGGGATGAAATGAACTTAGCAGTTGTCGACGGTTTAAGTGTGCTGCTAAACTGCTCAGTAGCTCTAAAATCTAATATAATTTTATTTAGTAAATATAACCTTGAAAAAGACGTTTATCCCACTAATATTTTTCGGCACGTTCTTTAAAATTTACCCTGTATTTATAGTGGCGCCACCCTTATTTAACGATTTTCTCTGGACACTTTTTAATACACAGTCTGTACTCCTTACTTCTACACTCCGTAATTTTTATTCACTTTCGTCACTGGACGATCCAGAAAAATTATCGTCAGTTGAACTGTCATCGTCGGTCAAAGAGATTTAAATATATATACTATAGAGCGGACATTGGTAACATTTGCAAACAAAAACTTTGAGCTGACTGTGTGTTACGCCCTCTAGCTAAACATAGCAGAACTACGCTGAATATTTATGAAAAAAACATCTCAGCTATTCTTCAATAGGTGGCGCTAATAAATATAAGGTAAAAACCCGTTTTAGTGATGTTACCGTTTCGACATCATAATATCGTTAATGTTGTTGAAGGTTACTAATTTTGAAATGCTTTATGATATAATAATATGCATGATTGTTTTATTGTATAAATCTCTTTATCATTACTCCAATCACACCAAAAAATCATATAAACTTAGTATTCATTTTTGTGTCATGAAATAAAATATTTAATTTCCATTAACTAAGATACAATTCGAACAGCAGTCAAATGCTGGCTTCTAGGATGACGTCACTTGGTACGCTAGTACGGTGCGGTACGGTGGTTAGACGCTATAATAATAGCATGTGATTGGTCGGCCGGCGTTGAAGGCACAAAATAAGGATTTTGTTGCTAATGTCCGGTCTATTACTACTACTGCTACTATTTAATGTATTTGTCGTCGGTTAACCTCATAATAAATTCATATTCAATCAAATTGTCAAAATGTACGTCTGTTCTAGTCTTCTATGGTGAATTGAGGCTTTGTATTTTGACGTGCAGCATAGCCTGTAAAAGAGGTAAAGTTATAATGACTACATTCTTTATTCCCCTGTGCAGTCAAACGGCTAGATGGGTTCTATGTAATAAATATGTGATTAAATTAACTATGACAATACGACAGCAGTCAGCCGCTATATTCGAAGAAAAATATCTACTAATATTATAATATTTCTAGACTTTGTTTCTCCTTTATATTCGTATACAACGGTTCATTTTTTTAAATGTTTTTTTAGATTTAAATATTTAAATACTGACCTTTAACTTGAGCTCAAATAATCTCTATACTATTACATAGCGTTTTATTGACAGTGGTATGGTGGTGTCCTTATAATTTTATGCCTATGTTCCTTTGCCAACTCATCGATGGCGTATTTTGACCTCACAGGTTTATTTTGTTTTACTAATTTTAACAGTTCTGCGTTTAATAAATTTATGTCAGCATCCACACCATGAGTATGTAATCATGCCACTAGATCCGCCTTGTTGTTAGCTTGTGTGGGAGGCTTTTCTTGTTGGATAAAGTGATAGGGATTTGCATTATCGTTCCACTCTTCTGGAAGATTTTGCATAAGGGTCGTAAACCACTCTTCAAATTTTTAGGCATTCATTTCTTCATGGTACTCTTTTGTACTTTTTGATTCAAATACCAACAAACATATTTTTATAAAACCTTCCCCGGCAGATCCAGCACGACAAATAGTGAGGCGTCAATAAACTGTCTATAAAATAAAGAAAATATAATTCGTGTTTACAATCTACCTTGTTAATTTTGCCATCAGATCAAAATGAACTGTAAAATATGTAGTAGTATACGGATACAGGTATGTGTCATGTGAGGGAATGGGTGATAAGATAATTTACGTGGGTTTAATATATAGGTGTGTCAGGATTGTGCCAAACGAAAGTTCGTAGTCTCGGTCTACCCCTCTGGGTGACAGGCGTGAGAGTATATGTTATTTTACTAATATAAGTCTACAAATCCCAAACCGAAAAATAAATTAAGTAGTATGTGAATATTATAATTTTAAATTCTCAAGATTTCTATGAAAATACCTTACCCTTTTTCCTAGTAGCCAAACTTTTAACAAGCTTTCCAATATTCGATAGTAATATTATTTATAATTGTTATTCCATAGTATAATTTTTTGCAGTTATAAAAGGTTTAACTTTAAATAGCGTATTCCTCACAGACGCATCAGGGCGACGGCGGCGTGCAGGCGTACCTGGAGGAGAACAAGGTGCCGATCCCGTTCTTGGTGATGCTGATCCTGCAGTTCGGGCTCATCGTCATCGACCGCGCGCTCTACCTGCGCAAGTTCATGCTCGGCAAGATCCTCTTCCAGTATGCGCTCATCATCGGCGTACACATCTGGATGTTCTTTGTGCTACCGTTCATCACCGAAAGGTGTCTTTGAAGTTTGTTTAAATAGCTTTATTTTCTCAGACCAAACAATTTGATTCCCGTAGAGAAATCATTTTGAAATCAATAATTCGAACTAAAGGCGCCGTAAAGTAATTGTCCCATTAGTAATCATAATACAAAAGAGATCTGTAAAACAGTCAGAGTTTTGAGTCTTATGCTAACTTAATCTTAACATGAGGCTTGCTCCATTTTATCGCGCAAAGTGGTTTTAGTAAAAGTGGTGTTCATAAATGTTGCTTACACATTACAGACTGCGTACATAATTATATCACAAAAATGTATACCTAGTATATAGGCACAATTTGATTTGAATACAGGTAGTGCCATGTAGTAGTCAGGTACTTTGACCACTAGGCCACAAATTCGCCAAGTATAGATATATATATACGTACATCGTCAATATAGATTTTTAATGTTTTGATTACATTTCGCGCAGGACTTTTAACGCGCTGCTGCCGCCGCCCATGTGGTACATGGTGAAGTGCGTGTACCTGCTGCTGTCCGCCTACCAGATCCGCTGCGGCTACCCGCGGCGCATCATCGGCAACTTCCTCTGCAAGTCCTACCGCTTCCTCAACATGATATTCTTCAGGGGGTGAGTACGCGCCCTTCTCACGGCGTTTCTGATATTCAAATTTTATTTCTAATCATTTGTTTCTAATAAATTATACTATTATATTTATCTAATTAATATTATATAGAAGAAACAAATGAAAAGAATGAAAATAAACACCATAATATTTATTTTTTTTACTTTTTTTTAAACAGATAATACTGACAAATACCTATTTTATTTAATCTGACGTATCTTGTTTATTTTCTGTATTATAATAAAATACGTGTTAGTAAGTAGCTAAATCCATTAAAAATAATCAAACTTCAACTTCATTCAAGTTATAGCATTCGTTTTAAACTAAGATAATATTAAAACGTATGTAATTTTTCTGTAACAGCTTCATGGCGGTGCCATTCGTGTTCGAGCTGCGCACTCTCATGGACTGGATTTGGACGGACACGTCCATGACGCTGATGGATTGGCTTAAAATGGAGGACATATTTGCGAGCGTATTCCTTCTGAAGGTGTAGTGATTAAATATATGTTTTTTCTATATTTATTATTGTACATACCCTTTTTTGTTTTCTATCTAAAACTTTTCAAATACTATAATTTAAAACCATGGATAATTTACTCAAAATGGAGAAAATAAAGAGCACTGTCACTGATAGCAAGTGACAATGGTAGCCACCCTTGATTATTATCAAAATACATATGCCCATGAGATGGAATGCTCTGTTTACAGTAAAAGAATATATTATATAGTATAATATTACTACTAAGACCTAAAAAAGATTATGCAAAAAAGCCATAATTATTTTTAAAATTATTTTATACTATATATTTTATAATTTTAATTTACACTTTCTAAAAAGTTATTGTAATGATATAGTTGTAGTGCAACAATTAATCACGCATCATTGTTATTGGACATAAAAATAATTGATATCCATATATTTCAGTGCTCTCGGTACGTTGAAGATGAGTTCCCCCAGCCACGGGGCGTTAAGAAGTCCAGTACTTCGAAGTATTTGCTGGGTGGGGGCGTGCTCGCTTTCATTATTGCTATCATTTGGTTCCCGCTTGTCTTCTTCGCGTTTGGAAACTCGGTAAGCATTATTCAACATTTTATACTTTGTTTTTAAATTTTAGAGACTAAAGTGATATTTCGTGTGATGCTATACTTTGACACGTTTGAATAGTTGTGTTCAGAATTCGAAATAAATCACTAAACTGTATTAGCATTAGCTAGTGTTCAAAAACAAGTTGAGAGTGAAGGACAAAAAAACAACGAAACCACATATGTTTGTAAAGATCAAAAACAAAAAAAATAAAAAAAAAAAATTATTCAAAAAAAAAAAAAAAAAAAAAAAAAGGAGGGAAGCAAAGAAAACGCCGGACCCCATCATTTACGTTTTGAATGTTGTTTAAATCTTCACTGCTGACTGACAAATTTTATCGCATCATTAATGACACCACATACTGGCTTCTTCTTCTTCTGTATCAAGCCACTAGTGGTCCAATGGACATAGCTAGGCCTCTCTCACGTGGACCAGGAATGAATTAAGAGGTATACCGTCAAAACTGGGCCTAGCTGACCTTTCCCATCGTTGTCTCTTCCGTCACGTACAGATCAAACTGGGGTATGGAGTATCGTACGCTGCCACCGAGAAAATCACAAAATGACACCAGAATTATATTTTATATATTATGTGTTAGCGGCACCGATAGAATAAGTACCGTATCCGTGGGAACACTGCTACTGCCTCATGCCGAGTTCAAGTAATTTTTATAAAAAGTTTTCGATCTACTAATCCACGAAATAATTGAAAAATTTGAATAAAGTTCGTCCAGGCGTTCAAGCTTGATTAAAGAACAAAAATACTTTCACATTCTTAATTTTAATTTTAAAATTATAAAATAGATAGGATATTATTATACATATATTTAAAAAAAATGCTTTAAATGTTTCTTCTAGGTTGGCGAACCGAATCCACCTAACGACGTGACAGTAAAAATACGCATTGGACCGTTCCTCCCGGTATACCAGATGTCAGCGCAGTCGCATAATATAGATGTGTAAGTTTTTATTTTTACTAACGAAACTGGGAGAATATATTCCGATATTGAAGGACGATATTTTTTATTATAACTGTTTAAATTCATGTATATACGCCATTTATTATTAAACTTTAGCAGATCTAAGTATTCTTCTCTATAAATGTGCTTACGGTTTCGTTATTACATTTCTAAGAACGCACGGACATGTACATATGCATTTCTTAATAGTGCTGCCTCATTTTCACAATTATGCCGATTGTATTTTCAACAGCATAATTGCCACTCCAAACTGATTAAAGGACTAACTTATAAGCGCTATTGGTGTTTTCCCACCAAAGTTTCATGATACGAAAAAACGACAATTCATGACTAGCCGACCAACGTTTATAACAGCTGTCGATAGCAAAACTACAACAAGGTCCGAGATTCTATAAACGTTGATTTAGCGGATTGGCCATACGATCAATACGCCGGTTTAAAATACATTCGATAAAATAATACATACCACTGTACACAAATAACATGCGTTATAGTTGCGGTATCAGCCCGTATATATACGTAATAGAGCCACGCTGTAGCTATATTATGGTTGTAGCAGGAAAGGGTCGACTCGACCGGGGAAGGACCACGCTCTCACAGAATACCAGCGTAAAATAGCAGCTGGCAGCTTACAGGCGGTGAGCCGGCATGGAATGCTGTCCCGCCCTGCTGAGCACGCCAAGCTTTTTAGAGGCCAATTTAGCCTTCTCTTCCAAGTGACCACGAAACTGCACGTCACTCGAAATGTCGACGCCGAGGATTCCGATACTGGCTGAGGCAACGAGGGGGAGTGCCTTGAAACTGAGGAGATACGACGAAGGGGTTCTTTTTAGCGGTAAACACGCAAACTTGTGTTTTTTAAGGATTGAACTGGAGTAGACTTAGTCGCCCCCAATCCGAGATTTTGTTCAAAAAAGTCTTGACTTCAAACACAAGTTTATCCCGGTACTCAGAGACGTTTTCCCGAGAAATATTGGCACAGCCAGTATAAGGCATCACCAGTGCTGTCGTCTGCATAGCAATGAATGTACCGGTTTGCAACATATCATTGTTATGCAGAAGAAACAGCGTTGGTGGTAGCACGCAGCCTTGACAACAACAGCGTTAGTGGGTTTGTGATCGGAGCATGCACCGTCTACTATGACCTTGATGCTCCGATCAGCAAGAAAACTGGTGATCCAATTGCACAATTTCTTAGGAAGCCCATAGGAAGGAAGCTTCGTAAGAAGCGGTTTGTGCCAAACCCGATGGAAGGCCTTCGCTATGTCCAAACTAACGGCCAACGCCTCTCACTTGGACTTTACTGCCTTCGCCCATTTATGAGTTAGGTAACCTAGAAGATCACCAGCCGAGCGACCGCGACGAAAACCGTACTGGCGGTCACCAATCAGCTGGTGATCCTCAAGGTAACGCATGAGCTGGCTATAGTAATGCGGCTGCTGATCATGAGGTCCAGGGTTCGAATCCTGGGTTGGACCAAAAAACTCAATAATTATTGAGTTTTTCCGTCGAGAAATTCTCAGTAGTTGCCCGTAAAGAACCCGAAAAGTACATAAAGCCGTTGTTTATCCTGCGCTTGATCTCCGTCCGGTCTTGTCGGTTTATTGTCCCACATTGGATTATGAGAGTGAGGGAATAGAGAGTGCACCAGTGCTTGCGCATACACTTATGTACTACAATCCTGTTCTGCGTCGATGGCTAGTCTCCGTTGAGGCAGGCCGCCTTGACCGAAATTCGGTCTGGCAGACATTATTATTGTTAATATTGTTATCTGGGTATTTGTTACGTCGTTAGCGCAAGAATAATGTTTGTTTTATATAACGCAAAATGTTAATCTAGCTGATATTGTTAAATTGAAAGAGATTTTATAATACGTTCGAATAAATTTTCACTGAAATTATTTTAGGTATATTTTATAGTTTTTAACAAAATGGAATAAAAAATAAAGAATGTAATCAGTGTAACAAAGGAGACAATCAATTTTTCTATGGAGAATGGGCCCACTACAAATTTTAAAGATTATCAATGAAATGCATGTCGATTTATTCCTTATAATCCATAGATTACAATAAAATTATTAGTTTTACTGCATCTAAACGGAGTCCTGAGAAATTAACAAATAAAATATGAATCTAACAATAACCTAAAAACAAACTGATAGCGATTTTCTGGTAGTATTCATTGGTATTATAAGTTAAAATAGTGCACACTTGAATAATAGTACATATAAAACTAAGCTGTAGATATATTCAGCATTTATAAATATTTTAAAATCGATGTAAAACCTTTCACTAGTTCCGGCAAAACATAGTGCCTGTCATATACACAAATGTCGTATGGATTCTAAGTTTGACATGTATTGATTGATTGTGAGTGTAATTCTAAATACCAAGATGGCTAAGGGATAATGTCTATTTATATTTATGATATTACCAACACACAGTAAGATATGTTTTAAACTGGTTGTATTACAAAGAGAAATTAACAAATAAAATATGAATCTAACAATAACCTAAAAACAAACTGAAAGCGATTTTCTGGTAGTATTCATCGGTATTATAAGTTAAAATAGTGCACACTTGAATAATAGTACAAATAAAACTAAGCTGTAGATATATTCAGCATTTATAAATATTTTAAAATCGATGTAAAACCTTTCACTAGTTCCGGCAAAACATAGTGCCTGTCTATACACAAATGTCGTATGGATTCTAAGTTTGACATGTATTGATTGATTGTGAGTGTAATTCTAAATACCAAGATGGCTAAGGGATAATGTCTATTTATATTTATGATATTACCAACACACAGTAAGATGTTTTAAACTGGTTGTATTACAAAAAACAAAATATAATGTAGTTAATTCTATTTATTATTGTAAATCATAATTTATTTAAGTATTCTATTAACAGTAGTAGGTACAGAAACAGAAACCTTTTATTCAATTTAGATTATAAATAATACTTATTGAAAGTCACTTTTTTAATTTACCACTGGTTCGGAAAAAACCTCTGACTTGAAGAGAACCAGCAAAATACCCAGTGGGTCTTTAAAAAAAAAGCCAGCTTACAATCATGTATGTCTTAATTAACAACACAGAACAAATTAGAAATAGCTTGGTAGCGATCACCTTACCCACGGGTTATTGTCAGCCATAAATTCCTTTATACTATAATAACCCCTTTTATACAAACTTAATTTAATAAATTTTTTGAACTTTGATGATTGACTGACATATATAGACAGGAGCGGTGTCAAGACATTGTTTTAATATGTTTTGGTTGATTAGTAAGTAGTATACATCATAATAAAATGACTAGGAATTAACATGCCTTATCTATGTTATTACACAATGATAAATAGTGAGGAAGTAAGATGTTTCAAATTGTTTGTGTAAGGATTACAAAAACACAGGCTTAATTTAAATGTATTTATTACTAGCGATGCGGCTCAGCTGCAGCACTGGTGATTTATGGATCTCGACAACAGTGCCATCTACCGGGTCCAAATGTAAATATAAACCATCTAGGGATCCATCCAAATACACACAAACATTTTCATTGAAATTGGTTGGATGGTTTCTTATGTTTTGTCTATAACGGACATAGGTAGAAACATTTTAGTGTTAGATATATTTCTGAAGGTTTTTTTGAAAATAACTTGATGGTAACATGTACATTTATGATATTGTAAGCAATCAGAAGGAATTTTCAATTATAAGAGATATGATATAAGACTGTTGTCTTCAATATCCATACACTTTTTGTCTCTGCAAGCTTTAAGCCTGCACGGCATACAGATTTGTTCTAAGCGATCCACCTGAAAAGAAGTTAATGACAATTGTAAAGGTGTCTTAACTAAATAATAATTCTTATCAATATATTATTTTTTTCTATATTATATAGGAATTAAAAGGACATTTTTAATAATAAGAGATATGAGATAAGACTATGCCTTCAATGTCAATAAACTGTATTTACATATTTCTTTAAGCATTTTCTTATATCTGCCTTTTCATATGTTAAATAATAAAGAAATTATTATAAACTATACAGCATTAATCAGCTCCAGCTGATCAAATACAGGAGCAGTAATTACTGATCAACATCTATGATATTCAACCATGTAAAAGTTGTCTCACATTTTATTTTTACTGGTTTCATGTACATAGGAGACAAAGATATTATTGTTATATTAAGTATATCTGATTCTAGATGACAAAATAATATTCCTTTCTGCACAGTGAACAACACAGCTGTCTAAGCATAATAGATACAACCATTACACTTTTTTATGCAAACTATTATTATTAAACTTATATTTATATTTGCTTCTAGTACAAATAATTACTACATTTTTTACACATAAATATGTAACATTTATATTGCCTATCTACTATGGCTGGTATAAATCCAGGATCTGTGTCTGGCTTAACGAAAAAGCCATTTAGTATTAAACAACTTGCTGAATACATAAGGTACCTATTTGTACACAAATGTAGTTATATGAATTGCTCTTCAAAACCCTCTTTAAGTCCCTAGACCCAAAGATTCTAATTTTCTTTTAACATTATAATAAATTATTTTGTGCATTTATTCTATTTATTATGTATTTAATTTAGATTTTACTAATAAAATAAACTTAATACTTTGTCACTTTTAACAAACTAATAAGGTTCTAAGACCTGTTTATTATTTGTATTTATTTTGTTTTAGGTAAAATATACAAACTTAATAATAGATTTTCACAACCTAGAATGGGTGTAAATTAATAAACTCTTATATTCTATTTGCGAATTTTACCACAAAAACTATAAAGAGAAAAACTACGTACTTGTGTCAATTAATATTTGGCTAACCTTTCTGATAATTGATAATATCCATATTTTCTTAAACATTAGTTTAATAATGCTTGTAAATAAAAACTCCATTTTGTTCTTCACATAATGATGCGACTCCAACTATGTTTTATTTCACCCGAGTGAATCGAGTGAATTTGTCCAACTCGATAATCGATAGAAAATAAATTTTACCGAGTTACCGAGTTAACTCGGCGCATCGTATAGATTCAGAGGGTGCTATATAGATATTACTTCACTAATTTACTTGTATATATACATGCATACATACATTACATGTATAAGTCGCTGCAGGTGACATCACAAGTTGCATCCAAATTCAAACTTGCATCTGGCATGTTGTAAACAAACCTGAATTTAGTTTTATTTATGATATTGATTTATAGTTTTAATTTCACATATTACTTATTTATAAAGGTACATATTTAAAAATTGTTTAACTAAAGTAATCGCTACTCTCAACTCTAGTGATAAACTTTTCTGTAAATAGTTGATTTACTCAAAAACTAGTGTACAACTAGAATGACATACCTACATACTCGTAAATTAACCCGAGTGGCTCGAGTCACAAAACTCTACTCGAATCGCATCTTTATCTTACGGCCAATGCAGTGTTTGTCTACAATTTAGTGATTAAATCGACTTACTAATTCAAGCAATTTATTGATATATTATGTAATAAATAAATTGATATTAGGTAATATGTATATAATGTATCAATTTATGTTACACATAATATAAATTGATTATATATACTTTGGATAGTCAAATTATTAATAACATTAAGACTTACGTCATAACGTTAGAGTGATATTATTTTATGAAGATATCGATACGCATACCAAAAATAATATATAACTACCTATTAAGTGTAGTAATAATAATTGTGTTGTATGGAAGAACAATTATAAAAATAATTTGTGACATATTGACACAGCTTCGTTCATCTAATTTGAATTGTTTAACTCGAGCTCAAAATCGAGTTACCTGAATTTCAACTTGATTCGATTTTTTCCGAGTTATCACGGAACATCTCTAAGACAGTAATTTTTTAAATATTACATTACCTTAGCCAATGATCAGAACACGAATGTCAAAATAACTAATTTTTTTTTCAGATTTCTTGTTTCCGTTTACATTTTCGAAAAATCTATAGGCCATTTACTATTATAATTTGGTGTCTTTTTTTGGTGTAAATACCATTAAACGACGTTAATATTTCTAGTGGGCCCAAAAATGATTGTCTCCTTTTTAATTTTGAAATTATTTTAAATATTACTTACATTATGTAGTGTGTTATGTGTTACAATTGTGTACGTATAGCGTATATGCAAATGTTTTTTAGTGAGTCATTAGATAAGAATTTTGAAAAGATTAAAAGGAGGCTGCTTAATGTCGCTCCTAGGTGAACTATTTTTAAAAAATGACGAAATACTTGTCGAATTGTCATGTCCCTTGTCCTGAATTGTTTGACATGTTGAACATGTCCCTGAATTGTTTCATTCATTTATTGCAGCTTATCAAATAACCAATGCTGAACCTGGGCCTTCCCAATAGATTGCTTCATAGGGACAAACTTTGTCACAGTTGCCACGCTTTGCAGGCAAGTAGGCAACCGTAGTTTTTTCTTTGTCGGCTCTTACGACACTCGTAACTCCCTCTCACTTTTCAACTTATAACTCCCTAAATACTTTTGCACAGGTACACGGAGCAGGACTACACGCAGCTGAGCAACCTGTACGCACGCGACCGCACGGCGCAGACGTTCCTATCCAACTACATGTACAACGACGTGGCCGTCATCACCATCAACCCCAACTCCACCATGAAGTGGGAGATCTCGCCGCCCGAGCTGGCGCGCCTCGAGCGCGAGGCTTCCTCCAGTTAGTCTCTTCTCTTATACGTTGCCCCCCTCCCACCTACCACGTGCCACTTGATGCACCGCTCTAGTCCAGTGCGCTTGGGTGGACTTTCGTCTTCCATATAATTTTATTATTTGGATATACAGGTTTCCTCACCATGTTTTCTTCCGCCGCCGAGCACGGTAAAGCAGCACTTCAAGTTACAATTGACGATGCCATTGGTGCCGGAAACATACGCAGGTTACTAACTTTGTAATTGACGGCGGGCGTTTAGCCCCTGAATGACCGCGACTCTTTCATAGTAGGCAACAATTTGAACATGCAAGTACAAATGGACATAATATGTAAGTCCAGTGCAAACTTGTTCTTGTTTGCACTGCAGCCTAACGCTGTTGAGCCATAGTCATGGTATTTCAAGTCCACTATTTTTTATATTAAATTGAATTAGAGACTGCGAGACTCAGAATAGACTTAGTGGAACCAAACCAGTGTAAAAGTATTATCGTATGTCTCGAGAACGGCCATCAAAAGTAATGAATATAATAGCTTCTTATTTCATTTTTATTTTTAATGTTTACGAGATTATAGTTTGCTTATGCACGCAACGCTTTTGTTGCCGCCTTGAAAATATCGTCCATACCAGACACGAATAACATCATATAAATTTAGATTTGTGTCCTTTTTATAATCAACACCACTTAAAGTTAAAACCATAACTTCAATAGCACGATGGTAGGGTTGGAATTTGGATGCGTGTTCCTCGCCTCTTTCTTTTAGTCACAAACTAAATTCGACTCAGACGAAGCCTCGAGCACAACTAGTTTTAATAGTATAATAAAAGTTTTTAGGACCAGGCGATACAAATCGTATAACTTGTGGGCGATACAAATCATAGATACAATATCTATATATCGGACGGCAAATTAACTATATATCAGACACCGCTATAGTACAGCTACTTCACAGAACATCTAACTCGAAGAAATAATTTTATCGTAAAAAAAATATCTGTGATGAAATAAAATATCTGAATTCGAGACATTTTGAGTAAAATGTGCAATATATCTACTTCGACTCGTCGTTGTAAGATATACTCGTTTCATAGTATAATATATGTTGACCATTACTATTATAAATGTAAGCAAACCGAATCCATCACAAATCGCATATTGACGTGTAGTAATGGACTTCTTTACAGAGTTACAGATTCACATGAATATCAACCGATAGGTATATAGATATTCAAATATATATGTAGATTCAATATCAGATGTGCATATCCAAATACATAGACATGATTTGATATAGGGTAAGAGCAACATTGCCCATCTAGTACATCTAGTAGTTTTAACTGTTACTTAGCGAGCAAAAAGTTGGAAATAGTATCAGTCGGGGAAAGAAAAGTGAAGATTTCTCGCCGGGCATGGGTGAACCGAGGAAACCTGGTAAGCGACCAAAGCTTCATGTGATTGTACGGTCTTCTTCTTATTGTTACGAGCTTAGGGTTCGTGACAATAAAAATTGCCGATAGTATTCCTAAAATTAACTCTTTAATTCACTTTACACTAATTAATTCTGAATAAAAATTATGTCTGGTGCATCGTTGTGAACGCGGCGGTGTCATTTTGCTCCGCGAATTTAATTCTTTTTTTTCTTTATGTTAAGAACGTTTAAAATACTGAAACAAGTGATAATTAAGTGAACTTTAAATTTAACGTTGTGTAGAGTATTGTGTTTTAATCTTAAAATACCTATAAACTTTTAAAATTGAAAGTAATTGTTAACGAATAATTAACCTACTGCCGCGCCGTTATAAACTGTGACTTATAATTTTGTTAATGTACCCGACGCGACGGTAGTGAATCTTTCCCGTGTCGATTGGAAAAAAAAAAACTGTTGTGAAAAAAAAAAAAACGACTTTGTTGCTGTGGATTTTTGGTTCGGGCATTTATTGCTGTGCCAAAATATAATTTATTTATCACGACAAGTATAACTAAAATTATATTATAAAATGGATCAAGATTTAATTGAATGGGGTTGTTGTTCTTTAGGGTTTGAAGATAATATTTATAAGCTTTGCAACACATGTAACAAGGCATATCATCTTAAATGTCTAACCAATGATGTCGACAATTTGAAAGCGATAAAGCATGCTACTGACTGGATCGGTCCATGTTGCATTAGACCTCTCCACGCGACTGGCAATAAGGATAACACACCAGTAAAATGTGACCCTAATATTACAGTACGAGCCTCCAAAAGACAGGCATTGTCATCCCCCCGGAAATTGAAATTGAAGGCCCTGTAACACGTACAGAGGTGCGTAACATTATGGAGGAAATTATTCAAAAGCATATATCAGACCTTATGGTTCAGATGACCAAAAACGTGCGTTCCATTCTAGATACTGAACTTAAAACATTTCGGGAAGAAATTTGTAACATGAAGCAGAAAATGGATGATATGAATAGAAAATGTGAAGATATTCAAAACAAAAATACTAAGTCTCTGGAAGATACTAAGAGTCTGATTGAAACAAATGCCAAATTGCAGAGTACTATAAAATATCTTGAGACACGCATGAACAACCTTGAGCAGAACGCCCGCAGCAGCAACGTCGAAATTCAATGCTTGCCAGAGAAGAAGTCAGAAAATCTTTTCACGGTGTTCAACAACATTTGCAGTATAGTAAAGTGTGACATCAAAACTGAACAGATAAATCGAATAACAAGAATTGCCAAACTCAATCCGAATAATGATCGTCCTCGTTCGGTGATAGTTGAATTTAATAACACTAGAGTACGAGATAGCTTCTTAGCAGCCACAATCAAATTTAATAAAGCTAACCCGGATAACAAGTTGAACTCTAGTCACCTTGGTTTTAATGGTCCTAAGACTCCGGTATACGTAACAGAGCACTTGTCAGCTGCAAATAAGGAATTGCATTCGGCGGCGAGGAAGACTGCAAAGGAAAAAGGGTTTAAATTTGTTTGGGTGAGAGGTGGACGTATATTTCTAAGAAAAAGTGAAAATTCAGGCTTTATTCAAATTAAAAATTTTGATTCATTATCAAAACTAGAGTAATTCGCTAATTGTTTCTATTAGTTAATATAAAGTTAAAATATAATGTCATCTGCTAATATTAATTCGCTTGTAATTTATTACCAGAATGTTAGAGGTCTTAGGACCAAAACACAAACATTTAATCGTAAGTTAGCAACTAGTGACTATGATGTAATAGTCTTAACAGAGACGTGGTTAAATAGCAGCGTATTGAGCTCCGAACTATTTGATAACCGTTACACAGTATTCAGAAGGGATAGAGAAACGTCAGGATTTCATGGTGGCAAGGATGGAGGTGGGGTTCTGGTTGCGGTCAAAAAAAGCTTATCTTCTGACTGTATAAATGAATGGAATAGTGCATGTGAAGATCTTTGGATTGTGATAAATCTGCCTTTTTCAGTAGTTAAAAAGATCGCACTTTGCGCCGTTTACCTCCCACCACCAATTCAACGTAGCATGTTAGAACATTTTGTTAATAACTGTAATGCGGTTCTTGAGAATTTTGACGGACATCTATGTATTATTGGCGACTTTAATATGAGTAATATAGATTGGACGCAGGTTAATCACAATTCAAGCTACTGCACCACCAGTCTTTGTCAAACATTAATAGATTTTACTTTTGTTAATAATCTAAAACAAATTAACTGTATAGTTAACGCTAGAGATAAAATATTGGATCTAGTTCTTACAGATATTGATAACTGTACTGTGTCTTCTGCTTATGATGTTTTATCCAACATCGATCCACAACATCCACCTATATGCACTTGTATGGCATCTGATGAAACAGAAAAACTAACGCCTAATATGAGTGTTCTTAAGTATAATTTTTATAAGGCTGATTATGAGGCAATAAATAAGTATCTTTTTAGTTTGGATTGGGACTCAATCTTCTCCCTATGCAATGACGTGAATAGGATGTTAGAAATATTCTATGATACTATAAATGAAGTCATTAAAAAATTTGTTCCAATTAAAAATGTTAATTGCCTTAAACGTCACCCCCCATGGTTTAATAAAGTGCTGATTGCAAGACTAAAGGAAAAAAATAAACTCCGGCTTAAGTATAAAAAATATAGTAACCCTTTAGACGAAATTGAACTACAAATTTTAAGTCAAAGATGCGATAAGTTAGCTAAAGAGTGTTATAATAATTATATTGTTAACATAGAGAAAACGATTAGGCAAAATTCAAAATACTTTTGGTCATTTATCAAAAGCAAACGTGGAGGGTCTAGTGCCTATCCCAGGTCTGTCACAGATGGTATCACTATAGCAAACAATGGCCAAAGCATTTGTGAATTGTTTGCTGCAACTTATTCAAGGGTCTATGGTGATAATCCAAAAGAAGGACCCCATTCTGAAATTGAAAGTCTTAGAATCATTGATAATGGGAGTTCATGTTTTTCCAGTCTTACCGTTGATCTCAATGTTATTGTTAATAAACTCAAAACTTTAGATATTACCAAAGGTACTGGTGCCGATGGATTAGCGCCAATATTTCTTAAAAATTGTACTGATAGTTTAGCTTTTCCTTTGTGTAAAATTATAAATGAGTCATTTATTACTGGAGTGTTTCCAGATCTGTGGAAGCTTGCAAAGGTAGTACCAGTCTTTAAATCAGGTGATATTGGTATTGTTTCGAATTATCGGCCAATCTCGATACTTTCTACATTAGCCAAGCTTCTTGAATCAATCGTTTGTCCTCATATTCAAACCTATTTCCGACAATTTATGACTGACTCTCAGCACGGTTTCGTGAAAAATAGATCAACTTTAACTAATCTTGTAACTTTTGTCGAAGATCTTGTAGATGCCATTGACAATAGAAATCAAGTTGATGTTATCTATACCGATTTTAGCAAGGCATTCGACAAAGTTTCACATTCAATTTTGCTAAGAAAATTAAGCTCCTATGGATTCACAGGAAAGATTTGGGATTGGTTTAAGTCCTATTTAAGTAACCGTTCCTTCTACGTAGTCTTGGATGGGTTTAACTCTGATACTTACGATATAACATCTGGTGTGCCGCAAGGATCACATCTTGGGCCCATACTTTTTAACATCTTTATTAACGATATAACTGATAGTTTTATTTACTCTAAACCTTATCTTTATGCAGACGATTTAAAGATTTCTCGTAAAATTGTTGATGATTCCGTGTAGTACTATTGCAATCTGATTTAAATAGGCTGTCACACTGGTGTAAAAATAACTCAATGAACCTAAATGTAAATAAATGTTTTCATATTAAATTTTGTCGAAACCGTAACTTTATAAGCTCGCATTATATAATAGATGATTCTACTTTAAGTGAAGTAGATACTGTTTTAGACTTAGGGGTAGTGTTTGACCGCAAATTGACATTTATTCCACATTATGATCATATTGTCAAGAAAGCATCGAAAATGTTAGGATTTATTATTAGAAACGGTAAAATTTTTCGCAGTTATCAAACAAAAAAAATATTATATAATGCCTTTATTCGTAGCACTCTTGAGTATTGTAGCGTAGTATGGAGACCGCACTATGCTACCCATTATCTGCGGCTAGAAAGGATACAGAAGAGATTTCTTTGGCACCTGGCGTACTCTTCTGGAATGGGACGAAGGGGCTTCTCTTACTCTTACTCCCACAGGCTAAAACATTTTAACATGGACTCTCTTGAAAAACGCAGAGCTATTATCGACCTAACTTTTATTTTCAAAATTTTAAGAAGTCAAATAGACTGTCCCCAACTTCTAAGTTACATTAAATTTAGGGTGCCCAGGACACTTCCGCGAGCTCCCATTCTTCCACTTGCCCCACCATTTCGTAGGACTGTGCTTGGTAACAACTCTCCTGTAGCTAGGTTAAGTAAACTTTATAATGGGATCAGTAGCCGGACAGATATAAATTTTGTTTCCTCGTACAAGTTTCGCAAGTACTTGTTAGACACAATTTCAAATTAAGTTATTTTTATTTTGTATGTTTACTACACATAATATCTAAATCACTGGTTGTTTTGTTGTTCTGTTTTAAAATGTTTTAATTAATTTTTTGTTTCTTAACATAATATGTAAATTAACACTTTAATTATGGTTTAGCGGTGTTTACCTGTAAGTAATTGTGCAATTAGTATAAGACTTTATCATACATTTAGATTTAGTATGTTAAATTGTAACAATTGTAGGTAGACCTTTTTTAAATAAATAAATAAATAAATAAATAAATAAATTAAACTTAAAACACTAATAATTAATCACACTGATTCACTTTATTTCGCTCCGAAGCTTCGCTTGTCTCGCCAAATTCAATACTTCCCCGATCGCACCTTGCAGCGCCTATAAATACACATTAGCACCGAAACATCCAGAACATTCAAGTAAATACGCGCAAGGCGTCGAAAGTTCGAGTGTCGGCTTCTAGACGCTTAGTTCTTCGTTTCGACACCAGATAGCGCTGTCGGTTGAAAGATTAGTGATGTCATTTTCTGGAAAGCTCCCCCCCCCGCTCTCGACCCTGGCACTACATGACGTCAACTTAGGCGCGCAACACTGCCCCCTCCTAAGAGCGGCCCATCGGCACCATAATAACGCGCCAAGCGATCCACATGGACGATCTTAGGAGTCCCTCTTGCGCCTTTCTGTATCCGGTAGGTTACATCGTTGATCCTGGTTACAATCAGGTACGGGCCGTCCCATTTAGCTTGAAGCTTAGGAAATTTCCCTTTGCTGCGGACTGGATTGTGCAACCACACTAGTGAACCTTCGTCGAACCCTTTGTTGTTCATTTTGCGGTCATACCGGGTTTTCATCTTCTCAGACATTTGCTGGCCCGATTGTCTGCGTGCTCATAAATGTCATTCATTTTATTCCGCAAGTCATTTGCATAATCGGTTATACTGCGTGGGGCATCAGGTGGTATCCCGGTGATCAGGTCTGCAGGCAGCCGTAATTCTCTTCCAAAGTTTGCGAAAGCTGGTGTCACTGCTGTACTTTCGTGAACAGCGCTTCGATATGACAACAAAAACGGTTGTATGTGCTTGTCCCAATCTCGTTGCCGATTGTCTACAACTTTTGCTAGGTACCTCTCCAATGTCTGATTAAATCGTTCTACCATTCCATCAGATTGCGGGTGATAAGAAGTCGTTCTTGTTTTATGAGTACCCATAACTCGGCAAGTTTCCTGGAATATTTGAGACTCAAAATTCCTTCCTTGATCGCTGTGAATCTCTAAAGGTATTCCAAAACGACAAAAGACTTCATGAAACTAGTTTATCTGCAACTGTTGCAGCTTCTTGACTTGGAATGGCGAAGACTTCTGGCCACTTAGTGAAGTAATCCATCACAACCATGAAATACTTGTTACCACTTTCACTCTCCGGAAACGGCCCCGCCACGACAATGGCTATTCTCTCCCATGGTGCACCAACATTGTACAACTTAACAACGCACCTCTACTACGAGTCTGAGGTCCCTTTACAGCCGCACAACTTGTACATTTGCGACACCAGTCCTCGACGTCGTTTCGACATTGGACCCAGTAAAACCGTTCTCGGATCTTCAGTAGAGTTCGTTTAACTCCCAGATGGCCTCCTGAACAATCATTATTCTAGCTGTAGAACATCCGGTACTTTAGCTTTAGGGACAACCATTTGCAAATGACAGCTGTCTCCCCGAACATTTTCCCATTTACGGCACAGAACTCCATCCTGAAGCAGCAAGCTGTCCCACTGGGCCCAATAGCTTTTAGTGGTCGAACTCATCGCTGAGACGTCGCTCCACTTGGGCTTGGGAGCACTGGCCTTCATCCATTCCAGAATCGGCGTAATGTCCGGATCTTCCTACTGTGCACGTTGTAAGCTGTCCTTCCACTCGTTGCTGAGGTGGTCTGCCCTGAGCATCCTCACGGATACCACTTCCTTACTCTTGCCTAGTACAATGTCTGCAATCTTCAGGACAAGGTCTTCTTGACAATGCATCTGCGTTGCCATGAGATTTCCCGCTGCAATGTTCGATCTCAAAGTCGTATTCCTGCAGTAGTTCAATCCACCTCGCAACTTGTCCTTCTGCATTTTTGAACTGCAATAGCCATTTTAGTGCAGCATGGTCAGTTCGTAAGTGAAATTTTCGCCCCAGAAGATATTTGCTAAAATGCTGGAACACACAACGACTTGCTGAAGTACGCTATCACGACCTCTTGGTCACCATTCCGTTGAGACAACACACCGCCAAGTCCTATATCACTTGCGTCTGTGTCAACTATAAATTCTTTGCTTGCATCAGGGTATCCCAAAATAGGTGTTTTGCACAGACGGTCCTTGAGCTCCTGGAATGCGATATTGCAACTTTCATCCCAGCAGAAATGTCGCTTCTCCTCGGTTAGCTTATGCAGAGGTTTGGCTATATCTGCAAAGTTCTTCACAAATCGCCGGTAATAGGAGCGCAAACCCAAAAATGCTCTAACCTGCGTCTTGTCTTTTGGGACCGGCCAATCCTTGACAGCGGCGATTTTCTCTGGATCCGTGCGGATACCTTCTTCCGATACTACATACCCCAAAAAGTTAACTTGCCGTTTGAATAGTGAACATTTCTTCGGACTCAACTTGAGGTTGGCACTCTGAATCTTCATGAGCACGCGTTCCAGGTTTTGAAGGTGTTCCTCAAACGTACGGCCTACCATGATGATGTCATCCAAGTAGACCAGACAGGCATCGCCAATTAGCCCGGTAAGTACAGGTTCCATCAGCCTTTCAAACGTTGCTGGAGCATTGCACAACCCAAACGGCATTACTTCAAATTGCCACAGACCCTTTCCCGTCGAGAACGCAGTTTTCTCCTTGTCCTTAGGGTCAATTTCAACTTGCCAGTAGCCACTTTTTAGATCCAGCGTGCTAAACCACTTTACTCCTAAAAGCATGTCCAGCGTGTCATCAATTCTTGGCAAGGGATAGCTGTCCTTCTTCGTAACGTCGTTCAGACGGCGGTATTCAACACAAAACCGCATGCTGCCATCCTTCTTCTTTACCAGCACCACTGGTGAACACCTCGGACTAGAGGAAGGTTCAATAACACCATCCTTCACCATTCCTTCAATCATGGTTTCCACTTCCTTTTCACGTGCTACCGGCAATCTTCTTGGCCGCTGACGGATAGGCAATTCTTCTCCTGTGTTTATTTTGTGTTGAACTAAGCCAGTCTTTCCTATGTCAGCATCGTTTGATGAGAATACATCGGCGTACGTGAGTAACAACTTCTTCGCCTTGACCATTTCGGTCGGGGAGAGAAAGCTGCGATAGTCTTCCAAAAGTGTGGTCACTCTCGTTTGTGCATCCTTGCTGGGTGTCTCATTCGATAGATATTGGCACCGATGTAACCAATCCACTTCCTCACAAGTACCAACCAGCGTGCCTTTTTCTATAATCTGTTCCCGGTCACAAAGGTTCAGCACACGTACTCCTGATATGTCAGTGGTTCTGACCAAGTTTTTCTTCTTAGGAAGGTCATTGTTTACCCTTTCCACAAGTACACAACGGTGAGCTTGCCCCACGTTTCGGGGGAAGAACAATCTTCTTAATGCTGTACACGTTCCCTGGTAACGCACCTTCCATAAAAAGTTCCTCTTGTCCACATTTCAAAACATCTTGCTTAACATCGATCTCACAACAGTTATTCCTCATAAAGTCTAGGCCCAGGATGCAGTCGTCCCATTATATCAGCCACGACGACATTACGCAGGTAGATCACGTTGCCTAGCTTCAACTCCATCTCCTTCTCTCCACGGGCGGGTATACACGCTGACCAGTGGCTGTGACCAAATTAATGCGTTCTCGGTTGTATGCGGAGTCCCCAAGGAACTGACTTATAAGTTGGGAACTGACAACCGTACACTCTGAGTTTTCCGTTCCATTCCGTTGACCTCACCTTTGATGATCAGACTGTTCCCATCATGGATTTGTGAGATCGAGATCCTTGGGGCTCTTTTAACATCAGCCAGCACCCGCCCCGCAGTTCTGGCTTTTACTCGTTTCCCTGCTGCTGCTGGGCGGTGCTGTTGGCCGCACTACCCTCCCGAGATCGACTTCCCTTTCTACAGTTCGCTTAGGGCAGCTGGATCGAAGATGGCCCTTTTCCCCACAGCCATAGCACCTAGGGCTGTATCCTTTGTTGCGGTCGCGAACTGTAGCTGCTACAACCTCCCTGACGCGATGGGAACGATGATCCTGCCGCACGGCTTCCACCTCCAGTGCATGGGCCAAGGCGTCCTTAAGCGTCTCGTGGTGCCCGAGCCACACAGCAGCTCTGACTTCCAGGTCGCGGATGCCGTCGATGAATGTCTGCACCAGGTTCACTTCAATGAGCGCAGGTACAGACCGGTATGCTTTTCGCACCAGCTTCTCTACCTCTAGAGCCCACTGCTGCAGGTTTTCGTTGATGCGCTGCACGCAATCTTTAAGCTGCGCACGAAAGACGTGTTCCAGGTGAGCGTCACCACATCTCGCCTCCAATGCCTCGAGGAGTTGCTCATAAGTCACTTCCTCACCGAGAGCTTCCAGAACTGTTAAGGCCTAGTCGCGCAGGCCTAGTGTGAGAGCAGTCATGGCCTGACTTTTATTCCAGCCGTTCGCCTTCATAACAGCCTCGAACTGGATTTTGTAGGCTGACGTGGAAGAAGTCCCGTCGAACGGTGGCACCTTGAACCCACGTAGCGAAGGTGTAGTAGCTACTACGGGAGCTGTAGTTCCATCCCCAAGTTTGAGTTCGTCCAGTGATTTCTTCATGTCAGCCATTACGTTGTCAACCCGATTGTTCACTTGGTCGATTCGGGTTTCAGCTTCCGACAGGCGGTTGTCATGTTGAGCAACCTTATCCTTCACCTCCCTTATCTCTTTCCCGAAGGTAGCGTGAATGTCCTTCATGAGGAGCATCTGCTCTTCCTTATCGCGCTTGAGCTGCTCATGAAACCGACGGGCCTGTTCCTCCTGTCGGCGGGCCTGTTCCTCCTGTCGGCGAGCCTGTTCATCCTGTCGGCGAGCCTGTTCCTCCTGCTGCTCTTTCAACCAACGGGCCTGCTCCTCCTGTCGGCGAGCCTGTTCCTCCTGTCGGCGAGCCTGTTCCTCCTGCTGCTCTTTCAACCAACGGGTCTGCTCCTCCTGTCGGCAAGCCTGTTCCTCCTGTCGGCGAGCCTGTTCCTCCTGCTGCTCTTTCAACCAACGGGCCTGCTCCTCCTGTCGGCGAGCCTGTTCCTCCTGTCGGCGAGCCTGTTCCTCCTGCTGCTCTTTCAACCAACGGGACTGCTCCTCCTGTCGGCGAGCCTGTTCCTCCTGCTGCTCTTTCAACCAACGGGCCTGCTCCTCCTGTTGGCGAGCCTGCTCCTGCAGCATCACCATCAGAGCACCTAAGTCAGGTGCTCTGATGTAGGAGCTACTGACGGGCTTGCTGTCGGCGGCTGGCCCTCCGACGTCTGCGGCGTTGCACCACCAAATCTTCTTTGGTCCGTCTCCTGTTGGCGTTGACTTCGGGTACGGACACCCTCCGTTTCCTCCTTAGGTAAAATCGGCATGATTTTATCCCACTTCTGACACCAATTGTTACGAGCTTAGGGTTCGTGACAATAAAAATTGCCGATAGTATTCCTAAAATTAACTCTTTAATTCACTTTACACTAATTAAACTTAAAACACTAATAATTAATCACACTGATTCACTTTATTTCGCTCCGAAGCTTCGCTTGTCTCGCCAAATTCAATACTTCCCCCGATCGCACCTTGCAGCGCCTATAAATACACATTAGCACCGAAACATCCAGAACATTCAAGTAAATACGCGCAAGGCGTCGAAAGTTCGAGTGTCGGCTTCTAGAAGCTTAGTTCTTCGTTTCGACACCAGATGGCGCTGTCGGTTGAAAGATTAGTGATGTCATTTTCTGGAAAGCTCCCCCCGCTCTCGACCCTGACACTACATAACGTCAACTTAGGCGCGCAACATTATTATATACATCGTCATTAGGAAATTGCAATAGCGTGATTTTGGGCTTCGGTTAGTTTTACGCTATAGTGGCACAAAAACCGTGCCGCTACAGTGTCATTATCATTCCATATATCCGTACTTTTTGGATTCACATACTTTTTTTATTTTAATTAGGAAAATAATAAAAACCATCGGTCTAAACATGAGCTCCATCTCGCCAGCAACTCAGTCAAGAATTTGCTTTTTTTAAAGGAGAGGGGGCAAACGAGCATACGGCTCACTTGATGGTAAGTGATTACCGCCGCCCATGAACAGCTGCAACACCAGAGGCGTTGCCGGCCTTTTAAAAGGGAATAGGCTTTTTCTTTAAGGTCCCTAAGTCGTATCGGTCCAGAAAAATCTCTAGTAGTAGTTGATTGCAAAGTTTAAAAATTAGGTGCTCTAAAATTTTCACCAACACGAACTGTTGAAATTTGCGTTGCTGGCAAAACGTATCGCTGGCAACGCAGTGACTATTACAGATATATGATATAATTGGCACCTAATTAGATTCTAAAAGCCCTTAATTTTGGCTTTTTTAAATGCAAATTCATCACTGCATTGCTGGCGATACACAACTCAAAACATGGGTATGCTCAATGTTCCATGCTACCACAGCTAAACTCTTGCCGTTTTTCAGCACCATAATAATATTGCATACAGAAGCTTATTAAGTTTATTTATTTAATTCTTACTCATCAATGTTACAGGCTATCAGTGTCCACTGTTGAATGGCTCTTCCCCATAATTTACTTCCTTGGGTAATTATTTACGACGCTTGGCAAACTGGTTGGCTACTTATTGAAAGTCACTTTTTTTCATTTACCACTGGTTCGCAAAAAAAACCTCTGTCCTGGAAAGAACCGGCAAGAAACCCAGTGGGACTATTTTTTTTTCAATACTAGCTAACAATCATGTTTACAATTAACAACACAAGAACTGCAAACTACAGGTTTTTATTTTTTTGAGTTATTATTATCAAAAAAATACTGCTATCCATCTCGTTTCAGGTAATTATTCCAACAAAACATAAACAATACTCGTATATGGGATGCATAACAAGAACATTCTTAACTCTATGGAGATTTTTTCATATAAATTTTCAATGGTAGAAGTTTATTGTTATTATAATTAAAACCTTACACAACTTTACTTACAACTTACTTTTTAGACGCTTCGTTGACTGTCAAGTTCACTTACGTGATCACGCACCCCAGTAACAACGCTCAGAATCCACCCACAATGGAAGACCATCGCGAAGTGGAAATGAAAGCCTTCATAGACGACAAACCCAATCCTGAACGTGAGACACTCCTCAAACTTCTGGCCGGCACTTCCGCACCCGACACTTGGTTCGTACTAATGTATAATAATATGTTATATGTAGTCTTAAAATTTCTATTAAAAGTATATTAAGCATCAATTGGTTAATTGACACTCAATTAAACTGTTTTTATATAGATTATAGTGTAATGAATTCCTACAAATCAAATCATCTTAAAATTAAGCCTATGTACGTCTCTCGGTCAATGCCTCATTCCTAAAAGGGTAGGACAAGTAAATATCCGCCGTGGTACCCCATTGCCTGTTGGAAAACTTCACATGTCTTCGGAATATTTTTTAATGTCTCCGACATCTTATGTATGTAATATGTTAAATACTAAAAATCTAATTTAAAACGAATAATCGACCAAATTATATGATATCGCTAAAATTATCAAATTCAAATGATATTATGTGGGTACTTATTATGATTGTATCAATCTCATAGTTATGAAAACTTCTGTAGTAAGACTTCTGAGGCATAAAATCTATATAAATTTTGTGATTGAAACGAAAATAGCCTAATAAGTAAGCGTACGGACTGTGAAACCAAAAGTGTGGGTTCGAAACCGTCATTTTACTACTGTCGTAAACCACTTCCAATGAAGGCATTTTAAGCTTAACTGGATGTTAAGTCAATAATCCTCCAGATCTAGACTAAGATCTGGTCACGATGGGTAAATCACCGATGACTTATTGACTCTGGGCTATTACTGATAATTTCTTGACAGAAAATCCAATAACTGACTTTGGAACAACTTCGAATATGAACCCGGGGTAATGAGAGGAGTCCTGTCCCCGGGATTGAAACGTATATCGGCAGACGATTTCACTATGCAATTAACTAATGGCGATTTAATTAACTTCAAAAGATCGAAACAAATAAGTATCAAATGCATGATTGAAGTCATCTTATTTGCCGAAAATTGGTCGACTTACTTTCTCCTTTTTATTTTAATTATTTTTTTATTCCATTTTAGGTTACATGTGAAGACACTGTTTCCTAAATTCGTTAAAGTGTTCAACAAAGGAGCGGCAAAACCATCTTACCAGTTAATGCCACCTACCATGGATGAAGGTAACTATGGTCTATATATAAATAGTTAATATTGAAGTATAGTTTCGACAAAAACATGTTGTTATATAAATAGAAAGTTATTATTTTGCTGTTGAGATACTTTTTTGTTATCACACATAAGCCTAGTATATAAATTAGTATCATCTGTGGTATATACTTTAAAGAAGAAAATTATTTTGATATATACATATGCACAAACATCAAACAAGAAATCGAACCCGTGGCCATGCAAAGTAAGCTTACGCGAACGAGCAGTCAATTAACGCCATTACTTAATAAGTTATTGGGGTGACACTGTTCTCATTTATATAAATATTTATTTAAGTTTTATTTTTATGATATATTTTTCAATCCGAATAAATTATAATAAAAAAAAAACTCTTCATGTTGTGGCGGTGTAAGAAAACGCATTACCTAATTTCGTCCCGACGTTTTAGTAATGCGATCGTGAATCCTTAAGCGAAGCGTGACGAATTAGGCAAATCCCCCTTAAAGTGTAAGAGGTCCATAGTAGCTGAACATAGTCCTCCCCGTAGATTAACCTCAATGGTTTCACATCGAAATTTACCGTAGAATACGTGATTGTCGCGCTTGGCAGGAGGGTTGGCAAAAGCAGATTTTTATTTTCCCGTTGCATAAAGAAGCTACTGCTAAAAATTAATATAAAGGAAAAAAACATTTGAACTTCTTTTTTTATAGGATAGGGTGACAAACGAGCACAGAGTCCACCTGATGGTAATTGGTTGCTGCGGCCCATAGATATCTACGTCTATCCTCGATTACAAATCAAAATGCACATGCGTTGTCACCCGTGAGGACTAAAATGGAATGCCTCGTTTCCAGGAAAAAGGGTCTCCGGTTCTCTACACTCACCATACGAAACACAGCAGTATTAAGCTACTATTTTACGCTGGTATTCTGTGAGAGCGTGGTCCTTCCCAAGTCGAGTCAACTCTTTCGTGCTATTCTTTTCTTTCGCCATTACCCTTGATACTGTTTTACACCCTTTTTCAAATAGTGTTTTAAATGACTCGAGTGATAATGAACCACTATGATTTTTAAATAAATTTTTTAAAACCCAATAGTGCCATAAAAATTACTTTTAATTTATCGTTTTAAATTTTCACGCGATAACACTAGCCGCCATGTTGCAAAACTCTTGACGTCACTGCCCTAGGATTTTTTGCCGATTTTGCAAAGGAATGAGATAATTTTGGATGTTTAAGTAATGATGTATTATCTTTATAATTGGTTTATTGTGCTTGAATGCAAAAATACGAGCATTAGAACGCCGGGGAAGTTGTGGGTTCAAGTGCCAACTGATTTAAATAAAAGACTTGTTTACAAAAACAACACTATACTTTTGTGAAGATCACTTTTATGTAAGTATGAGTTATATTTAACTATCGTTTTTACAAAACAAAACGTCATGAGGCGATGAGTATTCCAAGTCAAATTTTTTAATAGATTAGGTTATCTTATATATGAGAACTAATGATTATTGATGATGGTAATCATAGATATACATAACTATGTATTATCCAAATACACACTGACCTGGTATTGTGTTATTGTATAAACAAAAGTTGGTAATTGAAAGCACATTACATTTATGTTTTAACATGCCTCAACTCGTCAGAACAAAAATCTGAACTGCGTGCAAAATTTTTTGCCACCATTAATGTATTTATTCTTAGTAGATTAGTACTTTTTGCCATAGATGACTTTTTGCTTTTACGAATCCGTCTTCCATCATGTCTTTTCAATAAAATTCCGAATAAAACTCAACAATCGTAATGATAACAAAAAAATTCGAAATAACACACAGCGCATTAGCAAGTTTATTACTTAACCAGTGACGTCACGTCGGATTCTAATATGGCTGATAACGTGTTGATGATTATAGTCCGTTCGCGTTAAAGGTGGGCGAAACTGTTATATTTTTCTAATTCGTTATGTTGTTGTAATATATTTTTCTAACTGTTGTTTTAAACTGTTATAATATATTATAACAGTTTCAAATATTACATTGTACACACGGTTAGTTCAGTTCAGTTGTTGGCTGTGTTAGCATTTTTTTGTATGTTGTTATAACGATTATAAATATTTAACGATTATAAGTATTATATGAAGACAAAAAAAAAATATTTTTAAGTTGTATTAGCATCATTTGAGTGTTTCATGTTTTAAAAGAGAATCATTTAAAATATGTATGTTAAGTTTAATGAACTTCCCTTCCTACTTTTTACAGGCTTAGGACTGTCTGAATGTACGTTAAGCTGTGTAATTATTGTATCTGTTATAATTATTTACTCATATTTTCAAATATTTTAATAAATATAACTCATTCAAGCGTGGTTAGAAGTTTATGGATGTTATGTACATTTTGATTGCATTTTTACATTATTTAAACAATGGTCAAAGTTTTAGTTATCTACAATTATTTAAATTTTTTTTCAGTTACATTATTTTTATTATATTATTATTATTATTCAAAAACATTATTTGGTTTACTTTTGACGACGTAAGCCTTGTGAGTCTATCCGATATTAAATCCGAACGGCAAAACTCTTCATACACTCCTACGTGTCTTTGCTTAAGGTGAAGTTTTAAATTTGTAATTGTACTTTTAAAAGATAAAGTTTTTTTAATTGCACACTGCTTTTTTTTCGTCCACACTTTGGACTTAGACTTAAAATAGTTCCAAATGGCTGCGCTATGCTGACGCGACATTATTATACACTTTTACATACAACACGCTAAATCCTATCTATATTACACTAAATATTTAAAATTACTTTAGGAATAAAACTTAACGAAAAATAAACAAAAATAACAATAGCTTTTTCACGTAATATGGGGACCTGCTATCAAAACATTACGTATATAATTTAACAAATAACAGTGTCATTGTCATCTCAGCTAGACAGCTAACTGAACACTAATATATTACAACAGCCAAAAAATTAAATAACAGGCACAACAGGCAACAGCTAGCAATGAAAGAAATAATATATTTTTGTTTACCGTTATAATTTAGTGTTAGTAAAATAAGCTCTTATTAAGTTAGCTTAGAGTTTAAATTAGTGTAAGCTATCCTATATACGCAATCCTTGTGGCATAATGAATGTAGTATTTTATTGACTCCCATTGTGGTGCCGCGTCTCGGCCGACGGCTGGACCGTAAACGTAAACAGATGACGTTTTCTAACGATAATGAATATATTATAACAGTCAATGGTTCATTATTCTAATGTGTTGTAAAATTACAAATATATAATGAAATATATTATCTGTTGTATGTTATAACGCCCAACTTTAGTTCGCGTTAAGAAAATAGTGAGTCATCAGTGCAACTACAGGGTAAAGGTGTATTCACAGTGGAGTAAAAATTTTTTTTTTTCAACATTTAATTAAGTTTAATGTAAACAAATTTTCTTAAAATTACTTAAATCACTAATCAGTATGGCTAGATTCTCCAGTTACATTAATTATGAAAGAATTTAATTCTGCAAGTCCCATGATGTCATCCAAATTCCACATGGTATTTTCTTCGCGTATCACGTGGTCGCAGCACTTCTTCCAACGATTAGCGTCTATTAATGCTATTGCGTCATCTAATAATTTTTTATGTCACTCATTTTGAACTTGGAGTTATTGGCACCAACATAATTTTTTATTTGGGCCCAAACCAATTCAATTGGATTAAGTTTGCAATGGTAAGGCGGTAGGCGAAGAATTGTAATGCCATTACTTTTGGCAGTGTCATATATTAAATATTTATTATATTGTGGGGCGATTTCGGCAACTTTCATTAATAATTCTTTTTTTAAATAAGTCATGTCCATGAATTTGCCTTTGCTTTGCAGCCAATCTATTATTTGCTGCTTGTTCCAGCTGTGAATGATAGGGAGGATTATCCAGACAACCACACTTCCTGGTTCTAGCTTAGGCATTATATTAATGAACCAATTAAGGAATCTTTCACCATCCATCTCTTCATGATAGTCTTTTGTAGACTTAGATTCAAATACTAGTAGACCATCTTCCACGAATCCTTTGTCGCTGCCAATGTGAAATACAATTAACCTTTTACCTTTTCCTGTCGGAGCTTTTGGACCGGCTAATAAGCCATCTAGAAAGGCTTGTCTTTTATTTTTTATCCAACCATTCTTTTGTCTTTACGTATCCGGCGTTTACCCACGTTTCGTCAAGATAGTAAATGGTTTTATTAGCTGCTCTGTATTCTTTTATTTGCATCAGATATTTACGCCTCCATAAAACAATATCTTCTCTTCCGACTAACAATGTTCTGCTATCCTGTTTATTGAAATCGAAACCAAGCTCGTGCATTATTTTATGAAGCGTGGTACGTTTGAAAACAGGAATATCTTCGTCAGCTTCGCAAAGTATCATAATTTTGTCCAATGTCGGGTAGTCGTTATTTAAATATATTGAGTGAACTTTTCTCCTTATTGCACATTTATCTAGTTCATCTAATTTATCGACCGTCGATAGTCGAGCTCTTTTTTTCACGGGTGATTTTAATTTATTTTAATTTATTTTCGGACCACAGCGTTGCAACGCGATAACCGCTATACTCTATCTTCTTTCTTGGACCACCCCATATTTGAAAATGATTGAATATTAATGTCTTTTTTATTTTTTTTATTTTCGGCAAGCTCACACGTTATATTTTTAAAATTGATGAAGTTCACCTAGCCAGTATTCAATAATTTTAAATAATAAGGTTTTGACAGAACTTATGACCCGACTAAGTATATTTGATTTTTTCACATGGTGTAAAATACCCTATTGTTTCATCATCATCATCATTACAGCCCTTCACAAGTCCACTGCTGAACATAGGCCTCCCCAAGTAACGCCACAAAGCACGGTCCTGAGCCACCTGCATCCATCGACTTCCTGCATGTCTTACCAGGTCGTCACTCCATCTAGTGGGGGGTCGCCCTACACTACGCCTACCGGTACGAGGCTGCCACTCGAGAACCTTTCTTCCCCATCGGTTATCGGTTCTTCGAGCTATATGGCCGGCCCATTGCTACTTCAGCTTACTAATCCGTTGGGCTATGTCGGTCACTCTGGTTTTACTGCGGATATCCTCATTTCTGAGTCTATCATACAGAGAAACTCCGAGCATAGCCCTCTCCATAGCTCGCTGAGCGACCTTGAGCGTCCTCATACGGCCAGCAGTGAAGGACCACGTCTCTGATCCGTAAGTCATCACTGGCAACACGCACTGGTTGTACACTTTAGTTTTCAGAGATTGAGGTATACCTGACGAGAAGATGTGTCGTAATTTCCCGAACGCTGCCCAGCCGAGTTGAATCCGTCGATTGACCTCTCGGTCGAAGTTGGACTTACCTAGTCGGACTATTTGTCCCAGGTAAACGTACTCGTCAACAACTTCGAGCATAGTGCTCCCCACAACTACCGGCATAAATGTGACATGGACATTGAACATAATCTTTGTTTTGTCCATGTTCATCTTAAGACCTATCCGTTGGGAGACACCATTGAGGTCATTGAGCATAGTGCTAAGGTCCTCCAGCGATTCTGCCATAAGGACTATCGTCGGCAAATCGAAGGTGAGTGATATACTCGCCGTTGATGTTAATACCGTATCCTTTCCAGTCCAGTAGCTTGAAAACGTCTTCCCACGCAGCGGTGAAGAGTTTCGGGGATATAACGTCACCCTGTCTTACACCTCTCTGCAGTTGGATAGGTTTCGAACTCTGGTTCTGTACTCGGATAGCCATCGTAGCCCTACTGTACAAACACTTCAGCACCTCGATATACCGACAGTCAACTTGGCACCGCTGAAGGGACTGTAGCACCGCCCGAATTTCGACGGAATCAAAGGCTTTCTCATAGTCCACATACGCCAGGCAAAGTGGCAGATTGTACTCTTCGGTCTTCTGTACAATCTGCCGCAGAGTATGTATGTGGTCTATGGTACTGAAGCCTTTTCGGAAACCGGCTTGTTCGGGAGGCTGGAAGTCGTCGAGTCTACGTGAGAGACGATTCGTAATGACTCTCGAAAACAGCACGTAGACGCGGCTCAGAAGGGAAATCGGTCTGTAGTTCTTCAAGAGAGCGTTGTCGCCTTTCTTAAAGAACAAGACCACCGCACTTCTGCTCCACGCCTCCGCAGTAGTGCCACCATGGAGGACGGAATTGAAGAGCCTCTGAAGGACTTCAAGTACCGTGTTCCACCCGTTTTCAGAAACTCCGCTATAATTCCATCCTCGCCTGGGGCCCTGCCGTTTTTAAGATGCTGGAGAGCCATTCTAATCTCGCTCAGACTGACGTCCGGGATATCATCGGAATAGTGTCGGGTAAGACTTGCTCTTGTATCGTTACACTTGCGTGTGGCTCCAACGATGATGTGTACAGCTGCCCATAGAACCTCTCAATCTCACTCAAAATCTCAGGTGTCCCGGAAACGATGCTGCCACACTCAGTCTTCAGCTTTGACAGTTGGCTCTTTCTAGCAGACAGATCTCTGGCAAAGACTTTGGAGCCCTGGTTCCGATCGATCGCTTCTTTAATACGAGCAGTATTAAAGATGCGTAAGTCTTGCCGCATGCATTTGGAGATCTGTCTGTTCAGTTGCCTGTATGCTGTCAAATCTGTTGACGATTGCAGCCTCATCTAACAGCCATGAGATTAAGAGTGTAATCGGAGAGTTTTTGTGTTCTTCTGCGGCGGGTCTTGCAGAACTTAGCTCCGACCGCATGGACAGTTTCCACGAGCTTGTCATTCATATCGTCCACTGCATTGCAATCTTCTAGGCACTAAAAGCGGTTACGTAACTCGAGTTGAAAAGTCTCTGGATTCTGGATTAGAGCACGAGGGGGACGGAGCGTTGACTTCATTAGACGAGACCTCTCCAACTTAACGTTTAGGTTCAGTGTTCAGTTTCAACCATTCGGTGATCGCTGCCGGTTTTCACCCTTGCGATCACTGAGACATCACTGAACAGTTGGCGTCTGGTCGTCATAATGAAGTCAATCTCATTTTTTGTCGAACCGTCGGGGCTCGACCAGGTCCACTTCCTGTGGGGCCGTTTCTGGAAGAAAGAGTTCATCATAAAGAGTCCTTCTTTCTCCATAAAGTCAGCCAGCTGCTGGCCCCTACGGTTCCGTTGCCCTACTCCAAATTTCCCTAACTTCAGCTCACCGCGTTCTCTTGTGCCTAGTTTTGCGTTGAAGTCTCCCATCAACACCGTGTAGTGGGTTTCGGAGGAATGCATGGCTCTAGAAATATCCTCTTACATTTCCTCCACCACCTCATCAGGATGTGCCGAGGTTTGTGCGTAGACCTGTATGACCTTCAGCGAATAACTTTTGGTGATTCTGAGTATCAGGTACGCGAGCCTCGACGACACACTCCCAATCTTTACAACGTTGTTAACGTGAGACTTGTGGACGATAAATCCGACACCTCCTTGGGACAGATGGTCGCCCTCCCGGTGATAGAACAAGTTGCCGGACTCGAGGATTACCGTGTCCTCCCCCTCTCTTCGGACCTCAGATAATCCAATAATATGCCAGCGCAACTTGTCTACCTCTTCTTCCAGCTCCAGTATCTTCTCGTCAGTCCTCAGGGTGCGAGCGTTATACGTTGCCAGGTCGAGTCGTCGTAGGTGGCAACCGAACCTCCACCGGAGATTCTTAGCACCCCTGCCCCGCCGTTACCATGGTCGCCACCGTAGCCAAGAATAGCGGGGCCGCCGGGGACTGGGGGCCGTTTATTTGTGTCATTGCTCATGGGGGGATATTTGCCATAGTTGCCACCGCTGGCAACCGCAGTTTACAGCACCCTATTGTTTACTAAGCCATATACCGTAGAGTGTCAGCCTGTTAAAGTCCACTTCTGAACATAGGCTTCCCTCGTAACGGGTATATTTGCCATAGTTGCCACGCCTGGCAAGCGGGTTGGCAACCACAGCTTTTTTTCATTTGTGCTTTTATAAGGAAAACACTGCTGCCCATCTCCTGAGTTGATTCCCTCTGTCGCCTCTTACGACACCCGCGGGATGATAGGGGGCAGTGGAGCCACTACACGGTAAAAGCCATGTAGGCACATCCGTATTTTATTACCTCAGTAAACCTATGTTTAAGAAATCATATAAAAATGTATAATAATAATAATAATTGCATTTGACATTTCGATACTTTTAGATTAAAAATCTATTTGGATTTAAAAGAATGAAATGAAATTGAAATCTTCAATATAACAATGCCTTCAGGTTATTGTTGGGGCTTCCACCTCATTGTAGTGCATCAGGCATGTTCGCCGATGCGCACACTGATGACTACTTCGCTATCATGCGTAAAAAAGAAGAGTCATTAATGTGCAGAGTGAGGGGGAGCTCGAATAGTATTCTGAGGGTCTTTGCGGAGAGGCTCGAAGGCCCGACACTAGGTAGGTTTGTCAAGCTACATGTACTAAAGTGAGCTTGATAAATCTATCAAATTTGTATGCATTTTGTGAATTTTTTATTTTTATTTTGTTTTATTTCTATTGTGTTTTAATTAATTGTTTCGTGTACTAACATTAGTTCTTAAGTTTTATTTGTATTGTGTAATACTAACACGCTATGGGCCTACGATGCCTGAAAAATAAAACATTTTTATTTTTTATTTTTATTCTATTTATTATTTATCCCATACCGCTGTGGGTATCGTAAGCGGCAACGGAAGAAAATAAAACACTAAAAAGGCACCAATATCTTCCTGATAATAACTCTTATACAGATATCTTTTTCTGACTAGTGCGTACTATGAAAGTTTAAGTAGACTTCTCTGACCGACAAAGAAAGATTCATGGAGCACATTTCAAGTAAATATTTCGAGCCGAAACCAGGCTCAACTTCTCTACACACACTCACTGACACATTTTTATTTCAATCAGCCCAAAAAGCTCACTGCCGGACGCACACATAAAACCATTTTGTTGGCTGCAAATGATTTTTGGTAGATGCATATATGTATTTGAGTGTGTGTTCTTACAATAAGTAGAACATAGTTTCGGCTTGGTTTTTGCGTCACTTCCAATGTATGCAATGTTCCGCACCTTTCTTTATTCGTTGGTCTGAGTTAAGCGCCTATGTTCTAAGTTACCACGGTGATCAATTTTAGATGAGAGCGCGCGACTGTACCGCAATGTTCAACTTCGTCTGGAAAGAGAAGGCAGCGCTATGTACTGGCGGGTGCGGGAAGCCTGCGAGCCGAGAGTAAGTACACAAGTACCTTACTTCACACATTCAGTTCGTTCATTATTTCCTTTTTTTAAACCTTAAACCCACTAGGAATTTATTGTCGTAAAATGCCTCCACAACAAACAAGAAATATACTTACATAAATTACAAATCGACAATAATAAAGACACCAGGATTCAAATCCGCGAGCTTTAGCGTCGCGTCTTTGTGAAACGCTTATCCGCTAAGCCACAAATGTTATTAAATGTGTATTTAGATTTTTTTACATGGAGTGTCAGAGTGACATAAGAGCATCATTGTAGCCGATTAAAGAAATGCTAGGGTCTTGTGGATTTATTTTATTATTCTATCAATTTGAATTGCAATTTGGTTGGTTTGACTGCTCGAAGTTGAGTCTGTTTGCATGACCTGCAAATAGTTGTTCCGATTCTGAATGTTTACCCATGTGCAATTTATGTTTACTAGTGTGTGAGCATCGATTTTTACAACAGTAAAATTAGCCATTATTTAACCCAGCATAATCTGTTTGCTGTGTGTGGACTGATCACTCAATTGAAATATATTTAAATAACTACATCGTAACTTTCACGTTCAACAGGACCCACTAGCGTCGATACCTATGAACAACTGCGACATGCTTGTCATGTACACGTTCAACGATAAACTGTTCCCCGAGACGCTCAACTTTATTTCTGCCGGAGGGTAAGTCTAAATAGTAATTTTTATATAATATACTAGCTTGTCAGGCAGACGTTGTTCTGCCCTTTTCAACGACCCTTTGTCATGTCCTATTAAAAATCCTTAACTTCGCAAAAACAAATTGTGGGTCGCTCATGGGCAAAAAAACTATCCTATCTCTCAAGTTGGACCAAACTGCACACGGTGTGCAAATTTGATTAAAATCGGTTGAGTAGTTTTGGAGTCCATCGCGGACTAACAACGTGACACGTAATTTATATATATTAAGATAATTCTTCTGTCCGTGTGTGTGTTGCTGAACTCCTCCTAAACGGCTGGAGCGATTTTGATGAAATATTATGTGAGATTAAGTTGATTCGAGAATAGTTTAGATTCGCAACTGGATGCAGTAGGGGGCACTGTTGTTGAGATCCAGAAATCGCCCATGCGAAGCAGGGGCGAATCTCTTGTAGCGGTTATGAAGTATAAAGTTGCCCTTTTAAAGCATTGGCCACTTTGAATTAAAATTAAACCAGCATGGTCCAAGATTCGTGATTAAAACTTAACATTCTTAATTTTAAAATAATTGACAATTTATTGTTTGGCTGTCAATTGTTTTTCATTCGGTATTTGAGTTTGAGTATTTGACTTCAAAATTAATTTTCCATAAACGAACCCGACGTGGTTCTAACGCAGCACAGACAGGGAATATCAATGCTGCGTTTGGAGTGGATACGATTTACAAAGGCAATATTCGTTTTGGATATTTTACTTTCATATTGGTATTCTTACTTTAATTAACTACGAGACATCGTGGTTCATTAGATTACGTAGTCTGTCGGCTAGATATTAAATAATGATAGAAGTAACGGAGAAAGCCGCTCCATATCAAACTACGAGTACCAAATGATGAGCGTCATAGTTTGACATTAGTTTACTAAAACATTAACTTATTTATATCAAATAGGTGAAATAAGAAAACTCGAGAAATAGGTTTCTAATGCATTAACTACATCAGTATAAAAGAAAATATATTGATGAGGCTTGGGAAGATATGGAGCAATATAAAAAAGTTGACGTGTGATGAAACGTGGATTCTCTACGATAATCGAAAGCTAATATCGCAGTGGCTGAACTTTTGTCAAATACATATAAATGCCTTAAAGCGAAGTTCAGTCATAGAAAAGTAACTGTTTGGTGGTTATTTCAAGGTGTAATTCACTATAGATTTTTGAGATTTAATATATCTAGAACAGCGGATATCTATTGGGAACAACTTCGAACAATGATGACGAAACTCTCAAACACACTGCTCGACAAACCATTTAAACATTACAAGACCTGCATTGAGAATCCATGCGACTTCCTCCGTACTTGGCAGAATTAGCCCCAATCGATTACCGTAATTTGAAAACACAGCTTTGTGCAAGGAAAAAATTTTTAGGAAGCAATACAAAATGTTATCATAGACTTTGTAGTCCTGACCTCCAGTTTCATCGCAAACTCATATAATATGATCCTTCCTCTATATGGCAGAAATGTGTAGATAAAGGAGTTAGATACTTCAAATAAATAAATATATATTTTTTTGAATAAAAAGGTGTTTAAATATAAAATGGCAATTTCATACATTAAGACCCCTTATAATAAGGAGTACTTACACGAATTAAAATAACTTCTAAAACTTTTAGGAATGATGTGATCGCTACCGTTTCAATAGTAATTATATAGTTATTTGCACATAACACCAGATAGGTACACGAGTATGAAGAGTAAATTGTTTCGAGGACATGCGAAGTCCGTATAACATGCATTGGAGCAGTGCGCCGCTTCGGTCTACAGTCCTCTCATAAAGGAGAGTTCTGTGCTCAAAAGTAGGTCACTTTTAGCTATGAATTTACATACGTGTATGCGGTATTACAGAGTCCGTGATTAGTCCTGATCGACCTGTGACCGATGTAATGCTTATATCGATAGTATTCATCCAAGCATACGTCCTAGCCAGGCCTAGAACGTATGCTTGGATGAATACCACAACGAATTGTTTGTTTTTTTTACAATTGGTCGCTGACGCCACAAACGGGCGAACCTCAATTTTTAAGAAATTACTGGAGGACAAGAAATTTTATTATTCCCCAATTACAAGCTTTTTCCATCAGAAAATTAAATTTTATTGCAGTTTGCGAGCGCGCGAGCCCCTTTTGCGGCGTCGGCGACGAATTGTTTGCTCGTCTAGATATTCCGAGACAATCTTGAGTTTTAACCTACTCTACAATATCAACATTTGAGTAGGCTTTACTGTTTACACAAATTTGAGTTAAAACTTGATATTTTGTCTGAATATCGGCCTAAGATAAGTTTATGTTTGAACAGCATCATCGGGTTGTATACAACGTTCGTGTTCTTGGCGTCTCGTCTTCTGCGCAACTTCTTCTCCGGCATCTACACCAAGATCATGTTCGACGACCTCCCCAATGTTGACCGCGTGCTTCAACTCTGTCTCGATATCTACTTGGTACGTCCATATACCACCCATATCTATTTAGGTATAACGCCCTAATACCCAAATTTGTTGAAGTCTATAGTAAAAATATTAATTAATTTGCAACCTTCCGCTAACTAAATACAATGATGTGTCTTACCTGGATTGAAGAGCACCTCCCGCCCCCTCTCATTTGCGTGCTATCCGTCTCTATTTCCGTCACCACTAGTCCCAGCACCACTACTCCCAACACCACTACTGCCGGCACCACTACTTCCAACATCACTATTCCAGGAAAGACACACCATCGACGATAATACGACACGTGTTTCGCCTCTACACGAGGCATCCTCAGGTGATGTAGACTCAACGGCGGCTGACCGCTAAATGAGCGGCGACTTAGCTCAGCTGATGATATTTAGTCAGCGGAAGGTTGCAAATTAATTAATATTTTTATTATAACGGATTTCCGCAAAGTAACGCTTGATTCTATCATCAAAGTCTATGACAGCTTAGTTTGTACCCGAATTTTTGACTTGGAACTGAAGCTTTATTTTTCATTCCAATGATTGGTCTATAATATTTGAGTAATGTCAATAATGGAGTTGTCATTTTATAAAACAAAAGTATACCTAGTACGCAATATATAAATCATTACTCGTATGCGTTGCATTGCGAGACCATGACATCGTATCGGAAAAGACGTCTAGCAAAATTATATCTTCTTCTGGTAACTAGATGTCGGCTTAATCACCGCATTTATGACAGGTCGCCTACCGTGAACTGAACAAATCCATGTACAAAACTGATATTAACATTTCAATTTCTTATGTTGAAAATTTATTTTTTCGTGAACGTTCACATTTAATCTATATCGAACACAGGTACGCGAGGCACTTGAATTGGCGCTTGAAGAAGATTTGTTCGCAAAACTAGTGTTCCTGTACCGCTCGCCTGAAACTATGATAAAATGGAGCAGACCTAAAGAAGAAGAACCGGAGGAACAAAGAGCGCTTCCCGCGCCTCCCTAAGTTTTAGAAAACTAGACTGGACTCGTTAGATGAAATAAATATCAATTGGCTTTTTATAAAACCAGTTTGCTGCCATCCAATATTGAAAAGATGACAAAGAAATGGATAATGTAATATTACAAATTTATAAAATATCACTTACATGTTTTGGTTTGAATTTATAGGTACGTAAGTTGTACAGTATAGAATAGTTATATTACATAAGAGTAATAGCGGCGCTTGTAAGATCTCAGCCTCTTCCGCAAGATTTAGATTTTAAATTTCAAATGTAACTTACGAATAAATTAAACGGACAAGACAAAAATGCTTGCATAATATTTACTTTTGCTTACTTGCACTTTCAAACTATGCACTTAATGTTTTTAAATTTTCCCTTCTTTTCAGATCTTTTATTTCTTTGACAGCCTTTTACAAGCTCTCTTATGTAATTTTAAATTAAAATTACATTATTTTTCTAAGCAAGTTTTAGAAACTTGTGGACTGGGTTAAGTTGCATTTTTAAATAATAAATCACTATATTTAATATGCTTGAGTCATTTATTTATTTATTGGTTTTAGTATGTAGTAAAAATAAATTACAAGCAGTAAAAACAAGACCAATCATAGACATTTTGCTGGTTATTATGGTTGAATATACTATATAGAATTCCAATTACTTACATTATCTACACGACTGCTTGTAATTTACTTCATTAAGATTTAAACTATATTAATGTTGTGTAAAGTTAAACTTCAATGTATGTTATAAAATCTTAAGCTGTGAAATCAAAATCATTGTAATAATACATATTAAATTTCAAATATAGTTTATTCATGTTTAATTGTGTTAATTACAGAAAATATTCTATAGCTTTTTTTAATTTAATCTGTTAACCTCAACTCAGTTATTTCTACAATTTATATAGAAAATATGTTATAAATTAATTAAGTAGGTATGAAGTTTATTGTACAATTTTGTATTGTAACTGTTGTAATAAGCTGCATTTAATGTTGTCGGTTTGTGATAATAAAAATCATGATAAATGTATTTACGAATTTTATTTATCATTCTTATTAGTATTCATATTAATACACTTCATAAAATGTTTAGCTTACAACCATCAATCTTGGTGCAATATTCATGGACATAAGTTCCTGGAAAAGTAATTTAGCTGCATAGGGTAATCTCACTTGGGAGATTTGAGTCTTATTTTTGCAGCCTTTACATTCAAAAGTGTTATTACGCAAATTTGCAATAGCTATCAAACCACAGAAGTTGCAAACATGTATGCGGTAGGGATCAGATACTTCAAATAAGCGCTCTCTAAGAAACTGAGCTGCACCATGAGCAATTTGACAATCACGTTCCATCTCTCCAAAACGTAAACCTCCATCACGAGCCCTTCCTTCCATAGGCTGTCGCACCAAAATTTGTACAGGACCTCTAGCTCGGGAATGGATTTTGTCATCTACCATATGCTTCAGACGTTGGTAGTAGGTGGGTCCTAAGAAAACTTGGGCATTAATTTTACGCCCTGTGTGTCCATTATACATAACTTCATTACCACGTAGATGATATCCATATTCTTGTAGCAATGATGATATTTTTTGCACATTTACAGCATCATTAAAGGGTGTTGCATCACCAATTTCTCCCTTATTTGAAGATACTTTACCTTGGATGCATTCGATTAAGTGACCAATTGTCATACGAGATGGGATAGCATGTGGATTAATAATGATATCAGGCGTGATGCCCTCACAAGTGAAAGGCATATCTTCTTGTCTGTATTGAATTCCACAAGTACCTTTTTGCCCATGGCGGGAGGCAAATTTATCTCCTATTTGTGGGATACGAACTGATCGTACCCGAATTTTACAAAACTTATAACCCTCACTGTTCAGAGTGAGCATAACTTGATCAACAATTCCAGTTTCACTGTTACGCAAAAATGTTGATGCATCTCGTTTAGTGAAGCGCTTTGTTGTGCCTTCCAACTCATCATCATTTTCAGGCAGAGTGATTGTTTTGCCAATTACTACATCATCACCAGAAACACGAATCCCTGGGGCAATGATGCCATCGTCATCCAGTTTATCATATAAAGCATTCCTCATGCCTTGACATGTCTGTCTTGTTGGTTTTTCGAATTGTTCCTCTTGGTCACCAATCCTTTTAGATTCAGAATCTTTGTAAGAGCGATAAAATACAGATCTAAAGAATCCTCTCTCCACAGCAGATGCATTTAAAATGACACTATCCTCCTGGTTATATCCAGTGTAACATAAGATAGCAACAATTGAATTAATTCCTGCGGGCAATTCTCTAAAACGTAAATATTCCATAGAACGTGTGGTAACCAGTGGTTTATGAGGATAGTACAAAACATGAGCTAGAGTGTCCATTCTTACATGGAAGTTAGTAATATAGACGCCCATGGCTTGTTTACCCATAGCACTTTGATAAGTATTTCTTGGACTTTGGTTGTGATCAGGAAATGGAATGATAGAAGCACAGACACCCAATATCATAGCTGGATGGATTTCACAATGAGTATATGTTGTACAATATGCATATTCCTTCACTTGTGCTAGATCATCGGGGCTCATAGCAATCATAACTGTTTCTTCTTCCAATGTATCAATATATTCAACCACACCACTTGCTACTAAATTTTGCCAACCATAATTATTATAGTCCCTCTCTTTGAGGTGATCAATGTGTTTTTTCTTTAACAATAGTGCTCCATTTTCTACTATTAGTAAAGGACGGCAAATTCTTCCAGCATCTGTGTAAATTCTTATTTCACGATCTCTAATATCACGAATCATGCTGACTTCAGATACTATAATATCCATCTGACGTCTTAGTTTTCTTAAAGTAGCCATTAATTGCTCTGGATCTCTATGAATACCAACCCAGCAACCATTAACAAATATTTTTGTTGCATCTGCAATAGCTGAAGGAGCAATTTCTTCTAAATTTTCCATGGACCATTCTTCTAAAAACTCCAAAATTGGAGATGGTTGACTTCCAACAGAAATATAGGCCATTAATGCCAAGTTTTTCACAAGACCTACAGCAGCACCTTCTGGTGTTTCAGCAGGACAGATCATACCCCACAGTGTGTTATGTAACTGACGAGGCTTTGCTAATTTGCCATCTCTACCTATTGGAGAGTTAACTCGTCGCAAATGTGACAATGTAGAAGCAAATGTTAATCTATTTAATACTTGTGAAACTCCAGCTCTAGCCTGATGGGCTTTCTTCTGATCTCCCCAGTTACCTGTTGCAAGGGAGTAACGAAGACCATCAGTGATAATCTTTGTTTTAATAGCTAATTCCAAATTAAAATCTTTTCCCCTGTCAATAAATTTTTGTGCATACATTCTTACTTCTTTTAATAAATTCTTAAACAATCCCCTGAATAAAAATGCTAACAAAGGTCCAGCTAGATCCAACCTTTTGTTTCCATAGTGGTCTCTGTCGTCCAATTCACGGCGCCCTAAGGCAGCTAGTAGTAATCTGTGAACCATGTATCCAAGAAAATAAGCCTTTTTAGTTTCACAAAAGTCAGAGACACCAACATGAGGAAGCATTTCTTTCTGTAAAATTTCACGAGCATATTTGATACGCCTTTCTTTTGTTACTCCTGGGCGTGCTCCTCTAGCACCAATAAAATTAAGAGCTACATTTTGTTCTTGAATTACAAAGGCTTCATCTAGAGATGGCTTTACCATTTCCATCATTTCTGGATCATCAAAATCGTAAATAATGTGTTCCAATATATCTCTATCTGCAACAAACCCCAAAGCTCTGAAAACTATCATAATTGGTATTTCTTGTTTAATGTATGGAACTATAGCAATAATTCTTTGACCAATAGCTGACTTTTTAATGCTTTGACCACCTCGAGCCATCATATTAACCCATAATGTAGATGTAGGCCTAGAGCTGTGTTCAAGACAGGATCTAATTTCTGTTTTATATGCATATTTCCCATCTTTCATACTAAATACATAAACTGTATTTGTTGCCATCTTTTCTTGAGCTATCAAAACCTTTTCAGAACCATTGATAATAAAATAGCCACCAGGATCTAAAGGGCACTCATTCAGCTCTGTTAAATCTCTGTCAGTTAAGTTACTTAAAAGACAATATGTAGATCTAAGCATAATAGGAATTTTTCCTATGAATGTTTTTTGATGTTGTGTTTCTATTGGATCTTCATGTTCCTTCACTATAGTTTTCGTGATATCTACATATAAAGGAGCAGAATAAGTTAAGTTGCGAAGTCGAGCTTCGTTAGGCATCATAGGAGATGGTGCACCATCTTTTTCCCAATGCGTAGGTTTAGAAAGATATATTTGATCGAATTTTAATAAGTATTTCGGAGGAGTCTCAATTTCGCCTGAAGCGTGTTGAGCTTCAGCTTGTAGTTCTATAGGCGGAGAATCTTCTACGATGCGCTGTACAGACATCTGTATAAACTCGTCAAAACTATCTAACTGCTGTCGCACTAAGCCTTTTTCGTCAAAATAAGCATTTATTACAATCCAACAAGCTTCTTGCCATAGTTCCGAAGAAATTTCTTCATTGTCTTCCTCCTCAAATTGGTCGTCCTCGGTATCGTACATTATGACAATTTATTCGACGATGAAAACTAATATTTCAATTAATGGAAAATTTTAAATGATTTACAAGTACTAGTTTTTTTCACAAGAGCAAGACACGATTTACACCAGCTAACGAATTGAGTTGACATACACACAAAATGGTGGCGAACAAATGGCGCAGTAATCTATGCACAGCTAGGCGCCAAGCGTAGACAGAGAATCTACTCTCTCTCTGTCTACGATGCACAGACTACTAAGAGGATACAATCTATGGAATGGCGATTGGCAATCAATGATATATCCGTAGACAGAGAATCCTATAGACTCCGCCATAGCGTGTCGCAGAAAGGGACAAAAGAAAATACGTCACTATATTTAGGGTTACAAGTGTGAGGAAAAATTTACCCCACAACTAGCTATAAAATTAGAAATTAGTACGTGAAGTAAGCCTGAAATGGAACACTGCTATTAACGATTATCATTGATATGTATTGTAGTTGATGGAGAGCTAAGTGGACTGTATTTGACTAATTATTTATTATAATTTACTGTGGTGAAGAAAGAAGAAACTAAAAAAATTGTGATATCTGTCTGACTAATAAACTTAAAGAAACTATTGTGTAATGAATTAGAGCTTAGTGGGCTGTATTTATGTAGGTTGTGTTTTAATATTGAAGAAAGAAGATACTGAACTAACTGTTACCAGCCCTCTGTCACTCTTGCTACCTGCGTGAAATAATTCAAACTCACGCCTGTCACCCAGAGGGGTAGGCAGAGACTACGGACTTCCATTTGGCACGATCCTTACATACCTCTTTCACCTCCTTTACATCCATATATCTACGCATACATGCTCGTCGGTTAAGGGTACTTCTAACGTGGCCCATTTTAGCATAAAACATACTTGAAATAGTCTTTGTTTAGTGTTATTTATATTATTTTACCTATTTGATAATTTTTAATGGAAAAACGTCGCTCCTACTATAATTGTTGCGTGGATGGATGCCAAATGCCCAAAAAAAGGTTTCAGATATATCATTCTTTAAAATTACCGAAGGATTTTAGAAGCAAGTTATGAAAGGTGAATTTATTTCTTTTTTTTTTTGTTAGATAGGTACTGATAGTAAAAAATAAATAAGTAATAACACAGTCTATAAATCCATACAGTCGTCCGACTAAGACGTCTAGACGGGGCAATCGTGCGGGGTGTGTGGGGTGAGACGCGGGAAGGGCGAGCCCGATCTGCTTATGCCAATCGTATTAGTAGCTCGGGACACGACTTTCAGGGTTAGCGCGCGCTTGCTTTTATTATTTTTAAATGTTATCATCCATTTTTATATCCAAGATGACGGACATTTTTTAATAATATGATATGAGTATCAATTTCGAGGTTATTGTAGTGCTTATTACGAAACCGGCATCCATTTTCATATCCAAGATGGCGGACATTTTTTTAATAATATGATATGGGTATCAATTTCGGGGTTTCTTGGGGTGCTTATTACGAAACTGGCATCCATTTCCATATACAAGATGGCGGTCATTTTTTTAATGATACGATATGGGTATCAATTTCGGTGTTTCTTGGGGTGCTTATTACGAAACTGGCATCCATTTTCATATCCAAGATGGCTAACATTTTTTTAATAATATGATATGGGTATCAATTTCGAGGTTTCTTGGGGTGCTGATAACGAAAATGGAATTTATTTTTAAATCCAAGATGGTGGACATCATTTTTTAATTGAAAATTACTTCACTGTCCAAGTATCTACATGCTTACATACCTATATATTATGTCTTGTAATTAAAATATAAAATTGTAATAAAAAATAAGTAAGTTATAATAACACTAAACACTGAAATTAAAACTTTGTTTTCTAGCAAGATTTTTAACTGAGTAGAATACGATCACATTTCTGTTAGGAATCGTATTTCGGGTTTATTTGCTGTGGCCTTGCTAGTTGCATGCGTTGAGCATCGCAGAAATCACATAGGTACGAAAATATGATCAGTCGATCATAGTTAGAATAGGTACTTCACCTAAGTAACTTAATTAACATTTTGCAATGTATTTTTTACTCTTTATTGTTAGCCCTTAGTAACCACGAAAAGTCCGCCATGGCGCAGGAAGGGGAAAAGATGCAAAGTAACATTGACACTCGCGCGCAGCGATAAAATTTTATTTAGTTTGCGTGCGCGATTTATCTGATTAATAATAATGTAGGCTATTTAACGTCGGCAAGCAGTCGACATCAAAGGAGTGCAACTTCTGTATGTAGTACTATTATTTATTCTGTGCTGTTACTGTGATATCTATATGACTAATTATTTACTGAGAGAATTTATTGCTATTTTAAACTGCTAGGATTAAAGTTAAATTAAAGATTGTACAAAAAACTAAAGTAAATTTATTAAACTATTTACACAATGCGGCAGTCTTACAAACTATCACTAATCTAATGCCTAATGGGACCTAATAGGGAGCCTTAGAGGTCTTCTTGCTTGTTGTTCTTCTCTTAAGCACTGTCGCGAATGTCGTACGCCGGCCGGTAGCCCTTCTTTCATTCCCGCCGACGGGGTCACGTTGGCGCTGACTAGAATGTTAGGTTTAGCATGGTCGTATTTGATGCCTGTGTCGTAACAGGTTTTGGAGAGTCTGGTGAATTGACCCTGGTCTCTGAGGAAGGAATCACCCTTCTTGAGGGTTATTGTCTTCCATAAATTCCCTAATATTATAATAACCATTTTTATACAAACTTAGTTCAACAAAGTTTTAGAACTTCGATTCAAAGCTACCACATAGTTCACCAGACTTACACATTTTGTTCCATCCCATTGGACGTGCCTCCTTATAGCCATCTCATCCATGCTTACTGCACAATACAGTTCGGTTTTTTTGTTCTTTGCCACTAATTTAATGCATTCTAATGATTCTGTTGTAAACCCTGGGTTTGCATCTACACTTTTGTACCATGTGGTAAGTGTGGATGGAAGAGGCAGACAAGTATTAAATTGTTGTCGTACATACGTATAAGCCCGAGGACTTATAAATTGCAAGCAAATAGTAAATTTACGAAATCCTTTTCAATTTGACGACAAAGTTTAAAATAAAGGAAGCGTTTTAGTATTATGAGAATGAGAAAAGGTGCAAAGTAATACTTAATAATTAAAGCTATTAAACGTCGACTGTATCTGCTTATAATATATATAACTTTGAACTGAGAAAATTTTTAAGAAGGAAAAACATGCACATGACAACATAAATATTCTTATTTTGCACATAACAGTTATCTGACCTGGTCACTGACTGATATGGTCATTTGTTCAATATCTGATCCTGGTACATTTTTAGATGCCCAGTTTAAGATGTTTGAAGCCATTCCGTTTCCATCCCTTTGAGCTTTAGTTTCATCCCACATAAATAGAAATGCAGAACTGTCAGAACCATCATAAATATTGTAATTTAATATCCAAATTTTTCTCCTATAGAAATTAACCCCATTTTAGGTCTGTATTTTGATTCAGACATATCCTGCGATTTATGTTTGCACCTATTATCAGCTTCAATAATTAAAGGTAAATCTTTTTCTATTTACAGAAGTTGTTTCTCAGTGCCATCCTACATCCCTTTAAGTTTTGCTGAAAACATATCGCAATCGTCACAAGTATAAAGTAATTTGTAAAGATCGTACATTCGTTCAATAACATCTCTTTGATCTCTCACGATTGTATTGACATTTATACTTTGGGAGAGATGAAATGTGGGACATAACAGATTTAATAATTTCAGGATCCGTTTAGTTAGATGGTTTATGTTTCCCCCTTTTGTCACTTTCAACAATACATCCCTCTTATCTCAGTCTTAACCACTTGTTGGGAAATTTAGAAACATTGTCTTATAGATTACTGTTGTTATACCATTAACAACAAAGAATACACTGAAGTATTTGATCCTAACTTAGATTCATCTCCTGATCTCAGTCTTTGTCTAGTTGTAGGTTTTGACTGGACACATGATACTATGAATTACCTCTCAACATTGTAGTCTTTTTCTGGATCCCAATAAAAAGTAAATACCTCTTTCTTATTCTGCTGGAATATTTTAGTACTGCATTTCATGCGGAAATTCGTGCTACATGCAGCACTTTTGTTCATGTAAGCGTAAGATCATTTCTTATTCGCTTTTTTTTGGTTATTTTTTTGGTAGATTATTAAGTATGAATTTGTTGTAAATTATTCTGGCATATAGAATTTGGTACATCTTGAGATGTGCTTGGAACACCCTCTTCAAGCGCAGCCAAAGGCACAATTTACATACTACAATAAATAAATACAAATAATAAAGTGCAACTTACGTTCAAAAACAAACTTCTCATCTTATTTGGACTTAGGATGCTTTTGTTTTTGATAATTGAGCGGAACAAAAGCATAAATCCAGATCAGATTGTATACCTTTGAATTAACCTGGACTTAAAATATGTTAACGAGTTAAAAAGAATGTAGTTTTTTTAGTTGGACTTAAAAATACTTTACCACCAAGTAGATCGTTATTTTTTTTGTTTCAATGACATTACAAAGTGAATGTCGAAAAAAAATGGACTTAGGAAAATACACCTTCGGTACGCAGACATTATTATTTCCTACAATAGTGGGTAATAACTTATAGAAAAGTTGGCCACACCGAAGATTTTAGGTTAAAATTTGCAATTGTTATTTTTGTACTTTTTAGCGATAAATTTACGTCTAGAGTACATTATACACAATGTATGTATTTTATTAAATGTTACAGACTGCCTAGTAACCGATAGTATGGTATACTTACGAATGAAAAGACAACCCCTCCATTTTCCATTCACTATCACTTTTACACCCTAATACACTACACCGCACCATGTTTTAAATAAAAATGGTTGGAATACTACGTCTTAATTGTTCACAACAAAATATAATATGAAATACTTATCATAAAACACATAAAACAGTATTTTATACAAAAAATTTATCACGCTACACGTTAGCTGTCAAACTTTATTTAGCAAAGTGGTTTGCTAAATATTAAAAATGGCGACACGCTAAGCGAAACAAAAAATCTCATCGTTCTTTCTCATTTCTTTACACGACATCGGCGTAAGTTGCTCTTTCTCTTGTGTGACTGCGATAAAAGATATCACTTTGTCTATAGCATTCTCTGTCTACGGATATATCATTGAGTGAGAGTACAGGAGAACGATAGCTACTAGCTTGCTACTACATATTTATTTATCTATGATAGCTACGTGCTAATAAAGCATAGAGCCAGCCTGTCCTAGAAAATTTATAGCCGCGCTGCCGTCGGTAAGTAGTATCTGCAAAGTAATTTTTTAATTTTTGACAAAAGAAACATTAAAAAATGGTTAAATAGATATACATATATGAAATAGATATAAAAATGGTGAAATAGAATAAATGGTGAATAATAAAAATAATAGTAATAATAAATCAATACTAATTAATAATTTATATTTGTAATAATTTATAATATTTATAATTAAAATTATTGAGACAACTCAGCGATCGCAGCGCCTCGCTTATTTTATCCATATTTTTGAGACACTATTTTCTACAGCGATCGTTCTTCTCATGGTATTCTCTAACCTCCACGGTTCTTCGTAATCATGAAGGATAGAGAATAGGAGAACGATCAGCGATCACTACGTACTAAAGCATAGCCCGTCTGTCCTTGAAAATTGTAGAATTTGTAGCGGCGCTGACGTCGGTGAGTAGTGACTGCGAAGTTAGCTGTTTATGAGTATAAGTAGATGAAGTTAGTTGAATAATGTACAATTTTCGCATTGGTGAGAAAATTTTCATGCTCCGTGATTTTGTAATTTTTGACAAAAATAAACACTAAAAAATGGAGAAATATTTTGTTGTGCGTGGATTTTTTAGCATCTGATGGGAAAAATAGACTGAAAATGACTTTTATTGACCGAACTTAGCGATCGCAGCGCCTCACTTATGGTATCCATATTTCTGGGACACTATTTTCTACGGCGATAGTTCTCCTGTTCTCTAACCCTTATGTTCATTTAAGATGGCATAATTTTTATTTAACTGGCTTTACGGCTCTAGGTTCTAGCCCTTCTGAGCTTATTATTTCTTTCGGAATCTGCATTTTATATTTTTTTCTTCACAATATGCTGATGCATCACATTGCAAAATTTTTGGGAGATTTTGGAGACAGCTCAACCCAGCTATCAGTTGATGACGACAGCCACTCAAATTTATAAGGCACCAAAGCGATCAAATTAACTTAAGGTTTATATCAACATCAAAGCACTTGTTCCATCGTTTTCTCTAACAGTTCACACGCGCAGACACTTAATTCACAACATCGCATCATTTTTACGAATCAAAATCCACTTCAAACCATTATTCAAGCGACAAAACAGGAGCGACGATCCATCGATGGCTAAGTTTCCGCCAAAACTCTTTAAAATGGCGATATGATATTACCACACAATATGTATATAGCCCTAAAGGGTGATATATACAGATTAATAATTAATGTGCCTGTAGCAATCACAGACCAAATAGTGGATTCTACCGATTGTAACAATATAAATACTCACTATATCTACCAAGAGAAATATGTTATCTCTACGTGAGTACTCTTATTAGTTTGTGGTTATCTCCAAAGTCCAAACTAAAAATATTCAACACTCGTCTATGAGCGTATACTATTAGCGCCATAGTGGGCACCCATATGAAACTTATCGCAGACATTTCAAACCATATTCAGTGACTTTTAAAAGTAAATTAATTTTAAGGAAAATTTGAGTAATTTTGGCTCAAGCCTCATAAACCTATTACGTGAACTCTTATATGTTTGCGAGGTTTGCACAAAAATTACTCGAATCTACATAAGAGGAAAATATGGGGAAAAATAAATATTTAAATAGGTTGTTGTTTTTTATTGCTTTTGAATTTATTATTTCCACACATGTTATTGATACATATTAAACATTATTGTCAGAGAGTTATTCCTTACAAAACATTTAAGTAAGTTCAAATCAGAAAAACTCTCATCGTAAAAATTTTACTTAGCCAAAATAATCGATCTGAATCTGATTAAATTATTACAAGTTTTTCTTTCTCTATTTTAGAAAACCTGTGGTAAGTGATAAAATAATTTTGTGCTTTTTACTTCCACCCAACTTAACATAAGTTTCGATTCTGATCACTAATCGTGCATAAAAATTTAAAATATTGTATTAATTTATAGTAAATATCTCATACAGAGTCAAAATCTCACAAAAAATCTTTACATACACAGTTACAAGGAAATGCCTACAAACTTAATATAAGTATTCTGAACCGACAATAACTGCATTTAAGTAGACAGCAATAATTAATGATAAAACCTAAACCTATGTAATAAATTTTAATTAATTAATCCGTCTTCGTAAGAAATAAGTGAAATTAGCACGCAACCGTGAATTATTACGTTCAGACTTACTTTTCGTCTCTAAATTTAAAGCATTTATTTTGAATTGATAAGTTATTTGATGAGTTATTTTTATAATCATTAAAATGCGAATTTTTTTACTTACATACTTTAGTCGGTTACCAGATCATATACAATTTCTGTGGATATCCAGTCGATTTACTTCTATCCGTTCTATAACCACGATATAGCTGCAGCATGACTCTTAAAAATATAAAAGTAAGGTTTAATATACAAATAAAGGATTATATGCATATAATGTTTAAATAATACATATTTTTCTTTATAAAATAAGCGTGACGAGAGCAAAGAAATAAAGACGGGCAAACAGTTCAACTTATATGGTAAACACGTGTTGTGGCCCATAGACACCGTATTACTGTGAGGACAACACTTTATTTTACTGGAATCACGTCCCAGAGGTAATATTTACTGACCTCAGCACCCTTGCAATACTATCACGAAGTCTCAAGACCACATTTGAGACATCGCCATCCTTGAAGGTTACATTGCTAGTTCATAAAAGATAGCTTGATCTCTGCGACAGCTGTCAGTAAAATCGCACCTATGAAGTCCTTAATTTCTTAGTAGTACAAACACTTTGACTAGAGAAAAAAGAAAGGACATGACATAAAGATCGTTAGTTGAAGGAATGTAATGAAATATCAGCGTCTCTTTTTAGCTTATGAGTATATTCGTATGTAAAAAAGGACAACATTAGTTTTATCATTACCGAATATGGCAACAATTTTTTCGCTGCGGCCGGGCAGTCAGTCAGTCAGTCAGTTTGTCGCAGTCAAAGACAACTATATCAGTTGTCACTGCGACTTTAGTGAGGTGAGTGTGTTATTTTCATATGTTTTTCTCGTGGAATTCGATTATTACGAAATTTCTTATTCTATTCCTCGGGACCTCTAAATTGGGATAAAAAGTATCCTATGTGTTAATTTAGATAATAAACTATTTGTGTGGCAAATTATTACATTCAAACTAGTCTGATACTTTTGGTGTGATTGAGGAACAAACAAACATTAAAACTTTTGCATTTATTATAGTTTGATTGGTGTGAGTATGATGCCTAATTTATTGTCTAACAAACAAACAAACAACATTTTTTTTAATTAGTATTCCTTGTTTAGTAATTCCCGGGAAATAATTGTAACATTAATAATAGATAATTACATTATAAAAACAAAAAAATGACCGCGAGCACACACTCCACCTGATGGCAAATGCATTCTGTTTCCCATAAAAACCTACACCTTTCCTCAAATAAGAATCTAAATAAATTATACGTATTGTAAGCCCCTGAGGACTGACATGGAATGTTTCGTTACCAGGGTAATAAAGGTTTCCAATTTTCTATATGCACCATACGAAATACAACAACGTAAACCTACAGGCACCAGTACACTTTAGACGAGCGCGCTCGGCAGATTTTTGTGGTGCCGTTCACACGTTGGCGTGTTTCATTTTGCGTTGGGTAGCTAGATGATGATGGACATTAAGGCGATCGAAAAATAAACTAGACATACAACAATAATCCCAGTTTGTCCTTTTTAGGGTTCCGAAAAGAAATCCTTATAGGATCGACTAACTGACCCGTGCTCACTTTGCTGGGCGTTTTTTCGTAATAAAAGATAGCCTAAAAGAAGTCCATAAGCTACATTATCCCTGAGCAACATAAACTCAGAGATAATTTATATAATTATATAATATAGTTATCATCACAACTAAACATGTATTATTTAATGCAGTTAGGCAAGTTACTTACTGGTGGAGCCAATTGCCCCGATTCTAATCCGGTTCAAAGAACTCTGAGACTCTGAACTGACAGCCTCGAGGACGGCACTCCTAGTGTTGTGATGCGTTGGAAGAGAGCGGTGGCGCGTCGATGACTTGCACTATGCAAGGCGGTTACTTCTAGATTGTTCTGTGGCGCGACTGTCACAGAGGCGCAATCACGACCAGCGTTAGTCTTCAACTACGATGCAAGAAGAATGAGCGGCGGCAGGAGTGGCCCTTTTTACTGGTCAACCATATCTACTACCTCCATATCGGGGGGCGCGTTTCTTATTGGCCGAAAATCACGTCACATTCTAGACCCCCCATCCATTTGAGTGGGTGTGGAATGGAATACGTGGATAGGACGGAAAGGGACACTGGCAAACAATAATCAACCAAACAAAATGTGAGAGTACCCGTTTCTTTCTTTGCGCAACCACCTACTCTGGTTTTATTTTTATGTTGCTCATGTTTGGGGTTCCATATAACAGATACATTGTGATAAAAATGAATGATTCTAAATATTTCCTCATAAGTCCATGTCGCCATGTTCTTGAAACAATTTTATAAGTGTACTCCGACGCATAACTATGAACTGAACACTCAGCCAACGTGCGATCGCTGTTTGCGGTTTGCGCCAAATTTCTTTGATTTGTGCACGGAAAACCGACACTATTTGGCTTGTCGGCGAGTGTTGGCCGCAAACGCCAAATACACACAAAACAGCCCAGTACACGTTAGCCGAACACACTCGGCGAACACGTTCATAATTACAGCCTTTCACAAGTCCACTGCTGAACATAGGCTTCCCCCAAGCAATGCCACAAAGCACGGTCCTGAGCCACCTGTATCCATCGACTTTCTGTATGTTTTACTAGTTCGTCACTCCATCTAGTGGGGAGTCGCCCTACACTACTACCTACTATATGAGACTGCCACTCGAGAACCTTTTTCCCCCATCGGTTGTCGTTCTTCGAGCTATATAGCCTTTAAGAGACCTTCTTTACTTTAAGAGACCATCTGTTGGCTATGTTGGTCACTCTGGTTCTACTGCGGATATCCTCATTTCTAAGTTTATCACGCAGACAAACCCCGAGCATAGCCCTCTCCATCGCTGAGCGACCTTGAGCGTCCTCACACGGCCAGCAGTGAAAGACCATGTCCCAGATCCGTAAGTCATCACTGGCAACACGCACTGGTTGTACAATCTAGTTTTCAGATTTTGAGGTAGGTATACCTGACGAGAAGATGTGTCGTAATTTCCCGAAGGCTACCAAGCCGAGTTGAATCCGCCGATTGACCTCTCGGTCGAAGTTGGACTTACCTAGTCGGACTATTTGTCCCAGGTAAACATACTCCTCAACAACTTCGAGCATAGTGTTTCCAACAACTACCGGCATAGGTGTGACATGGACATTAAACATGATCGTCGTTTTGTCCACGTTCATCTTAAGACCTATCCGTTGGGAGACACCATTGAGGTCATTGAGCATAGTGCTTAGATCTTCCAGCGATTATGCCATAAGGACTATAGGTATCGTCGGCAAATCGAAGGTGAGTGGTGTACTCGCCATTGATGTTAATACCGTATACTTTCCAATCCAGTAGCTGGAAAATGTGTTCCAATGCAGCGGTGAAGAATTTCGGGGATATATCATCACCCTGTCATACACCTCTCTGCAGTTGGATAGATTTCGTACTCTGGTTCTGTACTCGGATAGCCATCGTAGCCCTACTGTACAAACACCTCAGCACTTCGATATACCGAAAATCAACTTGGCACCGCTGAAGCGCCTGTAACACCGCCCAAATTTTGACGGAATCAAAGGCTAATATATATATATAATGAATATAATCTCATAGTCCACATACGCCAGGCAAAGTGGCGGATTGTACTCTTCGGTCTTCTGTACAATCTGCCGCAGGGTATGTGAGTGGTCCATGCTACTGACGCCTTTTCGGAAACCGGCTTGTTCGGGAGGCTGGAAGTTGTCGAGTCTGTATGTGAGATGATTCGTAATGACTCTTGAAAACAGCACGTGAACGCGGCTCAGAAGGGAAACCGGTCTGTAGTTCTTCAAGGGAGCGTTGTCGCCTTTCTTGAAGAACTAGACCCCGCACGCCCCCCCGAACCACCATGGAGGACGAAATTTAAGAGCTTTTGAAAGATTTCAAGTTAATTGATAGAAGATTTCAAATACCGGTGTTCCACCCGCTTTCAGAAGCTCCGCTGTAATTCCATCCTCACCTGGGCCTTTGTCGTTTTTAAGGTACTGGAGGGCCATTCTAATCTCGCTCAGACTGACGTCCGGTATATCATCAGAATAGTGTCGGATTCGACTTGTTGTTGGATCGTTACACACACTTACGTGTGGCTCCTGAACCTTTCAATCTCACTCAAAATCTCAGGTGTCCCGGAAACGATGCTGCCACACTCAATCTTCAGCTTTGACAGTTGGCTCTTTCTGGCAGACAGATCTCTGGCAAAAACTTTGGAGCCCTGGTTCCACTCGATCGCTTCTTCAATACGAGTAGTATTAAAGTTGCGAAAGTCCCGTCGCATGCATCTGGAGATCTGTCTGTTCAGTTGCCTGTATGCTGTCAAATCTGCTGACAACTGCAGCTTCATCTCTAGTCTAACAGCCATGAGATTAAGAGTGTGATCGGAGAGTTTTTGTGTTCTTCTGCGGCGGGTCTTGCAGAACTTAGCTCCGACCGCATGCACAGTTTCTTGTCATTCATATCGTCCAATGCATTACAATCGTCTAGGCACTGAAAGCGGTTTTGTAACTCGAGCTGTAAGGTTTCAGGATTTTGGATTAGAGCACGAGGGGGACGGAGTATTGACTTCATTAGACTAGACCTCTCCAACTTAACGTTTAGGTTCAGTGTGCCTCTAACCATTCGGTGGTCGCTGCCAGTTTTCTCCCCTGCGTTCACTGAGACATCACTGAAAAGTTGGCATCTGGTCGTCATAATGAAGTCAATCTTATTTTTTGTCGAACCGTCGGGGCTCGACCAGGTCCACTTTCTGTGGGGCCGCTTCTGGAAGAAAGAGTTCATCATAAAAAGTCCCTCTTTCTCCATGAAGTCGGCCAGCTGCTGGCCCCTTGGGTTCCGTTGCCATATTCCCAATTTCCCTACCTTCAGCTCACCGTTCTTTCTTGTGCCCGGTTTTGCGTGCAAGTCTCTCACTGTGTAGTGAGTTTTGGAGGAATGCATGGCTCTATAAATATCTTCATACATTGCCTTCATCTCCGTATCAGGATGTGCCAACGTTGGTGCGTAAATCTGTACGACCTACAGCGAAAACTGTTGGGTGATTCTGAGTATAAGGTACGCCACCCTCGTCGACACACTCCCAATCTTTACAACGTTGGTAACGAGAGATTTGTGGAAGATAAATCCAACATCTGCTTGGGACAGATGATCGCCCACCCGGTGATAGAACAAGTTGCCGGTTTCGTGAATCACCGTGTCCTCCCCCTCTCTTCGGACCTCGGATAATCCTATAATATAACAGCGCGACTTGTCTATCTCTTCTTCCAGCTCCAGGTTCCTCTGGTCGGTCCTAAGGGCAACATATAACGCTCACAGCCTTATATGTTGCCAGGTCAAGTCATCGTAGGTGGCAACCGAACCTCCACCGGAGGTTCTTAGCACCCCTGCCCCGCCGTTGCCACGCTCGCCACCGTAGCCAGGAATAGCGAGGCCGCCGAGGACTGGGAGCCGTTTTTCTTTGCACTCATCGTGGGGGGGGGGGTATACTGCCATAGTTGCCACATTTGGCAAGCGGGTTGGCAACTGCAGTTTTTTTGTTGTACAGTTGCTGCTATCAGGAAAACTCTGCTGCCCATCTACTGCCTGTTTCCCTCTGTCGCCTTTTACGACACCGACGGGAAGATGTAGGTAGTGGATATTCTTTACCGCCACTACACGGCCAACGTTTACTGCTACCTTATTAATAAACTTACTATTTTTGTGTGGTGCGTCCTTTTTTCTTGGTCGAGCCCTGTTAGTGTTGCAACCATAATATGGCTGCAGCGTTTCTTTGCCAAGAAAAAAATATTTAAATATACGTTTGTATAGTAACAGGGCTTTTATTTATTAATTATTCATTCATTAAAAAATTATTTGCTTAACAATGTTCAGTCAACAGCTGAACATAGGGCTCACCCATTTAAATTGATTTAAAAATGTTCCTTTATTTATTATTTCGTTTTTGTTTTGTGGGTATTTTTCGTGAAGTTGGTAACTTTGATTGTTTTGCACTTTTGCTTTTGTTAAAAATTATCTCAATAAAATAATGATTCATTTTTGTTTTTTGTAGTAATATATCTGGAGTCTCAATTATTTTCTTGTCTTATAATGGATCCATCAAGAAGAGGCACCGCTGAAGATCAACGCTGTATTATTGGATTACAAGATTTAAAAATATCTAACAAAAATGAGAGCGATACTGAGCAGGCGCACAATGCTGTAACTTCCAATAGCGCTGTCGGAAAGGCAAGGCCTGTAGGCGCAATAGAGAGTTTCACGTTAGAGAGTACCCCAACAAGTCGTCAAGATTACAGCTTTTACGAACGGTCTAATGTTATAGCGGCTTCGAAATTTGCGACACCAAAACGTGTAGAGACAATTGCTTCAATTAATAAATGTGATATTAATGCTGCAGCTTTACCCAAAAGCCCTACGCGATCAGTCGATAGTGTTTCGCAAGGATCACTAAGCTACCAAACTGAAGATTTATATGAAATACCAGGAAATACTAACACGCAATATCCTCCTCCTGTTTACGAAAATATCGATTATTATGGTGAACAGCGTTCACCGCAGCCACCATATTACCATCAAATATACCAGCATGGACCTCCACTACCTGTATCCGATGGATATTATGACACCCGATACAGCAAAGCCCAACCCCAAGTGCCTGTAAACTCTAAAACTAAAATAATTCCTTCTGTTTATGAAAACATGCTTTGCCCAGATAGTGATAAAAAGAGTGAATATAAGGCACAACTAGGTCAGGAGCACCAATTTGTCCAACAAGGGTCAATTCCAGGCCCACAAGTAGCCAATTCTACTTTAAACAGAAATATGTCACATATGACTAATGATAACAAAGCAAAGTCTGATAAAGCCCCTCCTCCACCTCTGTACAATAAAACTCAAAATAGCCACAGTGGTGATTATACCATAATGAAGTCTGCTCCGCCTAAGTACACAGATGTCAGTGCTTTATTAAAAAGTGATAATACAGTTAGTTTTGATGACAAAGTGGTTACAATACCTTCAACAGCTATATATGCATCTATTGCACCCAGTGCTCAAAGACCTAAAGCAAATATTGCTACTGAAGTTCAAACATTAACACCAGCTCCAAAATTCTTTCATCCTAAGCCTATTATTGGCAATGGTTTAGGAAAAGATAAACCACCATCAATGGCATCACTTAATGAAGGATATAACTTAAAGCCTTCACTTAACAACAGAATGCAAATTGTGGATGATACTAATGGCTCTGATTATGTATGTATGACTGGTGGATCTCCAGCTGCTGCTGTGGCCGCTGCCACAAGGGATAATGTGTCACTTGCCTCAGAATCAATTGGATCCAGAAATTTAGTGTCTGGTCGAACATCCATTTGTTCACCAGCACAATCACCTGCACCAAGTCCTACACCAAGCTCTGTGTCACAAGTATCAGCTGGTTCAAGAGGTTCTGGTGGAAGGGGCAAAAGTCTACTGCCTTACAGTATTACTCCACCTCGACCACCAGGGCCTAGTGAAGCTCAGCGTAAAATTGAAGAGCTTACAAGACAGCTTGAAGAAGAAATGGAAAGACAAGATGAAGATGGAGAATATTTTGGTATGTACTATTTTTCATAATATTGAATCAACAAACAAGCCAACAGTTCACTTAATTATAAGTGGCAACTGCCATGGGCACCAGCAAACAAATAAAAAAAATGCTGAGGATGCACTGTTACGAGAATGCTTTATGGCCTGTTGCCATATTGGTGCTTATCTTTCAAACTAAGACAGTTATGAGCACAGAATTAAGAGGATGGCACCTAAATGGAACAGAAAGAGCTGTAACTAATGTGAAAGTCATTATTATAGTTCATATAATTATTATGTGTTATGAATTATAAATGAAAATTTAATTTCTTTATGAAATTAAATATTATGTAATTTATACTTTCAGTTGTCATTTTGTAAAACTAGCTTCATTTTTGTGATTTGGATAAACATGTTCACTTGTGAAAAAAGCAGAAGTGTATCAAAGTCATAAAAATTAAATGTTACGCTTTAAAACAAATCAGTTTTCACAAAAACTGCAGGATTTTATAAAAAACTCACAAAATCTTACTGTATTTGTATTTATTGAAATATATTGTTTTTAAAATATTTTTGGATCTTAGGTATTTGTCACACATGTAGAGGTGGAGTAACAGGAGCAGGGCAAGCATGCCAAGCTATGGGCAATTTATATCACACCAATTGCTTCATTTGTTGTTCTTGTGGTCGAGCATTACGTGGCAAAGCTTTCTATAATGTTCATGGCAAAGTCTACTGTGAAGAGGATTATTTGGTTAGTTTTCACACTATTATTTTATTTGTGATTAATTTAACAGAAATAGTTTTTATGGTAAGCAGTATAATAAATATGGTATTATTTTTTATTGCAGTATTCTGGGTTTCAACAAACTGCCGAAAAATGTGCAATCTGTGGCCATCTGATAATGGAAATGGTAAAATGATAATATTAATATGACTCTAAAGTACATCTTGGGTATGTTCCAAAATAGAACCCAGTGTACTGTCCAATGCAAATTACATCATGAATCAACACTATACTGGTGATTCGTTCCAAAACATAGGACAGTATATGATGTCATACATTTGCACCATATTGGAAAAGTGTTGGCGATTATTTTGTCATTTTGTGCACCAAAAATCATTATATCCTAATGGAGACACCAGCTATTATTCTATCATTTTTTGTATTTGAATAAATAAAAACAAATTCTGACATGCTTCATTCAGCACACACACAATTAAAATTGTTTTATTAAGGCCGGATATCCGACACAATATGGCGTGCAGCCGCCAGTACAATAGTGTCAACTGATAACGTCATTTGTATTTGGCAGTTTACTGAAAATGTTTTGGAACATACCCATTGAATAATGTTAAGCTAACTCTTAATGACTTCCTTTTTTACTACAGATTTTGCAAGCAATGGGCAAGTCTTATCATCCAGGCTGTTTTCGTTGCTGCATATGCAATGAATGTTTGGACGGTGTGCCATTTACTGTTGATGTGGATAACAAAATCTATTGTGTCAATGACTATCATCGTATGTTTGCACCAAAGTGTGCTAGTTGCGGAAAAGGTAAAAAATAACATTTTAGGTTACAAAATACATATTTTTTAAATTAAATCACTTATCTTTGAATAATTTATCATACTATATGATTAGATGATTTCAACGTTGTTATCAATAAGGACATGGCATTAAAACAGCATTATGATGTTCTCTCAACAGTTTCTTATGACAAACTTTTGTTATTATGTAAATTGACTGCCTTGTTGGTCTAGAGATTGTAGTAGTGCGACTGCTGATCATGAGGTCCTGGGTTCGAATCCCGGGTCGGGCTAAAATATTAATTATTGAGTTTTTCCTTCATGAAATTCTCACTAGTTGCCCGAAGTCAGGAAGTTGGCGGTGTCTCACCCCCATGCCTCGGAAAGCACATAAAGCCGTTGGTCCTGTGCCTGATCTCTCTCCAGTCGTGTTGGTTTACCATCCCATCGGATTATGAGAGTGAGGGAATAGAGAGTGCACCTGTGCTTGCGCATAAACTTGGGCACTATAATCATGTCCTGCGCCGATAGCTAGTCTCCGTTGAGGCAGGCCGCGGTGACCGAAATTATATTCTATTGTATTCTATATAACACTAGCAATGCCTGACTTAGCAGGCATTGCTAGTGTTTAGCACTGGAGTCTTACAAACAAATGCTGATGATTTAAAACAACTTTATACTATTATTATGAAATCATGAACTTAAGAAATATTTCAAAATAAATTATTTATATTTTACAGGTATTACACCTGTAGAAGGCACAGATGAAACAGTACGGGTAGTATCAATGGACCGAGATTTTCATGTTGACTGTTATATGTGTTGTGTTTGTGGAATGCAGCTGACTGATGAACCAGATAAACGCTGCTATCCCCTAGCAGGTAAGAATTATTTTTTTTTCTTTATTAGGAATAACAAACAATTGTACAATATAATCTTATTATTAAACACAATACTATATTTAAGCTTAATAATCATACAATCAACACCGTTATCCACATATTACCACTGGGTCTGTGTACGTAACAATTAAAAATTAAAATATAATGTTCTATTAAAAACGACCCGTTCACCAATAAATACAGAGAAAAACAAGCTAATTTACACATACGCATGTATATGTGCACGCATATACATACACACATATATACAAACATATTCATACACGCACATACACATATATAAATAATACATAGATGTGAAAAATTAAATTTAACCTAAATAAGCAATTACACTAACTTGCATCAAATTCAGATAGAACCTCATACACAGCTTTTTTATATCCAGAAGAAGTTAATCCAAAGATATCTATGTCATTAAATTTGTAGTTGTATAATTCCATTATACGATTTAGAGGTGCACGTGCACCTGCATTTGTTTTAATTGGTTTTGGAGCGAAAATTTGATGTGAATGGAGCTCACGTATACGCTTCGAGCGACTAGGTATACGAATGTATATTTGATTGGTGAGTTCATTACAATCAAATTTGTTATGGCAGATTTTGTAAAGCAAAGTTTGATCCAAGAGCATCCTTCTCGATTCTAAAGAAAGAACACTAAATTTTCTTAATAAAAGTTCATAACATTCATTATAATTACTTTTAAAGCATTTGTACATTGTAGATTTTAAAAATTTTCGTTGAACACGCTCCAACTGTAAACTATATTTACTATATATTGGACTCCATATAACTGATGCATATTCAACCTGTGATCTTATTAGAGATTTATATAAAGTTAAAAATGTGGTGGGATGTTTGAAGGAAGAACATGTCCGCATAACAAAACCATAAAGCTGAAAGGCTTTATTGGTTATGTGCATTATGTGTTCATCAAAGTGTAGTAGCTGATTAAAGATACTGATTCCAACGAAACAGAGTTTAGTTTATAAGTGTATTTAATAATGTTAATTTTTTTTGTGAAAGTGATATGTTTGCATTTTGATGTACTTAAGTGAAGTTTATTTTTTTACAATAGCGATTTAGGTCTTGTTGTATTTTGTCACAATTTTCAACACTTTTGACACTGTGATAAATTTTAAGGTCATCGGCGTAAAGGAGAAAGTTAGTAAAACGGAAACAATCACCGATATCATTCACAAATAATATAAAAAGCAAAGGCCCAAGAATAGAACATTGCGGTACGCCTGAGCTGATATTTATGATATTGGATGAGAAACCATTAATCACAACCCGTTGAGATCTGTTTAGAATGTATGATGAAAACCATCTTAACAAGTTTCCTGGTATTCCATTAAACGCTAATTTCTCTAAAAGTATATTATGATCAACCTTATCAAAGGCCTTAGAGAAATCAGTGTAACCGAAGCGAAAAAGATAATTTGTGTAAAGAACAAGGTTAGTTGTTGTTGGTCGCTGTTTTACAAATCCATGTTGTTCAGGTATAATTATGTTATGTAATATAGGATAAATTTGCTTATGTATTAACCTCTCAAGAACCTTCGGTATGGTTGATAGCAAAGATATAGGGCGGTAGTTAGAAACGTCGTTTTTGCACCCACTCTTATAAACTGGTGTTATATTAGCGTTCTTCCATATCTGGGGCACAGTCGTTCACTAAGACATTGGTTAAATATAAGACACAAGGGAACACTAATAGCTGCAGCAGAGTGTTTGAGAAAAAATGGTGGAAGGCTGTCAGGTCCAGGTCCCTTGGTAATATTGAGTAATATAAGCTCTTTGACTATGCTATCCTCCGAAAAGAAGATATTTGAAATAACCTCAGAATTGGGATTAGTAGACTGGCTACTATAATTCTCTTGCTGTAACTGCTGTCTATTTTCATATACGGAGCTGAAAAATTCAGAAAATAATTCACAGATACCCTCTGGTGTATCAGATTTTTTTATTTTTATAAGTCACTACATTAGGTATTCCACTTTTACCTTTTCGATTATTAACAAAGGACCAAAATAATTTAATGTCCTTTTTAAGTCCTTCTTCGATGGAATTAATGTAAGTATTGAAGCAATCAGCACACAGTGTCTTAAATCTGTGTCGAAGCAATGAAAACTGGGAATAATCCGCTTTGTTATTATATTTTTTCCACCTAATCCAATATTTTTCTTTTTCTTTAAAAACGTGAATGAGGGGTCGAGAAAACCAAACTGGAAAGTTATTACTTTTTGATGAATGAAGCGGTACATATATTTTTATAATTTCATAGATTTTTTCATAAAATATATTAACTGACTCTTCAGCAGTTAGCCCTTTCATAAGAGAATACCAATTGATCTCAGAGATTGATTTACAAATGGTGAGATAGTTTGCTTCTAAATATTTGAAACTCTGAATAGACGAGTGAGCCATAGATTTATACGTGTGGCTTAGAGATATAACCGTGTAGAAAGCTGGATGTAGACGATCCAATGGCAGTAACGGGTTTGAAGGCAGCTCACAAACACAATTATCGTCGTTAGATAAAAACAAGTCTAAAATTCGGCCCAAGGGGTTTCTACTGGTGTTTAATTGTTTAAAGTTTAATGATGATATAAAATTAAGCAGTGATTTGTCATTACTGGTAAGGTTGGGGTAAGAAGATATAGATGTTATATTTGATACCGTTTGATCACTGCCCAGCCATTGTAGATTGGGAAGATTGAAATCACCAACAACGTACACGTGCTGATAGTTAATTTCCATAATTTTGTTACATAAGGATGTTAAAAAATTTTGATAAGTTAAAGCGTTCATATTAGGCGGAATATAGATACCGCAGATAATAGTACTATGACCCTTTTGACTATTAAGACTGAGAAATACGTAATCAATACAAGGTGAAATAGGATAGTCGTGTGAACCTATTAGTTCGTACCGAGCAATGGGCAACCCTCGACGCACTGCAATCAAAACTCCACCGCCGTCCCGTTTACCTGTCAAGACTCAGGCTCGGTCGCAACGATGTACTACATATTATCTATCATCTATGAATTCCCTGTCTCGAATATTCGGAAGTAACCACGTTTCACTTAATATAATAAAATCATAACTATCTGATAATATATTTGTATACAGAGTAGTTTGGTTCTTAAGCCCCTGCAGTTTTAGTAATATATTGTAAAACGATCAGTCATCATCTTTGTTTATTTTTAATACATAAGTATTACTTACACCTATTAAAAAGAGAAAGAAACAAAAATAAAAAAGTAGAAAAAATACGAGTATAAATAAAGTAACAGACATACTGAGACTAATGCATTCTATTCTTTTCCAATTCAACAAGAAAAAATATGGCCGAATGTGTATAATAACTGTTAAATTACAAAAATTTGCACAGTTATTTCCAATCAAAGTGTGCATATACAATATTAGAAGTAAATTAACAGTTATATTTATTACGCAATGAAATAGTATTTCATAATTTTGTTTTGTGTTTGTAAATCTCATCATGTACCTATTATGTAAATTCCAGTAAAAGAAATAATTTTAGTTTTCATTATAAGTAAGCGAAAATAACAAATATTGCTTAATAGTATTAAAGTGTGTTCAACAAACAAAAATAATAAATTAATAACGCTCGTTAGGTATGTTAGACAGTGTAACTTGCAAATAAGCTTAATACGCTTTACAACATACATACGAGTATTATAATTATTGCTGTTAATTTGACAACAAAGTGTTTTTAAAATAGAATATTGTTTTTAAAATATCGTAAGTAAATTCTTTGAGTAACAAACAAATTGCCGGTAGAAAATAATAATTCATAGCGCAAGGCAAAGAAGTGTAAACAACACAGTGTAATGAAATGTTTAGAGATGGCACTAAATAATATAATACTTTTTGATAAATACCTTTGAATAACTTCTTCGAGATAACAAGTCAATGCAAATGGAAATGAAATACTAGTTTCAGCTGTGTACAAGTAGCAGTAAAAATTAGTTAACTGGACAATTCTTCAATTTGATTTTTGAAAGATCTTCACTAGAACGAATGCTGAGCACAGGAGAAGTATCGTTTGCACGCACCAAGATGCTGCCGTGCTTAATCCAAGTGTATCTGAAACCATTCTTCTTAGCAGTTTCCCGAACCTCACGAAATAATTTTTTTCTTTTTAAAGTCAGGTGCTCATTAAAATATAACTTGTGTATAGTTCCAGGCATTTGCAGTTTTTCTGTTGTTAAACTTTTCTCTTTGCGAGCTGCTGAAAGAAAGCTATCGCGTAACATCCGACTCGCAAACTTAAAAATAACATTCTTAGGGCGCCCACTTTTAGGATTAAACTGAGGTACTCGATGAATTGCGACGATGTCGTATTTATTAATTGGTTGTTTGATGACAGCAGCTACGTTTTCTATAATCGAAATTAAATTTTCATTTCGTTTTTCTGGAAGATTAACAATTTCAATGTTGCACTGGCATGAATTAAGCTTATATATATTATTTTCAACTGAACCTTCATAATGTAGTGAATTAGTCTAACAACCTGCAAGGTTAACTGCACATGTGCACACCCGTACTGTGGTCAGTCATCTTGTCGATAGCAAAGAAAAAAACTTCAATCATTCATTCGATCAAAAATTCACTGCTGAACATTTGCCATAGTTGCCATACAGCTTAGCAACTGCAATGTTTTTTGGAGCTGTTATCAGGAAGATGATGCTGCCCATCTTCTGTGACATTTCCCTCTGTTTTGGGGTAGTAGATTCTCTTGTCTCTACACAGCAACTCAAAAAAATATATATTATAAAAAATTATATAGCTTAAATGTATTAATTAGCTGTAACTTCCTACACTTCTTTAAAATGTTTTCCCTGAGAGCAAAATTTTAAGTTTTCGGACAAATGCTGCAGTTGTGATTGCAACTATCTGCAATCTGGTTGACCATAAGTTATGATAATTGAGAACTCTTACCCATGGACACATGCCTCCATCATTTAATATTGATGCTGGTGTGTTAACTGCTTCGTTGGTCTAGTAGAAGTAGTAGGGGGGCTGCTGATCGTGAGATTCTGGGTTCGAATCCCGGGTCGGGCCAAAAATCTCGATTATTGAGTTGTTCCACTTAGAAATTCTCAGTAGCTGCCTGGAGTTATGAAGTTGGCAGTGTTTCACCCCCGTGCCTCGGAAAGCACGTAAAGCCGTTGGTCCTGCGCCTGATCTCTCTCCGGTCGTGTCGGTTTACCATCCCATCGGATTACGAGAGTGAGGGAATAGAGAGTGCACCTATACTTGCGCATACACTTGACACTATAATCCTGTCCTGCGCCGATAGCTAGTTTCCGTTGAGGCAGGCTGCCGTGACCGAAATTCGGTCTGGAGGACAATATTGATTCATTGGTATCACTCAAGTCTAAAATGCAATGTCTGTCATTATTTAATCACACACCATACAAAAACTACTTTTTTATAGTATATGTGGTAGAGCCACGCTGCAGCTATATTATAGTTGCAGGCAGCATGAATGGGCTGGCTCGATCTGGGAAGGACCACACCTTCACATAATACCAGCATAAAATAGCACATTAAAGGTGGTGTGTTTTTTATATCGTAAGGTCGTCGAAAAGTAAGGACCCAATTTACTAAAAACGAGGCATTCCATCTTAGTCCTCAGTTGTGACAACACATCTGAATTTTGATTCTTAATCAATGATAAATGAAGATGTCTATGGGGGCCACTTACCATCAGGTGACTGTGTGTTTGTTTGTTACCATTATATTATTCATTAAAAATATTTAAGTGCTGTGCTAAACACAACAAACAGTTTACAAATTGTTCCGGCAAATGAGAAATTACATGAAAATTTCTACAAGAGGCTTTTGTTAAAAATGTGTCTTCAGTATTGAAGTTTTCATGTCAGGCATGTTGTGTCTATGTTGGCTCCCTACTAGATGGAGTGGATACTGGTGATTTTAGACCATGGTTTTTATCAATAATTAGTACAAAATTCACCAGAGTAGTCTAAGGTACTCAGCTATTTAAATAACTTTTATTTCCAGGTAAATTAATGTGCCGTGCATGTCACTTGGCCACCATTGGAGCTGCAACAGGTCCAGGTATGCCTCCAGCACCACATTTATCCCCTGCTTCATACAAGTACATGGGTTAATAGTAGATCAATTGTGCGCATTTATTGTATCAGTTTCAAGGTGATCCTAGAAAATAGACATCAAGATAATTATATCTTAAGCTCAACAACCCATAATCATTGCTAACTACTGTCTTCAATGTGTTATAAGAACAAATTGACATTTATAAAAATGGCTTTAATGTAGGGTTTATATTAATAAATTAAATAATACTGTAAGTTATAGGATTTCATTTATTTGTATTGGGGTATGTGAGCATTCAATTTACAAGGACATATTGTAAGTGAGAACTACTAAGACACTGTACTGTTCCTTTTAATGGTTTTATTGTTATCTAACAAATAGGTGTTAAATTTCTTGTTTATTACTGTATAAGTATATTTGCATCGACAAATAGTCTGTATTAAAATTGTGATTATGGACTTTCAAATATGGTTGCCTACATTGCTTTGTGATAATGTTAGATGATATTTTGCTCACTATGCTTTTATTTCATGTAATATAGAAGTGACAGTTCGATCCAGTTATTTAAGGTTTTATTTATGCAAAATGGTAAGGGTTAGAGTTGCCTATTCAAGATTTTCATCTTTAAAAAAATACATAAAAAATACAGCATGTTATTCATGTTATTACTAGAGTTCCATTTGTTGGAAATTTGTATTTCTAGAGATAACATTATAAATTTCGCAGAGCTTATTATTTCTTAACTGTCACAAATTTATATTTTGCTGGTATATTTAGAAATTAATGATTTATTTAAATGCATTTATTACTTTAATATTTTTGTGAACATGGCAGCACACCTGGTTCTCCCAATATTTCAATAAGTATAATGTTATTGTAAAGCTATGTATTATCGTTTGCCCTTAATCATCATAAACATTCCAGTTTTGTGCTGTCTTGTTGTGTATAGGTAAGGTACTTAATGTAATTAGCATTGTTTTATATCTGTAAATTTTGATGCATGGAAGGTGATTATTTTCATATAAGACACAACAAAAACTTATATTAGAAATACTGTTTGATATGGATTACTTTTATATTTATATTGTAAACAATCAACTATACAAATTGTAACAGTTTATTGATTTTTTCATTTACTCCTTTGAAATAGATAATTCCTTTATAAAACCCTAACTCCATTCAAATGTTTTGTTTTAATAAAAAAATCGTATCTACTCGTGTAGGGGTTTATAAAAAATTCTTAATCACATCTTCTTGATTTTATCTTTGATGTTGCGTATTTCTGTTTTATATCTTTTCATTTCTTCCATTACTTGATTACCTTTTTCTTTAATTTGTGTTTGGTAATGTTGTTTACTTTCGTGCATTTTTTCTTGAAAATTTTCTCTTCTTTCTTGAAACATTTCTTTAATACGTTCCCTTGAAGGCACAGGCCTGATCCATCCGAGAGCTGTTAGCTTTTTGATAGCATAAGTAGTTCCACCTAAAAATAGGTTATCATTATGTACCACATGTAATGTAAGCAAGCAAAAATTACAGAATCTAAATATATAAATCAGCAATACGTACCAACAGTGACAGCATACCTTAGAGGAGTCACCAATTTGTACAGTGCAAATGCTAGAGCAAAGTAACCTGCACTTGACTCTCTCAATGGTGTCATTAATTTTTCACTCACATTTAAATACTCCAACAAACTAATGACATCAAAACCACTGAAAAGGAAAAGAAATTAATATTTCTTTTTCATAAAACTGCAGAGACAAATGAACTTACAGCCCACCTGACGATATGTGTTGTCTTGTCAGCCTATAGGCACCCGAAGATGCCAAAACATGAAATTTTGTCATAAAAATTTAAATCTTAAAAAATTAAGAACTTCTAAAATAATTGTGCTACATAACTGCAATTTGGTATATTTTCATAAGTCTATGATATATTGCTGCATAAAAAAGTTTTAAACTATTTATTTAATCATGTGTACATTTATATTATTACATTAAAAGAACGTTCAATCTTTTTGTGGTAAAAATATGTGCGCTATCAAATAATTTAATGTTACTTATTCACAATTGTTTCTATGGTAGTGGACCCACATGTAGGCCATTCCCCCATTCTAAACTTTAATGGTATAATATAGTTTTCAACTACTTTTAATTTTAGAGATGTTTTGTTTTCTAATTGTTTGGCTATTTCCATAGGCAATTTATTCTCTCTCTTCTGAACTTTGCCTGCGCTTTTTAGTGCAGCTGATCCCAAGGCCGAATAAAAGAGGAGGGGTGGTTCCGCCGGGGAGTGTGGGTGTATCCCACTCTCACTTTTTTTTTTTATAGAAGAAGGGGCAAACGAACATGCGGCTCACCTGATGTTAAGTGACTACCGCCGCCCATGATCAACCGTAACACCAGGAGAATTGCGGGTGCGTTGCCGGCCCTTTAGAAAGGAGTAAGCTCTTTTCTTGAAGGGCCCCAGGTCGTATCGAACCGGAAAAATCGCGGGTGGTAAACATTAATAAAATAAATAATAAATAAATAAATAAAATTATCTTTTTAAATTAATAAGAATAAATTATATATAACATAATATAATATTATATTGCTACGCCCAAACCAACAAGAACTATATAACCACATGAACCAAAAATATTTGATTTATTTAGTTTATTCCACAGAGAGGTTGTACGTGGAAGAAAACTCCTTGTGAAACGTACAGTGGTGGACCGACAAGCATCCAGATGGTGTGAATGGTATCGGGACGTTTGACGTGTAGTGCGTTCACGAAATTTGGCGGCTGGGATTAATCCGAACAATTCCTCAGAGCACTCCCCGTGATAGATGCGATAAAATACGCAAAGAGATGCAACATCTCTTCGCAGCGCCAGTGAATCGAGCCGATCGGAAAGCACTCGGTCGTCGACAATTCGAGCCGCTCTGCGCTGGATGCGGTCAAGTGGAAGAAGCTGGTACTGGGGAGCCCCAGCCCAGAGATGGGAACAGTATTCCATGTGCGGCCGAACCTGCGCCTTGTAAAGTTGCAGGCGGTGTGCCGGCATGAAATACTGTCCCGCTCTGCTGAGCACGCCAAGCTCTTTAGAGGCCAATTTGGCCTTCCCTTCCAAGTGACCACGAAACTGCACGTCACTCGATATGCCGACGCCGAGGATTCCGATACTGGCTGAGGCAACAAGGGGGAGTGCCTTGAAACTGAGGGGATACGACAAAGGGGTTCTTTTTAGCGGTTAACGCGCAAACTTGTGTCTTCTGTGGGTTAAACTGGACTAGATTTAGTCGCCCCCAATTCGAGACTCTGTCCAGCAGAGACTCGACTTCAGACACAAGTTTGTCCCGGCACTCGGAGACGTTTTCCCGAGAAATATTGGCCCGGCCGGTGTAAGGAGCATCACCAGTGCTGTCATCTGCATAGCAATGAATGTTACGGGTATGCAACATGTCATTGATATGCAGAAGAAACAGCGTTGGCGATAGCACGCAGCCCTGTGGAACACCAGCATTAATAGGCTTGCAATCGGAGCTTGCACCGTCTACAACGACCTTGATGCTCCGATCTGCAAGAAAGCTGGTGATCCAATCGCACAATTTCTCGGGAAGCCCATAGGAAGGGAGCTTCGAAAGAAGCGCTTTGTGCCAAACCCGATCGAAGGCCTTCGCAATGTCCAAACTAACGGCCAATGCCTCCCCCTTGAACTCTACTGCCTCCGCCCATCTGTGAGTTAGGTAGACCAGAAGATCACCAGCTGACCGACCACGGCGAAAACCGTATTGGCGGTCACTAATCAGCTGGTGATCTTCAAGGTACCTCATGAGCTGGCAGTTTACAATGGACTCCATTGTTTTGGAGAACAAGGAGGTGATGGCGATTGGCCGGTAGTTGGACGGGTCAGAGCGGTCGCCTTTTTTAGGGATCGGGTGGACGTAAGCCGTCTTCCATGATTTTGGGACTACGCCTAGGGAGTAGGAGTACCGGAAAAGACGCGTTAAAACCGGTGCCAACTCTGGAGCACACGTCCTCATCACAATTGGGGGGATTTCGTCAGGCCCACTCGACTTGTGGATGTCCAGGGAGAGGAGTGCTTTGCGAACCGAGCGCTGTGTGAAGTGCACTTCCGGCATGGAGCACTCACACCGCGGGATGGTCGGCGGAGTACTCCCCCCGTCATCGAGAGTCGAGTTAGACGCAAAGAAAGAGCCTAGAAGATCGGCTTTCTCCTTTGCGGTATGGGCCAGTGAGTCGTCCTCCCTGTGCAGAGGTGGAAGAGATGGCTGACAGAAATTCCCCTGGACAGCCTTGGCGAGAGACCAGAATGCACGGGTTCCAGAAGGAAGGCGAACTAGTTTCTCGCCAATTCTGCCTATGTGCTCTGACTTTGCCTTGGCAATGACTCTTTTGAAGGACCTAGAGGCGGAATTATACTTCTTTTTTAGAGCGCTGGTGTTTACATCCCGGGACGCTGATGCATCAGCCCAGGCTTGGTAGCACTCCTGCTTATAGCATGATGCTATTTTACAGGAGCGACCAAACCATGGCTGAGACTTGCCTCCAATGGGCACCACAGAGCAAGGAATAAAAAGTTCCATACCCTGAACTACCACATCAGCAACAGAATCCGCAACAACGTTGGGATCATCCGGCGAGAAGCAAACCCGCCCCCAAGGGTAGGATGCAAAGAAAGACCGCATCCCATCCCAATCGGCTGACCTATAGTGCCAAACACGGCGGCAGCCTGCAGAATGCAACCGCGATTTCAGCGTGAGTGGCACCACACTCCGGACCAGACAATGGTCCGAGGAGCCTAAAGGGGCGTCGACGGAAATCTGATATCCGTCCGGGTGAGAGGTCAGCAGAAGGTCCAACAGGGAAGGTGCATGATCCTCCACATCTGGAATCCGCGTAGGCGAAGTAACCAGTTGTGTCAGACCATATCTCTGTTGACTAACACACCCACCGGCGCAGTCGAGCGCCGTACGCGGAGGTGAAGGAGTACTGGAGGGTTGAGCCGTTCGTCACAGCGGTATATAGTATATTACACGCCCTCTTTGGCCCAAATTTCAAGTAACGGTGGCCCTATCTGCTAGCCACAGATAGCGAAATGGCCAAGCGTCCCGTCGGAGGGTCGCAGGAGAGAAATGTGGGGGGCTGCCTAGTTTCCCTGAAAAGGGCTATGTGGTGGCAAAGGCCATACTAACGGAGCAAGTGACAGTCTATTCGGGCAGTGAGAATGGGCCTTTTCAGCCCTATCTGCCAGCTGGATCGGATTCCCGATGTCGCACTGTGAGCCAACTTCGCGTTCCTATATTCCCCCGGTAGCCTTAACGGCTGAAAATCTTGTTACACTAAAGTAAGGCGTTCCCAAAGGTGCGGGCTCCATGGAGGGTGGGAAGCTGGGGGACGAACGTTAAACACATAAAAAATATGTACAATTTAAGGCCCTTTAGGAAAGAGGAAGACGTGTCAGAGGTGCTTACCTTAGACACTGATAAACAAGGAGGAACCGATATTAAACCGGCGGTTCCATGGACGTTACCATCCACCTCGTGACGCCCCACCAAGAGGGCAATTTTCGCACTGGATGTTCTCCAAACCCAGTTCCAAATGTGAGGAGCTGGACGCGAGAAAAGAGAAAGGGACCGCAAGTAGCAAAACTTGTGGAGCCCCAAAGAACAGATGACCTTTTCTCTGTTGCCTGACAAGTATTGAGCCATAAGGGGAAGGGCAAGGCACCAAAAAAGGTGACATGCCGACCTGACGTACTATCAGGTGGGTCTATCCCAGCAGGCAGTGATGCAAAGGCCAAAAAAAGAATAAGAAGCAGCGAGAAAAAGGGTTGCGCTCGATGTTTCTAAGAGCAGCACTAAGGGAGCTGGGCAAGCTACTGTCACTGCAGTGCTGTAGGCACGGCCGCAGGGATCAGCTCTAAGTCATCCATTAGGAAGCAAGGGCAGTAAATTGTCCTGGTAAGAAGGAAAGAGGCTGAAAGGGTCCACCTCTCCAAGAGGCGAGCACAAAAAAGTGCGACTCAAACAGCAACCAAAGGCTGCAAGAATGAGCTACGCTTCTGTTGCTAAAGCAGGTTTGGGTGTGACCTTACCATGTGCGCATTCAGGTCACATAACGAAGCAGGTAGCTGATGACATCCTCATGGCAATACAGAGAAAGATGATCAGCAAGGCCTGGAGTAGCCAGGACCCTAACTAAACAACCTAAAAGGTAAGTTATTCTACAATTCCGAGCTTGACAAACCTAGAGCGTGTATTTATACTACTAAAGATATCTGTGCAAAACCATTAACAGATTTCTGTTCCAGAGATGTGTATGCCATAACAATAAAAAATACCCAGGAGGGAAGATTAGTCGTTGCCTCGGTATACATGCCGAGGAAGACACTCCTCCCCCTTATGACCTCGTCAGGCTGGTAAATTTCTGCGAGAGGACCAGACTAGTGGTTGTGATCGGGACGGACTCCCACGCACATCATCCTCTTTGGGGAATGGAAAATCCCAACGAACGAGGAAAGGTGTTAGTTGAATATTTATTTAGCACTAACCTAACCATTTTAAACACAGGTTCTAAACCAACTTTCATACCTGAAGTAGCGACTAGCTTCACACCGCACAATGCACCTCCGGGAGTTGCAATAAAGTATGAATCGTTTTGTTATATCAAAAGTAATATTTTATAATCATTCAATCATTGTTTTAAATTGGGGTGTGGCGTCACATCGCGTGATGTCACATCTCGGTGTTAACTGACCCTAAAGCATAGTGTAGTAGCATTTAAGCCCCAAAAGCTATTTGTTATGTGAAAATTATTCTTGTTAGTTCTTTGAAGTCAACTTTTACTTTTTTATTAAAAGCATAAACTGCCAAAAGTGAGTAATGAATACGGTAAAAGGGTCTGGACATACTCTTTTCTAAATATTCTAAATAAATTGGCTAGTTTAGTTAGTTAGTTTACGACGGGCTGTTTTCCACAACTCCATGTCTAAGCGCATATTTTGCATGTGGGCAGGAATAATGTGATTATTCATCTCCCGATTAATCTGGTTACACTCGCATTTTTGAACTCTGTCTGCATTTTGTCGGTAGATGTAACATGCAAGTGTAGTGCTGTGCCAGCGACTTCATGATGCACCTCCTGACGTCACTGGCTAGTGGCTACTTCAGGCAAAGTTGCATCTCGGTGTTACTGACAGCACCAACCTTCCACCAACTTCTGAAGCTACTATGGGGAAAATATTTTATTCTCTTTAGTCCTTTGTATTTGCGACTTTATTATTCTATACAATATGTCTTAGCACCAATTTCAGAATGTGAAACGTTTAATATATTTTTTTAGTTGTTTTGTTTGTAGTCAACTTGACTTTTACTTTTTATTTAAAATTAATATTCATCAATTTTTTCAATATTACAAGGCTTTCATAGTATTACGTAAATATTAAGCATAGTGGCAAAACTGCATAAAATTTCCGATTAATAATAAATTACCACTTATGCATTCATGGTCATTTAAGCTAATTATCATTAATTTAGAGTTATCACCATCATAAATCTAATAACAAAATCAATTACATTATATAACATTGACTTACCATCATCATATGTATTATTTTAAATTTATTATTATTTTATTGGCAATTTAGGTTCAAAAAGAAGAAATGGAATAATTGAGAACTATGCAATAGTTGTTTTTATTTATCACCCACATCTTACCTTCTTACAGCATAGTAAAAACTTCCAAACCAGATAGCAGATGTTGTCATGTGTACAGGTAACACCACATACCAATAGTCTCTGTACATTTCTTTAAATCTTTTAATAAGTCCTTTCTTTTTAGGTTCTGTATCATTTGGTGGTTTGTCGGTGCTTGAGCTACTTTGTGTAGAACAATGGCGTAATGGTGCTAGTAGTTTTGATTGATTACTATCAATTAAAGGTTTCACTATAGTGTTATTTTGATAATAAACTCCACTAGATAACATTTTAATGTGATTTGATCTTCTGCAACACCATTTTGCTGGTATTGTTACATCTTTAGGAAATATTTTGTTTCTATACAAAATTCTAAAAATTAGAGCCATTTTATTATTTTAATAGATATGAAAAATAATTAAATTTGACTCATTTTATCACAATTCTCTAGACTCAAACCCACCCTCACCACTTTGTTTTTGATAATAAATTTGACAATTGACGTAGTGTTGTTGTTGTTTTTATTATTCCCTCGAGAGAGCAGGCAAAAGAACTAAGCCATACAGCCTTGTTTGAAGTGTAAAGGCCGGAACCAAGTCTTCTTCTTTCCATCTCTTCAAAATCCTTAAAGGCCGAAGCCAAGTCTTATTTTCCTTAATTCTTCATATTTTCAAAAACCAGAAAGGCTAAAGCCAAGTCTTCTTTATATTATAACCTTTATAAGTTTCAATCCATATAGATTTATCAGTCCAGATTCAAGGTTCCCGCGCTTTTTTTCTATTCTTCACAATATGCTGATGCGTCACATTGCGAAGCCCTTGGGAAATTTTGACGACAGCTCAACCCAGCGGACAGTTGATTATGACAGCCACTCAAGTTCATAAGGCGCCTAAGCGATCAAAATAACTTGAGGTTTATATCGACATCAAAGCACTTGTTTCGTCGTTTTCTCTAATAGTTCACACGCGCAGACAATTAATTCCCAAAATCACATCACTTTTACGAATTAAAATCCACTTCAAACCATTATTCAAGCGACAAAACAGGAGCGACAGTCCGTCGTCGGCCAAGTTCCCGCCAAACCTCTCTGACTAGTATATAGTTATCTGTGGCCAAACCTACAATTGCCATTGACGCAGACGGCCAAAATATTTTTTTATTAAGATTCTTGCCTTGGATGCTTATTTTTTATGCCATGTCTTCATTAATTTGGGATCTGTGTCTGTGTTTATAGATTTTTTCTTCACAATATGCTGATGCGTGACATTGTAAAGTTTTTGGGAGATTTTGAAGATGTTTCAATCCAGGTGACAGTCGATGAAGACTGTCACTTAAGATCATAAAGCGCCTAAGCGATCAAAATAACTTTGGGTTTATTTATATCAACATCGAATCACTCGTTTGGTTGTTTTCTCTAATAGTTCACATGCGGAGACACTTAACAAAATAGCATCACTTTAATGTATCATATTCCACTTCAAACTATTATTTGAATGAGAAAACAGGAGTAGCAACCCGTCCACGGTCAAGTTTCCGCCAAAACTCTCAAAGATGATATAACACCATCAACACCAAAACGTATATAGTCGCTACGTAACTATTATTTTATTCTGTGGTTTAATCAACAATTTGATCTAAAATTTATGCTTTGATCTTCTTTGAAGTGAAAACTTATTTAGAATCTTTGTGATTTCAAACTCGACGAAACGTAAAAGCGACACTAAAAACGACAAACATATACATCTATAAGATTTTGCCTGCGAGAAAATGAGACAGAATACAGTATAATGTTTTTATTTTAAATTTATTCATATTTTAATTACATAAACCCTATAGTTATCGTCCTCCTGATACTCTGCATTCGTCTCATTCTCTCAAAGTTTAGTTTCAGTTCTGCCGCGTGTGAACTGCATATATGTTTTTTTTTCTTTGGATAAAGACTTGTATGATTATACTTTTACCAGTGTCAATTTATGAGAAATCATATAGTTTTGTTTAAAAAAATTACCATATGCTGGTGCCTCACGATGCGAAGTTTTTGGGAAATTTTGAAGGCAGCTTATCCCAATGGTCAAATCTATTTACTAATCTGTGATATATATATATATATATATATTATAATAAAACAGGTAAAGTATTAATTATGCAGAAGACTATACTAGAACCATTTGTATGATTGGTTAAGAGCTGAAAGCGTTTTTATCTCTTAAAGGATTTTATTGATAGTATTAAACAATTTCATATCCATTCGTTACAGTATATAATAGTCCACACTACTGAATATAGGCTTCCTCCATAGATTGCCTCATAGGGACGAATTTGCTACACTTGCCACACTTGGGAGGTGGCCACCTTTGTCACAATTTGGTGAATTCACTTTTCTCATTACAAATGCAAATTTGTTTAATGGTACAAGTCCGGAACGAAGCCTCATTGCTGTAATAATTTCTTGCCTTCCCATATTACATCCTTCAACCCAAAGGAAGCGGAAAAGATGCGGTTGTATCGTCTTGTACCAAATAAGGTATGAAAAGTTGTTAATGTTGGAATCCTTGTATTTACTGCAACGTTAACAAATTTTCATACCCTGATCCTTGCAAATAAATATTTGCAATTTGTGATTCGATTGGGTCTTGGTTACGCTAACACCATTAAGCGCCTTTAATATTTACGTGATTTATATATTGGATTATAGTCTACCTGATGTTGGATGTTTTTGCAACAGCCATACTTTGTAGTTAAGGCTGGCTAGTCAGTGGCGGATTATTCTAAAAGCAAACTAGACACGTGTCTAGTTTGCCTTTAGAATAATATGCCCATAGGCACAAGGTTACAAACAGAAACAGAAACTTTTTTATTCAATGTAGATTGTAACAATACTTATTGAAAGTCACTTTTTTATTTACCACTAGTTCGCAAATAAAACCCTCCGTCCTGGGAAGAACCAGCAAGAAACCCAGCGGGACTATTTTTTTTTCCAATAATAGGTTACAATAATGTTTACAATAATCAACACAGATTAGAAATAGCTTGGTAGCGATCACAAAGCAAATAAATTCCATAGTATGCTGGTGCGGGACAAAATTTTTCACCTAAATCGCAACGTAGTGGACCGCCGGCCAACGAGATGATGAGGAGGGAATATTGAATTCTGTTACAGTGTAAGATGGTGAAATTCAGGAGCTGGAATTAATCCAACAATTCTTCTGAGCATTCCACGTGGTATTTGCGGTTGAAGATGCATAAATAGGCATGTAACGTCTTTTCGTAAGTCCAGTAGTGTATCAAGCCGATCGAAAGGAACTTGGTCTTCGATGTTTCCAAGGATTTCGATGCTGGTTGAGGCAACGAGGGGAGTTTCCTGATTGAGGAGATATGATAAAGAGGTTCTTTTTTGCGGTAAACGCGCAAACCTGTGTCTTTTGGAGGTGAAACTGGACTAGATTTAGAAAACCTCGACTTCAAACACAAGTTTGTTCCGATACTCGATGTGTTGCCGAGAAATATTAGCACTAAATGTGTACAAAGCATTGCCAGTGCTGTCATTTGCATAACGATAAATGTTACTACGTTACTAGTATGCAACATATCATCGATATGTGAAAGGAACAGGGTAGGCAATAGCCCGTAGCCATGTGGAGCAGCAGCATTCACAGGCTTGGTATCGTAGCATGTACTGATGACTACGACCTTAATGCTTCGATCTGTAAGAAAACTGGTGACCCAATACATAATTTTCTCCGGAAGCTCATAAGGGGGTAGCTTTGAAAGAAGCGCTTTATGCCGAATTGAAGGCTTTCGTTAAATTTAAATTAAAGGTCTCGATTGCTTTCGCCCGTCGTTGAGTCAGGTGGATAAGATCACCAGTTGAGCGACCTCGAGGAAAATTGTATTGACGGTCACTAATCAACTGTTGCTCTTCAAAGTATCTCATGATCTGGCAGTTAATAATGGATTCCATTATTATGGAGAACAAAAAGGTGATGGCGATAGGTCTGTAGTTATACGGGTCTAAGCGGTCACCTTTTTTTAGGAATCGGGTGCACTAAGGCTGTCTTCCATGAGCATGGAACCACGCCTAAAGAGTAAGAGAACTGGAAAAGATGTGTAAAAACCGGTGCTAATTCTGGATCACACGTCTTCAGCAGGGGAATTCCATCAGGTCCACTCCACTTACTGACGTCCAGGAACAGTAGTGCTTTACTCACTGAGCACTGTGTGAATCGGATATCCTACGTATGCTGGTACCCTTTTTTTATTCAACACCACTTTCATGTTTCTTCCACTGAACTATATTATAAATTATAACATAGTAGTTTATTTACAAAATACGTATGTAGTTATAATTATGACAAATAGCCGCCAGAGGGGCGCCGATGCTAACCTAGGGCCCTGTCGACATTTAAACCGCCTCTGTGCTCTGTGGCCAGTTGATAGTGACCTACTTTTGTTTGACTTACTGCAGCGCTTTTTACTAAATTTGCAAGTTATCACTAAAGACGTACAATCAACGGGTCTGTTTCAGTATATTTCTGTTTGTCTGTTTCTGTGAATTACAATATAAATATAGTAAATTAATCTCACAACAATAATAATAAGAAATAGATGGTGTTTTTATATTTAAGACGTAAAGATAAAAAATAAATCAAATATTCTATTTTAGATGCTAAAACATCTGCTGAAGCTTATTCACCCGATCTTAACGCGGGTAGTTGCAATATCAGGGACATACAAGTCGTGTTTTGCGATAATTTGCCACTTTTGGTGAGGCCTATGTTCCGAAGGCTATAGAGGTTGTAGTAGAGCAGACACAAGAACTTGAATAGTGGTTTGTCATGCCTAGTTCGAGACAAAACAGTGGACCGGCCATTTCCTCTATCCATAGGGATCGCTAACTTAATTATATAATAAGTCTCTAAGGATTTCTATGTCAGCTCAGATCCAGCTCTGGTATGAAGAGGTCTAAGTTTTTTGGTTTTTTGTAAACCAATTCATGTGGGTGACATTAATTTCCTTAATATAAATATACACGTTAAATCTTTCTACAGATGTCAAAGACTTCTATCTATTAGATACATATAAGGGTTTGAAAATTGTGCTCATTTCATCCAGTACTATTGTTAATGTTTATGTAAATTGGCCCGCGAGATACCGGGAACACAATATGCATGCATTTAGGGGCTTTGATAGCTACTGTTGGCGACGCGAGATAAACATATTGTCAAATCTTTTACTGTTTTATAGAGCCAACGTTAAAATTATGTTAATTTTATTAAATTCTAATTTCAGAGTAAAGAAAGGTTATTTGTATTAGCTTAGATTTATGCATTACATAGTAGTCGGTTATATATTAAATAAAGAATTAAGAACATTATATTCGTTTTAAGAATTTTTGATTGTTTACTTAACGTTTTAATCATAAGACATAATAACGTGTTAGATAAGGAAAGTTTAATGCTCGAGTGAAATGGTGTATATGTAAGAAAAGGATAAATATAAATATTACAAAGGGATGGCAAGAACCTCCTATAGGATCCAGAGAGTGGTGCAAAGAGCTTGCCAAATTGTACAGGTAATACCAGAAGGAAAAAGGCAAGTCCGAACCGTCTTATTAGAATATTAATTAAGTAATTTTTTTATTAAAGGTTTCAAAATGTATGTAACAGCGACTTGTTAATGTTTTGGCTAAATTTTGTACGAGAATAAGACGACAGAAATGTCAGTAAAGTTCTGTTTTAGTGATAAAATAGCGAAATAATGGAAATATTAAATAATACCTACATTGAAGAGATGTAATTTTGCTTAAAGTTTTGTTTAAAGATCTGTTTAAAGTTTTAGTTCTTGCATTAAACTGTAGTATTGTATATGGTAGGTGAAAATATTGATGGAAATAGTATTATAAAAACTGTATTTAACATTTTAAGGTTAATGACCATAAGAAATTGTTTATAGGGTAGTTTGTTAGCGACGACAAAGTGAATTCGAACATTTAATCTTAATTGTTTCTTATCAGTGATTTAAAACTAAGTGTTAGCATTTAATCTTAATTGTTTCTTATCAGTAATTCAAAACTAAGTGTTAGCATTTAATCTCAATTGTTTCTTATTCGTAATATAAAGCTAAGTGTAAAGACTGATAGTGCTGATAACAAGAAAGTAAATTAATTGCTTCAATTCTTATCTTAAAATAACGTATATGAATCTATTTAATAATTTAGGTTTGATTAGAACATTAGAAGCAAAGTATGAGCTTATTTTCTTAGTAAACTTTCTTTTATCATAACTTTAAGAGCTATTAACATATAAGTGATTTATATAATTCTTTTTCCTTTTAAAGTAATTTAAAACAAAAAAATTAATATGTTAATTAATTACTTATAATGTAATCTTTATTATAAGATAGATTTAAATTTCATAGAATATGAAAAGATATTGTATAGAATCTTAAGCATTATTATCGTGATAAGCGTTGTACATTCCTGCCTCTTGGCGGCGCTACTTGTATGTCGTCGTTCGTCGTTGTTGTCCTCTGCAGGGCATAAATGCCGTGCAGGTCTCGGGCCTCGGGGTGTACCCCTTTACCCGGATGTTCCTCACGGCACACTACAATGTGCCGGTCCTGGGCGCCTTGATGTTAAAGGCGTTGCTATGACGACTATTGTCGCAGTCGGTTAAATTATAAGAGAGGGAGGTTATCTATTAATTGTGTTTAAATAACACAATTATTTGTCAAAGTTGGCCTTTCTGCGGCATTGAGGGGTTTACTCGGACTCCCTAATCTATATAGGGAGGAGTTCTCTTGGATAAGGTCGCCCGTCCGGCGGCCTTGCATGCAACGGCGCGAAGCCGTTGAGGTGTTCATGTGGCCCGTTGTCGGCGCGGTCAAACATACCGCGCGCCAGCCGGACCACGAAATCATGTAGGCTCTCCATCTTGAGGTTGGCCGCTATGATGTCATTACGGACGTAGCGACCCGCACCGACTATGGTTCGTAATGACAAACTCTGCTGGGCCTGAAGTCGCCGCTTCTGATGATCGCTCAGGAGTGCATACCAGGCCGGAGCAGCGTATGTTAGCAGGGGTCTTATGTAAGTTTTATAGATGGTTATCTTCGACTTTGTCGGTAACTTGGATGTCAGGACAGGACGTAGCATTGCCCGCGCACATCGAGCTTTGCGTATAGCAGAGTCAACGTGCGCAGTCATACGCAGCATCCTGTCAATCCGACATCCAAGGTAGGTCACGGCCTTCTCATATGCGATCTCCTGGCCTCCGAGGGTTAGCGGTGGTGGTAGGTTTCTATAGCGGCGAGTGAGTAGAGCGGTCGTCTTGCTAACATTGACGGCCATCCTCCACTCATCCAACCATGGTGGCAGCAGGTCCAACAGACGTTGCATCCTGGCAGCTGCTATGTGGGCTCTTCTGAACGACGTGAAGTATGCGCTGTCATCCGCAAACAGTGCTAGTTCGACGTCGTCCTCCCATTCTTGCAAGTGTCCTGCCAGGGTTGGGTATGTCATTAGTGTACGCCGCGTACAGGGCTGGAGATAGACAGCTGCCCTGTGGCACACCAGCTGCTATGGTCTTAATTGCGGACTCGGCGTCCTCTACGCAGACGTAGAACTTCCTGGCTTCCAGGAAAGACGCCACTAGCCGCAATATAGCAGGAGGGATACTTGTTTGCACATCTAATTTATAGAGTAATCCTGTGTGCCACACCCGGTCGAACGCTTTCTCGATATCGAGAAAGACGCCCAACGATATGCGGCCACGGTTGTGTTCGGCCGCAAGCAGGTGCAGCACTCTGGTCAGCTGTGTTGCTGTTGAGTGACCCCTCCTGAATCCATGTTACTCCGCCCGAAGTTGGATGCACGGGCGGAGACGTCTTAACAGTAATCTTTCGCACAGTTTAGCTATATGCGGTAGCAGCGTGATCGGCCTATAGTTGGCAGCTCTACGCCTGTCCTTCCCGGGTTTCGGCAAGACGATGACTTTGCCTTTCTTCCAGTCCTCCGGGAAGTGGGATGTCCGCAATATTCCATTGTAGAGCCGACCTATCTCTACAAGGACTCTATTGGGCAGCTGTCGTAGTGCAGCATTAGTAATCCCGTCGTGCCCCGGCGCCTTCCTCGGTTGCAGGCGGGTTACTGTCCTCCGCAGTTCAGCGGGGGAGATAAACCACTCTCCTGCAAGCGGTGGCGCGGGCGACGACAGGAGCTCCTGCACGCGGCTTTCTTTCCGTGAATGGGATTCCAGGAACTCCGCACTTGTAGGGTTCGGCATAAACTGCTCCTCGAAGTGCTCAGCTAGGATATCCGCTCTGTCCCTTGGCATCGTAACGTTGAATGCCCGCGTTGTTGGTCAGCGGGCAAACAGGTGGTCGAGTTTTCGTTAACTGCCGGTTCAATGTGTAGAGCGACGCGTGCTGTTCGTCAGCTTTCCATATGCGCCGCTCCCAGGCCTCTCCTCTGTGGGCCTGTATTGCAACCGACAGTTCGTCTGACAAGGTGTTCATTTTTCTCTTTACTCTAGGGCAGCGGGTACGCGCCCAGAGCTTCCTCAGCGCTCTTTTGTGATTTAGCTGCACGCGTATCTTTAGCGGCAGCTCCTCTTTCCTTCCCGAGAGAGGGACGATCGTAGAGGCCGCGTTGAGGGCCTCCTTGATGCTCGTGGAAATTCTGGTTGCAGCGGCCTCTACGTCGTCCGCTGAGGTGATCGGTGTATGGACTGGAGGTCTCTCCTGCAGGTGTTGGTGGTAGAGCCTCCAGTCGATCTTGGTCTTACTGGCTCTGGGCGGTGAGGTCACTGCCTTAGTGCCAAGGGTTATCAGAATCGGGAGGTGCTGTGTATTCAGGTCATACAGCACTTCTACCACTACTGGATAGTTGACGTTCCTAGTGAGCACGATGTCTAATACATCCGGACGCTTCCTATGGTCGCTAGGAATATGCGTCGGTTCCTCGGGACCTAGAACGTCATAGTCATGGTGTTCAGCGTCTTCGTACAGTTCACGACCCGGCGGGTTGATCATTCTGGACCCCCACGCCGGGTGTTTGGCGTTCAGGTCCCCGGCGATGATGGTGGGTGTTGTGCCTTCCATTACCGTCCGGATGTCTGAGGAGTGAAATGGAGTCCCTGGCGGGCGGTATGCTGCAAAGATCCTAAGTTCCTCGCCCGCCGCCTCCATTTTTATGCCGATTGAACGCATCGTCTGGAAGTCTGGCAGTTCCAGCTCCTGGTGGACGATGTCTCTCCTCACCAGGATCGCTGTCCCTCTATAAGCGACCCCTTGAGGATCGACCTCGTCCCTCCTGTATATGTGGTAATTGGGCAGCTTAAGATGCGTTGATGGTCTTAATTTAGTTTCACCCAGCAAGATCACCTGGATGTCCTGTTGCTGGGTGAGAGTGCGGAGTTCATGGATCCTTTGACGGATCCCGTCCGGGTTCCAATATAACAGGCGCAGGTTGCTATCCTCCATAGTGCCTTGCCAGTAAGGATGCCAGCGCCTTCATGACGGCGGTAACGGGATCAGTCCCGGCCCTTATGTCGGCCAGGACTTGTGTACCACTTCATGGATCAATCTATGGATGGCATCAGCCGTCTCGAAGCCGGACGCTGGTGGTCTGCGATCTGAACTACGCTGTGAAGGCACTGGTCTCGGGGCTTTAGTGGTAGTTTTCCTTTGCATTGAGCGCGCTCTGTGCGTAGAGCGAGCTCTGCTTTCTGGCAGGGCCCTTTCAGGTGCTTTACCTGCCGTAGGTGGTGCTGGTGTTCTTGTAGTAACCTGCGCCTGGGAGGCTATTGGTCCTGCAGTCGTAGGGGTAGAGGTGGTTGCAGCCTGAGGAGGAGGCTGCTCCGTTCTCTTGCTCCTGTTCCTCCGCCTCTTCCTCCTGGAGGGTTGCCTCTCAGTGGCGTCGTTGGCAGGAGGTCGGAGAGTCGCCCCGGTGGTTGCCCTTTCATCTGCGGGACCAACCGTTTCTGATGGTACTGCAGGAGGGGGTGGGGGGGGGGCTGGTTGCCTACCCTTCCCTCTAGTGATGGTGGCCCACCCGTCCTCCTGTATGGTGACGGCCTTTGGGCGACTTGAGGGGATCCTCTTTGGGTTCTCCGGTAGTAGGCCAGGTAAAACGATCCCCTGCTTCCTGGCTATCCTCCTCAGGACCGGGCAGCGGCGATCGTTGGCTGTGTGGTTCTTGGCGCAATTTGCGCACTTTGGCTCCTCCTCTCTACCCCTTGGGCAAAGGCTGGCAATATGTTCACCGGCACAGCGAACGCATTTCACTGGCCTGAAACAATTAGCGGAGGCATGTCCGAAAGCCTGGCAACGGTGGCATTGTGCCGGTCCGGTCTTCCTCTGCCAGGCTTCGATGACGACTCCTCTCATGTAGAGGAGCTCGTCGAGTTGGTAAAGTTGCTGCAGCCGTTCCAGGCTCAGATGCTCCAGCTGTGCATAGTAGAGGCAGCCCGGTCTGCCCCTACGTGGTGGTATAGCCTTCACATAATTGATAGGGAAGCCTTTTGCCCGAATAGCCTCCTCAATCATTTTTGTGTCGGTGCCCACAGGCAGGCCACGGATGCCCACTTTAGTGGGCTCCTCCTCTGCCGGTGTATAACAATACCACGACATTGATTTATCCTTTTCGGAGAGTTCTACCATGTACCTCTGTATGGTACGGAACTCATCCGGACTCTGTGGAGTGAACCTTACTCCTTTCCCGAACGGACGGGCATTAGGTGGATGGCCCAACTTCTCGTTAAGGGCCTTAAAGTGCCTGGTCCAGTCCGGGAGGCATTCTGCGACAATCGGCGGATATCTTTTCTCTTTTTCCTTCTCAGTTCTTGGAGGTTGCTCCGCCGATTGCGGTCGTGGTACTGCCGGGGCTGCAGCCATGTGGGCATAGCTCGTTGATGGGCGCTGTCCATCATCATGAGCTAACCCGGACGGGTTGGTAGTTTGTACCGGGGATGACTTTCCGGCTGATGCAGCTAGGGTTGCATATGTTGTCGAGCCCCAGCTGTAGGACTCCTCACCTCCTTGCTCAAACTGGGCCGAGTCGTGACTGCGTCGGTCCGGTGAGATGGATGGTGGCTGTTGCGGTGGTGATGGTGACTTAGGAGGTGAGGTGTGAACCTTCTTCCTAGTCTCCGCTTGGGGCTCTTCATCATCCTGAAGACGCTGATGATGATTCCGATGGTTGTCCAATACGCTGCCTCTTCTCGTAGAGTGAGGCTTCGGTCTCAGGAGGCGTGTACCTTCGTGGCGTCTTCATGGCCCGCTGAGGCTGAGAGGGCAGCGGTTCACGCCCAGTCGTACACTCAGGTACGATGGGCGAGAGTGCAACCCTAGATGCGGACTCCTTACCCGGCGACGAAGGTTTCCGGGTGGGTATTTGGGAGTAGGATGAGACGACTCTCATCCTCTCCGGGTTGAAAATGTCCCTATAGGCGATGGGTCTATCCAAAACGCCTGGTCGATCCGGTGGTTTTCTTGCTCTCGGAGGAGGTTCCCCCTTATCGTTCCCTGACATCCTAACCTACCAGTCAGTGTCAGCGGTAATCTAATTGAGGCCCTATCTAACTTCCAAACGATCGGCAGCAGGTGTTGATGCGCGACGCGGATGGTGGTGATGTTGTTATGAGGACTATTCACACTGTGAGCACTGCCTACCCCTTTTGTAGCAAAAGGGTTGGGGGAAGTGCAAAGGTGGCACTTTAATGCGCGACTAGGCACAGTATGCACGGAACGCATAAAGTGCCAAGAATCACCTAGGGGCCGGTGACCTCGACGCCTCACGGAATCACGGGACTCAACGATCGGCGGAGTTTGTCGAACCGGCGGTTATTTGCAGCCACTGCTAACTACAGATAACGCACACCTAGGAGATCCTTGATCACTTGTATGTTCAGCGAAAAAATACTATCCTACTCCGGAGCTAAACCGTGAGGAGACCGCGAACCTATTTTTATTTTTTACAAGCTTAAATTTAAACTTATGTAAATGATTTATGTTTAAAATAGTAAAGTAAAGTTATATCTGTTGTCAGGAATATGTAAAAATATTGTAAGGTCTGTTTTACCACATATTTTAAAGAAATTTCTAAATTTCCCTTAGAAAAGGTCGTTCTGCGCTCCGATTGGTCGACGGGAATTATTAGTGCCGTGTGCAAATTTAATTAATTATGATTGGTCACAGGTACCTATAAAAAAGGGGCGTTTTTGTGGTAAAACATTCCCCAAATCCGGCAATGTAAGAAGAAGTACTCAGAAAATAAACAAGAAGATATCTCAAGAAGTGTTATTTATTCACTCAACCAACTGCAACTGCATTGCTCTCCGAATTAATATCCCGCCAGCAATAAAGTTTAACAGTCTCACACACGAGCACACATTCAACATTGGTCCTTCGAGAAGCCGGATCGGGTTTTAAGGAAAATTTGGAAGATGCCTTCGAATACAAGATCAAAATCAGTGCAGTCGAAGACTACGAGTGAAAGTAACGCCACTACGGGTACCAGTACGACGGATTGGAGCATGAATACGCCGAGTGACTCTACAAGCACGTCGACTACTAACGCGTCAGCATCAAACCGATCGACGCTTGTCAGATCAGCCCAGCAGCATACACAGACAACCCGTACTACCTACCAAAAACATTGCCGGAAAAGAATCAGCACCGGGGGACGTAATACATACCACCCCCCCGGCCCGCACCGTCGAAGCGTCAGTTCACCAAGAAGAAAGTCATCCAACGCCGCAGATTCAAGAAAAAAGTATCGCAATTAAGTCATGTCTGAACGAAGGAAGCATACCAACGTCCAGAGAAAGAAATCTGCAACAGCCTCACCCTAAGAAGTCGACCCGCGATCCAGACACGCTTTCCGTTCGCTCGTCGTATAGGAAGAGAGCAGAAGCGCAAGCAAAAATGACAATGGCACTAAGAGAACTAGAACTGGCAGAAGCTCGGTCAAAAGTTGCTCAAGCAGAACTGGAACTTCTCACCGCAGAATCAGAAGAAGAAGATGGTGCCGGAGAAGAGCTGTTCGAACGAACACGAGAAGTTGAACGATGGTTCATCCAGACCGGGGATAAGAACCACAAAACCATAGAGGCAGAAGAAAAGAAAAGTGACATCCAGGAACTAGCTTCAGTCATATTAAAGTTATCAGAAAAGTCACGTGACACCATTTCACCGAAGCACCTCGAACTCCCTCACTTCAACGGGGCCTGTGAAGAATGGTTGGCCTTCAAGAGATCACACGAGGATACGGCCGCTTCTTTCAGTTACAATCAGAACTTAGCGCGCCTTAGAATAGCGATCCAAGGAAAGGCTAGAGAAGCCGTCCAGAGCCTGCTATTCACCGCTGAAGACCCACGCGAAGTTATCAAGGGACTGGAAGCAAGATTCGGAAGACCTGGAGCACTAGCATTAGCAGAGCTGGAAAAGATGAAGAACCTCCCCAAAGTCGGCGAGAACCCAAGCGACATATACATATTTGCGAGCAAAATAAAGAATGCAGTTGAAACAATTAAAGCCCTGAAGAAACCACAGTACCTCAGTTCACCTGAAACGCTGAAAGTTATAGTAGACAAGATGCCGACATCAATGAAGTTCCGTTGGTTCGCCTACTACAGAAGCAGAAGAGATGAAGAAATTCAGGAGTTATTACTCATCGAAGCGTTCCTAGAAATAGAAGCCGACATGTGCGGAGACTTCGTCCCGCCTGAAGCATCTTCAGAGCAAAGAAGAGGAATAAGAAAACCCGTTCATTTGGCACAAGAAGCGTCAAAGGAAAAATATAAGATATCATGTCCGTTCTGTGAAGAAGAACACTTCGCTCTAGAATGCAAGAAGTTCAAGGAAGCCAACCTGAATGGGAAATGGGATATGACCAAGAAGGCAAAGATATGCTTCAAGTGCCTCCGGTTCAGGCACTCAAGATCAACTGTAAAGCGCCAGTCTGCAAGCTGTGTAAAAGATGGCATCATACCATCCTACATTCTGACAGACCACCAGCACCAATTGAAAAAGAAGCAAAGGATATCAGTAGCTCGTCGGAAGAAAAAGTCACCTCGATTCACAACGCCAAAGGAGAAGAAAAGGCCTACCTAAAAATGATCCCAGTGAACCTCTATGGCCCAAAAGGACAACGCGTACTACCACTAGCGTTCGCGTACTAGCACTACTAGATGAAGGGTCAACGGTTACACTCTTAGACGCGTCAATCGCTGAAAAAATCGGAGTCAAAGGGAAGCAAGAAAAGCTCACAATCGAAACCGTCGGCGGGAAAGTATTAAGAAAAGATAGTTCACAGAAGATCGAGCTCAAAATAAAAGGGGCTCACAGAAAAGAAAAGAGGACTATCGTAGCAAGAACCATCGACGATCTGAAGCTTTCCGAACAATGCATAAACAAGGACACCGTGAGAAAATGCGAGCATCTGAGAGCAATTGAAAGCCAACTCCTCTACGTCACCGAGAGACCCAAGCTACTGATAGGCCAAGATAATTGGGGGCTAATAGTAACAAGAAAGCTGAAGAAGGGCAAACCATCAGATCCTGTGGCCTCCCTCACAAACTTAGGATGGGTGCTACACGGATGTGAAACAGGAGCAACTGCCACGGTAAACTTCACTCATTATGGCAGAGCGACCACTGGCGAAGAAAACATCGAGGAAATCGTCCGAGAATACTTCCAGCTGGAATCTCTTGGAATTCAGAATCGGTCGCCAACCAACAACAGCGACAGAAGAGCGTTAGAAACCCTCGAGAAAACTACCAGGAAACTGCCAAGCGGTCAATATGAAACGGGACTCCTGTGGAAGAAAGAAGACGAAAGCCTGTCCAACAACTACAATCAAGCCGTTCGACGCCTGGTCAGCATCGAGAAAAAATTGGATCATGATCAAGAAGCAAGAAAGCATTACGAGGAACAAATCCTGAGTCTAATCGAAAAAGGATACGCAGAGAAGGCTCCAGAAACCTCTAACAAAGGAAGGACATTCTACCTACCCCACTTCGCTGTTGTACACCCAGTCAAGAAGAAGCTAAGAATAGTGTTCGACGCAGCTGCCAAGTATGAAGGAAAGAACCTCAACGACGCCTTGCTCTCGGGCCCAGACTTGTTACAATCACTATTCTGAGTACTGCTGCGCTTCAGAGAGGGACCAGTAGCCGTCATGGCAGACATACAAGACATGTTTCTCCGAGTAAAAGTCAGAGAAGACGACCGAGACAGTCTCAGGTTCCTGTGGCGCGGAAACCGAAGAACTGTCAAGCCTGAAGAGTATAGAATGTCTTCAATCATCTTTGGGGCAGCGTCATCACCGGCAACAGCGATATACGTGATGAACAAGAACGCAGAGGAATTTAAGAACACTCATCCTGAAGCAGTGAAAGCAATTAGGAGAAATCACTACATGGACGACTATCTGCAGAGCTTCGCATCTACAACCGAAGCAAAGAAGATATCCAAAGAAGTGAAAGACATTCACGCAAGAGCAAACTTTCATCTGAAGGGATGGGCCAGCAACAACTCGGGGGTAATATCAGTGGTAGAAGACGCAAGTAAAGAAAACTCCTTACAACTGACCAAGGAAGAGAAGACTCTGGGACTAAGATGGCTGGTGAAAGAAGATGCATTAGCCTTCAACGTCGGGCTACGGAACACGCCGGAGGACCTGCAAGATGGCAGAAGGACTCCAACAAAAAGAGAAATCACAAGCGCAGTAATGTCCACCTTCGATCCAATGGGTTTTGCTACACCGGTTCTAATACAAGGAAAGAAACTAATCCAAGACATCTGGCGAAAGAAAATAGACTGGGATGAACCAATCAACGAACATCAAAAGGAAGCCTGGATGAAATACCTAGAAGAAGTGTCAACATTAACGAGGCTGAAGATCCCAAGATGCGTCTCACCCAAAGGCAGAAAAGGACAGCTACATACATTCGCCGATGCGAGTGAAGAAGGCTATGCAGCAGTAGTCTACTGGAGAATAGTCGAGCCCGGAGGAAAGGTCCATGTCTCCATGATCGCCGTCAAGCAAGGGTAACGCCGACGAAACCTGTATCAATTCCGAGGCTAGAGCTACAAGCGGCTTTACTCGGAAGCAGACTAGCCGCCACAATCGAAGAGGAATCAGAGCTCGACATATCGAAAAAGGTTTACTGGACCGACTCCAGCACAGTACTGCAGTGGATAAAGTCAGAACCAAGGAAGTTCAAAACTTTTGTGGCCAACCGACTCGCCGAGATCGAAGAAAAGTCCAAGCCAGAAGACTGGAGATGGGTGCCAACCAAGGAGAACCCAGCAGACGACGCCACAAGGGAAACCCCAATCGAATTCGACCACAACGCCAGATGGTTCAAAGGCCCGTCATTTCTCCGTCGACCAAAAGAAGAATGGCCGTTTCACGACTTCAAGCCAGAAAATGTTATGCCAGAAGAAAAAAGCAAGCAAAAGGTGTTGGCAACAATGGCAGCAGAAGACACCCTATTAAACCTAGAAAGGTTCTCGAGCTGGGAGCGACTGCTGCGCACTACAGCCAGAGTGATCGCCTTTACACACCTACTAAAGAAGAGCCGTAAAGCGACCACCACCGCCGCACGCCAGAAGAATGAGTCCTGGAAACCACAAAAAATCCAGAAGAAAGAAGCGCACACCTCAATCCCGTCGACCAGCAGAAGTGAAAATAAGCGCCTATACCTACCCCTAGAAGCAGAACACCTAAAAAAGGCCGAAGAGATATTAATAAAAATATGCCAGAGCGATAGTTTTGCTTCAGACATAAGAAAACTGAAGTCGGAAAAGCCATTAGAAAATTCGAGTCGACTTAAGAAAATCGACGTTTACATTGGAGACGATGGAATAATTAAATTAAGGAGCAGAACAATGAAATTCCACGACCAAAACGAAAGAATAATGAATCCTATCATCTTAGACGGAAAACAAAAAATAACTCGTCTAATGATACAACACTATCACAAAAAATTCCTTCACGGAAACACCGCTACAGTAATGAACGAAATTCGTCAAAAGTTCTGGATCTTGGGTTTAAGGGGAAATATAACCTCAAATGGCTTAGCAAGATCCTCCGTTATGCCGAAAGTATTGCAGCATTAATTTTGAAATAAATATATGGTAAAGTTGAGGATTAATGTTAAGGTTTATGTTAGACGAAAACACGATTCCGTAAAATTTTCTCGATAGAAAAAAAATCCAAAGTTACCTCCAAACTGAACAATAAACCGCTGTTATTCATAAAATACTTTAAATAAGATTCCTGATTCCTGCGGAGCGACAGGAACCAAGCTTACGCGCCGATAGTTTAGGTAATTTCTTTTTACAGTGAAAATAATGATATTTTAAAAAAAGTAAATAACATAAGCACTGCTTTATGGTTAGTTCAGTTAGTATGCAAAGTTTCATGATCTTATTTAAAGTATTTTATGAATAACAGCGGTTTATTGTTCAGTTTGGAGGTAACTTTGGATTTTTTTTCTATCGAGAAAATTTTACGGAATCGTGTTTTCGTCTAACATAAACATTACAACATTAATCCTCAACTTTACCATATATTTATTTCAAAATTAATGCTGCAATACTTTCGGCATAACGGAGGATCTTGCTAAGCCATTTGAGGTTATATTTCCCCTTAAGAGCAACTCTAAAAGCGGTCGCACACAGCTGTCAATGGTGCAAGACAAAGAAGAGTTCACCAGAGATACCACCGACGGGAGATCTACCGAGCGAGAGATTGTAGCATCATCAATTTCCGTTCTCCTGCACAGCTGTAGACTACTTCGGGCCGATGCAAGTCACCATCGGAAGAAGAAACGAGAAGCGTTGGGGAGCTTTATTTACCTGCCTCACAACTAGAGCAGTACATTTAGGGCTGGTACCTTCTCTCAGCACTAGCTCAATGATCATGGCACTCCGACGAATGGCAGCCAGAAGAGGAACCCCGAAAACCATATTTAGCGACAACGGGACTAACTTCGTCGGAGCAAAAAAGGGAATTAGAAGAGGCCGCACAGGAAAAGGGCATCCAGTGGAAGTTCATCCCCCCGGGAGCTCCAAATATGGGAGGTGCCTGGGAGAGGCTCGTCCGGACAGTTAAGACGGCGCTGGCAGTAGTCCTCAACGAGAAGAGCCCGCCCGAGGAAGTACTTCATACGCTAATGACTGAGGTTGAACACATCGTCAACTCGAGACCTCTCACCCCGATCAGCATGGACCCAGGAGACGAGGAGAGCCTAACACCGAACCACTTTCTGCTGGGAAGATCATGCGGAGCTATGGCGCCGGGAGAATTCAGCGACACGGAGCTCATCGGAAAAGCAAACTGGAGAACCACCCAAAGACTCGCAGACCACTTTTGGAAAAGGTGGATTAAAGAATACTTACCTCTCCTGATGCCAAAAAAACTCGAAGGGAAAGAAACCAGAGACCCAAGGGAAGAGACATCGTGTTAATGGTGGACGCTACATTACCACGAAACTCATGGCCTCGCGGTGAAATCGTTAAGACCTATCCCGGACCAGACGGAAGAACCAGGGTGCTGGACGTGCAGACATCAGGTGGAATACTTCGCCGTCCAACTCGACGTGTCATCGTGCTGGTGCCAGCGGAGTCGTCGCCTCCAGAAGATGTAGTGCTACGCACCGTGGGGGAGAATGTTAGCGACGACAAAGTGAATTCGAACATTTAATCTTAATTGTTTCTTATCAGTGATTTAAAACTAAGTGTTAGCATTTAATCTCAATTGTTTCTTATTCGTAATATAAAGCTAAGTGTAAAGACTGATAGTGCTGATAACAAGAAAGTAAATTAATTGCTTCAATTCTTATCTTAAAATAACGTATATTTAAGCAAACATTAGAAGTAAACATTAGAAGCAAAGTATGAGCTTATTTTCTTAGTAAACTTTCTTTTATCATAACTTTAAGAGCTATTAACATATAAGTGATTTATATAATTCTTTTCCTTTTAAAGTAATTTAAAATAAAAAAATAATATGTCAATTAATTACTTATAATGTAATCTTTATTATAAGACAGATTTAAATTTCATAGAATATGAAAAGATATTGTATAGAATCTTAAGCATTATTATCGTGATAAGCGTTGTACATTCCTGCCTCTTGGCGGCGCTACTTGTATGTTTTTTTTTTGCGCCCGAAGCAATTATGGGCAACCCTCCGGAAAGCGGGGGAGGGAGGCGGTGTATGCTCATAGCATACCACGCAGCCGGCTGCGTGGTTATGTGGAGACTTTTACCCACTAAACACCGCCTTTTAGGAAATGGCTTAACGATCCGACTAGAGATCTCTAAGCCGTATACGAACGCGACCCTCCTTGGCAGAAAGGAGGTCGCAAGCGGCGAAAAGCCGCTTAGAAGAGTGCCTAACTAAGGCAGATTAATGGATGTGTTATGGAGGCTCGGCCTGAGCCGCCAGGAGGCAGTTCAGGTCAGCCGAAAGCTTGTTGGGGGGGTCCGAGAGAGAGTTTCTCGGTCTGCGCACACTATAGCGAGTGTGGATAGGGGCTGCATAGGCAGCTGTCTCACGAATGAGATGATTTGGGTGGGACTCTGAGGCTTTGAATAAAATCTCTCAGAGAGTGATTTAAGGAATTGCTGGATTGTTGGGAGCTCTAAGTCTCGATGTAGGTCGGCATTACGGACATAATAGGGCGAGTTAGTGGCCCTACGACAGAATAGATTTTGAACTATTTGAAGTTCATTTATAGCTTTGGGCTTAGCATGTACAAAAATGGGGGCCGCGTAGGTCATGACAGGTCGTATGCAGACCTTATATAGGGTTCGCTTGTTACGGAGGGACATTTTACTGTGTCTGCCCAACATGCTGTTGAGGCTACCCATGTAAAAACGTGCGGTGCGAGTAACCTTCTTGATATGGGGCTCGAAAGTGAGCCTTGCATCAAGGGTGACGCCTAGGTATTTGGCTTTAGTTTGCCATGGGACAGGGGTTCCTAACATCCTGATTGGCGGAGTGGTGGTGAGACGACATCGTTTATATTCGAAGCAAACGGCGGAGCTTTTCTCCGGGTTTACGTCGATACGCCATTTTTGGAACCAAGCTCCTACTTGTATGTTCAGCGAAAAAATACTATCCTACTCCGGAGCTAAACCGTGAGGAGACCGCGAACCTATTTTTATTTTTTACAAGCTTAAATTTAAACTTATGTAAATGATTTATGTTTAAAATAGTAAAGTAAAGTTATATCTATTGTCAGGAATATGTAAAAATATTGTAAGGTCTGTTTTACCACATATTTTAAAGAAATTTCTAAATTTCCCTTAGAAAAGGTCGTTCTGCGCTCCGATTGGTCGACGGGAATCATTAGTGCCGTGTGCAAATTTAATTAATTATGATTGGTCACAGGTACCTATAAAAAAGGGGCGTTTTTGTGGTAAAACATTCCCCAAATCCGGCAATGTAAGAAGAAGTACTCAGAAAATAAACAAGAAGATATCTCAAGAAGTGTTATTTATTCACTCAACCAACTGCAACTGCATTGCTCTCCGAATTAATATCCCGCCAGCAATAAAGTTTAACAGTCTCACACACGAGCACACATTCAACATAGTTATTTTATATAATGTGAATGTTTATTTGTTTTATGATGTGTCTTAAAACAATTAAACATTCCTATAGGTATTGGTTACATTTTCTTACGTCCATTTGAAATGTTACCCAAGTAAATTAAATTACTTGCTTAGGTACATTTTCCGGTTTTCTTTTGTACAAAAAATGCACAAAACGCTTAATCGTTATACCACTTAGAAATAATTTAAAAATAAGTAAATTTTCAGTTTAGAAACGCAGCTTGTCAGCATTATACATTTTTCTTCATGTTTTAGGATACACATTCATCTGTTCTTTCTTTTATATAATATAGTTAATAATGTGGCACTTTAACATCACCAGCAGTGAATACAATTTATCGTTAGAGCGCAACCTCTCATTGTACGGGACGACCGGTTATTATCCCTGCCAAACACGTTTAATTTACAAGACTGTACGATATTTTTTTGTGTGAATATATATTTTGAAAATATTATGTTTACATAATGTTAAATTCATTTGTTAAATTCATTCGGACATTCGCCCCGCCTGTCGCTTCGCCGTTCACGCCGCCGATCCCCACGGCCAGGCCGTAAGAAGCGATAGAGGGATACAACAGAAAATGAAGATGAAGATATACATTCAATCAAAATATTAAAAGAAGGCGTTTGCCAATACGCCTACCAAACGGAGTATTATTTAAACATTCACAGAATACTAGTGTAATGTATAGTATCTGCTCTGCTTCCTTCCGGGACAGGGGTAAAAGTAGCAGCATATCTGTGACGAGAACCGGAGATTCTTCTTAAAGTTAACGGTGCATTTCAGGGCAGGGCAGGGCAGGCAGGGGTGACATTTTTATTCTTGATAGAAGTCGCAGCAGTCATTTATTACGAGGTGGAAGATTTACTGTGAGCTTGTTTGTAATCCTTTTTCAAAAAATAAAAATAAATTGTTACGGTAACCTACGTATGATGAAATTAAAAATGTGATCTATCGAGCTGCATCCCTGGATGTTGACGATTGCACGACCACGTCGACTAATACGAACTTTATTCCAGAAACTCTGTGCGATAGTTCTGATCCATCGCCGCTCAGGAAAAGCTCAATCGTCAACTTTCTCTTGCAAGTGTAGGTAGAGATCATTAACACCAGTCAACGAGTGCGCAACTGATTCACGTTGAAATGATTTATTTGAAAACGGTGGAGGTCGTGTGGTAATCCTAAAAAAAAATCGGAATTTGTGATGACTCTGAAAGAGTTTTTTCTAGAGCTAGCATGTTCTGTAATAAAAGAAGATCACGTCTAAACGATGAGACTTGACACTTGACGCTTTCATGTTTTTAAGATCTCGTTTTCTAAATAAGACTGATTAATATAATTATGTATTAAATTAATGTCATAAAAATACAATTTATAAATTATTTCTTCTCTTATTTGTAACTGAGTTACCTCAAACATTAGTTTTTTTGAGACTAGACTAATAAAAATGATGGATAAGTACCTTAATTATCTTACGTTTTGTTGCTTTAGATTTTATGTTATGTTCAGTTTATGAATGTATTTTGTTGTTTATTTTAGTTGCTTTTATTGCGTCGTGTCTGAATTAATGATTTAAATTAAATGATTTATGCTGTGTTATTTCAGTTTTATCAAACCACCTTAAAACTTCGAAAAATCCGAATTTTCCGGATTTTATTCGTATGAAAATTCAGAAATTCGGATTTCTAAAAAATCCGGATTTTGCAATCTCTAGTGTTACCTATAATTTGAAAATCAAAATTTATTTTGTAGTTTGCTGTATGATTAATGCTAATAAAAACTTTAATTCTGTTTTTGGTAACATATTTATTGTACAGCTTATTGACTATATGTCTTATATATTTACTGTAGACATTTTAAAATTGAAACATCACAATATCCACAGACACACTATCCGCTAAACGCCACTTTGCCGAAATACGTACCTATCTTTATCTTTATAACATACATGAATATACTAAGGTTGCTGAGGCGGGCCTAACCTATTTGATGTTGGGCTACATGGTACATGGGCATAACTTGTAAATAGTGAAGCAGTTAGAGAACCACTCTGTCTTGCTCCTCAATATCAAAATTGGTTACTGATTTTTAAAGTTGAAGTATCTATAAAAATGGTGATGTGACACTACACATCGAATAAAACTATTTAATAAACAAGTTAATTAAGCGCGATAAAGTCCGTATAAATAGTTTTATTCAAGAACGTATTTTATCAAGTCTGTATTTTATGTTCTTAAATGTATAAAACTACGGTTACTTTTTTACTTTACAACCTGTTTGCTGAGCGTGGCAACTATGGCAAAAAAATGCGTTTGTTCAGTAGTGGATGAAATATACAAAACACATACTCGTATTATTATTTTTTTCAACCTGCTTACTGGGCACAAGAATATTTCTTCTTTTTTCTATCCATCTTTTTCCGTTAATTTTTTTGGTAATAAATTGAAATTCACCAAATATAAAAGTCCAAGTCAATTAATCTAATACACTTATACTAATATAAACACTAATACACTAAAAACTGGAACTAATATGACAATTAAATAAAAATAATATATATTTAAGTAGAGCAACTTTCACGATATGCTCCGCTCAGTCCATAAGAGCTGCGCGAGGGAAAGAGATCAACCGTGCGAACGAGAGGTAAAGTAACATTGAGCTACACTGCATACGTCTGAACGCCGAGAAATTCCAGCGGAACTGAGAGAATTTTCAGGCGTTTCTGGTTTATAAATGGCATATAGTTAAAAAGTACGAATATATATATCTATATTTTTTAATTTTATTTATTTCTAATTCACTTAAAAATTGTTCTATTTTATGTGGTTTTAAGTACGACTTTGGTATATTTATATTTTTAATAGAAAAAAAAATAAAGATATTTGCAGTAAAAAAATCATGAAATTATAACTTTTTAAGCCCTTCAAATAAGAAGATTAAAGCATTTCTAAAAAAAAAAGTGATCAGATCAGATTACTGTAGACAATATGTAAATAAATGTAATCTGAATAATTTTTTTGTTATTGTTATAGTTTGTACATAGCAAAAGTTTTAATAAGACCTTTTACGCATGTAACCTAGACATAGGCACGTTTAACGCCTAATAAGAGCTATTAATTTAAACACCAAAATAAAATTAAAAAAACAGTTTCGAAAATTTCAAATCCTACACTTTAAATAAATGTAAAATATGTTTCACTTTTCCTTTTTAAATACTAAAAAAATATATTTATTTTGCTGTAAATTTTGCGACAACACTAATTTTTACAAGACTGGGCCCTTAAGCGATAAAACAGAAACAAAAATCCGTCGACGGTCAAGTTCCCGCCAAAACACTAAGTTAGTAAAGTAGTTATAAGTTTCGTTGATTACAGTAATTTTAATACCACAGAGATATACTATACAAAATTACATTTCTTTTTAAGATAATAAGCCAATAAATAAAATGGGGAAAAATTAATAGAATAAAATAAAGTACAGAAGATTGGGTAGTAGTAGATTAAATGATTTGCGAGACAAAATAAAAAATTAAAACTTTTTATTGAAAAAGTGCGTCGAGCATCGAGCGAACGCGCTAATGCTGGTACTACACTAAAAGGAAACGTCAATGCCTACAAACGCAACAAGTATTGCTTTAAATTTAACGCGATAAAGTTGGTTACACTTGAACGCTCCACGTCATTAAATTTCAATGCCATTGTACGGCGTTAAAGTTGGCATTAATGTTCCTTGAAGACTTTTTATATTTGTTAAAAATGGTTCTATAAAAACCCATTAGGTTTTCCTTCGCCTTTCTAATTCTTCGATAGTTGTATTAAAAGATAATAATCTGATAATTCGTCGCAAAGCATTATTTTGCGCTGTAAGATTCTTAAAACTTTTGAGTCTCAGATCCCACAATTATGGCTCTGTTTGCAGATTCTCAAGAAACGTGATAACTTTTTTATTATTCCGTTCCATCATAGCCATACGTGCGACCTTGTTGCGCTCATTGTGCACGGTCAGACAAACGTAGTGTGGCCGCTTCAACGCGTTATTTCGTGCGTTAATCTCTTTGGTGTACCGCTACTTGAGTTATCGCCAAACGGCAAACGGAATTGTTAATGTCATTGTCAAATGTCAATACATTCACCGTCCATCAACGCGATAATTAACGGCAATTCTCGTTAGTGTTGCCCCAGCATAAGATTGTAGCAAAAATGATAAAATAAACAAGCTCTGTGGCGTCGTGGCTTAGCGATGAACGCTAGCGGCCGCGGGTTCGAACCCGCTCGAAACAAGTATTTGTATGTTCTACACATATTTGTTCCAGGTCTGGATGTTTGTCCTTGTGCATATTATGTTTGTAAACTGCCTCCACGATACAGGAGAAAATCTTAACATTTTAAAAAAAGAAAAAGAAAAAAGTCTAGAATTAATAAAATAATTATTCGATTTGTTTGATAATCAAATATGTTGAGTTTTATAAAATAATAAATTTTTCGTATTATATTAAGTTACATAACACATATAGATACACTATATTTAGTTTAGTTTTCTTTATTTTTCTTATGTTTTCTCCCCCTTTGAGGGCATAAATTTACTAGAAGTGTCACAGATAAAATTGCGGGACTCCTATAAATTTATAATAATAAAAATATAAAAATAATGCCGTCACTGAGATCCTATACACACCTTTAAATTGCATCATCAGGAAGGTGAGATCATAACAGTCATCTAGGTCTTTATGAGCCCTTTCAAATGAGGTCAAACACGATTGTCCTATCTAGTGGCGTCACTAAGATCCTATATCGACCTTCGTATTGCACCATCAGATAGGTGATATCATAATAGTCACCTAGGTCTTTATGAGCCTTTTCAAATGAGTTCAAAAGCGATCGTCCTGTCTAGTGGCGTCACTGAGATCCTTTACCCACCATCGGTGTCCACGATCAGCTAGATGATATCATCATAGTCATCTAGGTCTTCATGAACCTTTTTAAAGAGAGTTGACAAAAAACACGACGGTTCTACGTAGCATCACTAAGTTCCTTTACCCATCTTCTGAGTCAATGATAAGGAAGGTGACATCATCACAGTCACCTTAGTCTTCATCCTCCGTCAAACGAAATTCTCTAAATATATAAAACAATAAAAAATCGAAATAGCATAGAAATAATGTGAAACCAGCGGATTACGGCGCGCCCGGAAAACTCCGTGGAGTGCCATCAGTTAAAAATGTCAAGTTAAGATTTCGCGCTCACGATCAGTTTTTGGATTTACGTCAGTTTGACTGAGCTGTTTGAACTAACAGAGTACTATTATTTATTCTGTGCTGACAGTGCGACCGAAAAATCCGTAAGTTGTCGTAAGTTGAAAGTTTCAACTTAAGATTCCACACTCACTCACGGTCAGTTTTTGGATGTACGTCAGTTCAACTGATCATTTTAACTGACCGTGTGTGGTGTCCATAAAACAAGTCTAAAATAAATTTCGATTACGATAAATTCTCGATTTCCGTTTATCACACAGTTTCGCTATCCAAAAATTGTAGTTGTTTTATTGAATGAGTGATTCGAACCTTGTTCAATTTACATAAATGTTCACGGTGTTAATCGATTATCTACGGTTTTTTTGAAGGCTAAACTGCATGCCTTAGAAATTTTGTGGCCATATAAGTCATTTTTTAAATAGGTATTAAAGAAACATATGACATAATATACCAGCTGATGTTAAGTATAATGTGGCTCATGGACACCTGAATTCATTTTCAAATAAAAAACGCTAAAGGTAATTTTAGTGTTCATATAAGATAACCAATTAATTATCATTAAAAAAGAAATTTACAGCGAGCGCTAACACTAGCTAGCGCTAGCTCGTAAACGAGCAAACCGGGTTCGATCCCCGCCGGCAGCAATGAAATTGTTAATTGCAATTTTAAATGCTGATTTACCACATGCTCTTGACGATGAAGGAAAACATAGTGAGGAAACCTGCATGTCTGAGAAATAAGAAAAAAATATTTCAAAGACATGTGAATCGCATTAGGGCAGCGCGGCGGACAATTCCTTACTCTAAAACTTTATCAGAAATGAGCGGGAGGCCTGTGCCCAGGAGTGGGACTTATATAGGCTGTAACTAAAATATAATATAAGATAAGATGAGCTTTTTTTAAATCACTTGAGTACTTAAGTAAATTTTGCCAATATAATATGGCGTTATCTTATTTTTTTTAGAATAAGGGTGACAGACAAACACACATACCACCTGATGGTACCTAAGTGGATGCTGTGGCCGATAGAAATCTAAATTTTGCCTCAATTAAGAATCAAAATGCAGATGTTAGAATTATGACTAACTTTGGATCCGGTTGAAAAAAAGTCAAACGATGTTTTAGGTTACGCTTTTGGTACACACGAACGAAAAAAAAAACAGTACAGGTAGACTAATAATTTTGATGCTCCTATTATGTCATCTGCCAGCCATACAGATGACTCTCTGACCATGGGACACACTCCAGATCAAATTTCATATGAAATTTGTATGTGTAAACTAAACTACATGTTTTCATTGCCATAGACGGCTCTTGTAAACGCCTCAACGGCAATTGTACGAAATTTTGTCATTATATTCTACTTAGAAATTTTACTGTCAATTTTCCAAAATTAACAATAGAGATGATTAACTTCGGATTTATTTTACTAAATTTACTTGCGCTAATTTCTAACTTAAAATAACTAACTTCTATTTCTATATCGGATGCAATAATCAGTTGGCGTCCCATCAAGGTTACGACTCTGGTTGTTACGCATGAAAATGTTCATGGTTCAGACTTTTTAAAATTTAATTGTTAAAATACAGGACAGGTTTGCATACCTAATTTATTGCATATTTAATTTAGTATTATTTGCTCATTTTTCATTTCTTATAACTTCATAAATATTATTTTTAACTACATAATACACTGTTGTAGGTATATTTATCTAAATTGTATGTGCTTTTGAATTTTATAAGCTGTATTTAGATAATATATGTATATAAACCTCAACAATAGATCATTATAGTATATATAAAAATCCTAAGCGACGCGACGTTTATTTACAATAACAATACAATTTGAGTTGATAGTTATGTATGCATTGGCTTTGTTTACCATAAAGGTTAAGTCTGCTAATAGTGCCAGCGAGCATCCAATCAGAGCTGGTTTGACGGAGTGTTGCCTCAAAGATACCATTGCCAGGTAAAGTGCGCACCGTCACCATGAACTCACGCCAACCTATTTCTTTTTCACGGGGTGTTCCCACTTCCATTTCTGTTATATCCACGAGTTCGGCAAGCGAGAGCTTAGCACATTGTGTATGAACATAAAGCATTAAATTTAACTCACGTACTAAGTGCGCAGCAGCTTCTAAAGCTTCACTACTATTAGTTGACAATTTTTTACCCCGGTGGCACGTACACCAATGATCGTCAATCCCCGCCATTTCGCAAGTTCTGTTATCCGGGACGGGCAGAAATAAACTGATCCCTCTTTTAGTTGCGTATATATTTTCACCTCGAAATATTATATTTTCATTCTCGATATTTTTTAAGTCGACAAGATCGTTTAAGGTCTCATGTAAATCAAATGGTGTTGTAAGTCGTCGGCTGTTTAACTTTAAGTTATTGTAAGCTGCACTGTATTTTTCTCGAAACGAATGCGGAGTTAAAATGTAGACGAAGGGTAGTCTTTCCTCTAATCGTCCCTGTTTTGTGGATCTTATTTCACCCCATCTAATACCGTGATCACTTAAAAGTACAAGAATTGTTTCATGTAAATACTTTGATGCGTCCAGCCTGTTAAGCAGCAATTCATAACTTGTATCCATCACCATTGGATAATTAAGATAATCGTGGCTCATGGTTATTTCCCAGAAAAAACCAAACAATTTCGACGATTTTAGAGCCAATGTAAGATTTTCTATATAGTCTAATAACACCTGAAAGAAGTATTTCTCATTCATACAAAGATATGAATTAAAGTCTTTGATTTTTCCAGAATATTTTTCAGCTTCGTGGATAAACGTGTGAATGTAATAATCAGTTGGAGTGTGGCCAAAACCATTCTTAAAGTAATTAAAGCTTCCGATGCTTGAGGAATCTTCGACAAGAGCCGTGTAGTATCCAGATTGCTTAAACCACTCCCAAACGAATGGACAGTTATCAAATGTTGACTTTTCAGAAGGAAAACATGTTGTTCTTAGTTCAGTATCTTTGATTCCCAGTAGTAATGGCATAAGGTTTGGAAAAGTGTTATCACCCACTTTATTATAACCTAGTAATTCCACAGCTCCTCTAGTTTTCAAAAATTGTAACGTTTTGGGCATCGTTCTGTGAAAATTCAATCTGGAAACTGCATCTATTCCCATTATAATAACGTTGTATGCTTGCTTGTCACCCTTGCTTGTAGCCCATTCATCAGTACCATGTGACACGAATTCCTTATGCGGTGCAAATAAAAAGAATTGCTGGTACACCTCGATACTATCAAAGTTACACGAAACTCTAACAAATTCATCGGACACTTTAATGTAATTATCAAAATACACACAATCTTTATATTGCACTCGGTTGTCTATTCTAGGTGATTCGATGTCTTCAACAGCTGATGGTCTAAAAAATGCTCTATAGCAACAAGAAAAAATGCGCTCATCGCTTATGTTATAATGTTGCTTATTTTCATGTAATACCCATATGTGAGTTCTGTTATTATTTAATAATGCTTTATTAGTATTAGGGCATTGTTTTATTCCACGGGGAAATTTTACAAATTTTTTGATACTTTCATCGTAGGGGTGGAGAGCTGGTATACTGCAGCCTTTAGTTCTGATTGTAAATCTTTCGTTGTATGTTTCCAAGTTCTGATGAATGTCTATGGATGACCCAGAAATTCCAAATTGCACCTCATTTTCAAGGAATGAAATATTTGTGTAATTACTGAGTGATATGATGATGTAACTCCCTCCAAAAACGGTAGCGATCAAAAAGAGGTATCGTAGGCGCACTGATAGGCTGGAGCTAGCAGAAAGTAATGGTGTGATGCCGTCTCCGCCCCCTCGTCCAGCTGCGATCCAACTCATACTGAAAAAATAAATCATTCGCCTTGTAACTTAACCTCATATGCGAGTGTTTGTTACGCTTTACGGTTTATAAAAACACTTGTCAATAAGTTACGTGTAAAATTTCATTTCAATTGTTCTTCACGGTGACAGACGAAAATGTTTTGTTTCAACTTTATACACAATTTTTATATCGTTTCATGATATTACTCACATTCTGTTAAAATAATAAAAAGGTAATTGTGTAAAATGCTTAAAAATTGAAAGTGTAAAATTTTATTAATTGTTATTTTTAGATTAACTTTAATTAAAAGATATTGTTGTATTTTTGTTAGGAATTGAAAAGGCGATAAGTAACATCAAGTAAAAATATAATTTTTAAAGTAAAGTAGCTAAGTTAAAGTCTATAACAGTGGAACAGGCATTCTATAATCTGAGAGGGAGAAATGGTCATGTATGGTCTCCACAATGTTTTCCCTTATCTTCGTGCACATGGTAAATTAGTATTTAAAACGGCGGGTGTCGAATACGGTTATATGTGTACAGTGAAATTTACGGCAACTGTTTAATCGTTGAGCTACCACGGATTCATATATAATAAATACTTGAAATTGAAATTTGTACCGTGTGGTGACTTTCGACAGATGGCGGTATAAGGATCGCTTTACGCTAGGCGTAAAATACTCAGACCAGCGTCAAAGGTAAAAATCGTCTGGTAGTGCGATCATCAATTTGCTTGCCATACGTGACGATTATGGCATATCCTTCCTAAATTTGTTGAGGCCCATGTAAAGCAGTTGAATTTTACGTGCTGATGAAGAAGACGATAAATATTTAATTTTTATTGCTAAACTTATTTGTTTTCGGTGAAGCAGTTTTTAGTAAATTTGAAGTAGGATTTCTTTTTAGTTTGCTGTTTGCATAGATTAAATAGTTATATTATTGGAGCAAGATGCAAGATGATGTTGTGACCAGGATTAAGAAAGGTATGCTTCGGTGGTTTAGTCATGTAGAAAGAATAAATGAGGAAAGACTGACGAAGCAAATTTATATGGCAGGTGTGAACGGCGGAGTCGGGAAGGGACGCCCTAGACGAAAGATTATCGATTAAATTGGCGATGTTTTGAAAATGGGTTACATTAGAAGTACCCTTAACCGACAAGCGTGTATGCGCAGATATTTGGATGTAAAGGAGGCGTTCAGGAGGTGTGTCAGGATTGTGCCAAATGGAAGTCCGTAGTCTCTGTCTACCCCTGTTATAGGTGATAGGCATGAGTGTTTATTTCGTTCAATTACTCAAAGTTAGCTTAAAATGCACGTGTATCTCAGTATTAATGGACTGGTTTTTACAGTAGTCAAATGGCGACATTGATTTTAGCACCTAAAGTTTTGCAGTCCGCACTGTGACCAAGGAGACTTTCGCTACCAACGCCACTAAAATTGTTTATCGTAATAGCTAATAGCTCAAGAACAAGCTCCTTATTCCCACTCTCTCGTAGTCGGGTGGGGCAACAATCTGCAGGATCAACGTTGCGATTACGTGCTCTCCGAGGCACGTTAATGAAACACCTTTAATTTCCCGACCTTCGGCTGCAACCGAGAATTTCTTGACCGAAAAACCAATAACTGATTTTGGCACGAGCCGGACCTTATCATCAACAGTCGTGCTTGCAACCACTAAACCAATGAAGCTGACTTTCTACATGCTCAGCGGTAAATGAAAACTCGCGAAGAAACCCGCATGTTGAACAAAGAATAAGAAATCCTTCTACAATGATGACTGCTAGAAAAATATCTAGCCAATACTACGAGACAGGGACATAATAAAGTCTATCTGACTTTATCCTGCGCCTATAAGAGAAACAAAGTTTGGGCTAAGCCACATGAGTAGTTCCGTTTATCTAGGTTATAATATTATGTTTAAGGAGACATTCATTTTACGCTCATTATACTACTTTATATTCAATGTCATTTCATTCACTTTAGAAGAATAACGTAAACTGCACTACGAAGTTTTAAGTTTTACGTTTTATGATTTTTAAGGAAAATTAAGCAATACTAACACTAACAGATTAGAAACTAGTATTATACTAATTTATATTTGTTCGATACAGATGATATTGCCAAAGTTGCTGGAAGATGCTGTCACCCATCCCTGTTTCAGTTTCCCTCTGGTACCTCTTACGACACCCATGGCACGAGATTAGGGTAAACGCACTCAATAAGACGACAATTTTACTTAATATTTTTATACGGACAAGGTTTAGACGGTCATGTTCTTTTTATAGAATAGTGACAAACAAGTAAATAGTTCACCTGATAGTAAGTGAATGCTATGGCCCATAGATACGATGTCTACATCTATCAAAGATTAAGAATCAAAATGCGGATGCGTTGTCTCCCCCGATAACTAAGATGGAATGCCTCGTTTTCAGTAAAAGGAGTTTCCGGTAAATGAATTTCTGGAAGAACTCATCCCCTATGAAAGTTTTGCTTGGATCAGAATTATTTTCTATCATAATTTATATATACATATATGAAACAGGATTTCGTGAGTGACTCATTTGTCAATGCATTACCCAAACGACGTAAGAGTCTGAAATTTGTACATTAGCCTTTTATAACGTAGGCATCCACTAAGAAAGGAATTGGAATATTCAATCTCTAAGAGGGTGTAATAGGGTTATACAGTTTGTATGAAACTTTTTATTTTACCGGACGAATGACTCGAAACATATAAGGCCCACCAAACACTACGGAACGGAATTCCGTTTCGGAATCCCAAAACGGAACGAACGGGCCGGCCACACACACATACGGAACCCCTTTTTGCCCACCAAATTCCGTACGTAAAAATACCGTGTGTGCCGGGTCATTGATTTTATATGGACTTGCTGCGTTCAAAATCCCGAATCGGAATTCCGAAACGGAATTCCCAAAACGGAATTCCGTATGTATGTGGCAGGCCTAAAGGTTAATTTGTAAATAAAATAAATGAATTCGGATTTTGGGATTTTTTAAAACAACCCTTTAGGGGGGGGGGGGGCGTAGAGGTGTTCAACTGGTGGTGTAATTTGATTCTGTCGGTAGACTAGGTTTACCAGCAGATAATTATCTTATTAGATTATAATCTATCTAGCGGACATTTTGATGCTTATTTAGGCTTGTTAGTTTATATGATGAACTGACTTGAATGCTTTTTCCAGAAAAAGGTTTTCGTGATTAAAAGTACAAGTATATCACAACAACAAAACTACTAATAACGCGAATGAAGTCGCGAAAAATTATACAAGATTGAAGACCTCTTTTCTAAAAAGCACTGCTTTGTTCTGGTCTAAAAGGGTAAAAGGGTAAAGAGTCCCGGTTACGGGTTGTGAGAAATTCCATCTTAGTCCTCAAAGGTGATAACGCCAAGTTCACACGAAGAAGACTACAGATATAGTCTCCTTTGTTTGAATTTGGCTGCAGGAGTCCATGCACTGCAGTAGCATCTGATGTACTGGAAGTTTGCTTGTCATTTACGTTTTATAAAATAAGTTAAAACATGACGTGTTCAATCAGAGATTTTTAATAGGATAAGGGCGACAAACGAGCACACAGTCCACGTAATGGTAAGTAGATTCTGTATTCCATAGACATCTACATCTATCCTCGTTTCCAAATCTAAATGCAAAGGCGTCGTGAGCAATGAATGAAGATGGAATGCCTTTTTTCCAGTAAAAAGGGTCTCCAGTTCCCTATACTGACCATACGAAACAGCATTATGCTGCTATTTTACGCTGGTATTCTGTGAGAGAGTGCTACAACTATACAAGATAAACTAGTTAACGGATAAATAACAAAGATACTTTTGGATTTTTCTTTCCATCTTCCAGATGCCAATGAGCCGTGGTTGCTTGAGGCCTAAGCGCTCCCTGTAAATTTACACAAAGTACGTTAATAATTTTCAGGTTCATTACCTGCCCGCACCAAAGAAACAATTTCTTTTGTACTGGCGGGAATTGAACAAATTGTAATTTTAAGTGCTGATTAACCACGTGCTCATCCACAGATTAAATAATGTTACTAAGTTAGCTCAGCGGTGAAGGAATACATTTTGAAGAAATCTGTTTGTGAAATAAAATATTTCGAAGACGTGTAAGAACGATATGTGAACGTATAATACAGGCTGTACTTTATTTTCTTATTTCCTAATACTTTATATATTATGTAGAAAACTAGCGATACACCCCGGCTTCGTACGGGCTATTTCTGGATCTCGACAACAGCGCCACCTAGCGGGTCCTATTTTAATTTTAAACTATCCTCAAATCAACTTAATCACAAACATAAAATTTTATCAAAATCGATCCAGCTGTTAAAGAGGAGTTCAGTCACACACACGGACAAAAGAATTATATAATATGTTAAAATAAAAATTAGACGTTTAAAAACGGATCATTCATTGTTTCTTGTTGTCTGTAAAAAATCTGATATGTCGATATATTTCAAACTCTCGTAAATAATACAAAGATGTTATACAGGTGGACTTGTATTTGTAACGCCATCGCGAACATTACAAAGAATCAGTAAGATCTTGCAAGATCACGGGTTCGTGGATGCATGAAAAATTGTTCGTATGACACCAAAGATAATCCTTACTACAATAAATAACCTCGTAAGTAGCCTCGGCCCTAGTTAGACTTTATTGTTATACTATACAATCATTCAATTTAATACAAAAAATATAGAGATATAGAGTATCCCACATTCATACTTCTTAATTTTTACATAACACTCATTTAGTTGTTTTCAACAATTACAATATAAATGATTTTTTTTTCTTACAATGAACCATAAGAAAAAAAATATAAAAAAATGTATATACTAGCTTTTTGTCGCCCCGCGGTGCTACCCGCGTCAAAGTTGTAACGCTTATTATCAGTTTGATAATACGGTTACATAGTACTATTATTTATTCTATGATACGGTGAGCTAAAGCTATAACGTCGAAACTTTCTTATATTTCGCAATAATAATATGCAGATTTTAAGCTATATTAGGCCTTTCGAATACTGAAATCTCTCATCTGAATAATATACTCAAATCTAAAATTCATTCTCCAGACATTTATCCTCCTTCTTTGATTAATCACTTTCTGTTAGTTGTACGGTTAAGGAACGTCTTGTCTGTAACTTCTTGTAGGTATGTGGAGACTATTCAATGTGCTCAATGCCATTTTCAAAATCTAATCGAAGCTTATTACTTGGAACCGTCCACTTCCCGTCCTTTTTTGTATCTGTCCTGCTTTCCCCAACTATCGTTTTCTTGTGTTTTTATTTTAATTTTATTTCTTTAACTTAATTGTATAATTTATGTACCTACACCTTTTTTCTAGCCATTCATTGTGTCTTTATTTATAGCATTTTGTTTTCTTTTCATTGTGTATTGTTGTACAATAATGAATATATATTTTTTTAAATAGCTGATGATTAGATATAATTAAAACATGGCAGAATTTCATACCATGTTTCATGTTTTACACCTTTAAGGGCAGAATTGTCAAAAATATTGAAACACGTGCCTACATACAATTTTGAACAACCTCTGCCCCAATAAGGGGTTGTTTTATAAAATCACAAAATAAGTATTTATTTAATTTATTTACGGAGTAGGTACTTTCAGTCAGTTTTGAGTCAAAACATTCATACAACTATGTAATAACCTACTTCATACTCTTAGCTCTTAGCGATAGAGTTTTCCAAAATCCGTTAGTGTGGATGCCTACGGGTTGTTAATATGCTTGGATTACAATATTTTACATACTAACATAACTTTGTACTCACCTTTTAAACCTTAACGGTAAATTTTTGAGAAAATAAAAACTGATGTTTTATGATTGTAATTTAAGAGTATTTCAATTTTTATAATTATAATCTATAAAATATTTTTTCTTCATACAAATTTTAATAAATTACTGTCTAAATACAGTATATTTATATCATTAATTGTTAATGAAGTTAATTAGAATGAAACGCGAGGTAGTTTACCAACCCACAGTTACGTAGATCACAATAAACTTATTGCCGCGTTTACGTAAGTTAAAATTAAAAATGCTCAAGTACAGATAATACGTGTAAAAAATAATTTAAGAAAACGTCCTCGCCTATGCATAGGGTGAAACGGATTACATTTAGAGGTACCAAAAATATATTAGTTATTAGGATTACTTGCGTAATTTAGTTGTAAATGGTTTATTCCCATTTTTTAAATACGTCATAATAATGACGGTCGTAGGTTACATCGTTGATAAGCAAAAATATTTCATTTTATTTATTATGAAGATCCTCAGCTCGTTAAAAGTGTGAAGGGAAAATTGGAATCATAATTCGCGTCGTATACTCGTAATTAAGTGTGTCACCAAGAAAGTAAACAGTAGGCAAAAACTTGAGAATAAACGAAAACGTAAATATAGTCGCACACACACTGAGCGTTTGTACTAGTATTTGTTGCCCATAAATCACATTCTACTTATTTTGGATAATTTCGTAAATGTAGTTTTACTCGATAAAAAATTTTAAAAAAAAAAACACAATTTCACCTGCCATCTCTTTTTCTCAATAAGGACTCTTGGAGGTTTAAAAACCAAGCTTCAAGTCAGTGCCATCAAATCAATAGTCCCATACTTTGATACACGCAAATGCATTCATTTCAATCTATAGTTTACTTTCTGTTAATCTAGGATGATTAAACTTGGCGAGAAGTAAAATCTCACAGCATGAATAAAGAACAAAAAATCGAAAATCGTTAATTAGTTGTTATTACATGAAAAAAAAATATTTTTGATTATAAACTTGCATTTATTGCATCGACTGTGATGTAGGCCGATATATGTAAGAATATTTCTCCACTGCAAGAATTAATCTGACTTACCTACTCTTTAGAGTAGTTGCTATTTTTTTTCATTCATTATATTTTATCAAATATCCACTTATGGACATAACCTCCCCGTAGATTGCTTTATAGAATCCTCTCCAGACTCATAGGTGGTATTTGCCATAGCTGCCACCCTAGGCAAGAGGTTGGTAACCAGTCTTTTAATATTTTGAGTTGTGGTCGGAAAGATGCAGCTACATATTTTCAGTTTCATTTCTCACTGTCACCTGCCATTTCCTTACTACGGCGCAACTACACGGTTTGGTGCTTACTTTATTTAAATAAAATTTCCGGGATCGATGATCTATCCACATAGATAATTAAGTTTAAACGGAATCCTCAGGGTGCGAGTCGTACTAGCACTTGTCCGGTTTCGTTTACTATCTATTATTTAAGGGGATTTCTATCAAATGAACATTTTTTACTTCTTATTATTGAAATAATACTAGATAAATGATGAAAAATAAATCTTATTTACAAAAAGGCTATTACAAATGAAATTTTATAACATCATAAGATAAAGCTCGACTACATTTTAATTTTAAAGCTGATAAGTTTACGTCTTACTTATACATTTTATACTTCTAAATAATTGTCCTATACTTCCCTAATTTCCTATAATTAAAGTTAATTGTACAATAATATTACCTACAATAACATTATCTAATAACAAAATATACAACGTATGTAATGTTACATGAAATTAGTTCAATTCTGCAAGTTACGCCCTCAACATCTACGTAGATTAAAGCTTATCATATATTTTTATAACAAGTAACAACGCATCACTTTTAAGATTATATGTCACTTTTAAGATAAAATGACAATAAAATATATCAACATTAAAGGCGAGTGAGTGAAACGATGTAAGCAACGATAATGAAATCAACGACCATATATCACAATTTACGAAAAGTTTAAGGCGTCATGTCTTTTAGTCTGGCGCTCTAGGGAGTACGTATCTTTGTATAAAAATGTATAATTAGATTGTGAATAACAAGCGATCGTAAACTTGGTGATTGCTACATTATTCACAAAAATATTTAAATATTGTAATGATTTTTTTTGGCACAGTTAATTATATTTAAAAAAAAAATCTATACGTGATCGGCATGGAAAGTGATACGACGTGATTCTAAAAAACCAACCATCATTATTTTTTTTGTAACAGTAAATGTTTTTCAATGATATGCCTAAAATAGTTTTATTTCCTTCTCTAAGCAAACAAATAAAAATAGAAGCTCTATTAACACCAAAAAATTTTTTTTATCTACTGCTTGTTTGATCTGTGTTTTATGCACAGTGTTATCTAGGCCGTGATATATTTTGAGCAACCCATTTACACAATGCTCTTAATTATAGTCTTTATTAACTCATGCTTAAGATACACAAGAATTAACAATATCACAGATTTTCAACTTTGTATCTAGCAGACATTTAACTACAGTAGCAATATAATTTTAGCTGGTAGTCGTGAACACAGCGACTTTGATCGCCGTACAGGTTAAGTCGGCTGACAGTACCGGCTAATGACCAGTCGCTGCTATCACGGCGTAAAGTCGCCTCAAACATACCACCACCAGGTACAGTGCGCACAGTCACCATAAATTCACGCCAGCCCACTTCGTTCTCCCCCGGCGTTCCCACTTCCATTTCTGTTATTTCCAACAATTCAGCAAGCATGAGAGGTTCGCACTGTGTGTATGGACGTACCATTATATTTAAACGCTTTACTAAAAAGGCGGCAGCCTCTAATGCTTCAGTACTTTTAATAGATATCTTCTTTCCAACGTGACACGTACACCAGTGGTCGTCAATCGCAGCTGTTTGGCAAGTTCGGTTACTTGGTACAGGTAAAAATAAACTGATGCTTCTTTCTTGTGCATAAGATAAAGAACTTCGATATTTGATTTTTTCATTTTTAATTGTGTCTAAGTTAACAAGATCCGAGAGAGTCGCGTACAAATCAAAAGGTGTGGTAAGACGTCTACTGTTTAATTTCAAATTACTGTACGCTAGGGAGAAGTTTTCTCGAAATGACGTTGGTAACAATATGTGAACAAGTGGTAATCTTTCTTCCAGGCGGCCTTGCTTGGTAAACCGAATATCGCCCCATCGTATACCGTGATCACTTAATAAAATTAATACGGTTTCTTCTAAATACTTTGTATCGTCTAAATGCCTTAAAAACTTTTCATAACTGTTATCCATAATAACCGGGTAATTTAAATAATCATGACTCATCGTCACTTCCCAGAAGAATCCAAACAATTTTGATGATTTCAAGGTTCTTGTTAAGTCTTCGATGTAATTGAGTAAAACTTGATAAAAGTGTTTGTTTCCCATGCATATAAATGAATTGAAATCTTTGTTATTTCCCACCTGAAGTTCAGCTTCATGCATGAATGTGTGTATATAATAATCGGTCGGAGTACCGCTGAATCCCATTTTTTCGAAGTTAAATGTACCTAGACTGGCACTGTCTTCACCAAGTGCGGTATAATAACCCACTTCTTTGAACCAGTCCCAAATGAAAGGACAATTATCAAAAGTTGCTCTAGTGTTAGGCCAGCAAGTCCTTTTCAAATCCGTATCTTTTATGCCAAGTAGCATTGGTGTTAGATTAGGAAAAGTATTGTCACCCACTTTATTGTAACCAAATAACTCTATAGCACCTTTTTTCTTCAAATAGGCCAAAGTTCTGGGCATCGTTCTATAAAAATTCAGTCTCGAAATCGCATCAATGCCCATTACTATAACATTGTATCCGGACTGATTTATAGGCGCTTCGATAGAATCGTCCTTGTAAGACAGAAATGGCTTTTTTGGTGCAAATAAAAAAAATTGTTCGTATATTGTTTTATCATGATCGATACAAGACACTTTGACAAATTCATTTGCAACTTCTATGTAATCAGAGAAATAAATGCATTCTTCATATTTTACTCTATCGTCAACATCAGTGGAAGATATGTCGCTTATGGATAAAGGTCTGTAAAACGATTTATAGCAGCAGGATATGTTTGCGTTTGTGGGCAAATTAATTTTTTCAGGTGATATCCAAATATGGGTCTTGTTATTCTCCAGCAGAGAGACGTTAGCTCCAGAACATGATTTTAATTGTTTTGGATGTTCAATAAATTTTCGAATGCTTTCATCAAAAGGATGTAAACCTGAAATGGTACAACCCTCAGTTTTGATCGTGAAACTCGCGCCAGTATCGAAATGGTCATAACGGTGGGAGGAATACCACGTTGAACTTACGTCATTTTTGAAGGAAAAGATGTCTGTGCTATTGTTTATGATGAAAATCAGAAAGCTTCCACCGAAGACGGTTGCGAGTAGAAATATATACCGAAATCGAACAGGTGCTGCCCGTCCGATGATACTTCTTATCGACTGAACCATTCTGAAAATGTTTTAAATTATCTGTTAAAAATCTGTTCGCAAATACACTGCAATATTTATTTTAAAAGATATTGAAAACATTTTATAACTTTAATTCAATTTATTTTACAATAGAATTGTACACTATACATTTTTTAATTTTCTGTAGAATTACGAAATTGTATTTATAATGTATATTTTATTTATTATATTTCAAATTAAGCAACAGTTAAGTTTTGCATTATTTTATAAAATATATAAATGGTAAAAAATAACACAAATTTAATTTCCAGAAACAGTTTTAATGAAAAGGTTTTAAGACAGGTTGTTGACTTACCTAACGTGTTAATCATATCACTTTAAACAACATAAAGAGACTTAACGAGATGTATTATATTTTTGAAGTATTTTCGATGGAATTATAAAAAAAAGCTATATTATATTGTAAGAAGACAGTAACAGGATGTTTTAAAGTTCCTTTACACAATGTAAACTGGTAAACAATATAGTTTTTCATTGTATGGTACATAAAAAGGAGTTGTCGTCGCTGCACATGTCTGAGACTCAACTGTATGGGGTAGTTCAGAGCGGAGGGCGCTTGGACCAGAGGCTGTGGGCATGCGCGATGGCCATTACTGGACTTTTTCCATTGATTGAGACGACACGTATCTGGGAGGATCAACTGTTTCATATCCAACCATGTGATTTTAAATACAATTATCTATTGAAATTTTAGGCAAGTATTTGAAAGTTTCAACCGGATATTGTAAGAATTATTTAAAACATTATAGGTTTTCTTTATGAATGTGAACATTGAATATGTATTAGTGTTAAGTCCTTATAGTGAAGTCACGATTTTTAACTAAGTTGTCGAGCCTTAAAGTTCTGTTATTGTTTATTGGGGTTACAGTAAGGAATACGTTAGTTTATTTGGCTTCACGTTAATGTTTATTAACTTTTAAGAGCGAAAATGTCTGTTGTCGTGTCGGTTTCAACAATGGAAACTTTCTTGCACTCTACCCTTACAGCAAGCCGAATTTCACACTTTGCTAGCGAGGGTTTAACTTAACGTCCACATTTCCTAGGTTAAGGTCGGCTAAATTTGAGGGCAGCAAAATTAGTAAACGATGCTATAATTTAAAATCACTAGTGGTTATTGTGTAATATAGGCGTATAAGTTTTATTATTAAGTCTTCTTTTATTGCTGGTGACATTTTCGAATATTTTTTATAGAAAGCATCCCGAGTATTGAACTTAAGTCTTGCCTTGTTTATTATCTCTCTCGCGCACCTCAAAGTTCTATCTGAACTGTATATTTGTAATTGACAACGATATTAAAACTTTTATTTTCTTTGTGGATAAAAAGGGGAAAAAATTAAAAAATAAATTATATAAGCTTATTGTACTCTAGTATGTATTTCGATAATAATTGTAAAATGTTTTTTGTATGTTTTGAAGCTTCAAGACTCACTTCAAGCTTCGCCATTATAACATATCAAAAGTCGACTGCTGAACATAGGATATTTGCCATAGCTGCCAACGCTTGGCAGACTGACTAGCGACCGCAGTTTTTTATATTTTATATAAATTTATATAAATTGATGAGGATGAACAGTTTCACATCCAACCATGTGATTTAGTCGCTCCTCTCATCATGCTGTAAGCAGCAGTGCTACCGGGAATGGGCTGATGCTTCGACGTCCCGGGATGTAAACACTAGCGCTATAAAAAATAAGTATACCTAATTCCGCCTCCAGGTCTTCAAAAGAGTCATTGCCAAGGCAAAGTCAGAGCACATAGGCAGAATTGGCGACAAACTAGTTCGCCTTCCTTCCTGCGCATTCTGGTCTCTTGCCAAGGCTGTCCATCTCTGACATCATGACATATCTATCATGATACGTAAAAAAACCAAATACTGCCTTCAACATCGAGATTAATAATGAAATCGTTAAAACAACTAACTGGATGGAAAGCAATAATTTGAAAATCTGTATTACAGATAAAACTAGTGAATATTCTAACATCGCCGCCGTGTCCACTGTACTGCTGTAAGAAATATATAAAGATAAGCCCACATAATATCAGATTGAAGACAAAGCACAACGCTGTGCTTCCAATCTTCAGTGACGATCAAAAACCAAAGACCATTGTTGCTGGTAGATTAGTAGAGAGATTAACATCTCGTCTGCGTTTTGATTCATCCTCTTTTTCTTCATCAACAGCAACCCATTAGTCCACTAATGGGCCACTCCCGTCGTATGATAATTTGCCTTCATCGGGTCAATCGACAGTTGCAGAAACAGCCGTGTCACTATTTGACACTGCTGATCCTGTCCATCGTCGGGTTAGATATTTTAAGTCTGACGTAAACAAGACGGTATACCACCATCTTCCGGAAACAATTAGACATTTTTATGGCATTTCAAATAGTCGCCTCTTAGGATATCCCGTTTTTCAATTTCAACGCCACCTACTCTCCAATTAATTTTTATAGATTGTATGTATACCAGTAATGTATATTACCAAAGTACGAAGCCTACCTATTTGCAGAGAGGTATAAGACAGGGTGACGTTATATTATTTTCGACGAAACTCTTCACCGCTGTCTTGAAAGAAGTATTCCATTGGACACTGGGTTGTAGAGGATACCGTGTAAACAATGGTGAGCGAATATGGTCATCAAATATAAGATGAGTATTGTGGTCATAATGGCAGAATCACTAGTAGATCTCAGCACTACGCTCAATAGTGTCTCCCAACGGATGATGGAAACGGACAGGACAAGGGTCATATGTACTGTCCATATTATACCTAAAGAAGTTGTTGACGAGTATTTTTACCTAAGACAAGTTAAAAGATTTGGTAAGTCCAACTTCGATCAAGAAGTTAATCAATGGATCCAATTCGGCGTGATAACATTCAGAAGATTAACAATTTATCTTATCGTAACTTAATGCTCAAAACTTAGCAAGAGTATTCAAGCAGTGCATATGGATCTGAGATCATACATATGGATCTGAGACGCAGTCCTTTACTGCTGGCCGTAAGAGGAAGCTCAGAAAGCTATAAAGAGGGCTATATAAGGATGATAGAATTCGAAATGAAAATATCTGCAGTAGAACCAGTGTAAATGACATACACAAAGGATCAATGTAAGTTGAGTGGCGATAGGCTTGCCATATAACTTGACGAAACTTCGACCGATGGAGAAAAAACGTTCTCAAGTAGCAATCTCGTACTGGTAAAATAAGTGTAGATGCCCTCCATTAGATGCGGTGACGCCCTGATAAGATTGTAGGAAGTAGATGGATGTAGTTGGCTGCGGACCGTGTAATATGCCATTCCTAAGGAAAGGCTTATATTCAATAGTAGACTTGTGACAGGCTGTTATGATGACGATGTTGTTATCGTATAACTTATGTATTATAATTATCTACTTGTAATATAATATTAAAAACTTTATTTAAAAAATACAAACTTCAAGTCGTAATCGTTCCTGTTCACAATAACATGCAATATCGTGACCGTACTAGGTATTACGTTAACTATTAAAATGCCGAACATAAAAGCAAAGAAAATGCATGAACCTTTGTCAATTTCCATCAACATAGTATTTCTTTTGTTGGTAGCCCGTATGTATTACGTCACGAAAGCCAATTTACGGTTGACCTGCCACGGGCCTGCCATACGTAACATTTCTTGACGTTAAAAAAACTTCGAGGTGACATATTATTTTTTATAGTCTTAAATCTTAATACCTAGAAGTATAGGGCTAAGTTTATTAAACGATTAATCTTTTAAAAACTGAGACATTTATTGTTTCATTAAATTTTATTGTAGCATTTGTAAGATGTTAAAGCTTTTCAACGATGACTTCAATAACATAAAAAGTGGAATTTAAATTAATAGAAAAATATAGTTGAAAACATTAGGGAAAGAAATCAATTTCTTAATTAAAAAAAATCAAATTAAGAAAATAAAAATAGCCCGGAAAACTGGCAGGTTGGCATGTAGGTTCTGACTGCATAGACATTACTGAAAGATAATATAGCAACATGTCTCAGAACTCTCAACTGTGACGTCTCCGTAGCGCAGGGGCTAAGCGTTTGGTCGCGGTGCTGCAGGGTCGCAGGTTCTGTAGGTCTTGTATAGCCTACAAATATTTGTTCCAAGTCTAGATATATGTGTTATTATGCAGTTTATGTAAATGTAAACCACCTCCACGATCTAGGTTAAAATCCTACTAACGTAACGTCTTGAAAAAAACCGAGCAAGCCATACAGGTATCTACTGCTCATGATGTGTAGCATCCGACATTTCATCAAGATCGATTCATGGCCATACGATCTACCGATTTTTGAATCGATTCAAGGGAATGCGATCTTCACCTAGATCGAATCGTATGCCTATATAAGATCGTATGAAAAAATCGTATCAACTAAAACCTAAACATCAACCGAATCGAAACCGATCTTTGCATTACATAATTATCGTATTGCCAGGGAGGGGACAGAATAACTAAAATAAAGTAAGATTACCTACCTACCTACTCATTGAATGAGAGTAATTTCGAGTAAAAGGACTCGAGATTACTCTCATTCAACTTTTTTTTACTTTTGATGTAAAAGCGGTAATGTATGAAATATGAAGGTGGGTATAATAATATTTTATTTTACTATCGGGTACCTATGTTCTTGATGATCACTCTATGATCTTTCATTCTTTGTATTATTGCGATACGAAAAGTTAAGCTGTTCTGTGAGCGTAAACTATTATTTTAAAATAATTTTTAATATATCTCCGCCAACAAAATGAAACGTTTGGGCTTTTTTTAATTAAAAGTGACATGGGTGGACAATGTAAAATATTATACACATTATACACAAACAGATGGTTAAAACGTGTACGAATACTACCAATTTAAAAATCATCTCAGACGTCATCACACACACTACAGCTATTAGTGATATCGTAAGTGTATCTTTTATACAAATAAATAAAATTGAAGTGTCTGTGCGCATTGAAGTATCTGACAATTATTGCAACATCGGTCCCTTCAGAACGGCTGTTTTCCCTAGCTGGAAATACATTAACAGATATCCGTAATAAGCTAGATCCAGTGCGGCTGTCAAAATTATATTTTTTGAAGAGTTTAAATGTAGATAGCTGGAATTTATAACGTAAAACCTGTTTTATACTTTTCAAAAATAATAATTTGGAAAAACTCACTGGATACCGTAATAGGCATTGTTAAAATAAATAATTTTGCATGCATAATGTGCTTTTATTTATTAAATCACGATACGATTTTCCGAGATTGAATAAGATTCGATTCAACGCAATATGATTTAATCGTGAATAGATTCACGAGGTTACGATCCATTACGATCCAGAAGATCGATTCAAAACAAAAATCGAGTATCCCTAATCAAAAGCGAGATCCTATCGGTCGTCACACACGGTCGACATATTGGGGAAGATATTGCAACGCACGCACGCACGCACGCATGCACGCACGCACGCACGCACGCACGCACGCACGCACGCACGCACGCACGCACCACGCACGCACGCACGCACGCACGCACGCCCCGCACGCACGCACGCACGCACGCACGCACGCACGCACACACGCACGCACGCACGCACGCATCGCACGCACGCACGCACGCACGCACACGCACTCACGCACTCACGCACGCACGCACGCACGTACGCACGCACGCACGCACGCACGCACGCACGCACGCACGCACGAATACAACAACACTGTACAGTCGGGTAGTAAGTGAGCACATAGCTTGCACTATCAAAGAAATTGCTTAATTTTTTCTATATAAAAACTATTTAAAAGAAAAAGTAAAAACCTACTTCAAAAATGCTAAAGAATAAAATAATTTCCACATAAAAGCTTCTGAAGTCACTGATTCCTATCAAACTTAGTGTATCGGAGAATGATAGCGAAATTCGAGTGTCCTAAGGAATATCACAGGTTCAAGGTAACAACTGGAAAGTCGTCTAAATTCTTGCACATTAAAATCCCCATTGTCTTTTATTCCCACCCTTAGGGATGTATGTTTCCGTTTCCGAGAAATCTTTGAAATCACACGTAATAAAAACATACGCGTCGAATATAAGCTCGTTTTTTTGAACTCTATTAAATGGCAATTTAGAATTTAAGGACCTAATTGGGTTACGAAGTACTCCAACTTGTTTTTAATTGGTGACAACGCATTGTGTAGTCTTCATTGTTTGGAGTTGGCTAACTTCACATCTATGGGCTTCAGCGCAGACACCATCGGGTGAACTATGGTAATATGGCTTTCGTTCCAATATCTTTTTTTTTATCAGCTCGTAAAGTTTAAAGCCGTGGAATTCACTCGTTGTAAGGTGGAATTCCGATAAATGTTTAAAAATTCCTATAATGCTTTGATGTCGTGATTATATGTTTAATTCTGTGATTAATAAAATGTAACTGACCTTATAGATTTAAAAATCGTGGCAATAGACGGGCACGCGGCGGCAATGTCGGTGCATTATTACAGCTTTACGTTTCGGTTCAACATGTTATCAAACATCATTGTTTAAAACGACTAATTGCTTTTTATAGCCTTGTTAGTATTTTCTACGTGAGCTATGCGGCCACCGCTTCGAGGCTCTTAGGTTTAACTCTAGTCGAAACCGATACCTATTCTTTTATCTACCGGGGAATATGCTTAGGCATAGGACGGGTTATGTCAGATTCGCATCGACTAAAACCCCATGTTGTCTCTTGGCTTGAAGGGTTACGGGAATGTTTCGCACATGCACCTACTATCACTAATTTATATAATTGATTAAGTGATAGGATTCATTTTATATCTAGGAGTCGGTCTGGGCAGGTATCAGCCTGGTGGTCTAAACAGTATAGAGAGACTAGATCTATGATATATTAAGTTGCGATATTTTCACGCGTATTTTTAAATAATGCGCTGTTAACTTTGATTTCGTTATTGAACACTTTATGATGTTTTAGTCTTGTCTACTCTTGATAATTTTGGATTTAGTTAATATATTAACCGAGACAATACATAATATACCTACCCATGATATGTAGAATATAGAAAGCAGTCGAGCTTTTTTGCTACGCCAGCGCCACGCTATTTCAAAAAGAATACGCAAACTAAGTTCAAGCTCCGGTGTCGGCATTATTAAATAGGCGCTGATAAGAGATATAAAAATATTGAAATAGAAATAAAGACGTGCTAAGAGTTAACTATGAATTGAACTGCAATGATAGAATCGTGAAAGTTATCTGTCAAAGCCGGTAATCGAACCGATCGACGATCCAAACGTAATTTTCATAGTACATACATAAGCAACCCAAATTCCATCCGCACCCACATTACTATTTTAATTGCAATTTGAAGTGTCACTTTACCACGTTCTCGGTGATGAAGGAAAACATCGCAAGGGAACCTACATATCTGAGAAGTTTAAAGATATTTCGGAAATTATTTTTAGGTATATTATGTGAAGTGGGTCATCCCGCGTTGGAGTCAATTAAATCAACCCTTTTTTTGTCCTTTCTTTTTTTGTCAAAAACTCGCTGCGGCCTATGATCAGTATTGGGATGTATGTAGGCTGCAACTTTTTTACTTTTAACATTGATATTCACTTTTGATCGCAGGCTTCTCCCATTGTTTGTCAAATAGGCTGGATATTTGCAGTAGTAGCCACGCTTGGCAAACTGGTTGGCAAGATTAGGTTATCAGGAAGATACTGCCAACTATCTCCTGTTTCAGTTTACCTCTGTTGCCTCTAACAACACCCACGAGACGAAGTGGGGTTGGGATTTCTTTTTCCCCGCCTCTGCATGGCTAATATATTTCTACTTTTATTATTTTGAGCTGTAATCAGGAAGACGCTGCTGCCTATCCTCTGTATATTTCTAGTTGCATTCATGAATAGTATTCATAAAGTTTTTCTCACAAGTGTAACATAGAACTACATTTATGAAATTTCAAAGTCTACTCGAACGTAAAAAAATACCGGCATCTATTTTTATGGTGCCCGCTAACATTCAACAGAGCCAATGATTTGAATCAAATATCGCTAATAAACTATGCCGTGTATTAATAAAAGACGATACAGAACTAGAAATTCAATTAATTATTCTGTCAAAACTATATTTACTTTAATTATGAATAAATGTAAATAACGTATTTCTGATTCCAGGAAAATTTACCCTTCATAAAGATACATCGGGAGATATGACCGATATCAAAAAGGTGTTGCATAAAGAATATTATATTGCCAAATTTTAAAAATTTACGCCAATATAGACACGTATGCCGAGGTGACTCTACAAGTAATTAGGATAAATAATAACTACAATAAGCCAATTACACACCTTTCTAAAAGGCCGGCAACGCACCTGCAATTCCTCTCGTGTTGCAGTTGTTCATGGGCGTTGGTAGTCACTTACCATCTCGTTTGCCCCCTCTTATAGAAATAAAAAAATACTGCTATGTATTTATTTATTTATTCAACACAACAATATAGACATACAGAAATGGACCAAATCGCTTATATGTTATAGTAAACATGACATTACGTTTTATGTGATCACTTATTGAAAATATTCAGATAAGTAAACACATTCTTCCTAATTATATCGAATTTGTCAAAAAATATATCGGCGTCCGGGTTTTAAAACTATGGCTTAAGCGGTAGGGCTATTACTGGCTTGAAATAAGCTACATGTTGGGGGTTTACAGAAAAGCCGCCGAGCGCCGTTGACGCCGCGCCGTCCAACTCCGCGCATATAATGGGAAGATAATTAAATATATATATATATATATATATATATATATATATATATATATATATATATGTATATATATATATATGTGTATATATATATATACATATATATATATATATATATATATATATATATATATATATATATATATATATATATATATATATATATATATATATAGATTTATCAAAAAGAATACGCAAACTAAGTTCAAGCTCCGGTGTCGGCACTATTAAATAGGCGCTGATAAGAGATATAAAAATATTGAAATAGAAATAAAGACGTGCTAAGAGTTAACTATGAATTGAACTGCAATGATAGAATCTTGAAAGTTATCTGTCAAAATTTGGCATCCAAAAAGGTGTCAGACAGGGCTGTGTGGCTTCCCCTTGGCTGTTCAACCTATTTATGGACCGGTGTTTGCAAACTTTGAAAGATGAAGAATGTGGGTTAAGAATGGGCGAGTTAACCGTCAAATGCCTTTTGTATGCCGATGATCAAGTCATACTTGCGTCATCGGCGGCAGAGTTGCAAATGATGGTTACATTAATGAACTGGGAATTAAAAGAAATGGGAATGAAAGTGAACGCAAGTAAGACGAAAGTGATGGTTTTTGAAAGAGAAGAAAGCAAAACGGTATGTGAAATAAGAATAGAAGGAGAGTTGATTGAGCAAGTGGATGAGTTTGTGTATTTGGGATGTGTATTTAGCAGGGATGGTAGATATGATAGGGATATAGAACGACGAGTAAATGCAGGGAATAGAGTGAATGGGGCACTACACTCTATTATGAAGAACCAGAATTTGTCAAAACAGGCACGTATGGTAATTCATAATGCTGTGTTAGTCCCTACTTTAATGTATGGTAGTGAAAGCTGGGTGTGGCAGAAGAAGCACGAAAGTAGAATAAATGCTGTAGAAATGCGGTCTTTAAGGAATATGCTAGGGTGTAATCTGAATGACAGGGTGAGAAATTGCTTGATAAGAGATAAATGTGGTATGCAAGATGATGTTGTGACCAGGATTAAGAAAGGAATGCTTCGGTGGTTTGGTCACGTAGAAAGAATGAATGAGGAAAGAGTGACTAAGCAAATTTATATGGCAGATGTGAATGGCCGAGTCGGGAAGGGACGCCCTAGGAAAAAGTTTATCGACCAAATTGGCGATATTTTGAAAATGGGCCACGTTAGAAGTACCCTTAACCGACGAGCATGCATGCGTAGATATATGGATGTAAAGGAGGCGAAAGAGGTATGTCAGGATCGTGCCAAATGGTAGTCCGTAGTCTCTGCCTACCCCTCTGGGTGACAGGCGTGAGTGTTTATGTTATGTTACGTTATATATATATATATATATATATATATATATATATATATATATATATATATCCAGGCACATAGAAATGAACACATTATTAGTAATAACTGTGTATAACCGTAAACTGTAAATAACTACGTAAGTTGAAGAAAGGATTTGCCAGAAAAAACACGCTTGGAATTCACCTGGAATTAGAATCGGAGTATTAGACGTCTTATTCAATTTACGTAATTGTACAAGAATTCTAAAAACATTAAAAATTCTTTTAAAAATTGATTTAGTCAGCCCAATTAGATTACAATAGGAAATCCAATAGCAAATTACATAAACATAATATCCAACAAATCTCTTTACATCCCAATTAAAAACTTATCAAACTTTCTGACTCGATACGTTGACATTAAAAACGCGCGAGTAGCGATCCTAGTAGTAGAGTAGTAGTAGAGTAGCTCCAGGGCGCAAGTAGTAGACTTGCGGAAATAGGATCTCGCTGTAGATAGTACTTTGAGTTTTTACGAAATACAACCTATTGTTGATGAGATTTCAGATGTTATGCAAGTCATATGCGACTACAGTAAGGCTCGTTCCTTTTTTTAATGTATAGATATTTTTCTATCATTGTAAAATGCTACATACAATTTTTTTTATTAAACGCCGAAGGAAACGGAGTTACCTATTACTTGAAGACCCCAAAAGTCTAAGGTCACCTTTCCCGAGCATAGACTGTAAAGTGCAAAACACAAATCACAGTAAATCTTCTTAAATTAAAATGAAAGCATCAAAATACACGAAATCAGAGTTATTCAGTATTTATGCCTTTGTCTAAAAAGTATAAAGACATGTAGTACAAAGTAATAATGCCTAATTCCTAACCTAATTCATCTTCAGAACACACAGGACTAGTCAAAAAACACAAAGTTCTTGATGAAGGCAATGTGGCTAACCCAAATAGTTTAGTAATCGAGGTATTCGCTATTATGTAAAGGGCCGCGGGTTACTAGCGATGTAAGATTTCGTATTTATTAATGTAATAATAATATTAAATAATAATAAATAATATTTCTCATTATTAATGCCCTTTATACAATTTGGTTGTATCACGAATGGAACAGCTCGAGAATAACTTAAAAAAAATCATTTTTAATCTAAAGTGGCAAATAAAATAAGTCCATCAAATACATTTTAAGCTGTTATTTCACGTTGGTTCTTGAGCTGTGAGAGCGTGGTCTTTCCCCGTTCGAAGGTGATTTCATTGCATTCGTGCGTATGGTCACAAGACTAAGCGGCATTAATTAATCATACGTTTTAATTCAAACCCGCCAATTTAATCCTTTTCATTCACTGAAATGTTTTTAGCGAATGTATTTTTTTTTGTATGTCACGGTATCTTCGCCGATTGTGAAACTTTTTAATGAATCTTTATTTAATTAAATAGTCTATATGTCGCAGGTATGTGATAAAAACCTGTTTTTTTGTTTAAGAACCCGACGAAGACAAGATTACTAATATATGTTATCATAAACCTGAGAAAATCCAGTTTTTGATCATAAAACTTAGATTAATTTAGTTTCATGATAAAATCAACCTAACCTAGCCAAACTATCCTAAGCTTAAATTTTATCATAATTCTAAACAAGTTCAGGGTTTCGATCAAACAACATTATTTGTTCAGGTTAATGATAAGATTAAGTAATAACTTTGTCTTTTTTCGGTTCTTGATCAAAAGTTTTTTTATTATAAAGCTAATTTTACTATAAGTCTGCGACATATACAACTCAGGGGTGGTCCTATTTAAAATTGGAGAAAAAATTTATCTTATAAGGGAGGATAAATAGAAGACAAAATATTTTATGAAACAAAAAATACAATCGAATTGCGATTGCATTGTAGTTAGTTACACACCTGCGTGTTACGAATTGATGCCATAAAGCAATACGGTTCCTTATTTAACAATTAAGTACGCCTTTACATTAATTGCAAAACAAAACCGGGTATTATTTTTTTTTTTTTGAATATCAACTAATCAAATAACATATTTGATATACACGCTTATGTCTATGCAAGAAACTGCTGGCGTCGCGCAGGGTGATAATTCAAGACCAATTTTGTATTTGGATTTCAAATTTGTTTTTATTTCGGTCACGTCGGTCAATCTCATCGGAGACTAGCCACCTGCGCAGGGCAGGATTATAGTGCTTGAGTGTAGAAAGTGATTATAGGCCTCCAGTTCTCTACACAAACTACTACTTTTTAAACGTGGTATTTATGATATCGAGATTTTTTACTGGCCAAGTCCACCTTCTCTATACAGCTATAATACAGTAGCAGCGTTGCTCTAAAACTTTAAAAACTTCTTTTCTTTTATGGACATAACAGTTCACTACTCGCTTTGATCAATGATGATTTCGAACACCGTCAACTCCTTGTCTGTTGTTGTCCTTGTGTGTTTTTGACTGCTGCTGAGAATTTCTTGACAAAAAACCCAACAACTGATATTTACACGACCCGGGATTCGAACTTAGGACCTCATGGTGAGCAACCGCGTTTACGACTATTCGACCAACGAGGCAGTTATTTTAAGAGCTAAACTAAACTATCACTAGCGCTTATAAGTTAAAAGTGTTTCGACCATATTTAAAGTTACTATGTTATTATTATTTTTATTCACAGTTGCGGTTCTATATATACTTCTGGAGGTGGGAGCGCGGCCGAGCAGACGAAATGGGATCAAATTCAACGATCCGGTTCTCTCCGATACTCACACAGGAGACACATTTTCAATTTCACTCGTCGCTGTAATTACTGTTATAATCCGATTTATTGTTATGAATAAATTAATTTCTATTTTGGTTTCCAATTTTTACGTTTTTCCTGTCCATATTAATGTTTTTTTTTTTAATTTAAAGTAATATTCAAATTTTTTTTCATTCAAACCTTATTGTGCATATAGTTTAATATTAAATTGGAAGGAGTAAGAAAATCCACTATCCCAAATCATCTAATGGGTGACGGAAGAGGCGACAGGGGGAAGCTTTAACAAGAGATGGGCAGCAGCGTCTTCTTGACAGCAGCTCAAACTGCGGTTGCCAACGCGTCTGCCAAGCGTTGCAACGATGACAAATGCTGCTTGCATTTGCCATCGTTGCAACGTTGACATTTAACTCGCTGTAATGAATGAATTTATGAATTAGTGTACATATTTAAATAGAATTAAATAAACGTATAAAATGTAATAAAATGAATTCCTAAGAATTGACTTTTTATCTCTTGGCATAAATGCATTATTATGATTACGAGGGTGACACCGAAAGTTCTTAGAAAATCAAAAACTGTAAAAACTAGTAAGTTATTAGTTTTATTATATCTTTTCAAAATAGTGTCGACTGTGTATCGTGTATTATAATATGTGTCACTGAGAAAAGCACTTTGCCCACTCGTCCTTAGGGGTCTCTTCGACGGCATTTTGAAACGCAGCCACTGCTTTCTCGGCGTCCATAAAACGTTTTCCTCGAAGTTTTTCTTTTATTTTTGGAAATAAATAAAAATCGCAAGGTGCGAGGTCGGGGCTATAGGGCGGGTGACCCGGTAATTCTACGTCTTACGTCGCCAAGTAGTCGATTGTTTGCGGTGTGCAACGACGTGTTGTCGTGGTGAAGGAGGATTTTTTTTATAGGATAGGGTAACAAACGAGCACACAGTCCACCTGATGGTAAGTGGTTGCTGTGGCCCATAGACATCTACATATATCCTCGATTACGAATCAAATTGCAGATGTGACAACACATGTGAGGACCAAGATGGAATGCCTCGTTTCCAGTAAAAAGTGTCTCCGGTTCTCCACACTCGCCATACGAAACACGGCAGCATTAAGCTGCTATTTGACGCCGGTATACTGTGAGAGCGTGGTCCTTCCCCGGCCGAGCCGACTCATTTGTGCTGCAACTATACTACTAATATAGCTGCAGCAGCAGCAGACAAGTACCGATGCCTAAGTTTGTCCGAATCAGCTGATAAGTCAATCATTCGTCAGTCTCTATCATACGGCGCACAACACTGATGTTATCTTCAGTTTTCGCCGTAGAAGGACGGCCTGCACGCAGATCATCAGTGAGATTAGTGCGACCACGTTTGAACTCATTAAACCAGTTGTAAACAGTGCTACGAGATGGGGATTCATCGTGAAAGGCCAATCGAAGTCTATCATAACTTTCTTGTTGACTTAAATTACATCGAAAATCATAAAAAAATCATTGTAGTTGATAATTATCTACTTAATATCGAGATATATAATTGTCTTATATATATATATATATATATATATATATATATATATATATATATATATATATAGTATTATGTGCGAAGTTGTAATATGTATATAGCTGCTTAACTCTTGAATGACATGACTGTTTTTTTGGGTGTGGTTTTAATATACCAATTAAAACAATATTTACGTATGTACTCTTTATTTTTTTCTTTTTTGAATAACACTTTTTCTTCCTTTACAAAAACGGTTTTAAAAAAGAAATAAAAACTTTATCCAAAATATGTTATGATTAGCTTTTAACTGCGTCTTAGTCCACGTAAAACCTGCATATTGTACTGTCCTCGAAAACGCATTTTGGTCTTAGCGGCCAGTCTTAATGGAGGATAGCCATCTGCGGAGGACAGGATTAAAGTGCCCAAGTGTATGTGCATTGTGCAAGCACAGGTGCTCTCGCTATTCCGTTATTCTCTTAGTCCGATAGGACGGTAATCCGACATGCTCGGCGGGAGATCAGGCGCATATTATAATGATTATGAAAATAGATAACTTATTATAATTGAGCTACGTACCCAAAAACCACTAGGTTTATAGGTAAGTAGCTTAATTAGTAAAATAATAATTTTCATGTCATAGCTTCTGAAACTTACGATACACATTGTCTTAAGTTTGTAGTGTATTTGTACTTTTTATAAAAGGTTAACTATTCTACTGCCTTAACTTGACTAAACATATACATAACATTTATAATGTAGTCTAAATAGTTGCTTAATCCATTTTCTTCTTCAATTCTTCAATTTAATACTTCATCCACTAGCTTTTCACCTTCATGAATAGAGTTGTTTCTTTTAATTTATGTAGGTAAGATCACCCTGAATTAATTTAAAGTAGTAATTTAATCCTTTTTCAATAAAAAAGCTTTATAACCCGTTTCAGCTATTTCCGAGAAATCGATGAAAATACATAAAAAAAACTAACAAGTCGAATATACAACCTCATCGTTTAATTAAGCTACTTATATATTCCCGATAATTCCGACAGATTTTTTTCCGTAATCGACTCTGGGGACTTTACAATCATACTATTAAAGAAAATTAGTAACTAAAATTCAGATTTATGTTGTACTTTTGTTATTATTACGTTTATTTTTATTATTGCAGTTCCTAAAAAAAGAGAATACAATCAAAAATTATTTATTTTATTTATTTTGCCCCGAAATATAGAAAACAAATAGAAGTATAATTTCAGTTACCTTTGCGTAGAGGACGAAGATCGCGGGATGGACAAAAAAATATAGCTTAATAATTATTACATAATTTATGTAATAATGAAGTTTTTACTATATTATAAAATGCTTGACCTCACGATACGGAAATACTACCCTGCATTTTAGTTGACATATAATTCAAATTTATTAATAGAGGGGTGTGTGAGGCTGGGAGTTTTAACGCATGCGCGAACCGCCAGTTTCTGCCTACCCTTGAACTTCTCAACCTGTAAACTAACCCTAAGTGTCTAGATATAAATTTAATTGAAAAAGTTTTGTTCATTTAAAGTCGGCTACAAGATATGAATGAGGACGACATCGTTCTCCCTCGAGGTAAGTCACGGTTATTTCAATCCAATTAATCAACAATCGAGAAGTTTTGTGTGGAAAAATCGATAATGTAATAACACAAGCATAACCTAGCTTTTGCTACTTAACCATTTCCGCATGCACATATATTCCCCCTTTAAAGAACTTTTTTAACAGTGAATGTTACGTAGAATTTTCAATCATGGAAAAACAGGGCTTAGTAATGAGTGTTGTAAATGAATATCTTTTACACCTAGTTTTATTAATTTAATTTCTCGTTCTATTGTTTATAAAGCGTAATTTTAAAACTGAATTTAGCACAGGCTTTGTTGTTACAACTAACACAATTTCGTCTTTTTTGAATAGTCATATTTTTATAAACAGATCGTCACGATGATCATGGTTTCATATTTATACAGACTTTTAATATAATCACTGCTACTTTTTATGACGTGAGATTTAAAAGTTATTCATAATTTACGAAAGTCTAGATAGTGAAAATGGTGGTGAGTTCCATGCGTGCTATTATTTATGAAACTTGCTTTATTTAGTTCTGACGAATTATGTATGTATTGCTTTATTTAGTAAGACGTTTTACATAGAAATTGGTAGATAAGACAAATAAATGATTATCATTAAATATTTGAAGGTATAAATTGATTGCAATTGTATTTACAGGTCATGGCCCTTCTGTTCCTCACATTGATCCCGTGGCCGGGACCGTCAATTTTCAAGATCACTTGTTCACGTGACAACTCCAAAATAGTCAGGAAAGTTATACAAAACAAATGGATGCCGGTTTTAGAAAGATTTCAGGTAAATGTAATTTGTTGATAAGCTCATTTCAGGGACTATTTGTCTTAACCGCTAGATGTCTCCTACTTTTGATACTGTTACCCACTGGGTAATTTAAAACAAGCATCAGCACAAAAAAAAGGTATAGTCCTAACACTGTCTATAGTTTCCCATGAGACTGTTATTTTCTATAGTTGCCTCTTACGTCACCACGATACGACAGACACATTCGGTTATGAACTTCCACTACCATGGGCAAATATGGAAATTATCTTGAATAAAACTAAATTTACGGATTTTATCGCGTTGGTGTAAATATGTGTGTAAAGTATGGTTGCTGTAAAGCACCCGAAACGTCGGGAATTAAAAATAAGTAAAAGTAGTGAAATAAAGGCGATAAAATCCGTAAATTTAGTTTTATTCAATGTGTAGTGTTCGCGTAAATTTAAGAAATAATTATGGAAATTATCTTCTTCATTTTTTCAGAGCGTAATAATAGATACGTATTTACCATTATTATCATTCAATTTCTATTATTGAATGCCATAAAATACAAATGTATGGTGCCGACGCAAGTGATCTCTTTGCTACACAAAAGGCAAAGACAATATTTAATTAATTATTTTTTAAAGGTAAAGCTTCCATTAGAATGTCCGTTTCATCCTGCGCGTGACATCTTTGCGCCTCAGCACGCGGCCAAGCTGCAGCACCGGTCTTCACAATGGACATGTGCCTTTTGCGGCAAATCTTTCTACGAGGAGCGACATCTCGACACTCACTTCGACCAGCGACACAAGAACCAGATTAATAAGGTGTGCGCGAGATTTTGAAATAGTATATGATAAATACCTAGTTAATTTTGGATGTTAATTAAACTAGTTAAACTTCTAGACTAAGGTTAATTAAACTTCTGAATCGGAGTACTGTAAATATTAAGAAGTTCCTTTTCTACTCTTTACAGCAAAACAAAAGTTCACTGCTGAACATAGGCCTCGTCCATAAATTACTTCATAAAGGGGGTGAAACTGGCTGTTGAGGAAAAAAACTGTAAAATATAATTAAAACTCTTAATTTCAGTAAGCAATAATAATAAAATAAATTAAAGCAATAATAATAAAATAATAAATGTATTGTCCATACAACGCAAAAATAAAATGGCAATGAAAACTTTCGTTCAATTACTTTCTTTTCTTTCATTACAACATTAGGAACAAACTTACTTTGCTAGAAAATGAATCTGGTGCTATTTTTAGGCCATAGCGCTCCTTACGTTTATTGTTTGAAATAATGTTTTGCACTTTTGCGCAAATATTGTTTTTTGTTCGCATTCAAATTCAGGCCACGAAGTCGATCGGATAGCGGTAGATAAGCGTTCTACATAAGGCGGTTTATATATCCTAACCAAGACAGGCAGACAAACTGAAGAAAGGCTTGATCACCCACGGTGAACGAAGAGGAACTCACATTGCTCGACCGAGATGTCTAAGGAGGAGCATAAGAGAAGGAGTAGACAGCTTCCGAAAAGACCACTGATACGTCGCTTTTCTTACCGCGGCAGTAACGTGGCCAGCGGTGGAACTCCTAGAACGATTAGATTCGCCACCAGGGCCGAAAAAACTGGTCACGGTAAACAAAGCAGTATTAAGCTGCTATTTTACGTTGGTATTCCGTGAGAGAGTGGTCCTACTCTGATCGCGCGAACTCGTAAGCGCTACATCCATAATATAATTGTATCTTGGCTCTACCACAGTTTTCAAGAAACCATGACCTGCAGCGTATTAGCCTTGTATTCTGTTATTTCAATAGGGAAAATCTTTACGTGGTAGAGCCACGCTGCAGCTACACCAACAGGCTTGGCTCAACAGGGGTAGTACCGTGCCCTCACAGAATACCAACGTGAAACAGCAGGATGCTGCTGTGTGTTCGTATAATGAATGTAGAGAACTGGAGCCCCTTTATACTGATAACGAGGCATCCATCATATCCATCATAGTTCTCAGGCGTGACAACGCATCTGTATTTTGATTCTTAATCGATGATAGATGTAGATATTTATGGGCCTTAACATCCGCCGCTTATCCTCGACGTCACAATATACAATATACTCCGAGCCAGGTTATTAGTTAATTTTTACGCGTAGTCGAGGTCAATAGTATTTAAAAATTGTATATAACGTGAAAAACATTGATTTTATCACCAATTATGACAATGTTGTCACCATATTTCTTTATATTATTAAGGTAAGATAAGTACATTTAGTCAATCCCTTTCTCCTCTAAATCTAGTAAAATAAAACAATGTAAATTCTTGCTACAGGCGGAGGACGCTGTGTGCTTGGCAGATTACTGCGATATAATGCGGTGTCAGGTGCTGGTGGCGCACGGGCTCTTGAGCGGTGGCGTTGAGCCGGTGACAGACGTGGAGGTGTGGAGGGATGTTGAGGCAGCGCGGCGGGCTCTAGCGCCGGCCGGAGCCCGAGGTTTAGCGAGAGCTCCTCAGCGTCGTCACCAACGCACCCGCGCAATTCCCGGGGTTATACCGCCCGCGTCTGACTGCCCAAGACTTGATCCGGATGCCGAAGATCCTGGTATGAATTAAATTAATTGAGCTAATTTAGCCTAAAGTTCTGACAATCATCTGATGGCGGAAAACTAATTTAGAAAAGTCATATTAAGTGGAACAGACTGGTAATGGCGATCAAAACAGCCAGCGTAAGGAACATGAATAACTCTTTTAAAGTTACTCTTTTGATTAAAATATGTCAGCTATATCTAGTAGTAGTGCATACTTTAATAAGTGACGATATGACGATGTTGTCAATAATAAATTCCTTGCGACTTTTCAGTATTTGAATATACCTCTGTTAAAACGCTGTTGAATATGAAAACATTAAATAACAATATTGATTTCTCCGCGATAAGAAAAGAATGGGGCTTGTAATCTCCTTACAAAAATCATTAACATTTATTATTCATAATTTTTTTCATTACAGTCTATCAAAAGTCAACTGCTGAATTTGCCATAGTTGCCACGCTTGTCAGGCGGATGGCAACCCTACTTTTTTATTAATTTGATCCGGAGTTTGTTAGTTTTTTTACAGTTATCAGGAAGATGTTGTTGCTCATCTCCGTTTCATTACCTCTGTCGACTTTTACTGCGATGACAATACTGCGTAGTCGATTTTGTTACGCTACCACTACACGAGTACGCTAAAAGTTTTTGAAAACTCTCCCATTGCACTCTTCTCATGGCAGTTGGCATGTCTTCTCATAGCGCTATCAGTTTAACAAGAATAAAAGATTACGATAAAAGTTTATGAATGCATCTATATGTTTATTTAATTTGTGTATTTTTTAATATAGAAGCTGAAGAAAGAAGAAAAGAGAGCGAAGGCGATACAAATCAAACGGCAGAGTTATGCGATGCCGATACGGTAGAATCATCTTTACCACCAGACAGTCGGCAAAAGAGATTAGCAGATTTACAAGCGGAGCGCGCAGCGTGCGATCCCACGAGATTACAGGTTCTTAAGGTACAGTCAATGGTAAAAGAGCACAGAGTATCCTTCCTAGTAGATTTAGTTCGAATTATGCTTAAAATATATATACTGTTCCTGATTTTGATTTTTTTTTTCACCGCTGAGCAGTGGTAAATCACCTGTGTAAATTACACATAACGACATGACAAAGATGAAAATTCCGTTCAGTATAAAAACTGCTCGAGACAAGCTGAGTAACAAGACCAAGGCGACCCCCGCTACGCTTTCCGTGAATTTCTGCTACATCAGGGGTTTTCACTCGAACCTAATCGACGTCCACTTCCATCTGCCGGATTTGCTCTTTCTGAACGAGACGCAGGTGTCCTCTCCGGCTGATACTTGCTATCTCTCCTCTCCGGAGTACAAATTGGAACAGTCCTTTGTGTCTCGGGCGTATACGTCAGAGAGGATATCTGTTTTCGACGCCTCGTTAGTCTTGAAGGTTCGGACCTGTCCATCCGTTGGCTACGTGTAGACAGGGACGACCATCCCCGCGTCTACGGGTGCCTTTTTAGGTCCCACAGCGGTAATGCCGACACGGACCGACTCATCGACTACGTTTAAATGGCTACACATTCCTTGCTACATCCACAGAGATCGTGATCCTTGGCAATTTTAACGCCCACCACACCGAATAGCACCGTTCAAGTTTAACCAATCATGCGGTGAGATCTGTTTATGACAGTGCCTTGGCATATAGTCTTACCAAAGTGGCTACTTCGACTACGCGGATTCCAGATGTGGAGAATCATACACCTTCCCTGTTGGACCTTCTGCTGAAATCTTATCCGGACGGAGATTAGGTCTCCGTCGACGCCCCTTTTGGCTCCTTGAACCATTGTCTTGTCCGGAGTGTGGTGCCATTCACGCTAACATCGCGGTTTAATTCTATATATTACCGTGACTACCGCCGTGTTTTGGCACTGTAGATCGGAGGATTGGGATAAGATGCGATCTTTTTTTGCATCCTACCCTTGGGTGCGCGTTTGCTGCTCATCGCACGATCCCAGCGTTGTTGCTGATTCTGTCGCTGATGTGGTACTTCAGGGTATGGATATTGTACGCCTCATAAGCGAAGCGTTGAGGTTGTGCTCTACTCTCACCTAATGGAAATCTAGTAATTTTCATGTCTTTATTTTTTTACTACTGCACTTTTAAAATAATAAAAATATCACATATCGAGAAAGTAAAGTAAAGAAAAAAAAAAACCCACCCCCCAACCCCCCCCTGGGGGGAAACCCCGCCCCCCCGACTCAACCCACCCCTCCCAGCCCCAAAAAATCAGTAGTTTTCATGTTTCTATTATTTTTAAAAGTAATTTTCTGTAATTAGTGTAAAAAAAAATTATTGAAAAAAATATTGAGGGTGTCCGGATGTCTGTAGTTGTGGATGGCGCACAATTACGGTCGTTAAAATTAATGTATCAAAATAATATTTTTTTTATTAGGTTTATATTCTCAACGCACGGATTCCTTTTAAAAATCACTGAGTAATTTGGTCTCGTTTAATTGTAATTAATGAAAATGAAAAAACAAATGGTACTTTTCTACAAAAATATTCTCATGGATCGCTTTTTTTGTTTCCAATATGGAAAAAGAGATATTTTTCTTTTTATATAATCAAATGAGGTTATGTGGCGTTCACTTTTGGATTTTCCAACCTTTTTTATTCCATCTTCTGTGGTGCCCAGCGGAGGCAGATCCCTGTCATGATTTGGTCGCTCCTGTAAAATAGCATATAATCGGAATCTCGGAAACGGCTCCAACGATTTTCATAAAATTTTGTGTGCAGGGAATTTCGGGGGCAATAAATCGATCTAGCTAGGATTTATTTTTAGAATATATTTTTTTGTCTGTGTTTTTAGGAAATGAAAAACTGCTACAATATCGTTAGAATAATAAATTTTGACAGTTTATTAATGATTACGAATAGCTTAATTGGTATATTGGGCGGTCACAAAATCGTAATACCATGATTCGAGCCCAGACCGACCGACCGACTTTTTTAATTTTTTTTTCAAGTTCCTTTCCTTTTTGAGAAAATCTATTTTTTCGAGTTCTTTTTTTAGTATTTTTTAAAAACACGAAAATTTACATTAAACTAATTGCACTCATGATTTTTTATTCAAATAACCAGTAAGTCAGTTCAGTTTTTTCTATTATTCGCTAAGATCATAAAATATTATTCGTATTTCATCAGTATGTAATTTGTATCTAAATATAATTTCCAAAACACACGAATTAAAAAAAAACGAGCGAAAAATACTGAGCAAAGCTCGGTCAACCGGGTACTATATATTAAATGAGTAAAAGAGCAATGAAAAAACAACCATTAGATTCTTAAATTTTTTACGATTTTTCTATTTTATAAATCGTTTGTTATAGGCCCGATATAATCACAATTCACAAACCAATTTGACTCGAGTATTTATTGACCTTTATATAAGCAATATTTCGTAGCACTACACGTTCGTAACACATTTGCTTGATATATAGTGTTTTATTTCTTATATCCGACTCGAAGGACAATATATACAAATGAAAATTTAAAATATATGAACATAATCCGCAAATGAGTCTCAATTACTTACATGTTAGACATATACTGCAACTATTTATTTTTAGCCGAAGCACGAATAGCGTTTGTTAAGGGGATAGAGTAAGTCAGCTCAAATTCCAATTTCGTCCCCACTTGCCCGCGCGTCGTATGCTATGTACGCCATGTTTGTAATCACTAATACTGTAAGTAGAAAGGTCGTTAGACACTTATTTCATTAGGTTTATCATATTTATGCCTGTTTCTTAACGCCAAGCCAGTCGCTTCTTATTTTTATTACGGTTATTTCCCATTTTAATTTTACGTCGTCCTGTTGCGTAATGTATATTCTGATCGTAGCGACACAACCTCCCCGTTCAAAGGCCGAAGCGAAGTGACCGTGCGGCAGGAATCACGCTTCAAGAGGCCGATAGTTTAGGTAATTTCTTTTTACAGTGAAAATAATGGTATTTAAAAAAAAGTAAATAACATAAGCACTGCTTTAAAGTTAGTTCAGTTAGTATGCAAAGTTTCATGATCTTATTTAAAGTATTTTATGAATAACATCGGTTTATTGTTTATTTTGGAGGTAACAAGTTTGGATTTTTTTTCTATCGAGAAAATTTTTCGAAATCGTGTTTTCGTCTAACATAATCCTTAATATTAATCCTCAACTTTACCATAAATTTATTTCAAAATTAATGCTGCAATATTTTCGGCATAACGAAGGATCTTGCTAAGCCATTTGAGATTATATTTCCCCTTAACTTATATTATAAAAAAAATCACCGTTCGTAGGTAAATTGCTTAATACAGTTTAGGTCTCTATGCTTGGTTAAAACACATGAGATGAGTTTGATATTTACATGAGATATATGAAATATATGAGTGGACATAAGATATTTCTAAAAACTTCCGTAACATATTTTGCTAATTTGCTACACCTATGCCGAACGTGACGGCGATCAAAAATTAATAAAAAGGTCAATAATTAAAAGGTACTTAATGATAAATCTGAATAACATTTTCAAGATAAATTGTTTTCGTAACGTGTGTGAAGGGTTATCTCTTGAGTTCCACATATTGCTTCTAAGAAGCAAAAATGTTATCAACTTACGATAGTTGGAACAAAGGTAAAACCTGTGACGGAATAATTATTAATGTTTTCGATCTGTAATCAATGTAAATTACATATTATGTAATTACCTTATCAAGAATATTGTACATTCCTATGGATCCTATGATTTAAGTAACTACTTTACGGATACGGCTTTACTGACGTTGGTTTAACTGACGTTGGTTTAACTGACGTTGGTCTTGTAGTCGTAAACGCAACTGTTGGTCATGTGGTCTTGAATTCGAATCTCGGGTGGGGTAAAGAATTAGTTTGAGTTTTCCATGAAGACATTTTCACACACATTCTCATATACAGTGTCAGAAAGTTGACGATGTTTCTTCCTCGTGTTTCGCGAAGCTTGTAAAGACGTTGGTCCTGCGCCTGATCTTTCTACAGTGAGGGAATAGATAGCGTGCTCGTTCTTACGCGAATACTTGGAAACTATAATCCTGTCCTCCTGTGCAAATCTTTGTTGAGACTGGCCGCCATGACAGAAATTCGGATGGAGTATAATTATCATTATGGAGCTTGGCGCCCATTCAAATCTCAACTTTTTTTATCCTCAATCTCGAACATCGTTTGAACCGAACTTGGACCTATTTTAACATATATGTTTTTTGTGGGACATATGTATTTCTCTTGAACTTATGTGAGCAGACGACACTAGTATTATTAACAAAGAGTATTGTGTTAAATTATTCATAACGAGTTTATGTTTTTACAAGGTGCGGTGTGAAAGGGTTGTTCATTCTTGCATCGCAACACTTCTGCTGCATCTGACGCAACATCAATTTACAGAATTGGAAGGTCGGTATATAATTATTTATATTTAATAAACACAGTACTTTTGTTGGTAGTTTGTTGTCATGGAAGTCAATAGAAATAATTTTGTATTTGGGACGTCTATTGGCTTTTAATTCATTACAGTCTATCAAACGTCCACAGCTGAACATAGGCCTCCCCCAGGTTGGCACTACCGCAACTTTTTTATTATTTTCGGTTGTTATCATGAAGATACAGTTGCCCACCTCCTGTTTAAGTTTCCCTCAATCGCATTGAATGACAACACAGGATGATATACAGTAGTGGGTATTCTTACCGTGAGTTTGCACTGACACGATTTTCACCAAAAAAAAAAAACACGTTTTTAAACACTGTTTTCTGTCAATTTATAAAAAAGCGTTTGCATATACTGAATGTTGTAGTGAAATATGTTTGACAGTATTATTTATGACATATTTGAACTATATTATATCTTTATAACTACAGAAACAAAATGTTTGAAAACAAATTTGTAGAAATATTGTCATGTTGAAAGATAAGTTGGAATATCTGTTGAAAAATTTATACAGTTTTTGTGAGTGCGAACGCTACCATCAACAAAACATGTTGTGTGATTTATTTTATGCGATTTGTTTCAAAACATTACGTGTTGGATGTTTCTCAGTGCAAACGTAGGTACTGTTACGCCGCCATTACACAGCGAAAGTATCTTCTATTAGCTTAACTATTGTTTATATGAAGTTAGTCTTGGATATAAAGTTTAGTACATAAGTTAGTGCTAAGAATCTCCGGTTGGAGGGTCGGTTGCCACCTACGACGACTCGACCTGGCAACGTATAACGCACGCAGCCTGAGGCCTGACGAGAAGATACTGGAGCTGGAAGAAGAGGTAGACAAGTTGCGCTGGCATATTATTGGATTATCTGAGGTCCGAAGACAGGGGGAGGACACGCTAATCCTCGAGTCCGGCAACTTGTTCTATCACCGGGAGGGCGACCATCTGTCCCAAGGAGGTGTCGGATTTATCATCCAAAAGTCTCTCGTCAACAACGTTGTAAATATTTGGAGTGTGTCGACGAGGGTCGCGTACCTGATACTCAGAATCACCAAACGGTATTCGCTGAAGGTCATACAGGTCTACGCACCAACCTCGGCACATCTAGATGAGGAGGTGGAGGAAATGTATGAGGATATTTCTAGAGCCATACATTCCTCCAAAACCCACTACACGGTGTTGATGGGAGACTTCAACACAAAACTAGGCACAAGAGAAGGCGGTGAGCTGAAGTTAGAGAAATTTGGAGTAGGGCAACGGAACCGTAGGGGCCAGCAGTTGGCTGACTTTATGGAGAAAGAGGGACTCTTTATGATGACCACTTTCTTCCAGAAGCGGCCTCACAGGAAGTGGACCTGGTCGAGCCCCGACGGTTCGACAAAAAATGAGATTGACTTCATTATGACGACCAGACGCCAACTGTTCAGTGATGTCTCAGTGATCGCAAGGGTGAAAACCGGCAGCGATCACCGAATGGTTAGAGGCACACTGAACCTAAACGTTAAGTTGGAGAGGTCTCGTCTAATGAAGTCAACGCTCCGTCCCCCTCGTGCTCTGATCCAGAATACCGAGACTTTTCAGCTCGAGTTACGTAACCGCTTTCAGTGAAGATTGTAATGCAGTGGACGATATGAATTACAAGCTCGTGGAAACTGTCCATACGGTCGGAAGCTAAGTTCTGCAAGACCCGCCGCAGAGGAACACAAAAACTCTCCGATCACACTCTTAATCTCATGGCTGTTAAGACGGGAGATGAGGCTGCAATCGTCAACAGATTTGACAGCATACAGGCAACTGAACAGACAGATCTCCAAATTGCATGCGGCGAGACTTACGCAACTTTAATACTGCTCGTATTAAAGAAGCGATCGAGCGGAACCAGGGCTCCAAAGTCTTTGCCAGAGATCTTGCCAGAAAGCCACTGTCACTGAAGAATGAGTGTGGCAGCATCGTTTCCGGGACACCTGAGATTTTGAGTGAGATTGAGAGGTTCTATGGGCAGCTGTACACATCATCGTTGGAGCCACACGCAAGTGTGAGTAACGATACAAGAGCAAGTCTTACCCGACACTATTCCGATGATATCCCGGACGTCAGTCTGAGCGAGATTAGAATGGCTCTCCGCACCTTAAAAACGGCAGGGCCCCAGGCGAGGATGGAATTACAGCGGAGCTTCTGAAAGCGGGTGGAACACCGGTACTTGAAGTCCTTCAGAAGCTCTTCAATTCCGTCCTCCATGGTGGCACTACTCCGGAGGCGTGGAGCGGAAGTGCGGTGGTCTTGTTCTTTAAGAAAGGCGACAACGCTCTCTTGAAGAACTACAGACCGATTTCCCCTCTGAGCCGCGTCTACGTGCTGTTTTCGAGAGTCATTACGAATCGTTTCGCACGCAGACTCGACGACTTCCAGCCTCCCGAACAAGCCAGTTTCCGAAAAGGCTTCAGTACCATAGACCACCTACATACCCTGCGGCAGATTGTACAGAAGACCGAAGAGTACAATCTGCCACTTTGCCTGGCGTATGTGGACTATGAGAAAGCCTTTGATTCCGTGGAAATTTGGGCGGTGCTGCAGTCCCTTCAACGGTGCCAAGTTGACTGTCGGTATATCGAGGTGCTGAAGTGTTTGTACAGTAGGGCTACGATGGCTATCCGAGTACAGAACCAGAGTTCGAAACCTATCCAACTGCAGAGAGGTGACCGTTATATCCCCGAAACTCTTCACCGCTGCGTTGGAAGACGTTTTCAAGCTACTGGACTGGAAAGGATACGGTATTAACATCAATGGCGAGTACATCACTCACCTTCGATTTGCCGACGATATAGTTCTTATGGCAGAATCGCTGGAGGACCTTAGCACTATACTCAATGACCTCAATGGTGTCTCCCAACAGGTCTTAAGATGAACATGGACAAAACAAAGATTATGTTCAATGTCCATGTCACACCTATGCCGGTAGTTGTGGGGGAGAACTATGCTCGAATTTGTTGACGAGTACCTTTACCTGGGACAAATAGTCCGACTAGGTAAGTCCAACTTCGACCGAGAGGTCAATCGACGGATTCAACTCGGCTGGGCAGCGTTCGGGAAATTACGACACATCTTCTCGTCAGGTATACCTCAATCTCTGAAAACTAAAGTGTACAACCAGTGCGTGTTGCCAGTGATGACTTACGGATCAGAGACGTGGTCCTTCACTGATGGCCGTATGAAGACGCTCAAGGTCGCTCAGCGAGCTATGGAGAGGGCTATGCTCGGAGTTTCTCTGCGTGATAGACTCAGAAATGAGGATATCCGCAGTAAAACCAGAGTGACCGACATAGCCCAACGGATTAGTAAGCTGAAGTGGCAATCGCCGGCTCGAAGAACCGATAACCGATGGGGAAGAAAGGTTCTCGAGTGGCAGCCTCGTACCGGTAGGCGTTGACCCTTAAAGTGACAACCTGGTAAGACATGCAGGAAGTCGATGGATGCAGGTGGCTCAGGACCGTTCTTTGTGGCATTACTTGGGGGAGGCCTATCTTCAGGAGTGGACTTGTGAAGGGCTGTAATGATGATAGATGACATAAGTTAGTATTTTTTCACTTTTTTAATTTTGTTTTGGAGTGTCTGTAGAGTTGCTTATACACCATCACAAACAGAGCTATGAGAGCGCCACGTTCTTCGCAAAATTTGACATTTGCTGTCGAATTCCCGTATGGGCTGTTTAGTGTCGGTGTAAGAATATCCACTACCCCATATCATCCCGTGGGTGTCGTAGGAGGCAACAGATGGAAATAAATAGGGAGGTAGGCAGCAGCATCTTCCTAATAACTAAAAATAAAAAAACTGTGCTTGCCAACCCGCTTACCAAGCGTGGCAAATATATACTTCCTACAAGATCTGGGGAGGTCTATGTTCAGCGGTGGACTTTAATAGTTTGTAACCACAGAAATAGTAGATAATAATAAGACAATAGAAATGAATTAGCGTTCAATTACCTCCAAAACCGATATCGCCACATCTTAAACGCATTAAGCGACCGATACCTGCAGCCTTATTAAATACGCAATCTTCGATCAACAATACCAACAGGTTAGTTGGTATTGTTGATCGAAGTACGCAATACACAATGATATCTAATGTTTCATATTACATTGCTTGGCGAGTTTGTCAACGTCGCGTGCGTCGCGTTTTACGGTAGTCGTATAACCGCCACAAGTTCTTTGTAGTCGCCGACAAGTTTTGCCAGATGAAGTAAAAATTACGTATTTTAAATAACCATAAATTTTTAAACATTCATTAGTAATATAATGTTTTTTTTTGGGTAATGTCTTTATATATTATGTGCTCCTTTCGAATCGGGTGTTTTTACATTTTGTATGTCGTGATACAGAGGAGGTGCAGCGCACTGTGTGCTGGTACTTGAGCTGCGACCGCTACTGGGAGGACGCCGCGCCGGGCGCGCGGCTGTTCCCCTGGCCACTGCTCCTGGCGCTGGCCACCGGCCTAGCGCTCGCGCTCTGCATGTGCTACTACATCATCTGGATCGTCTTCGAGTACATTTATTGACATAATCTTTATATATTACCAGCTTTCCCCACGTCTTCGCCCGCGTGAAATTTATAACGATTGGATTTCATGGGTTATATTTTTTGGCGCGGAACCCTAATTCTTTTTCTAAAATAAAAGTAGCCTAAGTTACTTCTTATAACTTCAGCTATCTGCCAGTAAAAGTCTCCTTAAAATCGGTCCAGTCGTTTCGAAAATTCGCCGGAACAAACGAACAGATAGACAGACAGACAAAATTCCAAAAAATTGTATAAGTACGGTATATACTTTAATATGGATTTAGTAAAAAGACAATTTTCAATTTTATTTATTTGTATATAGATATTCGTTAGTGCACAATTGGTTCCTCTGTTAGTGATCGTGTAAATTCCGAACTAAAACTTGGTGGCTGTATACGTTCGTTTCGTCATCTAGCGTGCCTCTCGTCGCGTAGAGGCTCGACACGAGAACACACTGTATGCCCGCTGAGATGAACCTAGATGAAATCGTTGCTGCGTTCTGGCTTTGTGCTATTATTTATTATGATTTTTTTACACATTTACCGTAAAAAGAAAATTAATAAGCCATGACGAAAAAGAGGATGGTGGACGGTTTCTATTTACCGTAATAGAACCATGTACGGTGAATAAAATAAAGGGCGCTCTCGTTTCATCGCAGACAATGAGGTAAGACAAGAACAAAAACGCCTGTCTCGTGGTGTCTCGACGAGCGTGTACAGCCACAATTACGTTTAAGCGCTTATTATATTATACAATTTTTAGAAAATCTAATTAGGAAGTAGGAAGGTGTAATCGTACTTAGAACAGTTAGGATCCGATTTAGTCAAATTGGAGGTCCCGACCGCTCTACTTCCTAAATTGTTTACAATTTAGGACAGTGTAATCGCAACGTTACGATTTAGAACAACCAGTCGGCGCTCGGGCTTTGATATAATCTTAAATTTTTAATAGAAGCGGTTCTGATATCAGAGAGCAGTACTTTAAATCTTAATATTAATTTCCGGTGGCTATAAAACGTAATGTCACCATCAAACATTCTTTGGCACCCACACTTTATCGAAATATCGTGACTTCTTTTTCATATGATGTACGTCATTGATTGAAAAGTGTTTGTATACCAAACTTAACAAATAATCAAACTGTTTTATAGGTGGCAGAGCCATGCTGCAGTTATATTAGTAGTATAGTTGTAGCACGAATGGGTCGGCTCGACCGAGGAAGGACCACGCTTTCACAGAATACCAGCGTAAAATAGTAGCTTAATGTTGCTGTTTTTCGTTTAGCGAGTGTAGACAACCAGAGACCCTTTCTACTAGAAACGAGGCATTCCATCTTAGTGGTCACAGGTGACAACGCATCTGCATTTTGATTTGTAATCGGAGACAGATGTAGATGTCTATGGGCCGCAGCAACCACTTACCATCAGGTGTACTGTGTGCTCGTTTGTCACCCTATCCTATAAAAAATTGCTTAGAATCTAAAAATATATAATTATATTCATATTGAACAGTATTTTTTCTCAATGACAAGTGCTCTTTTCTCTTTTTTTAATATCCATTGTCCCCACCACGGCTAAGGCAAGTCCTATTTTCTGCTGTTTTTATAAATACGGCGCCATCGATCAAACGTGCGCTTCGTCACAATTTAGAACTCAATTTAGTGTAATGTGATCACTAGCTTCCAATTTAGGTTCCTAATTAGATTTTCTAAAAATTGTATAATGTAATAAGCGCTTTAGTATCGTATAAACATACACACTCAGATATACTCTGATCGTAGGCCCTGTCAATAGTTTGATTCGGAACGTTCAAAAAATGCAATAGCAATCATCATCATGACCCGGATTAAATGAATGAATCAGTTACGATTGACACATGTCTATTTCCCAGTTCAGAGGAGGGTAGCGTGGCGGGCAGCGCGTCAGTGTCGATGACGACGCACTCTTCGCCGACGCGCGGCGACCGATTGCCGGGCGACGACGCACTCGACGACGAACACGACGACCACTACATCTACGTCACCTACCCACCGGAGCTCAAACGTCGCCTGCTCGAGAGGTACGCCAACCACCGATTAACCCTTATCATACTCGCGCCATTTTTGCGGCAGTCGCGAGTTGACTAAACAAAATGTATCTGACATATTACGAATATGAATGTATGTTTGTTTGGATGTATGCCTTTCATCAAGCTTTCACAACTGTACGGATTTCAATGAAATTTTCCATATAAGTCGATTTAGTCATGGAATAGGATATAGACTACTTTTTATAAATATTAATAGTTATAGCCAACGATCTGTAAAAGCTATGAGTTCGTTGGTTATAGCTTGTTACAGTGCCACAGATAGAATTTGATTTAGGCAGAGCGAAGTGCACGGGTAGCTGGAAGTGTTACTCGTTTACATTCTAAGGGCTAGGACGCACGAGCAACTGTCCTCAGTAGCAACTTTTTTGTCTTTCTCGGTTTCTCTACGACGAGAATTAGACGAAGCACAAACGAAAGCGACAGCAACGCAACATTTTGTTAAATTTTGTCGCATTTATTGACATGAATTTCAAAGAAACGGTTGTGTTTATCTATACTTATCTTCTAAATAAAAAGTTAATGTGCTGCGATCCAGTGTGGCGAAATTTTTTAAAAATAAATTTATTTTTTGGGTTCCGTACTTCAAAGCGAAAAAAGGGATTCTTAAATGAAAACTTCGTTCGAAAAGTTTCGTGCATTGTGCGTTCGCCACTGCGGCTGACTGGCAACTTTTTTGTCACCTTGCGTGCATTTGTATTTGAATTTTGAACCAATAGATGCGACGTAATAGTTGCGTTGCCGACCCGTCTTTAAAAACCATATTGATGTATGCGGCAAAATTTACCGTAAAAGTTGTTTTTTTACCTCTCCCGTCTGTGCGTCGTCCAATACTCGACGTAAAGACAGCGACAAAGACAAAAAGTTGCTCGTGCGTGCCCTAAGACTTAACCTTTACTTAATTGTAATTAATTGATTCACAATAAAATTAACTTTTAAATTTTATTTCCACAATAACTTCACTATAATGCAGCTGGTTAATAATTTAATATAGATAGATAACACATAGATTACAAAATCTACTATTACTAGGTACGAAGTTATCTGTTTTTTACTTGTGTGTGTGTGTGTGCGTGTGTGTATGTGTGTGTGTGTGTGTGTGTGTGTGTGTGTTTGCCCGTGTTTGTGTATGTTTATGTGTGTGTGTGTGTGTGTGTATGTGTGTGTGTGTGTGTGTGTGTGTGTGTGTGTGTGTGTGTGTGTGTGTGTGTGTGTGTGTGTGTGTTGAACTTTTTAATTTATTCAATTTTACACTACTAGTATTTATTGTATTTTAGAATATGTCGTATCTTATGGCGGCTGTACACGCTCGTCGAGATTCCACGAGACAGGCCGAGTACGAGTGTGTACATTTGCTCTCTTCGCGTCGCGGCGCGTCTCTTTTTCGCTCCTGGAAGCCTGTCGGTTTTTTGCGCTCGTTCTATTCACCGTACATGGTTCGTCGCTCTCGTCGAGCCTCTACGCGACGAGAGACACGCGAGGTGACAAAACGAGCGTGTACAGCCGCCATTAGATATAAATCCACTAATCAGTTTTGTTAATAATGTTTTAGGCCATACTTTAACAATGTAAACTGTAGGTAGTACATGAATTCTAAGACATAGTTAAAACTAGACTTGTTTATTTTTAAGTGTCAATTTTGTTTTAGTTTTATACGAGTATTAAACATTCATATTGTTTATAGAAAATAACTGAGTTTATTTATTGTTTTAGCTGCTACAATAGAACAACTCGACTTTGAAATCAAACATGTCGTCCTGTGGCGTCGTGCATGAGTTAAATTTTTTTAAACGTAGAAAATAAAAACAACTGAGTCAGTCTGATTTAGCCAAATGTACCTACCTTTATGTGTGGGACTGTTCCTTATATCGATAGCAATTACATGTACAATGTACATACAACTATGTGTGTGAGTTACTACTTAGCACATATTTTAAAATATTAATAAAAGTGTCGGTTAAAATAAAATATAAAAAAGTAGTGTGTGAACATTTCCTAGTTCTTCCTGCGCTTACTGTTTATTTAAAAAGTTATTTTATTTTTGTTTAATATTAGCTAATCAAATAAAAACATAATGGACATAAAATGGCTCTTTACTTGGTAGAGCCATGCTACAGCTATATTAGTCATAGAATACTATAATACATACATAATCGAACGGGGGAGTGGGCGGAGCCCGCGTAGCTACTAAAATGTCACTAACACGTCTATTCACACGTATAAATGTCAACACGAGATGTGTCTTGACGTTACAATCGTTTCCAAATTTCGCATGCAAATTATTTAGAAAATGCCAAATTGCACCCTATTTACAAATAAATATGTATTAATATTTAAACGATTTTGTTAATGATATATTGAGCATTAATCAAAAGTCTAAAATGTGTAAATTTATTCAGTCTGTCAACACAGTGAATCGGGTTTGGCGACGCCAAGCCTTGAACAAAATAAAGTTGACAGCCATTCTATTGTGTATTATAGTATTCTATGATATTAGTAGTATAGTTGTAGCACGAATTGGTCGGCTCGACCAGGGTAAGACCACGCTCTCACAGAATACCAGCGTGTATAAATAGCAACTCAATGCTGCTGTGTTACGTATAGTGAGTGTAGAGAAACGGAGACCCATTTTACTGAAAACGAGACATCTCAATTTATTCCTCACGGGTGGCAGCGCATCTGCGTTTTGATTTATAATCGAGGATGGATGTAGATGTCTGTGGGCCACGACAACCACTTACTATATTTATTTAATATTAAACTTTGCGGCAGCATCTGGAACTTTGCGATCTCTATATCGATTTATGAACTTTCTTCCCACCAATACCAAGATTTTACTTGTCCAGTCACTTATTGTACCGATTATTGATTATGTCGATGTGTGTTGCTCAGACCTGTCTCAACATCATCTTAGTACATTGGATCGTCTGCTTAACAACTGCATCAGATACATTTACGGTCTTTTACTCTGCCCCCTTTTCACAATTCTGACGATCCATGTGCTCCCGAGTACGTGAAATCCAAATTTCAATACCTGGGAGATACTCATAATTGTCCTCTCCGTTCTTCGGTTAATCTAAAGTTGCTCAATCCTTTACACCGTACTGGTTATTTATCTCACTCTTTCGCCCTCACGGTCATCAGACTCTGGAACAACATCCCTCTTGACAAAAAAAAATCTCCCAACAAGTTCGTTTTTAAAAATCAAGTCCGTAAGCATGTGAAAAATCTGTTCTGAAATAGATGACAGATGATATATATATATATATATATATATATATATATATATATATATATATATATATATATATATATATATATATATATATATATATATATATATATATATATTCGATTGTAATAAACGAATGCTTTTAACGAAAAATATTTTTTACTTTTACAGTTTAAGGTCTTCTTACTAACGAATTAATTGAATTCCATTCTTAAGTTTATTTCAACTTTTTCTTTAATTTACTTATTTTAATAATTATGTACAATAACTTAACTTAATACTTAGGTAGATTAAAGCTATCATGAATAAAATAAAATAAAAATTACAGTACAAGGATAACTAACAACAATCTCACTGCATATTTTTATAGTTCATGGTGCACTTGATCGCTTTCGATATAAGGTACAGTATAGAAATTGGTTTTATATTAAACATTTTAGCACTTTCGTCATTTAGAAACTGTAATGATTAGAAACCAACATCTACCAACGAAACCCTTCTTATCTTTGTCATTTTTTTTTAAATCTAGTCAATAGATATAGTTATGTTTAGAAGTAGTTGGCTTAGAACCAATTGGGTGCTGATGTGTTTGAAATGTTATTTAGTTTACTTGTATTTTTTAGATATTATGTTTCTTTATAAATATAAAGGCTGCTTAATTGATTCAAAAGTAAACACGCAATGAAAGTACTTAATAGTTATACGTTTATATACGTACCATTGTACCAAATTAGTTTATCAGTGGGTACAAATATATATATTAGCATTAATTCCAACCCTTCATAAAAATCTAATAAGCGCACACATACAGAAAGCTCTATAATATAAAGTCTATATGATACACCGCAATACTCTTTTACCGTATTGAACATACGAGTGTAATTTTAGCAGTCCGAAGTTAGTATGATGTCCCAATAAGATGTTTAATTTATAAACAACAGGTACCTAGCAAATCATATAATTGTTTGCATAAAATATTGTCATTTATTTTATTAATACTACTATATTTTACTAATAGTATACGTTGTGAGGAAAAGCACAAATTATACATGTTATATGTTATGATGAAGTAATTATTTTAATATTATCGAAAACAAAGATGAACTTTTAGTAGATAGTATTATTAAAAAGTTGTATTCAAAATACATCTTACATTATAGGTTACTTTGTTTTTATACAGTTACGGTTTAATATTTGGATATTTCGAGTTAAATAGTTGTTGGAACACTATAACCATTTTAAAATACCTTTCTAAAAATATCGACTCGAATGGAATATAGAAAAAAAATTGTATTTAAATTATGCACTTACCATTAATTTTAATATAGTGATATATTATATTGTATATAATAAAACATATTGCCGCGTTGAAAGAGATAAAATCTTCCAGTTTTTATTTAATTCTACCATCAAAATATGCCTACAAAATGGTACCTGTTCTTATTGATAGATATGTAGTAGGCTTAATTATAGAAATAATTAATGCTGATTATCCCACTTATGCATGATGACATTAAACTTATTCAGAAATATTTTTTAGTAAAAGAAATAAGTAATGACGCAAAAGAAAAATCCAAAAATAAGGAAAAATAAAACAAAGTACCAAGACGTTGCCGTCTGGCAAGTATTGCTTTTACGATTTATTGGTGTGTTTATTTTATTATATTATTTTCTTCTTTATTTGAAATAATCGTCACCTGAATAATTACTAATATGATTTTTTAGTTTTCTTCACTAGTAAGAAAGCTTTTGATTAGCGTTATTTTAGCTCCAACATATTTTATATCATATTTTTATATTATATTTATTTTTTACCTATTCTTAAAAGGATGATAATTATTTCTATAATGATTTCTTAAATTTACGCGAACACTACAAATTGAATAAAACTATTATTTACGGATTTTATCGCGTTTAATTACTTTAATTTATTTTTATTATTATCCCGACGTTTCGGGTGCTTTACAGCGCCCATGGTCACGGGGGGGACTGAGATGTTTGACGTCCCAATGTCATAGTTAGTGCCGAAACCAAACCTTCCCAAAGACGAATTTACAGCGCTAAATAACTTACGGAACAGACCAGAACTCACGATTCTCCGCGCGGATAAAGGAAATGCTACGGTAGTAATGGACACGTCGGAATATAATTTTAAAATACAACTTTTATCGGACGAAAGTACATATAAAAAGGTCAAAACAGACCCTACAACTAACACGCTTAAAACAACTAGCGATTTAATAAAGAAATACTCCGAAAAATTAAATCTCGACGTGAATTCGCTAATACCATCATGTGCCAAACCACCGAGGTTGTATGGGTTACCGAAGATACACAAACCAAACGCTCCACTACGTCCCATAGTGAGCCAGATCGATTCACCAACTTATAAGCTGGCACAATACTTAGCAAAAATACTATCACCACTGAGAGGACATACCAGAGCACACACAAAGGATTCATACCATTTTGTGAGTGAGATAAAAGACCTACATCTCGCTAACAATGAAACTATGGTCAGTTTTGATGTTCAGTCACTATTTACATGCCTACCTATTGTGGACTGCATCTCAATTGTAACTAGGAAGCTAGAAGAAAATAACATGCCTCAAGAATATGCAATACTACTTGAACATTGCCTCACATCTGGCTATCTATTGTGGAAGGAGGAGTTCTACAAGCAAGTAGATGGTGTGGCGATGGGCTCACCTGTGTCTCCCATAGTCGCCGACATATTCATGGAGGACTTTGAGGAGAAAGCCCTTCTTACTGCTCCTGAAAATCCAAGGTTCTACAAGCGGTACGTAGACGACACTTTCACAATTTTACCATCTGACAAAGTAACTGCATTTTTAGACCACCTTAACTCCATAAACTCTAAAATACAATTCACAATGGAGTTAGAGGCAAATAATTCTTTAGCTTTCCTAGATGTTTTAGTCATCCGAAATCCTGATAACACTATTGGTCACACTGTGTATAGAAAAAAGACCCATACCAACCGATATCTAAATGGTGAATCTCACCATCATCCTTCACAGTTAGCTACCGTGGGTAAATCTTTGTTTCAGAGAGCACGAGGGATCTGTGACAGAAAACATCTGGCCGCGGAGCTTCAGCACGTCAAGCAAGTATTGCAAGACAACAAGCTTCGGGTCCCGCGCCTACGTCACAGTGAACGAGTGAAGCCGGCAACAGTCGAGCGCGCACCTGCTCTACTACCATATGTTGGAGGAGTCACGGACAAGATTGGCTACATCTTGAAGCGAGCGTCCATTAAGACATACTACAAGCCGCTGAAGAAGATTAGTCAATTTTTACCATCCATCAAATGTAATATTCCTCTACAAGATGCAGGTGTGTACAAGCTAGATTGTGAATGTGGTCTCTCTTACATAGGTCAAACAAAGAGATCTATAAAAACCCGCGTGAAGGAACATATAGCTGATGTGAAGCACCGACGCTCCGGGAAGTCTGCAGTCTGCGAACATGTTCAAGATCGTCCCCACCATTACATTAGATTTGATAAACCACAAATTCTCGCAAAAGAACACCGATTCCTACCAAGGATGATACGCGAGGCTATTGAAATTAAAAAACATCCAAATTTCAATAGAGAAGATGGTTGGGTGCTACCATCTGCTTGGGATCCTATAATCAACAAAATTAAACCCAAACCCAAGCATACCACTGCAAGACTTCATGATACTATAAGCTCGTTTTGCGTAAATCGGACCAAAAATTAATATTAAAAAAACTGAAGGTAGCCGGACTAACTATGACATTGGGACGTCAAACATCTCAGTCCCCCCCCGTGACCATGGGCGCTGTAAAGCACCCGAAACGTCGGGATAATAATAAAAATAAATTAAAGTAATTAAACGCGATAAAATCCGTAAATAATAGTTTTATTCAACTATTTCTATTTCATCTTGTAGAGGTATTGGTCGAATAAAATCTAAGCAAAGTGTTAGCACGACACAGGCTTACAAAGGTCCCTTGGTTTTACTTAGGCCAGCCGCTGATTGCAATTTTTTGTCACCGTGATTAATTATTACTGTCACCTGCTGTCACCCACGATGCGCTCACTGAATCTGTTCTTGGGTAACAAATCGCGTTCATTTTTGTAATGGACTTCAACGAGGTTGCCGTGATTTGTGCTCTTGAAATATGTAGAAGAAAAATGAAACGGAAAAAACGCTACTGGGTGCATCCTATATACACGGAAAGATTATTTAAAGGAAAATTCTACACTATATATTCTGAATTACGTCAGTATCCACCAAAGTTTTTTAATTATCTTCGTATGTATATAAACTCTTTTGATGAGTTGCTGGCTTTGCAAAGCTATTCCAGCAGAAGAAAGGTTAACGGTAACTTTGAGGTAACAAAAACTACATCAACTACTTAATTAAACAAAAAATCTTTATTAATCAGAGGCATAAAAAATTGCAATATCACAATCATCTACAGAGTAATTTGACACATATATTAATACTATTTAACAAATACTTTAAATAGCATACGTTTACTCCGAACGCGCGGCGCCGGCCGAGTGACAAAAAGTCACCAGTGAGCGGACTCCCATAGTAAAGCACAGGGCGAGTGACAGTCACGTCACTCCGGTGTTGCCTGCCGCTGCAACTATTTGTCACCGTATTATCACGTCACCATAATAAGCGCACTCAATATAGTTTTCATTGACTTCATTGACACTTGACTAAGTGACAAAAAGTCACGTCGACAAAAACACAGCGGCGGGCCTTAAGCATAACTAAAGAGGTAGGTATATTGATGCAAAGAAGTCTTTTAATTTTAAATAAAGTGGTTTCTCACTTATGTAGGTTTCATTGTAAGTATTTTTAATGGATTAATTTTATTATTAAGTACTTGAAAGCGCATAAATAATGTCCTGATACCTTCGAAAAAGTATAATATTGAAAATTAGTGTGTAATGTGATAATTACTGGTGAATAAGATATACGAAGTGGTCACTGATCAAATTAATATATAGAATCTTAAAGAATAACAGCGCAAAATAGCAGCTCAATGCTGTGTTTCGTATAGTGAGTGTAGAGAACCGGATACCGGATTTTTACTGGAAACGTCAATTCCATTTTAGTCCTCAAGGGCGGCAACGGATCTGCATTTTGATTCTTAGTCGAGGATAGATGTAGATTGTCTATGAGCTACAGCATTCACTTACCATCAGATGGACTGCGTGCTCGTTTGTCACCGTTATTCATTAAGAAAAATAGAAAATGTGGTAAAATTGACGCATATAAAAATGTTTGTTTTAAGCTTCATCGTTATCATATTAGTGACAAGCAAAATAATGTTTTCATATTCATAGCGTCACTCTGTGATTTTATTTGTTGCTAAGACGTTACATAGTAAGCTTATCCAAGTTTATTGGTAAATAGTTTGAATGGTACTAGTAGGTGGGTACTTGCGCGGGACTAAATGTGCAATGATTAATTGTCTACTAGCTCTTCCCCGCGACTTCGCTCGCGCAGAATTTGTTACGATTGGATTTCTTGACTTTATTTTTTTTTTTCGCGGAACCCTAATTCATTTTCTAAAATACAAATAGCATAAATTGCTCCTTATAACATTAGCTAACTAACTGCCAGTGAACGTCCAGTCAAATTCGGTCCAGCCATTTCGGAGATTAGCCAGAACAAACGGACAGACAGACAGACGGACGGACACATAAACAATTTTTTTTAAATTGTTTATTTTTGTTACAAGTACCGTATAGACTTTCATATGCATTTAATAAAAAGCTGTTATTTTGACATTGCAAAAAGACACTTTAATTTTATATATTTGTATAGATTTTTAACATAGATAATATTTAAGATATTTTCTTGGTGCCTTTTAGATATTGTTTTTTTACATTTGTGGTTTAATGCAGAATTCAAATATTAAAACTCAATTATCTTCTGACCAATAAATTTCAATTAATTCACAATTGTTGTAAAAGTTTACAAACTGTAAAACCACTTTGTCTAAAGATTGTAGCACATTACATTTTATTAAAAAGTATACTATTTAACAAAAGCTTATGTTGCTGAAGAATTATATTGTATTATTTGCATTGTATGTGATTGATTTATCGCAAAAAATATGGAGCGCAAGTTCAAAACCGCACTGGCGGGAAAAATATGAAAGGTATTAAACTTAATGGAACATGATATATAAAATCTTTCTTCAATTAGACTACGCAACAGAAGAAATATTTCGTATACATGTTATTTGAATGAAAACTGCATCGAATTATTACATAGGTAAATTGCGTTTCGGCATGTATATTTAAATGTTAATAAATTCTACGAAGAAAATGTTTATCCATAGAGTTAAACAGTTGAAATAAACGCAAAATCTAACTGTGCATTATAGTTCATAAAAGATAGCTTGATCTCTGCGACAGCTGTCAGTAAAAATCACGCCTATGAAGTCCTGAATTTCTTAGTAGTACAGACAGTACCTGTCCATGTCATACTTTATGGGCATGCACTAATTAGGCGGCATGCCCATAAATATGACATGGACAGGTACTGTCTGTACTACTAAGAAATTCAGGACTTCATAGGCGTGATTTTTACTGACAGCTGTCGCAGAGATCAAGCTATCTTTTATGAAAAAAAGGACTATAAGCGTGAGTATTTTTTTGACAGATTAGGATATTGCCAGTAAAAATATAAGCTTTCAGTGGTTTTAGGAATAGAATTAGCTTCACCATAAATAATTACAGCTTTTCATAATGCTTTATAAAACTGGACTGCTTATGGTTAAGTAAAATAATTAAATATTTTTGCAATTGTAAAATTCATTAAGGTACGTGAGGGTATATGGTCACCTAAGTAAGCTTTGCCACCATATAAAACCAAAACTAGGGGCAGGACAGGGACAAAAACAAAGTCGTGTACTATAACTAATATATTAGGGAAAAAACAACACACATGCTTTGGCAATATTAGGAACACTACGAAAAATCAACTTAAAAAAACTAACTACTCTACATCATACTAAAATCGACTAAAATATTTACTATTATGTCAACTGTCAAAGTGGCGTCGATAAAGCAGCGCCACTTTGAGCCTTTATTACAATGATATTATAAGAAAAAGAGGTAGATAGGTTATACGCGCACCGCAAGTGGCACGTAAAAACTATGCTAATTAGCAAACCTGAGCTCAGTCGTCGCCTAGTATACATACAGTAATCTATGGTCCACAGAGTACCTTTATTATATACTGAAACTATGGTCGTAATTGACAACGGCGTTGATATTCGTGTTTTGTTTTTAGACCGAAAATGCCGTCATATGTGATGAGATTTTGCACAAACCACACAAGAACGGTTTCCAAAAGTCAAAAGGAATCATATTTCATTCGTTTACTATTTCCTTAATTTATTTTCGTATTGTTTACGTATTCAAAAATTACGTATTTTAAAATATATTGTCAGTAAAAATAGAGAGGGATAAAATACCCAATGACCGAGTTTGAAAGAGAAGTAATATTGTTTCTGATCCAAGAATATAAAAACAGATAGGTCTCTTCTGAGTATTGTAATTCAAATTGTGTACTTACATATAATTCCTGTTTTATTGAATTGTAAATTAACTATGTCATTATTAATTAGTAAGTTCCATTTATTTGTTTTGTAGCGTAACCACGTGTATACGTTCGTATATAAATAATAATTACTGCACTTTATTTTATAATAAATTTTTAATAAAATCAATATTTTTTATTTTCCTACTTTTAATGCATTTTTACTACTTTATTACTTTTACTACGTGCACTCATGAGTGAATTGCGTTTTAGGCATAAATCACGGTGTATGGTGTAATATCATATCTGATTAATTAATCTACATCGTTCCTACTACACAAGACCACGCACTGTCGCAAAATTACATTTGTCTCTTTTACGCTTGCGAAAATTTAATCACGCCATCGTACTTTGACATCTAATCGTAATGCAGTGTGCTATTGCAATATTTAGTTATTTATGTGTGCGTTAGTGTGCCGTTTTTGAAGATCGAATATTGTATAGGTGTAACCTACATACACCTTTTTACTTATAATATCATTGCTTTATTATTTGATTGGCCGATGAAAGCTATCATACCACAAAGCCATCTATTCAAACAAGGCAGTAGTTTTAGAGTTATAGAAAGTGACCATATTAACCGGGTGACCATATACCCTTACATACTTTAATCTATCCTAAGCACACGCACATTATGTCTTATTTGAAAAAATACCTATAAGAAATTTGTTAAATAAACTTAAAGAAATCTTAAAAATAGTTTTATTTCATACAATGATGTTAATGGGTTACTTCAAAGCTTTACAATTTAATATTGCCTTCAAGCAAGCATAAAAATCCGTTTGTATTAGTAAGCTGAAGAAGTGGCAATAGGCTGGCGATATAGCTCGAAGAACCGACAACTGATGGGGAAGAAAGTTTCTCGAGTGGCAGCCTCATACCGGTAGGCGAAGTGTGAGGCTGCCCCCCACAAGTGACGTGGAGTGACGACCTGGTAAAACTTGCAGTCAATGGATACCGGTGGCTCAGGCCAATGCTTTGTGGCATTCATTGGAGTAGGCCTATGTTCAGCAGTGGACTTGTGAAGCACTGTAATGATGATGATATATAAAATAATATCCATATTTACATTTTGTTCATCATCAACCAGTGACATCCCATAGCGGCACTTCAGTAACAATCCATTGCTGATCTACCATATAGAGGTTTAGTCGCCACGCTTGACATTGGATACACAATTGTAGGACCAGACATCTCGTACTGCTTTGCATTACCGGTCTGGTTATTATATTCGTAACGGGCTTATACCCGCCAATTCGTCCCCGTAGGACACTTGCATAATAGTGGTCTTTAGGCAAGAATTTGAAGTATCGAAAAACCACTTTAAGCTCTGGTTTTTTACTATCATTAAAAATGAAAACCTATTATTTTAATATAAAAATCTAACCTAATTACACTCAAAATTTGTTCTAAAATAGTGCTGAAGTAAAAAAAATAAAAAACGATTTTGTATCAAAACTTTAAGAGATAAAAGAAAGTGTTATATTCTTTCTTGTGTAAACTACAAACCAAAAAGTTTGGTTTGATTTTTGAAGTGAAACCTTCTTTAGAATCGTTGTGATTTTAAACTCGAAGAAACTAAAAGCGACACTAAAAAGAGACAAACATACACATCTACAAAATTTAGCCTGCGAGAAAATGAGATAGAATATTATATATATATATACACACATATATATATGTATATATATATATATATATATATATATATATATATATATATATATATTATATATATATATATATTTTTGCGCCCGAAGCAATAGGCAACCCTCCGGTAACGGGGGAGGGAGGTGGAGAATGCTCATAGTATACCACGCAGCCGACTTTTACCCCCTAAACTCCACCTTTTATTTCCTATCTACAATCTTTATCGACATCCTCGAAAGGAGGGCGCAAAACCCCTGCTCCGCTTTTTTTTTTTGCGCCCGAAGCAATTAAAGGGCTACCCTATACGTAGGGAGGCGGAAAATGCATTACGCATACCACGATAGCCGGTCTATCGTGGTTATGAGGGGCTCACTGTCCTACCGGGGACCCTAAGTGATACCCTCTAAAAACCGCCTTTGGGGACAGGCAACCGGCTGATTAAGCTCTATTGTGCCTTATCATGAGCGACCCTCTTTTGGGAAAAGAGGGCGCAGGCGGCTAAGTCCCGCTGAGGGAGTGCCTACGAAGGCAAATTAATGTTGGTTATTACAATAATTTTATTTAATTAGAGTTGGCCTGAGCCGCCAGGAGACAGTTCAGGTCGTTTGAAAGTTTATTAGGCGGGTCCGAGAGAGAGTTTCTCGGCCTGCGGACACGATAGCGAGAGGGGGGTGGGGCTGCATAAGAAGCTGCCTCACGAATTAAATGGTTTGGGTGCGACTCTGAGGCTTTGAAGAAGTTCTCAGAGAGTTTTTTTAAAAAATTGTTGAATTGTTGGGAGCTCTAAGTCCCGATGAAGGTCGGCATTACGGACGTACCAAGGTGCGTTCGCAGCTCGACGACAGAAGAGGTTCTGAACTATTTGGAGTTCATTTAAAATATTAGGGTTTGCGTGGGCAAAGACGGGGCCCGCGTAGGACATGACTGGTCGTATACAGACCTTGTAAAGGGTACGCTTGTTTCGAAGGGACATTTTACTGTGTCGGCCCAACATACTGTTGAGCCTACTCAGATAAAATCGTGCGTGACGGGTTACTCTTTTGACGTGGGGCTTGAAAGTGAGCCCTGTGTCTAGAGTGACACCTAAATATTTGGCGGACGTATGCCAGGGGACAGGGGTCCCTAGCATACGTATTGGTGGAGTGTTTTTGAGACGGCGTCGTTTATAATCGAAGTGAACGGCGGAGCTCTTCTCCGGGTTCACATCGATGCGCCATTTTTTGAACCAAGCTCCTAGGTCATCAACTGACTTTTGGATCTTGTTCCGTATGAAGGGTAGTGAGACACCTTTGCAGTAGATGGCAGTGTCGTCTGCGAAGAGGGAGAGTTGAACACCTTTCGACGGGATGGGAATGTCGTTGGTGAACAGGATGTACAGCAGAGGAGCAAGTACTGAGCCCTGAGGGACACCAGCCTTGATAGTTCGCTGTGAAGAAAGCGTGCCTTCGTGTTTAAAACGAAAGGTACGATGTTTTAAATAGGAGGCCACGAGACGAACTAGACGATCGGGGGAGACCTATTTTATAGAGCTTGTAGATGAGGCCTGTGTGCCAGACTCTATCGAAAGCTTTAGCTATATCGAAAAAGACCGCGATGGTCTTATGACGACGAGGATAGAAACCGCTGAGGATATATTCCACAATGCGGTGAACTTGTTGGGGACATGAGTGTTTGGCTCGGAAACCGAATTGATGGCGAATGATAAGAGGGTCGCCGTCTGTGGGAAACAGATAGCGCCTCATACGCGTTTGGATGACTCTTTCGAAGAGCTTGCCCATTGCCTTGAGGAGGCTAATGGGGCGATGGCTGGAGGGGGAGGTTGAGAGGCTTGCCTGGCTTGGGAATTCCAATCACAGTAGCCTCTTTCCACGTAGTGGGGAAATAACTGAGGTTGAAGCAGGCGTTGAAGATAATAGATAAAAAGGTTAACACCTGCTCAGGAAAGTGTTTTAGGGCTTGGTTGGAGATGCCATCCGCGCCCGGAGCCTTTTTGGGCTTAAGTCCTTTGATGAGGGATGAAATCTCATCATTGGACACAGAGATAGGTTCGGAGGCCGTAGGGGGTGAGTTCCGGCGGCGGACCTCATCCTCCACTGCCCGGACGTGAGAGGGATCGACGGGTTGAGAACTAGGAGAGCATTAAGCGGCAATGCTATCTGCAAAGCACTCAGCCTTTTCCTCGTCCTCGAAGGCAACCGTGCCGTCGGGACGGGAGAGAGGGGGAGTGTGGGTGATAGCGTCTATGCGGAGGGCTCTAGCCATCTGATAGTACGCTGTGTGAGATGGAGAGATATTCTCCATGAGCTTACTCTTTTCGAGGTCTCGAAATTCAGAGAGGCGGAAGCGGAGTTCTCGTTGAAGACGATTGGCCGCGCGCCTATATTCGGGGGTGGGATATTTTGCTGCTCTCCGGAAAGCAGCTTTTTTGGCTTTTAATAGGTTGCTAATATGTAGGGGAAGCCCACTATTGTTAGCAACCGGGACGACCCTTTCGTTCTCCTTAAGGGAGGATTTAATAAGGGTGGAGAGTGAATCGACCGCGGTGTCGATTTTTTCGGGACTATCTAAGTCCGACGGTAGGGAGATGGTAGAGTCCTGTGAGTCCAAAGCTTTAGCTAGGGACTCCTTGAATCCCTTCCAGTTAGTGAAGGTTTTCGTGTGTGTTGGGGGAGGTGGCTGATGGCCAAGAATGAGGGAGACCGGTCGGTGATCTGATCCTAGATCGTCTAGTGTCTCGATTGCTCTGAGGTTGAGAGAAACTCCTTGGAGTAACGCAAAATCTAACACATCGGGGGCGTGATCGGTGTTATCGGGAAAGTGAGTAACACCGAGAGGACTATGGACGGTAATATCAAGAGACTGCGTGATATCGAGCAGTATCTTGCCACTAGGGGACGTAGTGCGGCATGTCCATTCAGTATGCTTGGAGTTAAAATCTCCAAACATAATGACTGAATTGCCTAAAGATAAAATGGCCTCAAAATCTTTTTTGAGGGGATAGGTTCCTGAAGGGATGTAACAGGAGGCTATGAGGATGGACTGATGTCCAGTCATAGCTAGCCTGCATACCGTGGCTTCCATGTTGGTAAGCTGCGGAGTAGAAATGGGCGAGCAATGCAGTGTCTTCTTGTAATAGATGGCCGTTCCGCCGCCTCGGCGGTCGGGTCTGTCGTTACGAAGAAGAGAGAAGTTTTTAATAGAAAGGCCTCTAGTGTCCTTAGCTTTGAGATTAGTTTCCTGTAGGAGGAGGAAATCGACTTCACGATTCCGAAGAAAGAGCTTGAGCTCTGGGAGGTTATTTCGCAAGCCGCGAATATTAAATGATACAAGCGATAAACCCTTAGGTTTGATACGACCGTGAGATCTTGGTAGGTTAATTTGCTCAGTCATTGAAGTTAAGTTAATTAAGTTAACTTAACTTACAACGCTAACAGAAGGTTATTGTGTTCTGCAAGAACGAGAAGGCGTTCTTGAGGGGACTTCGCCGCGCGCAGTTTGCGTGATACAACGGTTATTTCCCTAACATCGATATTCCTAATAGCGGAATATAGCATGTTGTAGTCGTCAAGTGTGGGCTCTGCTTCGTGTGCGTACGAGGTTGTCCGCGGTGGGTCTGCCTTTTTGGGCCCCCAGGGAAAGACTGGAGGCTGCATTGGCTTGGTGAAGCCCGGAGGGGGGCCGAATTATGCCCTGAGGGGGGCCTAGGGGGACCCTGAGAGGGTCGAGGGAAGCCCTGGATGGGCTGAGAAAGGCCCTGACGGGGCCGTTGTTGGAGGGCCGGGAATGAGCGGTCATTCACCGGTGGTGGAGCTTGCCTACTGGGGCGAGGTTGAGGTGCGCGTGGGCAACCCTTGTAGTTAGCCGGGTGTCCTGTCTGGTTGCACAGGACACAAGCGGGCGGGGATTCGGCGTCTTTGGGCCGGGGACACTCTTTCGTGTTATGTGGTTCTAGGCACTTAACGCACCTGGGTGGGGCGGAGCAGTTGGCCGCCGCGTGACCATAAAGTTGGCAGCGGTGGCACTGCGCCGGGAAACCGGGCCTATGTGGGGGCTCTACCTTCACCCTTGACAGGCCACTCACTGTGCGTACCTGCCGGAAGATGGCTTTAGCCTCCGGCACGTTTGATAGGATTACTAGGGCAAGGTTGTATCTCTTGCCCGTTCTGTTGTGCATTTTGTGCACTGCTTCTACGGGGAAACCTTGGGACTTAAGGTCCTCAAGGATTTCCTCGTTTGAGAACTCAAATGGGACGCCTCGGATGACGGCCCTGACTTTACGCTCTTCCGGGAGAGCGTATGTGTGGTAGGAGATTCGTTCGGCTGTGAATAGCCGGGTGATCTGACGGAAGTCCTCGATCGAGGCAGGGATGATTTTGATCGCCTCCCCGAGGTTGATGGCATGATCATACTTGATACCTGCGTCGTAGCAGGTTTTGGATAATTGGGTGAATTTTGCCTTGTCTCTTAGGAAGACAGGGGGCGGGACTTGCTTCTTAGCAAGGACTGGAGCACAACGAGAGGCTGGTTTGGGCGGTTTGGGGATGTCTAGTGACATCAGTGGGACGGCAGCAGCGTTGAGGGCTGCGGAGGATGTGGGAGCGGCAGGGGCCGCTGAAGTAGGGCGGGTGCGTTTTAACGCGGCGCGCTTACCGTTGCGCTTAGAGGTGACGGTGGTGAAATTGGACTCCCCGGTTCCGTCGGAGTCAGAGGACGCCGATGAACCGGAGCCTGAGGTGGTGGCGGGCCTCTTCCGGGAGGTCGGTGCCGAGGACTCGGAGCATGCGTACTCCATTTCTAAGGGGGCAGATTCTAGCGGGGCAAAGGAGTTCCTCGTTTCGAGGTAAGACGCGATTACCGGCGGCGGGTGGTGTGCCTGAGGGGCAGGGAGGGAAGCCTGGGCGGCGATGGTGGCAATGGCGGCGAGGACCGTCTCATTGCCATTTAATCCGAATTGGTTAATGAGGGCGGCGAGGGACTCAGTGAAGCTGGGTGTGGCCATTTTGGGTCAGTAAGCAAGCTAAGCTATGCAACGATAAAGATGAGGACGGGTCCCTGTTCTCTGTAGAACAGGGACTAGAACGCGAGACGTACTACGACACACTATACACGTAATAATAATGCAAGAACTCAAGAAAAATGACAGTACACAAAAAAAAATGTAAAAGAAAATGATAATGAATTGAAAAATGAAAATGATAATGAAAATGAAATGAAAAGTGAAAATGAAAAATGAAAATGAAAGCGGAAGTCAGTCAGACCTCCCTGCCCGAAGACAGGGGGGAAGAACTGTAGCGTAAAAGTGACTCACCGGCAGCCTCGACGCTGTTCCGCGTGAGCAGGACAGCGGAGGCGCGTGAGAGCGCGACAGCACTACCGTACTGTACGGGAGCGCGGACCAGTCCCCTGCTCCGCCGCTGCGCGGTCGTTTTATACCCGTTGTTGCAAAACAAGCCGAGTAGTGGGGCGGTGGGGGAAACTGAGCGACGCGCCGGTCGTTGCGATCGGTGCATGTGTTCTTTACAATTTTGCTGTACCGACGTACAACGGCGGTGCCGTCATGCCGTCACACAGATATATATATATATATATATATATATATATATATATATATATATATATATATATATATATATAATTATAGCGTAGGTGGTACCTTGAGAGTCAAACAATTTTTGTTAGATAAAATGACTTTACTTATAGAATGAAGTGGATGGCGCTACTATATAGCAATCTGAAGGTTTCACTTATGTCGAATGTGACCCAGTTTTTTCTATATAACTCCTATAGTTTATGAGATAATTTTATCAGTTTTTCGAATGTACCGAAAATATCCTGCATGCACGACGTCGAAAGAAATCTGTATATCCACAGCTGATTGGAAATGGAAGGCTTTTAAAAGATAACATACATATAAATGCAAAACATTAGTACCATATATCTCATTTTTATAGCGTGAATAGACTAGAGCTATACTATTAAGATTTTTTTTGAAAATAAGTAGCATCTTTTTCGACAGGACGTAAAAGTCACAGGATTTTCCTTAATCTTCACTCTTCATACGTGTTAGAGTCATGCTCATGCTGCAGCTATATTAGTAGTATAGTTGTAGCACGAATGGGTTGGAATCGACCGGGGAAGGACCACGCTCTCACAGTATACCAGCGTGAAACAGCAGCTTAACGCTGCTGTGTTTCATATGATGAGTTTACAGAACCGGAGACCCCTTGTAGTGGAGATCAGCCGTTACACCTTAGTCCTCACGGGTGACAACGCGACATTTCAATTCGTAGTCAAGGATAGATGTAGATGTCTATGGGCCAAAGCAACTACTTGACTGTGTGCTCCTTTGTCACCCTTATCACATTAAAAACATCTTGACGGTCGTATTAAGGACCGCAGTATCATCCATCTCGCTATTGTGATGCTGCTGCTCGTCGATGGTTTAGCTATTATTTGTCTGGTGTAATAGATTCTCTTACGCTGACACCACACGGCAAATTTGACAGCATTTTGATAATGAAAATTCTATACCTGTGTAAAAATGGTGTTGATGGACAACAGGCCGTTGCACACTATGAATAATACACGGAGTACTGTATATGTGAGTCAGAAAGTGATAAAATACAAGACATCTGATTGTATGACATAATTAAAAGCACACTGCTGACGAAAAGTACCGAGTTCAGTTGAACTCTCCTTTCCGTTCAGTTGATCTCACTGCTCTATAGGACAGGGACCAGGGGCAGTAGACGGGAGTTTCGCAAAAAATTTCAACGATACGTGTTACTAGAGCTATAGAATTCCAGTTCTGTCGATCCGATTTAGATATCGCTCCGCAGTCATGCGTTTGAGACAATTTGGTCGCGTAATATTCCCACGCTTGAGAAGTTTAACGGAGAACAGTTTAGTCAGTTCGTCGTTTGCCTGTCGTCTGCGCAGGTCCTTTATTCATTCCTTTAGATTTTGTTTATTTAGTTGTTTTAACTATTATAAGCCAGTGCCTGACTATACTTATAATTTATTACCAATAAAAAATCTCAACAGCAACTAAAAGGTTTAGTGGCTGTTGCTTATAAAAAAAAAGAAAAGAAGAAAAAACAACGTACTTAATCATAAAACTATTCGATCTTTGCTATCCAAAGAACTCACTAGAAACATCTTTAGTTTTTTTTTTTAATATTTCTCATTAATAGAGCTCCTAAACCCAGGATCCAATTTATTTATGATTCTTGGAATCAAGTATACAGCAGTGCGTCTGCCGTAAGTGTTCCGCGCTACTGTCGTGACCAACTTACCGCGAGTGATCGCCCGAGTACCCTTATTATGTTCTACTTTTATTTTAATAGAATTATTAAAAAATTCTTCATTAAGAAGTTGGAGTATGAACTGGTCATGCACAGGTAGTACATTGCAATACTTAAATGATTGTTTCATTCGACGAAAATTGTTGCTTTATTTGAAGATTACATATCCTGATGGGTAGATGTTGACTTTAGATGGTAAAACGCTCTAACTTAACAAAAGTCTTCACACTTGCCTTGATTATACTCAATGTTGTGGGTACATCCGTTAATTTTAGAGCTAGTTAAAATTAGAGTTCAAAAATGTTCTTAGAGTAAAACTGCAGTTTTCATTCAGTCAAAAATTGTATTATAAAACTTTTGTAATTATTTTAACTTACATAAATAACCTATTCGTCTAACCTAAGCATATTTTACTCCTTTCCACACGGATGTGCCTTCGATGACGCATTTGCAACCACATCCAGTTGGACAGTTGTCATGATGAGCGAACCTGTAAAAGTAATCTTGATCAATCACCTAATATCGTGAATTACCCGCCATGAGACAGCAGAATAAAGCTCCTGAGTTTCGTATAGTGAGCGTAGAGGACAGAGATAGAATATAGGATACATATTTTAACTGGTAACGAGCTATTCCATCTTATGGTAACAAAGCATATTCGTTTTGATTCTTAATCGAGGATAGATGAAGATGTTTATGAGCCACAGCATCCACATACCATTAGGTGGACTGTGAGCTCGTTTGTCATTCTCAATATATAAAATAAAAAAAAAATAACTTAATAATAGAAACCAATGGTTAATTCAGTCTGTTATGATGATGATTTATTATCAGATACAGATATATACAGAATTAACCATGATATCATAAGATGTTGTGCTATGGCCTATGGCACACATGCAACAGGTAAGAGAATATACATATAGAGTTACAGTTTATATACGACCCCACTACCGGGCATAGACGTCTTCACAGTTCTAATAGGGCAGAGTTAGCGAACCAATGGCAACGTGTGCCATCGATGGCACGCGACACAATATTTTAGTCAGGCCACCAATCACAAAGTTCACTATGAAATATTATATTACGAACGAACGCGAGTGATCCTAGTTACATCGTAGGCTACTATGCTATATGCTAATGACGCATATTTCGTTTCATCATCATTACAGCCACCCACAAGTCCACGCCTCCCCCAAGGAACGCACAGTTCGTTTACGCATAGCGTAATAGTAGACTATGTTGACACAACTGTAGTTGAAAGTTCATTTGTTTTTGAAACGCTCCCGAAAACGAAGACAGACGATAGTATTAAGTTTGATGATGAGACAAAAAGAAAATCGATCCCGATGAAAATAAAATATTTTTTACAACGTTCAATTAGCTTTATTCACGCTCTATCATGTTAGTGCAGATAAATGAAACGATAATTCCATTAAAAATGATCATGAAAATACCTAAACATAAAACCAGCAGTGAAACTTAAATACGTAAAATCTAGCTGACAAGGGTCATTGTACGCGCGACGCTGAGTCCGCTCGGCCCGCAGCCACATGAGTAGTTAAAGGAAATTATCTACTCATGTACTGCCCGCGATCGTATCAATACCTAATAATTTACAACACTTGTCCAAATACCTAACTCATCTTCTTAACCTACTATTTTCCCACTGAGCTAGTCTCCACTTAGTCACTTTTATTCGAATTCAAAGGTTAAATAAACCAAATAGCTGGTTTGATTCTCCGCTTATGAAAAATTTACTTAAATTATCTATCGTGTGGGTATGTTTATTATTCTGATTTATTCAGTTATGCACCTATTCAGATCGGATCAGTACTAAGTTATTTAAAAAAATTAGATATGAAACATCTTACCAAACTAAATACTTTAATAAACCTGCCCATACGTTAACAGACACACAGGGTTTGGTGCTCGGTTTGTCGAACAGCATGCGGGTTAACCTTAGAATACACGTGGTGTATTTCTTTGGTTCCACAGGCCGTTCTGATAAATATCGAACCGTTCGTCCATATGACGTGCTCAATGAAAACAAGCACACATTGTTGCTGGTCTAAAAACTAACGGCAGAAACTTGCACTTGACCGGGAACTAAAGCTTGTACTTTATACACTTTTTACGTTACCTACACTTTACTTTACACGTACGTTACACTTTAACATCTTGTGAACTATCCAGTATGATACACTTGTTCCATCCCGACGCCTTGACAATTTAATGATACTTTATAAAATTGTAAATTTATAATGCACGCGAAGCCATCCCGCGAGCTTTTCTAAGGCACATTAACATGTCGCCGTATTCACGAGCACTATAAACGCACGCATTAGGCATTATTAAAACAAAACACAAAACATTACAAAAATTTCATAAACAAAACGATGAAACTGTCGCTCACGCGCAAGTCAACACGGAACTGTCTCAAAAACTAAAATTAATAAATGCCCACCGCTACCTTCGTATGTCCTTGTGGTTAGCATTTTGACCATTACACAGATCATTAAACCGTTACGACATTCCCAACTTTAATTTTGTTGTATCTACGGCTACTCTTCATATGGAATTTAGAAGTTATAGTTGTCATTTTTAATACAATTAGACACTCAATTGTACCCTGACGCAACAAGCAGTTCGTTACTACAAAAATTATATTGACATTAATAAACGTACCTAATTGGGTACTTACTTACACAATTATAAACAAAATTTCATCATTATCTTTTATTTTGTACAAGAAAATGGAAATGAAATGCTACTGAATAACTTAATAGTTAAAATCAATAGCAATTATGATCGATAGTTAACTTATCTATTACAATTAATCTATAAAATAATTCCTTTACATTGTTTTAAATGACTGTCCTTTTTTTAATCCGTCAAATACATTGAATTTAAAAAGAGGTAAGTCAAATTCTATTAAAATAATTCAAAGTCTATTAAAATTAATTCCAAGTTTTATTGTGATTGCCGCCTCTAATGCTTATTTCGTCTGCAAAGTTTAGTACGCAAATTTGGTTTGGCAACGCCGCAACATGAGTGTGAAAGGGAAGGGTAGGGTGAGCGTAAATATAGTAATACCTAATGTATTGTTTCGTACCGAGCTCGATAAAAAGAGTTCAGCGTCCGCGCGTTTTTTGACCCTTTACCAGCTGATTTTAGGTATTTAATTTATAGACTTACTTTATTATCTTTGTATATACCACGTAAACTTTTATTGCTTAAAATGTAATACAATATTCACATGTAATATCAACCTTTCACAGTTTCATAATATCAGCGGTTCCAATATTTTCGTTACGTCATTGGCAATGAAGCATCCATAATGATGTCACGGTCAATACTGTCAGCTGTCGGTCGGGCGAGCAGACATAGATACTTACGGCGTAACGGTAGAAGGGCGCGGGAAGACGCGCTGGTACATTACTGGGCGTGAGGGTTTACGAATGTGTGTGTGCGAGGTAAAATTAGTTAAAATAATGGATATACCATGCATTTTGAATTTAAAAGATAAAATTTTGCAGAGAAGAAAGAAGATTCAAGAGATTTTTTTTAAATTAATTTTTCTTCACCATTTGCCTATATTACTTATTCTGAACATATTCTGCAAATTTGTAATTGCAAAATAACCCTGTATAGCTCTTTTGTATATAGCTCTCTTATATACAAGGTATTTTTGAAACGCTCCCGAAAACGAAAATCGAAGATAGTACCAACGATACCTTTGGACTTGGAACCAAAAGGAAATGGATCCCAATGAAAAGAAAAATCATCTTTTCACAACGTTTTATTAAGTTTATTCACGCGCACGAAAAATAATACCAGCAGTAAAATTTAAATGGTACCAGCTGATTATAGGGTCAATAAACGCGCGGACGCGGAGCTCTTTTATCTAGCTCCATACGAAAGAATGCATTAGGTATTACTGTACTTCGCTCACTCTACCCTTCTCTTTCACAAACGCGCTAACGCCGCTCGACCGACTCGTGTCGCCTCGCTGTGGTAGCGGTGGGCTGCGGGCCACGCGTATATTGACCCCTTATTTTTTAATTTTTATTTTTTGATTTTGATTGACTATTAGCTGATGTTAGATATTTGAAATTTCACTGTTGGTTTTATGTTTAAGTATTTTCATGATTTTTTTTTATGAAGTTATCGACTTCCTTTTGGTCCCATCATCAAAGGTATCGTTAGTACTATCGTCTGTCTTCATTTTCAAAGCTTTTCACAAACACCTGTTATACACACACACACATTTGTATATATGTATCTGAGCGTGACGGTCACGAGTGTTCAGTGTTTTTTCTCCATCACAAAAATGCACAACGTGCCTTAAGAAGTTTTCACGTCAAAAATAGTATACCAGTTGAGTAGGTGGGTCGCGTGGCCGGCGTGACCGCAGAGCGCGCAGGCGACGGCGAGGCCGCGCACGCCGAGTGCGCACACGGCACAGCGCAGCGCGGCGCGGCGGCACGCGGCGCACGCGCCCGCGCGGCACACGCGCCCGCACCACGCACACTGCCACACCGCCTCCGGGCCCGTCGCGCACACGCCGCCGCCCGCGCCCGCACACCCGCGCCCCGACACCTGCTTCATCACCTGCCCACACAACACGCCCTTCAAATACCGGTACAGATAAATTACGATAACGTTGCCCTCCACTCCAAATTATTGTGTTTAGTCAAGTCCTTACGAAGTTTATATGTAATTGTATTTGTCTTCACCAAATTTGTTGGTCAACTAATGACCCGGGAATAATAACTTAGGCAACCGCGCAAGACAACGCACGTGTCATTTTCAAAGAGTACGTCAATGCTGCGCCATACTAATAATAATGAGCTATTATTAACGCCGATATTCGAGCAACAAATCCTTCGATTTATTTTTGTTTGACGGCTGTCTCAGCACGCACACATGCGTTGTGAGTGTTAGTGGCGCTTTGTTAATACTTTAAAACGTTTTGAATTTTGGAAGGTTGGGCCATGTTATCATAGTCAATCTCCACAATGTTCTCCTCTTTAATACACACATTCAAACATATTACAATACAAAAATCTCGCGCACACCGCGTTCGCTGGCAAACGCGAGGTTACACTCACAGACACAGGTTTAATAAACGCAATACGGGGCGTTTTTAGTTTACCACCCGTTTCCCGTTTCCGATAATGGTTCAAGCTGAGGTTCGTACCTTCTGAGGGGCCTTTGCATCATATCAAGTCCCTCCCCCCTAGCTTGAGTAGCCTCACTCCAATAACAAACACCCTATTACGGCAGGATCAGCGCCCTCAACAACTCGTCGGCGCACTTAGGAGCTCAATATTTCACTTACGAGTCTATTTCAATAAATTCGTAAAGGCCGCAAGGCCAACAACATACTCTTTTAGAATAAAACTCATCTCTCATCAGAATCATTATCTCACGCTGCAGGAGTAGTGTGTGGTTTTATTACTCTAAATAGCTATAGCCTTCTACTTCTTACATTTTTTGCTTTTACTGCTAACTTTCTGACTGTGGGCTGCAGTTAAGTTTGGGACTACTTTTTTTAAGTTTGCGAATAAAAAGTAGTCACTAGGGGCTAGATCTGAGCTGTATGGTGGGTGGTGAATTTCCTCAAACCCGCAATCTCGTACAGCAAGCTCGGAAGCCGCGCCATGTGTTCACATGCGTCACAGTGCGTTGTCATGAAGAAGCAGCACTCCCTTGGTCAGTTTTCTTCTTCTCTTTTCTTTTATTGCTTCTCTCAAACGGCGTAAAGTGGCTGAATATTTGTCTGCGTTGATTATTTCACCTTTTGTTGTTTACTCAATCAATAGTATTTCTTTGGGGTTTCTATATCATGGCATAGACTCCTGTTTACTCTCAGGGTCATAGTGGTGAGCCCACGTTTCATCTTCTGTAACTATCTTATCAAAAACACTTGTTGGGTCGTCACCACACAGCTCTAAAAACTCCCTACAGCAGTCAACCCGTGCCCGCTTTTGCATTTCAGCATTTCGGCAGTGAGCATTCGCGGCACAGCACACTGACTTTTATGAGGTTGAAATAGTCATGCAATATGTTGTACCAATATGCGGTACCAACGGATAGGTTAATCATTTATGCTAACTTCTTAATTCTTACTCGTGCATCTTGTAATACAATTTTTTCAATAAATAATTTTCACATTTTTATTCTATAGCCGCTGGTAATTGGTCCACCCGGGCGGTGGTTATTTTCGATGCTTTCTCTGCCTCTTTTAAATTCACAAGGCCACATCAATACGGTTGACATTGAAGGAGTAGAGTCTTTGTTAACGGCCACCATTTCTTCGTGGATATTTTTTTTTGATATTTTTCTTGTTTAGTGAGGAATCACGACACGGTGTTCGGTTTTTTCAACATGAGGATTAGTCATTCCCGTCGTCTATGATTGAAGGTTACATATGAAATAATGAAGTTATCCAGACGAAATTTCATTTTTATATCCTCAGGTAGTGACGTTAGCTAATGATTTTTTAAATTACCCACATTATTAGCAAATCACCCTAATATCGAGAATACATTGAACGCCCCCGTAAGTATTAGGTTCTTTAGCGGTCCGTATACTTTGACCCTAAAAAAGAATATAGTAGGCGAAGCTTATATACCATTATAATAAAGGCTGACTATGCTGAAAGGCTGTTGATATCAAAAGCAAGCTCAAAGCATCCAAAAATACTTACAAAACCTTTATAAACGGGAATAGTAAATCGTAACATACTATATTACTTTTTTGACATTTACTATTTTTTACAGGTATCTTTTAATAGCCTCGAGAACACTACATTTGATATAAAAAAACCGGCCAAGAGCGTGTCGGGCCACGCACAGGTAGGGTTCCGTATTTTCCCGTCCGTCACAATAAGTGTTCACACTTATGAGTTTAAAGGTGGGTATATTCATTATGTTCGCGCTCCAGCAGCGCTCCGCGCTCCTGCAACTGCTCCCGGTAGTGGGTACTGTTGTTTCTATCCAAGTTCAAAATGATTTTCGTAGAAAGTCCTTATAAAGATCTACTTTTCAGATTTTTTTCATATTTTCTACATTGTTTTTTACTTTTGGAGCGATTATTTCCGAAATTATTGACATTATCAAAAAATGATTTAAGTAAACCCCTATTCGTTTTTAAATACCTTTCCAACAATATATCACACGTTAGGGTTGAAATTAAAAAAAAAATCACTTCCCACTTTACATATAGGGGGGCTACCCAAATAAAACATTTTTTCCAATTTTTATTTTACCACTTTGTCGGCGTGATTGATACACATATTGGTACCAAATTTCAGCTTCCTAGTGCTAACAGTCACAGAAATTAAGCGAGGACGGACAGACGGACAGACAGACATGGCGAAACTATAAGGGTTCCTAGTTGACTACGAAACCCTAAAAAGTTGGCAACTCAAATGAGGCAAGGCAATGAAAAATGCCAGTAAAATCTTACGCCTAGAAATAAAATATCGAGACTGGAGACTGGCAGCAGCAACAAAGGTTTGGTTCTTCGAACTAGATATGTGTCATTCATTCTCTTCTAGTGACTTGATCGTTCAAGTATTAATTCGTCTTAAGAACCAGGTCAATCAGATCGATCATTCAAATTTTGAGTTTCAGTACTCTATGATCTATGAGATCCGCTCGATACTGTCGGTCGTCGGACATTACTATACTCTCTGGTCGTATGATCCGGACCATCCAAAAATATAATTGCAATTATCAATACTTTGATACGACCCGAGTCAAATGAACGAATTATTCACGATTGACACATGTCTACTTCGAACCACAACCTGCTTACTAGTGCCATTTTAAGGCAAATCTTTCTACAAGTGTGCACTTTTAAAGGTAATGATGTTAAAGAAGAATATTATTGATATAAAATTTACCTCTGTTCTTTTATAGAGAAGCTGCCAACGATGTAGTATATCCGCGTAAACACGCTTAAAGCAATTGTATAGGTGGACTGTAGCTTCATCTAGTACGCACGAAGAAACTGGCTCTGATTTAGACAAGGTTGAATCTGTGTGGAAGTTCTCTGCTTCCGAACAGGAATTACTTCGAAATATGATCGGTAATGTCCACCCATCTGCGCTTATTTCACTATACTGATTCATAGTGCTGTATGGGGAAGTTCCATTGCCCTAAAAAATTAAAAATATATTTGGACATGTAATTAAAAAAACCTTAGACAATATTATCAATACTTCTTACACACAACAAAAATTTTGAACTCGTCGTGCCTTAATAAGAATTATTAAATGCAATTATAATAACGACATATTATTATACAATATAGCGTTATTATAATTACGATGTTGTTATATACTAGTGACCCGCGCTGGATTCACCTGGATGGGATCTATTATGAGGTGCTATTTAGACTAAAGATAGCCAAAGACCATTTATTTTATCAAATTTAGTATTTAGAAAGAAGTTTAATATAAATAAATAATAAAATAAAATATAACCTAGATCCTTCAAAATCGGTTCAGCATTCCGAAGATTAGCCGGGACTTTAGTCAGACAGATACACAGACAAAAATTAAAAAAAAGGCTATATTTATGTCTCAATGACATGAAAATAACCTGAGTTTAATAGAAGCCAATCATTTCAATATAACAGACAGATACTCCAATTTTATTTTATATTTATAGATGTCGAAGATAGAAGGTAAATAATAAAAGGAGATATATAAAAGTGAGGGTAGATCAGGAAACCATCACTCGGCGCATATAGTTTATAGTTTAGTTTAACAGGCGCCGTGCGAGGAATTCTGTCTTAATCACTCTACGAGTCTTAATCAGTGTTGCTCGTTGTGGTAATTCGTTATGTACAAGAAAAGAAAATCGTGCCGCAACGATGTCCTATGTCACATCGAGATTAGCAGTGTTGCTGTTGATTTATATATATACTTTTATTTATTTTGGTGTTATTATGTAATTACGACCATCACATTACCACAGTTTAAAGACTTTACAGTTGGGAAACGAATGTACTTGTTCAGAGCAACGGTGGGGGTACTGCGGGGCAGGGAGCCGGCAGACCTTGTACTATCGCATTTCAGAGTCTGATCAAGTCTGACAGACAATACATGCGGTTGGCTAGTGTGTGTTTTATAGTACCTACTAATTTATAAGTGCCGTTTTCGATATATATATATATATATATATATATATATATATATATATATATATAAACTGTTATAGTTTTACTAGGTAAAATTGAATGCAAATAACTGCCATGCTTTTCTATTAATATGGCGTTATTTAGATTTAAGATAATCGTAAATCATTTATTACATCCGTTATTTCCTTTTTCAAAACACATCTTCACGTATATCAGATAAAATGTAGCTTAAATCCTTATCGGCATTGCTCTCTATCTGCTCTTGAAGTTTCATTACAATCGGTTCAGCCATTAATTAAGGCGACAGTAGACAGGGCGCGGATCGCGAACTATTAAGGTCGTGGGTTCGAATCCACTATTTGACTACTGTCGAGAACCACTCCTAACACAAGCGTCTCAAGCTTACCAGGAGTGGTTAAAATGATAATTAATAAGATTACTAATATTTAAAAAAAACAATTCCGAAGCTTAGCCCGGACAAACAGACAATTTTTTCATGAATATTTATGTCTTAATAAGATGCAAGTAATCCTCTGATTATAATAGAAGTCAGTTATTCTAATATGACAATGAGATACTTAGAATAGATTCTAATTTATATGTATAGGTAATGAAATGACTAATTGAGTAAGCAAGAGAGCAAGTTGAACAATAGTGTGAAAACGGAAGACTTTCATACTATTATTATTTTTACACCATATTTTATGTATTTCCGATTTATAAATAACATAATAGAATATTGTTAATAATTATTAACATAGAATTAAAACAACTTGTACAATGAAAACTATATTATTACCTAAAACCTAAATTATAATAAAAATCAAACTCACGCAACTCGATGTGCTAATGGTAGACTGTGAACTTGAACTGTTGGTGTCATTAAAAACAGCAAAAGCGCTCGCCAACATTGCTGCCATTTGTACATCAGAAGCTTTAGCATAGTGAGATATCCTGAAATTTGAAAATTATTTATCACACATATTTGTTATTGTAGTAAATGTAATTTAAATAAATAAACCAAATAACTACTACTAAATTTAAATAATTATTGTGTTTGGCTGCCTCGTTGGTCTAGTGGTTGTAGTAGTGCGACTGCTGATCATGAGGTCCTGGGTTCGAATCCCGGGTCGGGCCAAAAAAAAACAATTATTGAGTTTTCTGTCAAGAAATTCTCAGTAGCTGCCCGGAGTCAGGAAGTTGGCGGTGTCACCCCCGTGCCTCGGAAAGCACGTAAAGCCGTTGGTCCCGCGCCTGATCTCTCTACGGTCGTGTTGGGTTACCATCCCATCGGATTATGAGAGTGAGGGAATAGAGAGTGCACCTGTGCTTGCGTATACACTTGGGCACTGTAATCCTGTCCTGCGCCGTTGGCTAGTCTCCGTTGAGTCAAGCCGCCGTGACCGAAATTCGGTCTGGGGGGCATTATTATTAATTATTGTGTAGAACATCCTCTGCCCCATATCGTCCCGTGGGTGTCGTAAGAGCGACTGAGAGATACCCCGATCGGCAGCAGTGTCTTCCTAACAACAAATTTTAAAAAAAAACTACGGTGGTCAACCGTAGCAGCTAATGCAAATTTCCCCCTAAATCCGTTGCCTATGTTCAGTTAATAGGCTGTAACGGTATATAAATAAAATATCTATAGGACAAAAAACGAGTATATACAGAATAACAACGGTAATACACATAGCCAACGGTTCAAGAACAAGTTGCAGTATAGATAGAAATTATGATAACGGCTGTAAAGAATATTCAGGAGTGGCAGCTACGTAATCAGTATAGAGCCACCGCTTCCTCCAAGACAGAAGAACTGATGAGACACAGCGAGCCTGCGGAAAGCTTATGTTGAGTAACTGACTTGTGAGAAGCTGCCATAATGATGTTAGTGAATCGAGATGCCATGCGAGTGCAGAGTGGTAAAAATAGTGGTGTTATATACGGGTAGCTAGTCGTGTGGTGTGGTATTGCGTAGTATAGCGTATGTGCTATTTCAAGTTGCTTTTATTGTCACCATCAACATTTTTTATAGAATAAGTGTGACAAGCATGCACACAGTCCATCGGCTGGTAAGTGGATGCTGTGGTCCATAGATCTTTTTTATAGGACAAAGGTGACAAACAAGCACTGAGTCCACCTGATGATAAGTGGTTGCTGCGGCCCATAGACATCTACAATAATCGTCGATCACGAATCAAAATACACATGCGTTGTCATCTGTGAGGACAGATGAAATGCCTCTTTTCCAGTAAAAAGGTCTCCGGTTCTCTACACTCAACATACGAAACACACGCGTTGAGCAGCTATTTTACGCTGGTATTCTGTGAGAGCGTGATTCTTCCCCGGTCGAGCCGACCCATTCGTGCTACAAATATACTACTAATATAGCTGCAACATGGCTCTACCACGTGGAAATACGTACACACCACGTAATATCTACATCTATCCTCGATTAAGAATCAAAATGCAGATGTCTCTTAGAAGTCAGAATGCCATCTTAGTCTTAATCCCTGAGGACATGCTTTCCGTAAAATGGATCTCCGGTTCTCTACACTCGAAACACAAAAAATATGAATTATTGTATTAAAAAAAAATTAAGTTTATAGTAGTCCCCAAATAATAAAAAAGAAATAATGGCTAAAACAGAACGGAACGGAACATGGAAATAAATAATTAGTACATTAGGTAGGTACTAACAGTGCTTGAACGAGGTTGCAGCAAAGCGGATGTCCGACCCAGCCCATACTCTCTTCACTGGACATCATGTGATCAGTAAGCCGTGCAGATAAGGCTCGAGCAGCAAGCGCTGCTAATCCCCACGCATGCGCAAGATCGCTCTCACCTTCCTCGGTGGCCACTTTTGCATTCTTTTCACACATATCTAAAAAAAATCTCTTATTAAACCATCAGCTTAAACAGGAAGTAAAGACTACTTGGGTCATAATCTTTAATTTTTTTCAAAACACTGACTGGCATCAGTAAGATTATTCATAACATTATAAATATGTATTATAAGATTATAAATGTTTTTAAACGGATTTTTAATGTTTGCATAAGTTCTGTAGCAATAGCTATAAGAAGAATTAGAAGTCTCACCAATGTTGAAGTTGTTATCTTATATACTATAAACTAGTGTTAGAAGAGAGGGTCTGAATCAAGAGTGGCGACGCCGTGCCGGGATATATAGGAGGGCGGCTGGCGTCACCCGTCACTCACCCCCTTTTTTATCGCATCGGACATCACGGAGTGCAGAAGCCCTGCTCGAATACCTAGCGTTATTATTTGTTTGGCCGAAAGCCATTAAAATCTTTTAAAAAGTCAATCTGTGTTTCTATTTGTAACACTAGTACAAGATCCGAAGAGAGATCATCTTTCAACCATCTGTCTACCAGATGACACTTTTGATAGGCGGTAACGGTAAAATCGATTTTATGTTCTTACGTTGTTTCCAGACTTACCTACTGGATTATCTGCGTTGATATTGTATTTTTCTGCCAGTGATCGGTTAAGAGGGAAAAGATTATTAGCAGCGTACAACACTACTCGAGGTGATGAGCAGCCGGAAATACTGCCCCGACTGCGTATGTTACCTGCTCGGCGACTTTGAGCTTTCTAAAACGATATGTTAAAACATTGTAAATTATTTTCTCTATTTTATATAAATATTGTAGTAATAAGATATTAAAAGTAGATACGTGGAAGTTGTAAACGTGGTAGAGACATGCTTTAGCTACATTAGTAGTACAGATGTAGCGCAAATGTAGATGTCGATTCATACACAGCAAATACTTACCATCAGGAGCACTGTGTGCTTGTTTATCATCCATATATATAAAATTTCAAAGTGATTTGATACACAGAACAAGAAATGGGTAATTATACTTCTAAGTTAGTGAACACGCAAATATAGAGGCACAAACAGATACGGGCCTCTTCTTTAGTATAATATTTTTATAACGGTGACAAATGAGCACACCGTCACCCTGTTGGTAAACGGATGCTGTGAACAGAAACAGAAACTTTTTTATTAAATATAGATAATAAATAATACTTATTGAAAGTCACTTTTTTTAATTTACCACTGGTTCGGAAAAAACCTCTGTCCTGGGAAGAACCAGCAAGAAACCCAACGGTTTTTTTAAATAACAGCTTACAATCCTGTATGTTACAATTAACAACATATAACAAATCAGAAATACCTTGGTATTATTATATTATATTAATATTATAATAACCTTTTCATACAAACTTAGTTTAATAGTATTTGATCTTTGAGCAGGTCAAATTTTGAATATTTTGTGGTGTCTTGTTGTAAAAGCCTATACTTCGACCCAGGAATGAATTACTGACTGGGTGGAGTTGAGTAACTGATAATACTAGCGAGCGTATATTCTTAGTATTTACAGAATGAATATCACTTATTTTTGTAAAATTACTTTTATTTTTGTGAATGTACATTACATTTTAATAAATGTATTGAGAGGCCAAAGTTAATATATAAATTTCTTAAAATTTTTGTCTGAGCGACTCTTTAGGTTTTAAATCATAGTTTGGTCTAATGGCCCTCTTCTGTAAAATAAATATATTTTCGGTGTCAGTCACGTGTCCCCATAGCAAAAAAGCGTAAGGCATTATGCTATGAAGATAGCTAAAGTAAACTAGTCTAGCTGTTTCAACACTGGTAAGACTTCTAATCTTTTTACAGCATATGCTGCAAAACTAAGTATGCTTGCTAGTTTTGATATATAGGGGCCCCATAGAAGCTTTGTGTGTAGTGTGATTCCAAGAAAAATTGTGGTATCAACAAGATTTAGCTCCTACCCATTTAAAATTACATTTTAGTAGTACTAATTAATAATACTAACACGTTAGGAGTTATAAATTTCATACATTTAGTTTTAATGCTATTTAAATGCGAATTATTAACATTAAACCACTTTACTCATTTAGATATAGCATTATTTACTTTGTCATAATTTAGTAACTGTCGTTTTAATTTGAAAATCAATGAAGTGAAATCAGCAAATATGAGCCCTGCGGTACGCCCATTTGTACTATCGACCAGGAGAAACTATTACTATTAATGACAACTTTTTGCGTTCTGTTACTTAAATATGAAATAATTAATTTAAGAGCATCACTTTTTACACCGTAGTGTTGAAGTTTCCTGTTTAATGTTTCATAGTGGCTTTGAACAGTTAACAGAATATACCCAAAGCATCATGTGAATTCTCCCATGCTATAAAGATATATTTAATCAGCTCAACATCAGCATCAGTTGTCGAGGGACCATTTGTAAATCCGAAATGATTTTTATGTAATAAATTAATTACATTAAAATAACATTTGATCAAGAATATTTTTTTCAAAAATTTACTAAGTGTTGGCAGTACAGAAATAGGTATAAAATAGGCGGCGTCCAGTGTACCACCAGATTTAAATAAGGGTATTACTTTATTACGCTTCCATAAAACAGGAAATACACCAGATTCGATACTAGTATTAAAATATTAGATGGTTGAGGTGCGATTGTATTTATTACAGACGCAATAACTTTAACTAAAATCTTCCACGTATCTGCGGTTTCTTAATATCAATAGTTTTAAAATATTTTACATTATCTTTTGATGATACTTTATGAAATGTAAAATACTTTGTACACGCATTTACGTTTTGTTTAAGTAATGATTCGGTGACGGCAAGAGAAGATTCAGTGACTTAGTGGTTAAGATCGAAATATCAGTAAAATATTTCTCAAAAACCATTCAACGTTCTGATCTGATTTAATTAATTTGTCATTAAAAACTAACTGGTAGTTTGAATTGCGGAGAGTTTACTTTACCAGTTTCACTATTAATTTATACTCCATGTCATTTTAATTTTATTAGAAGCTTTTTTTTTGCTCAAATACAAAGACTATGGTCATGGCGCACACTTCTTTAAATATTTTAACATACTCCCTAAATTCATAGTTTGGTCTAGGATTATATGACCTTACATTGTAAAGTTCATATAATCTCCTACTGTTGCCCATTCATTGAATGCCTTGCGATTGTTCAAGGAGAATGTTTTAGAAGTAAAAGTGTTATCAAATTCATTGCAAATAAGCTTAAATAATGTTCCATATAAAAAATTTGGATTATTTTGGTATGAAAATGATGGAAGTTTTTTTACGATGTTACTTCTAAACTTCTCCAAGCGACCTGCATTTACTGGAACAAACACAAATTTTTCATCTACTTGCTTTTTGTGAACATAACGGAACTAATTGTTCACAGTAATCAGAGCTCAATTTTTGAATTATACACTTATGGAACGTCTAACATTTATAAAAATGTTCTTTACATGAATTTACTAGCTAAAATTAAGTAGCCACCTCTTAAAACCGTTTCTCCATTGAAAGAACTGACCGCAGCAGATGTCATGAGCAGATGTCTGGGTAGCCAAGTACTTGACTGAGTTAATATATATAAATAATACGATAGCACATTTGCTATCTGTCTTAAATTATATTTGGATAGGTAATACCTATCTGTCGTCAAAAGTTTCTTATTTAAATGATTAATGTCTATTAATTTAATTCTATTATAATTTTTACAATTAAATTTCTAATTTAAATTATTGTTGCACGACAAGTTATTCATTGACAAATTTAAATCTGTAAAAATGTTAGGGAAGAGAAAACTACTTTGCAGTATCAAATAGCAGCCAGCAATGGGGTATTCCTTCCTTTGTGTTACAAAGAATAATACCTTTGATGAAAAACTTTATTCCCATTGTATTTAAGTGTTAAACATATGAAAACAAAAAACCTAACCCATTTTTTATTAGTCTGCCCAATAATTAACGTACTTTATTCATAAAGCTAGTAATGTAATAATTTCAATAGTTTTTATCACATTGTTTACTCACATTGGACATTATTCATATTGCCCGGGCATTACGAATAGTGCCTTATTAATCACTAGATCCATAACACGTTACAGCCTATATACGTGGCGCAGTTGGGGCATACAGGCAGCCTCCTCTTATTTTTTGAGAGGGTAACATATTTCACTTCTTTATTGATCACAAAAATGTTGAACTTTATACTTTAATCAATAAATAATGGCTCTTACCCATCTATCTTGAAAATAGAACGTGGTTATAGAATTTGATGCATGTCTGTGATGTAATTGTGGGAAACCAGATGCATTTGTCGGAGATGGCGTAGTAGTTGCATGTGGTGATACGGAACTAAAGCCTCCACTGAATAATCCAGGTGTTAAGGACAAAGATGACATTGATCGTGGAGTTCCAGTCTCGTGTTTCAATGAAAGACGTCTCGCATTCGCAGGTCGATTGAAAACCACTAGAGTGCTGACACCGCACCACTTGGCACCACATGTACGAGGGAAAGGAATGCAAGAATCCCCAGCATTCTCACTCTCTGACTGACTTCTTTGGCTTGATTTCATTGAATCCGAATCATCATTCGACTTAACTGGAATCTGTAACAAAATATTAACAAAAATAATTTTCAATTTTACTCAGTTTACACTTGGGTCCTTTGTAAATTAGAAAGTTATCAAAATTATTTAAAAAATTATGATTATAATTTATAAGAAAATATCCGATTGTAGGTTTGCATGCAGTGTCAAAAATCAGAACCAAAACTTTGTTGGGTACTCAAATCAACATAGTCGTCATGAGTATTGACTTAGAGAGAGACCGCAGTCTACTTCACCTGTGGATGCCTCGTGTAGAACCGAAACAAGTGTCATATTATCCACGGTGGTGTGCCTAGTGTAGTGGTGTTGTGAGTAGTGGTTCAAACTAGGTAAGACACATCATTTTATTTTATTACGCGGACTTGAGAAAATTAATTTTTAACACTTACTATGTATAGTCTTAAAAATTAATTTTCTCAAGCTTTGTAGTGGCGGTTAAGAATATCCACTACCCCCTATCGTCCAGTGGGTGTCGTAAGAGGCGAGAGAGGGAGACAGGCAGGAGATGGGCAGCAGCGTCTTCCTGATGACAACTGTGACGTAATAAAAAACTGCGGTTGCCAACCCGCTCGCCAAGCGTGGCAACTATGGCAATTACCCCCCAATGAATAAATACACAAACAGACGGCCCCCAGTCCCCGGCGGCCCCGCTATTCCTGGCTACGGTGGCGACCATGGTAACGGCGGGGCAGGGGGTGCTAAGAATCTCCGGTGGAGGTTCGGTTGCCACCTACGACGACTCGACCTGGCAACATATAACGCACGCACCCTGAGGACTGACGAGAAGATACTGGAGCTGGAAGAAGAGGTAGACAAGTTGCGCTGGCATATTATTGGATTATCCGAGGTCCGAAGAGAGGGGGAGGACACGGCAATCCTTGAGTCCGGCAACTTGTTCTATCACCGGGAGGGCGACCATCTGTCCCAAGGAGGTGTCGGATTTATCGTCCACAAATCTCTCGTCAACAACGTTGTAAAGATTGGGAGTGTGTCGACGAGGGTCGCGTACCTGATACTCAGAATCACCAAACGGTATTCGCTGAAGGTCATTCAGGTTTACGCACCAACCTCGGCACATCCCGATGAGGAGGTGGAGGAAATGTATGAGGATATTTCCAGAGCCATACATTCCTCCAAAACCTACTACACGGTGTTGATGGGAGACTTCAACGCAAAACTGGGCACAAGAGAAAGCGGTGAGCTGAAAGTAGGGAAATTTGGAGTAGGGCAACGGAACCGAAGGGGCCAGCAGCTGGCCGACTTTATGGAGAAAGAGGGACTCTTTATGATGAACTCTTTCTTCCAGAAGCGGCCCCACAGGAAGTGGACCTGGTCGAGCCCCGACGGTTCGACAAAAAATGAGATTGACTTCATTATGACGACCAGACGCCAACTGTTCAGTGATGTCTCAGTGATCGCAAGGGTGAAAACTGGCAGCGATCACCGAATGGTTAGAGGCACACTGAACCTAAACGTTAAGTTGGAGAGGTCTCGTCTAATGAAGTCAACGCTCCGTCCCCCTCGTGCTCTAATCCAGAATCCCGAAACCTTTCAGCTCGAGTTACGTAACCGCTTCCAGTGCCTAGAAGATTGCAATGCAGTGGACGATATGAACGACAAGCTCGTGGAAACTGTCCATGCGGTCGGAGCTAAGTTCTGCAAGACCCGCCGCAGAAGAACACAAAAACTCTCCGATCACACTCTTAATCTCATGGCTGTTAGACGGGAGATGAGCCTGCAATCGTCAACAGATTTGACAGCATACAGGCAACTGAACAGACAGATCTCCAAAAGCATACGGCGAGACTTACGCAACTTTAATACTTCTCGTATTAAAGAAGCGATCGAGCGGAACCAGGGCTCCAAAGTCTTTGCCAGAGATCTGTCTGCCAGAAAGAGCCAACTGTCAAGGCTGAAGACTGAGTGTGGCAACATCGTTTCCGGGACACCTGAGATTTTGAGTGAGATTGAGAGGTTCTATGGGCAGCTGTACAGATCATCGTTGGAGCCACACGCAAGTGTGAGTAACGATCCAAGAGCAAGTCTTATCCGACACTATTCCGATGATATCCCGGACGTCAGTCTAAGCGAGATTAGAATGGCTCTCCAGCACCTTAAAAACGGCAGGGCCCCAGGCGAGGATGGAATTACAGCGGAGCTTCTGAAAGCGGGTGGAACACCGGTACTTGAAGTCCTTCAGAAGCTCTTCAATTCCGTCCTCCATGGTGGCACTACTCCAGAGGCGTGGAGCAGAAGTGCGGTGGTCTTGTTCTTTAAGAAAGGCGACAACGCTCTCTTAAAGAACTACAGACCGATTTCCCTTCTGAGCCGCGTCTACGTGCTGTTTTCGAGAGTCATTACGAATCGTCTCGCACGCAGACTTGACGACTTCCAGCCTCCCGAACAAGCCGGTTTCCGAAAAGGCTTCAGTACCATAGACCACATACATACCCTGCGGCAGATTGTACAGAAGACTGAAGACTACAATCTGCCACTTTGCCTGGCGTATGTGGACTATGAGAAAGCCTTTGATTCCGTCGAAATTTGGGCGGTGCTACAGTCCCTTCAGCGGTGCCAAGTTGACTGTCGGTATATCGAAGTGCTGAAGTGTTTGTACAGTAGGGCTACGATGGCTATCCGAGTACAGAACCAGAGCTCGAAACCTATCCAACTGCAGAGAGGTGTAAGACAGGGTGACGTTATATCCCCGAAACTCTTCACCGCTGCATTGGAAGACGTTTTCAAGCTACTGGACTGGAAAGGATACGGTATTGACATCAATGGCGAGTACATCACTCACCTTCGATTTGCCGACGATATAGTCCTTATGGCAGAATCGCTGGAGGACTTAAGCACTATGCTCAATGACCTCAATAGTGCCTCCCAAGGGATAGGTCTTAAGATGAACATGGACAAAACAAAGATCTGTTCAATGTCCATGTCACACCTATGCCGGTAGTTGTTGGGAGCACTATGCTCGAAGTTGTTGACGAATACGTTTACCTGGGACAAATAGTCCGACTAGGTAAGTCCAACTTCGACCGAGAGGTCAATCGACGGATTCAACTCGTCTGGGCAGCGTTCGGGAAATTACGGCATATCTTTTCGTCAGGTATACCTCAATCTCTAAAAACTAGATTGTACAACCAGTGCGTGTTGCCAGTGATGACTTACGGATCTGAGACGTGGTCCTTCACTGCTGGCCGTATGAGGACGCTTAAGGTCGCTCAGCGAGCTATGGAGAGGGCTATGCTCGGAGTTTCTCTGCGTGATAGACTCAGAAATGAGGATATCCGCAGTAAAACCAGAGTGACCGACATAGCCCAACGGATTAGTAAGCTGAAGTGGCAATGGGCCGGCCATATAGCTCGAAGAACCGATAACCGATGGGGAAGAAAGGTTCTCGAGTGGCAGCCTCGTACCGGTAGGCGTAGTGTAGGGCGACCCCCCACTAGATGGAGTGACGACCTGGTAAGACATGCAGGAAGTCGATGGATGCAGGTGGCTCAGGACCGTGCTTTGTGGCATTACTTGGGGGAGGCTTATGTTCAGCAGTGGACTTGTGAAAGGCTGTAATGATGATGAAATGATGATGTATAGTCTATTTGCTAAGATAATGATGGTACACCCGGAGACACAATTATTATTTTGTTTTTACTATATAATTTTTTACTGTGTTTGTTAAATAAATGTTTAGCATGATTGGGGGAGGTGTTGGTCACTGCAGTTTTTTACATGAATTATTATTAGAAGTATGCTGCTGCCCCTCTCCTGTTTCAGTTTTTCTCTGTCGCCTCTTACAACACCCACAGGGTGATACGCGATAGTGAATTTTCCTACGCCTCCCACTATTTTGCTGATACAGGATTTACCCAGTTCAAATTATTTTTTTATATCATTTATCACAATAGTACAGTTGTGGTAAATTATAATACCATGAATTGACAACTTTTAGTAGTATTGAAATTGATACTATAGTCGAATTAGTCAAGAGAACACTATCATCATCACCATCAAGTATGAAAATAATATTGTCTTTGGTTTTTACAAACAGTCTTACGGTACATCGCGAAAAATTTCATATTAAAAAAATATTTGAAGAAATATAATCACCATATTGAGCTTTTGAAAATTCATCCTTTTAAAATAAATAAAACGCGCGTTACGTCAGTTCGTTCTGAAAGAAACGTGACAATGGCAGCCAGAGATGCGTCACCTTTTTTGGGTCGGTCCGCACGCACCGAATAAAAAAGTTCTTATATAATATTGAAAATAAAGTTTTATCTTTTGAATAAGTACGTAATTATTCGGTGACGTTATCATTCTACAAGCGGTACGTAGACGACACTTTCACAATTTTACGATCTGACAAAGTAACTACATTTTTAGACCACCTTAACTCCACAAACTCTAAAATACAATTCACAATGGAGTTAGAGGCAAATAATTCTTTAGCCCTCCTAGATGTTTTAGTCATCCGAAATCCTGATAACACTATTGGTCACACTGTGTATAGAAAAAAAACCCATACCAACCGATATCTATATGGTGAATCTCACCATCATCCTTCACAGTTAGCTACGGTGGATAAATCTTTGTTTCAGAGAGCACGAGGGATCTGTGACAGAAAACATCTGGCCGCCGAGCTTCAGCATGTCAAGCAGGTATTGCAAGACAAGAAGCTTCGGGTCCCGCGCCTACGTCACAGTGAACGAGTGAAGCCGGCCACAGTCGAGTCACAGACAAGATTGGCTACATCTTTAAGCGAGCGTCCATTAAAACATACTACAAGCCACCGCAGAAGATTAGTCAATTTTTACCATCCATCAAATGCAATATTCCTCTACAAGATGCAGGTGTGTACAAGCTAAATTGTGAATGTGGTCTCTCTTACATAGGTCAAACAAAAAGATCTATTAAAACCCGCGTGAAGGAACATATAGCTGACGTGACGTCGTCCCCACCATTACATTAGATTTGATAAACCACAATTCCTCGCAAAAGAACACCAATTCCAAGGATGATACGCGAGGCTATTGAAATTAAAAAAACATCCAAATTTCAATAGAGAAGATGGATGGGTGCTGCCAGCTGCTTGGGATCCTATAATTTACGAATTAAACCCACTGCAAGACTTCATGATACTATAAGCTCATTTTGCGTAAATCGGACCAAAAATTAATATTCAAAAACTGAAGGTAGCTGGACTAACTATGACATTGGGACGTCAAACATCTCAGTCCCCCCGTGACCACGGGTGCTGTAAAGCACCCGAAACGTCGGGATAGTAAAAATAAATTAAAGTTGAATTAAACGTGATAAAATTCGTAAATAAAAGTTTTATTCAATGTGTAGTGTTCGCGTAAATTTAAGAAATCATTATCTTTATATGTGTTATAAATTAATGCTTTTTGTTGTTAAATGAATAAAGTACTTTATAACAAGAGATGATTTTTCTTCAACAGCGATCTTTTACATAACTTTTTAATAATAGTTAATAAATATATATTATACCAATCATTATAAAAAAATAATTATAAATAAAGTACTACATATAAAATGTGCCTTTATATTGAAGGTTTGTAACCCCTGGTTAAACCATCGAAAGGTTGTCCATTTTTTTCCATTGTCATTTTCCATTTGGCACATACTATAGTACTAATTTATATAATATTTCAAAAAACAATTTTTTTTAACTGAGCACAGGGAACAACCGGTGTCGTAAGAGGCGACAGAAGGAAACTAAAACAGGAGATGGGCAGCAGTATCTTCCTGATAACAGCTAAATAAAATAAATGTGGTTGCCAACACTGTTAGTCTGTAACAAGATAGATATATAAATAGATGGTGTACATAAATTTACCTCATCAACAGATGTAGCCAATGTTTTTAAGCAATGTAAGAGACATCTGTGCCCTTCTTTCTTTTTACGATAAGCCGTTTTGTTAATCGCCTGTAAGATTTTGATGGTAGTTGCACTGTCAACATTAGTTCCAGATAGCCATGAGAACTTTGGAATAGTCTGTTCAGTAACATTTCTAGGAAATGTCACTTGCAAGTTAGCAATGTAACCATTCCGTTCTGAGTGGATTTGACATGTTCGTGTCTCTATGTTCATATCAGTAACTTCAATGTTTGCCATTTCACGGATTGATTCAAATTCTTCATCTATTGATGTGGTTACTTTGTGCGATATTTTGTTCTGAAATTATAAAAAATAAAATGTCATATAATGTCATCACTAAATAAAATAGAGTGAATTTATGTTATTACGTACCATTTGGATATCTTGACCTTTATCAGTTATTGAAAGATCATTTATAGAGCCAACTGTGGATGCATAGCTAACTGCTGAAAGTGTATTGAACAATTAAATTGGCTTCTTTATTAACTTAATAGGATTGTGAAGCTGTAAATTTTCATACAAAAAGAGAGAACGTTTTTCCTTTCATAAACTTAATCTAATTTTTATAACTTTTGGAAATGTTGTAGATATAATGAAAAACAGGTCCAGTAAGTCTGTACATTTTTATTTTAAAGAAATATAGCGTATAAGTTAGCATCTAAATATCTAAAAATATAGATTCGAATTAACTTCCTTGAGAGTTTTTATCTCTTTTAACTAAACTACAATGAATTACTAAAAAAGAAAAACATACAAACCGAGATTAAGGTGTGTTGAATGTTTCATTTCATAAAGGTTTAGAGGGGTGAAAACATTATCGCCCAATACAATATTCCAAAATGGAAATGTAGGCAATTGCATCCAAGACTTGCAATTCTCTCTATTGCACGATATGGCAATACGGAGCGAGCGGTATGAAACAAATAGCATTTTTGAAAATACATACTCACGCTGCGTATTGGCATTTCACAATTCTCTTAACCAATTTATGAAACATTATTTTTAATGCACCATACTAGACTTAATATTTTAATTAATAAATATTATAATACTTACAATCACTGTTGTTGTCTTCTTCATGGTCCATATCATCTGGTAAATAGTGTGAACACATTTTTAGTAAAGATGGATGCATTGTCCAAATTCTTAGAGACTGATCTCTTCCCCATGTTATTAATTGGTAATTTGACGGAGATGTATTTGGTCTCCAAGCCATAGTTTGAACAGTGTCTGTATGTCCTACTAATCTATGGGTCAATGTGCCACCTACCCAGATACCAATTACCCCTGCCTGGTCGACTCTAGGTAAACCTCCCCATCCTACTCCGATAGTTAATAATCCGCTTCCAAATGGAGTATAAATTGCCCTCCAGACTGGAAAATTTGTCATTATAATGTTTTCAGGTCTTCTGGCATTATTTATATCAAAATATTTTATGCTCCCATCATGACTAGATGTTACTAATTGGTATTCATGATGTGGACTCCAATCCACTCCATGAATTTTACATAAGTGTGCTGAAATATAATGTATTGGTGAAGCTGGTTTACGGTAATCCCAAATTTTTATATCCCCATCATGTGCTGTAGCAACTATGTGTGTGGCTACTTTGTTCCATTGCACTTGTGAAGCTCCAGCTGAAATTTTTAAAATAAACTCAAGTAATCCTGTTTTATACAAAATTATAATAAACTAGCTCAAAAGGGCTAATTTGTATCTTTTGTTATTTAATCCCCTGTCATTTTAATTAATATATAGTTACTAAACAAACTTAAGTAACAGTGGAAGCATTAAATTAAGTAATAACATTTGAGGTTTATATCAATATTTATATTTACAGTTAATAATATAAGAATGACTTATTAAATATCTTCATAAATGTTTAGAAACATCAAAAATGATCAGTAGATATTTTGTAAAGTATTTGATAAAGCATTAAATTATATATTGTATACATACCAACTGCACACAAGGATATGATAGGTTTTCTTGCATCTCGCAAATCCCATAAGTGTGTGAAAGTGTCTATGGAGCAGGTTGCAATGAGATTGTGGTCTTGCCTGTGAAAATGTGTATCACTGACCACCCTGGTGTGACCACGCAAAGAACATATACTTGTAAGATCATTACCTGCTCGCCAATCATATACATCTACTCGCTGATTACTCTATAAACAGATAAGCATATAAGATAAAAATTATAAATTTATGATGAAATAATAAAAAGTATAATGAAGTCAATTAAAATCATTTTACCGCAATGGCACATAGATTTTTTCCTTGGTAGGTTTGACACCATTCTGCTCCAGCGGCGTCATATTTACTATGACGGGGATACTTTTTAACAATGTCTCCAGCCGTATCATCATCTAAATTGATGTATTTTATAGCCAACCATCTACGTCCTGCTAGCAAAACATTATTTCCTGAATAATCAACCGACATAGCAGTAGCCTGTAATTCCCTGTACTCCCATTTCATGGTTTCTGAACTCCAGTGCACTGACATAATTGATATATATTATATCACTAAGAAATAAAACTTTATTGAGCTTCATATGCCGATTTATATTTTATAACTTTAAAAATTCAATGATTTAAACCCAAATAAACAAGTTAGTAGCTCTTTAAAACGTCAGATTGACAATCAGCTGTTATTGAAAAGCAAAGAGCATGAAGGTTAGAGAACAGGAGAACGATCACTACGTACTAAAACATAGCCCACCTGTCCTTGAAAATGGTAGAATTTATAGCGGCGCTGACGTTGGTGAGTAGTGACTGCGAAGTTAGCTGTTTATGAGTACAAGTAGATGAAGTTAGTTGAATAATGTACAAATTTTCTCCGCGGCATTGGTGAGAAAATTTTCATGCTCCGTAATTTTGGTAATTCTTGACAAAAAGAAACATTAAAAAATGTGCATGGTGGATGTGCAAGTGGTTTACCATTTGATCGGAAGAATAGACTGAAAATGACTTTTATTGACCGAACTTAGCATTCGCAGCGCCTCACTTATGGTGTCCATATTTCTGGGACACTATTTTCTACGGCGATCGTTCTCCTGTTCTCTAACCTTCATGAGCAAAGAGAATTTACCCTTTTCTTAACTGAATTTACGGCTCTGGGTTCTAGCCCTTTTGAGCCTATCATTTCTTTCGGAATCTTCATTTTTATATTCTTTTTCTTCACATTATGCTGATCATGAAGGTTAGAGAACAGGAGAACGATCGACGTAGAAAATAGTGTCCCAGAAATATGGACACCATAAGAGAGGCACTGCGATCGTTAAGTTTGGTCAATAAAAGTCATTTTCAGTCTATTTTTCCGATCAGATGCTAAACATGATAAAAAAATAAAATATTTCTTGATGGAACTTGAATGGAACAAAGTAGTTCATTTTTTATGTTTCTTTTTGTCAAAAATTACAAAATTACGGATCATGAAAATTTTCTCACCAATGCCGCGGAGAAAATTTGTACATTATTCAACTAACTTCATCTACTTGTACTCATAAACAGTTAACTTCGCAGTCACTACTCACCAACGTCAGCGCCACTATAAATTCTACAATTTTAAGGACAGGCGGGCTATGTTTTAGTACGTAGTGATCGTTCTCCTGTTCTCTAACCTTCATGATGCTGACGCATCGCATTGCGAAGCCCTTGGAAGATTTTGACGACAGCTCAACCCAGCGGACAATTGATGACAACAGCCACTCAAGTTCATAAGGCGCCCAAGCGATCAAAATAACTTGAGGTTTATATCGACATCAAAGCACTTGTTTCGTCGTTTTCTCTAATAGTTCACACGCGCGGGCACTTAATACACAAAATCGCATCACTTTTACGAATCAAATGTCACTTCAAACCATTATTCAAGCGACAAAACAGGAGCGTCAATCCGTGAACAGCCAAGTTCCCGCCAAAACTCCAAGAATTTATTCACTATGTTTATTGAAAAGTTCTAGTTACGCACATGAAAGGTGTTAATAACGCAAAATATATAAAAATACATCGCAAAGATTGTGACAACAAGAAAAAAAAGCAATATCCATTAATGAGCCTAATAAGTTTATGGTTAAAAACAAGAACGTTTCTAAAATGTAGTGATTATATGCTCTTTGGGCGTTTCTGCGGTTATAAGGAATTAAAACTATTGAGGGTAGAGGTAAGGAGGACTATCTCTTATGGGAGACAAGAAGAAAAAGTGTCCAGCTATAAGCGGTAAATAACCGTTCAAAAATCTTTCAGAATGGCGCTAACGTAGATACAGGATATGGTATGAATATAGTAGTTGTAGATAGATTGAAATGTGCCGAGTTAATTTAATATTTTGGTGACTTCAAATTCGTTTAATATTTTTAGCGTGAACTGTTATGAACTTTTAAATCAATAAAACAATAATATGCAAAATTGTGCATGTGGGCGTAAATTGAAAAATAAAGAAAATGTAGAGCCTCAATATCTGTCTTATTTCCAACCAACAGTATGTTAAATAATTATTTATGAAATATTTACTTTATTAACTATTATTTGCTATATATTTTTTGTTTTATACCCTAACTAGCGATCCGCACCGGCTTCACACGAGTGATTTTTGGATCTCGACAACTTAATATTATGCATGTATTATATATATGAATCTTTCTCTTAAATAATTCTGTCTATTGAGAAAACCGCATCAAAATCCGTTGCCTAGTTTAAAAGATCTAAACGTACAGACGGCTGGAAGCAAGCATTTTGTTTTATACTATATAGAGTTGACTTTGGGCGCTGTTTTCAAAATGTATCCTACTGCTATTGTAGCGCCACCATAATTTAACGCATTTCGACGAATTAACATAAGATTTGATAATTGCTGATTTTCGAGTAACGCTCACATACAAGTTTACAACGAATGTGATTAATTTCGTTACCCTTTTGTTCATTTTGCACCAGTAAATCACCTTACTAACTTTGGTACACATCTTTTTTGAATGTCCTGCCATCAACATTCAACGCCTCACATTATCATCCTACTTGTAAGATGTATAAAGCAAATCTGAAAACATTCCGCGCTACACTCATTGCATAAAGAACATCTGTGATACTGTCGATGAAATTTGACAACGAATGGTAGGTATTCACTATTCAGTAAATTGGACTTGAAAATCTCACACAACATAATGGATTTATCAAAAATTGTATTGCTCTAAATAAATGGAAAATAAAATGAACCCATAATACATAATATTATGTGAAGTATGTATGAAAAAGAGAAGAATAGGCTGTAAGGACACGTCATCTTTTGCCTTTACTTCCCCTTTAAGAGAAAAGAAGGTAGCAAAATTGATTCTGAATTTTGATGGATAAATAAATAATGAAATGTAAACAAAGATCATCGTAAATTTTTGATCCAGATCACAGATACATGGTATATAATATGATACGAAATAGAATATAAGTACATATATTACCATTTACCAGATGTGTTGATATGCAATAAGTTCAAATGATGGTACCAGTACCAGGTGTAAGGACTTGGCGTAGAAACCTATTTATATGCACTTCTCGTTTCTTTTTAGGTTTGCTATTTATATATTTATATTGTGAATATATTATCTATTATGTAACTCAAATTCAGGTAAATTGAATAACTACTAATAATTTAAAAAGGGAGTTTTATTAAATATTACTTATAATTCATTATTTGTTTTGAATTATGTTTAAGTGTGGATGGCCGTCTCTGATGAAGAAGCCTAAAGATGGTTTAGAACCAGTACATGTAATGGTTTTAGCTGACACACATTTGCTTGGCTCCCGTAATGGACACTGGCTGGACAAATGGAGAAGGGAATGGCAGATGCATCGAGGTTTTCAGACAGCAATGACGTTACATCAACCAGAATTGGTATTTGTTTTAGGTACCATATTATATGGACTTTCTATTAAATTGAAGGATTTTTAATTTACATTTATGTTGTGGCTGATGAGATGTTTTACATTGTAAATTCTTTTAGATACTTTACTAGTAATGAGTTTTATTTCAGGAGACTTATTTGATGAGGGAAAATGGTGTACACAGAAGGAATTTAATAACTATGTTATGAGATTTTCCCAGCTGTTTCAAGTACCCGCTGGAACAACTATGTATCCTGTCGCTGGCAATCATGACATTGGGTTTCACTACAGGTAAATTACTATTTATTTTGTTGCTGTAGGTTATTCAGGTGGTATATAGTAGAAACTAATAGCATTAGTGTAGTAATTGCCTTTGCATCATTTACTATAATCTGCTTTCCTTAATAAACAAGTAGCGAAAGTTTTGACTGCATTGTTATTGGTAATTAACATAGAGCATGTTTCACACAAATGGCAACAATGCATTATATAAGACAATAACTGCATTCTCATCCAATTTAGGTAAAACGTCTTGGAACCAATCTTCAAACACTTTGGTGTAGATAGATATGGATATCTTGGTGGTAGTCACCAGTTTTATGATGTCGAGGACTTTTGTCGCAAAAGCACAAGTTGTGCAGTTGTAAAGGGACTTCAGACTCGTAGAAGAGGTGCATTGAAATTGTACAATGTTGGTGCACCATGGGAGAGGATAGCCCTTGACGTTGCAGGGCAATTTCCTGAAAGTGAAAGTGGTATCAAGTATTTCATGGTTGTGATGGATTACTTCACTAAGTGGCCAGAAGTCTTCCCATTCCAAATCAAGCTTCAACAGTTGCAGATAAACTAGTTCATGAAGTCTTCTGTCGTTTTGGAGTACCTTTAGAGATTCACAGCGATCAAGGAAGGAGTTTTGAGTCTCAAATATTCTAGGAAACTTGCCTAGTTATGGGTTATCATAAAACAAGAACAACTTCTTATCACCCACAATCTGATGGAATGGTAGAACTATTTAATCAGACATTGGAGAGGTACTTAGCAAAAGTTGTGGAAAATTAACAACGAGATTTGGACAAGGATATATACAACCGTTTTTATGGTCATATCGAAGCGCTGTTCACGAAAGTACATCAGTGATACTAGCTTTCGCAAACTTTGGTAGAGAATTACGGCTGCCTGCAGACATGATCACTGCAATACCGCCTGATGCCCCACCTGCAGTATGTGACATGCCAGTTAGCTATGTGATCTGCTCACTGCCTGCATTTTTTTTACTGATATACTGGGCTATGTCAGCTACTCTATGTTCTTCTACAGATATCCTCGTCTAAAAAGATATTGGGGGAAATAGCAACGCAAAAAAACAGTAACGGAAAACGTAGTAGATCCAATAAATGCTTGTCAAGTCTATAAGCAATAATATCTAAATGCTTACAGACTTGACAAAGTGAAGAAGCTTTGGAAATGAAGCATACCTAAGCAATAGTCGAGACAATAATAAAAGCTCATAATAAGGTATTGCTCAGAATGCAATAATTAAGATTAAAATAAAGTAGCATTGATAAACCACCTAATGATAAGTAGATGCTGTGGCCCAAAGTCAATTTCATCTGCTTTCGATTAACAATCAAAATGAAGATGTGTTAGTGTTAGCACTCCTGAAGACTAAGATGGTATACCTCATTATTGGTGAGGCTCTCACTGATTCTCGCCACTTATCGTACGTAACAGAATAGAATAGAATAAAATCGTTTTTATCCAATACTAGGATATACCTGGCATGTGGCTACTACACTAAAAAAAGAAATACATTTTATTTATTTCTTGGAAAAAGAAAATTTTATTAATGTTTGTTTTGTATATAGTATCTAATGCATTGTTTTAGTGGTCTAAAACCATTTTCGCATTATTGCCTTTCTAATGAAAGCGGTTTGGGGCATCGGTTGGATGGTTTCAAATTCTATAACGTAGAAAAGGTAGAAACATTTTTTGTGCTTTATATAGATAGGTTGCATGTAATACTTATTGAAAGTCATTTTTACTTTTACCTCTGGTCTGGAAAAAACTTCTGTCCTGGGTAGAACCTTGCACAAAATATTAGCCCTAAAATGATGCTGATTTTGGGGCTGATATTTTGTGCAAGCATTGTACTTCCCAGATTAAGTTAACCTATTCATGCTACAGCGTGACTACCATCTAAAATACATGGTTTATTATAAGTTATTTTTTTACATAATCTTAGCAGATAATTAAGGGTCACATTGATGATGACTTTGTTTATCAACATTGATCTAGGCAAAGATATAATTTTAAAGAGTATGCTAATTTAGTAGCATATTATGTGCATAGGAATAGCTATGACAAATGCCAAAACGATTGAACACTCCTTCACGTATATCTTCATTATCGTTAAATCCTATCAATAGTCCACTTTTGAACATAGACCTCCTCCAATGCAGATTACCTCATGGGGTATTATATTACACTTGGACAAGTGAGGGTAACTGAGTATTAATTTCGATATTACAATGTTATCGTTACGAGCTTAGGGTTCTAATAACTGCCGGTTGAATGACCAGACTTTAATTACTGAACACCAATTAAAACTTAAATCACACTAATAATTAATCACACTTAACACTTTAGTTCACTTTATTTCGCTCCGAATGCTTCGCTCGTATCGCCAATTCAATACTGACCCGGTCGCGGCCCTAAATAGCTTTATATAGGCTTTTTCCCCGACCCCGGTCCCGACCGACTAGATGTAGAAAATTCGAGTGTGGAGTTATCTAGAAAGCTTAGTTCCTCTGTTCCATAATAGATGGCACTAGTAACATCAACTGTGGCGCGTAACACTGCGCCCTTCTAAGACATGCTCGTCCCGAGCATTATCGGCCCCATAATAGCGCGCCAGTCGATCCACATGGATGATCTTAGGAGTAACTCTTGCAACTTTCTGAAACGGCTCCGCAACGTCAAAGGCTGTCCTCTCCCATGGTGCACCAACATTGTACAATTTCAACGCTCGGATGTTATCGTTACGAGTTTAGGGTTCGTGACAATAAAAACTGCTGATTGAATTACCAAATTTGACACTTTAATTACTGAACACCAATTAAAACTTAAATCACACTAATAATTAATCACACTTAACACTTTAGTTCATTTTATTTCGCTCCGAAAGCCTCGCCCGTGTCCCAAATTCAATACTGACACGGTCGCGGCCCTTAATAACCTTATGTAGGCCTTTTCCATCGAAATATCCAAAATGTTCACAGCAAATACCGGTCCCGACCGACTAGATGTAGAAAATTCGAGTGTGCAGTAATCTAGAAAGCTTAGTTCCTCTGTTCGATAATAGATGGCGCTAGTGCCATCAACTGTGCGCCCATTATTAATAAACATGGAGTAACCTCGGACTAACAATATATTCCTTACGCCGCGCCGGGATTAACGCGTGCGCAATGGCAACACTCGTATTTTAAAAGTAAAAAGAGGTATTCATTCTCAAATAAGTACTAGGAACAGGCACAGGTTAGTACGAGGGTGGATTGAAAAGTACTCGGCCTAACCAAGAAAATAAAAACATACTAAATCAGTTATATTTTTATTTTTCTACACAATCACCATCAAGTTCAATACACTTTTGCCACCTCCCCTTCCAAGCATTTAGACCGTTGAAAAAAAATGATTCTTCCTTAGCGTCAAAATATGCGTCTACAGCTGCTTTGACCTCGTCGTTTGTCGAAAATCTGACTTCCCAAGTGCTTTTTTAGGTTAGGGAACAGAAAGAAGTCTGATGGTGCCAGATCAGGTGAATACGGCGGATGCGGTAACAGTTCAAAGCCACAGTTGTGAATTTCAGCCATTGACTGTAGTGACGTGTGAACACGGGCGTTATCTTGATGAAATAGGACTTTTCTTCTGAGCATTCCTCGACGTTTTTCTTTTATTTCCTCTCGTAAACGACGTAGTAAGGTGCAGTAATAATCAGAGTTTATAGTCTGACCCCTTTCAAGATAATCAATCATAATCACACCTTTCGAGTCCCAGAATACTGAAGCCATCACCTTATTTGCCGACAAAATCGACTTAGCCTTTTTAGGGGTGGTGAACCAGGTCTTCTCCACTGTTTTGATTGTTGTTTTGTTTCCGGTGTACAGTAATGAACCCATGTTTCGTCCATAGTAACAAAACGATTCAAAAAATCATCTGCATCGGCTTCAAATAACTCAAAACAGTCGCGTGAAATAGTCAATCGCGTCCTTTTTTGTTCAACTGAAAGCAGTCGCGGAACCCACCTCGCAGACACCTTGTGGAAACCCAACTCGTTGACAATGATGTTTTGAGTTCGTTCATAAGAGATGCCTATAATCTCGACTATCTCTCTAATTTTTAATCTGCGGTCTCCCATTATTAAATCAAGTACTTTTTTAATATTTTCGTCAGTAGTTGACGTCGAAGGCCTTCCAGAGCGGAGTTCATCTTTCACACTCTCTCTACCACGCTTAAATTCTGCTATCCATTTTTTGACGGATGAATATGACAGAACACAATCGCCTAATGTACTGAACATGTCATCATGGATGGCTTTTGATGATAGCCCCTTCTTATGGAGGTACTTAATGACGGCACGCTGCTCGATTTGCTCCATTCGCGGAAATTATGTCCGATTACTTTGTTAATAAATTTATAAAATCACAACTAATTATCGCACACGTTTCGAACTTCACACAATGAACTAGTCTGAACTGAAGTAAATAATGTGGGTGGATTTAATTTTTAGAATTGAATCGATCTGTGTTAGGCCGAGTACTTTTCAATCCACCCTCGTAGTACCAGTTACTCGACTCCATCGAGTCAGTAATTCATTATTGGGGAGAAGTATACGCTTATATATAAAGGGCTATTATAATATTAAGCAATTTATGGGTGCTAATAACCCCTGGGAATGAGGTGGTCGCTACCAAGCTATTTCTAACTGGTTTTGTGTTGATTATTTGTGTAACAAACATGATTGTAAGCTGTTATTTAAAAAAATCTCACTGGGTTTCTTGCTGGTTCTTCCCAGAGGTTTTTTCCGAACCAGTGGTAGTTAAACAAAATAGTGACTTTCAATAAGTATTACTTATAATCTTTATTGAATAAAACAGTTTGTGTTTCTGCGATTATTTTTTAGTACATTACATTAATGTAGTTAATATATTGTTATAAAGGATTACACCACAACTGGCAAATAGATTTGAGAAGCATTTGAATGCGCCTCCAGTCAGTCTCCTAAGCCTTCGCGGGAATCACTTCGTTCTTATCAATTCTATGGCGATGGAAGGAGATGGATGTTCGCTGTGCTCTCGCGCTGTTGCTGAAATTGACAGAATTGCTGGTTAGTTATTTACTATGCTTAATTTTAGCAAATCAATAATTATTCTAGTAACTAATTTGAATGTTAATTTGTTCCTTAATAATCAAAGGTGTGAAACGTATGGTCCCTCCAGTGTGAACTGCGGTCGTTAATTCGCTTGCAAAGAGATGATAAAGGGTACTCGAATCGCTCTATAATAACTAGGTATGTGAATGACAATCATTGATCGTTTAGGTACTTTATGCAATTGAACCGATTGTCAATAAACTTACGGCATTGACGGCAAAAATATTGATTGAGCATTTGCATTTGACGCGACGTGCGTATACCTGCAATGATAGCAAATGAGAATCTTTTTTTTTGTTGTAATTTAACATTTGTTTTTAGACCTCGAGAACTAATACAACATTGGAAATATATATTTAAGAATACACTCTATAAAATTAAATGATGAATAAATATCACACTTATACAAGTATTTTTAGAAGTAAATGTACAATCTGTGGAGGATTATGGAGCAACCAGGCCGACGCCACGCTGTTTCAGTGCGGGTTAGCGAACTCCACATGTCCTCGGTCCGTATAGCCGTATCGTGCGATAGAGACAATTGCAAGTCTTGGAGGAAATTGCCTACATTTCCTTTTTGTAATATTGTTTCGGGCGATAACGTTTTCAGCCCCTTCTCCACTAAACCTTTATATAATGAGACAATTTTGGTTTAGTTTGATTCAGTACACCATAGTTTAGTTTTTCTTTTTTAGTAATTCAGTTTAGTTTAATTAAAAAAAAAACGCTCGAGGAAGTTTTTAAGTCAAAAATACAGATATTTAGATGCAAATACTTATATCATCTACACTTCTACACTATAATACATATTATAAAGAGGAAAGATATGTTTGTTTGTTTGTTTGAATTGAATAGGCTCCAAAACTACTGGACCGATTTGAAAAATTCTTTCACCATTGGAATCCTACATTATCCCTGATGAACATAGGCTATAGTATATATTCAAAAAATTAGGGATCCGTATGAAAACTTCGTTAATGTAACCAACGGCGTGAAAAAAAAAAACCAAAAAAATCCTTATATCGCATACGCTGCGGAAACTATTGACAATAGAGCAAAGTGACGTACTACAGTTTATAGAAGATATCAATATCTACAAAAAAGTCCGCGATACTATATGCCTAACTATTGCAGTTATGTCAAAATAACAACTTTTTCATGTTAAATTATGCAATAGTAACGCCGAAAAATCCTTATTATCGCATACGCTGCGGAAACTATTATGTAACATAAAAATTATGTGCTACATGATTAAAGTACTCATTATTACCTACAAAAAAGTCCGCGTAAGGAATATATCTAACTATCATAACTAAGTCACAATAGTAGCTTTTGTGTTCTAAAATTTAATTAGATCACCGGTCGACACAAAAGTTGGTTACAGTCGTACCGTAGTATTAATTCTTATTCAAATAAATAGTTTTATCATAATGAAAGAGTAACTTTAGTCATACATATTTTGGCAGTAAAGTTTTTATAAACCTAAAAAATTTTTAGCAAAAAAAAATTTTTTTAGTTTAGGCTAAAAAAATTTTTAGCCTAAACTTTGAGCAAAAAAAAATCGATTAAAGATAAGAAATGATCATATTTTCTGGCAGATTGCGCAAAAACTATAAATGATATCGCTTTCGTATGCATAAAAGGTTGATAGAAAATTCATCAAGGATCATTTCGTACCTGCACACTTTTCATGTACCATGTACAGTTATCCTTAAAACTGAAAGAAAAACCCGTTTTGGGGCACTTTCTGGGGCGTTCATCCGGGAGGGGGAGAGAGAGAGTGGATAAAATTTAACTTTGCTGTATAACGTACATATGCCGATAATTTTTACATTAATTTTGCCAATTTTTTAGCTAAAATTATTGAACTAAATGAGCGAGGTGTCATGTCGCGCAGCGCAGACACGGATATACGCGGGTGAAACCGCGGGGCACAGCTGTATAAAATATTGTAAAACAAAACACAATTTTTTAAAATTTTTGTTTCTGTTTTTTTTGTTTGTTCCGGCTAATCTCCGAAATGGCTGAACCAACTTTGTCAGAACTTTTACTGGCAGATAGCTGATGTTATAAGGAGTAACTTAGTTTTATTTTTATTTTAGAAAAAGAATTGCGGTCATTCGCAAAAATTTCTAATCGTAATAAATTTCACGCGAACGAAGTCGCGGGGAACAGCTAGTACACAATATTTCTTTAAAATAAAAACGTATGGACCTAGTTTCTCATTATATCTACAACATTTCCAAAAATTATTAAAATTAGGCTATGTTTACGGGGGAAAAATGTTAACGCTTTTTGTATGAAAATTTGCAGCTTCACAATCCTCTTGGGCGGGGATCGTGAAATTTACAGCGAGCCCTTATTTTCAAAAGTAGCTAAATAAAACAAATTATTTTTTAAATAAATTTATTCAATGTAACATATTTTTCAAACTTACTAATTAATAGATTTTATACTGAAGCTTATATCACGACATATATCATGATAATTTACAGATATTTTTAAATGTAGCAGTGGATCAGCGCTGTGCAAAAGTCATACAAAACTAGAAGGATATAGCCGTCCTATAATTATGCAGGTAAAAATTTACTTAGTTTTTTGCTTATAAATTTCGTAGATATTTTTTCTAAAAGATATATTTGTATAGACAGCGGTTGCACTCCCTGTTAATTTAAGCACACTTCACAAACATCCGAGGTTTCACTGTAATTTCAACGCTGTCTACTACGATCTTGAGACAGAAAGGCCGCACTTACTTTTTTGATGCGAGCAAAAAGATCAATGCCGGCGTCACCGTCTCCAGATGGCAGTGGACGGCATTAAGGTTCGAGTGAAGTCCTCTGATGTTGCAGAAATTCGTGGCTAGCGTGGCAGGGGTCGCTCTTTTTGCCCCGTGCAGTGTTAGTATTGAGCGGAATTCGCCCCCCCCCCATATGAAAATACGCGGGGCAGCCTGAGCCCCACATTCAAGAAGAGGGTAGCATAGGAGTAGATGTTGGTACACTTCATGGGTGGTCTTTTATTATATAATCAGCTACCATGTTATGGGGGGCGGGGGAAGGGGAGATTTAGGCTTCCGGCCACCTGCATTACCTAACCAAGCGAAATGCCGAACAAAGTTTCTACTTCATGCTGGTATTGTGTGGAAGTCGTGGTACTTCCACGGTTCGAGCCGGCTCATACGTGCAACAGCAGAAACTGCAACATATAATTATTTGGGTTTATTTCCTGGTTTGATTTTTTTACTATTATAAGCTAGTACTCGGCTACTATTCCATTTGACGTTTAGTGGTGATGCAGCCGAATGTGGTAATGCGCACTAACTTAGCTTAACAAAAGCCTTGCCTTGAAGTTACCCACATTATAATAGGATGGAAAGACAGATGCTGGCAGATTATTCGTCTCCTTTGCTTCATGAATGACGAAGCAAACCGCTTTCTTCGAATTCGTGATATGTCCTTTGAACAACAAAGGGGTGGTGACCAGCCGAGCATCTGGTCATGCAGTACCAGCACACACTCTGAAATGAACCGAAACAGTCACCTAAGGTCGCGTGCTCCACTCGTTTGCCAAAAAGTAGATTTTCCCACGAGTTCCTTTGAGTGGTATTTGTAGTACGTTTGGTTATGAGTAGAGTACGGTATAGCTGAGTAGTATACTTGAAACTAGTGTGTTCAGTCACGTGGCAAGCTCGCTTCTTGTGTTACATTACGATCGGATCGTCTGGTCAGTTGTCAATTTGTACATTTAATAGGTAGGCTATTAATATGCCAGGTCGCGCCAAAAAATCATTATTGAAATTTTCCGTCAAGAAATTCTCAGTAGCTGACCCGAGTCAGGAAGTTGACGCTGTCTCACCCCCGTGCCTCGGAAAGCACGTAAAGCCGTTGGTCCTGCGCCTGATCTCTCTCCGGTCGTGTCGGTTTACCGTCCCATCGGGTTATGCGAGTGAGGGAATAAAGAGTGCGCCTGTGCTTGCACATACACTTGGGCACTATAATCCTGTCCTGCGCCAATGGCTAGTCTCCGTTGAGTCAGGCCGCCGTGACCGAAATTCGGTCTGGAGGATATTAAGTAGGCTATTTATATGATGTTCATTGCAGGATATTTTGGCACTTTGACTTATTTATGTTATGTTGATTGCGGGAAATTTATTGAAACATCTTAAGGCCATATTCATAAACTTAATATACCAGTATCTAATCTATAATCTAATCACATCAAACTAACAGATCGTGCTGCCTAGAGCGTAGAAACCAATAAACAATAATGTTTAGCAACAGGGTAGTTCTTCAAAATATGCAGTATTATCGGTGCCATTTTAATTTAAGGTATATCAAGGAAGCAAAATTAAAAAAAAAATTAAATATATTTATCCAGATTTATTTGAGATAATCAACTTTTTTAATTTTCTAACATTACTGGTAATGAACTAGGCTTGTACGGAAATGAAAAAGATAAAGACGGGAATTACCAAGAAGAGACGGTAAAGAACAAATACGCTTTTATGTTTTTTTATAAATTTGTGAAATTAATAATAATCAAAAATAATTGTTTTAATTAAGACTTCAGTGGCTGTTGATTAGAAAAAATAATTTTCTCATCAACAGCCACTGAAGTCTTAATTAAAACAATAGAAAAAATAATGATATAGTATTAGAACAGTAATTGTAACATTAATCGTTTTGAGATTAGAACCTTTTGAACATTGCTTACCATAGGTATACTACCACACTTTACTTTGATAAGTATGGGTCTTTATGTAACAAACATATTTTATATTTATAATAGTTATCTATTAATCTAAATCACAAATGCTTACTTACTGACTAAATAACAACTTTAAGAATTAAAAATCCATTATGATTATATTAATCACTCTTTAAATCATAATTATGTTAGAAGTTAGAACTATGGTTAAATAAATCAAGATAATGTAATTTAATTAAAAAGTATCCGTTCTCATAATTTTAATGGCAGTTCGTGGCCGTTACTATCCCCAGAATCACTAATTATGGGTACGAAATCTATACATTCGTGTAAATCTAAATCGCCACGGAATAATCTAATGATATTAATAATTTGGGGACATAAATTCGAACGATTCTCTTCAGGCACTCTTTCAAACTTGAATGCTATCAATCGAGCGAAATTTTCATATCTTACATCTGATTGCGCTGATTATGTAAGTCTACCTTAAGCAATAGATCCGTTTGAAGATATTCGGATTTTGTCGCCTCTGGGTTTTGTCTTTAAAATAAATATCAGCATCTATTGTATGTATTTGTTGGTGTTTCCATAAAAGTAGTATTCTTCCAATTAAATTTATTTAATAATTAAATATTTATTTTACTAGTTCACGGCTGATCATTCTTTTTTTCTGAGTATTATACTGTTAGGAATTCCTATTACAATATATTTTTACTTAGATTCTGTTTTAAGTTTCTTCTATTTATCATATCACTCTGATTTTCTTTATTACTTTCATCTGTAAATGAGTATTTAAAAAACCTAAATGCTTATCATGGAAACAAGGATATCGGGTACTTAGACAGGTAAAGCAACTTCTATTTCTAAAGGTCATTTGATTATGATCACAACTAAGCAAGACTTGGTGAGTTTTCATTGTCCCTTTTAAGTAGTGGTTTTTCCGTTGTTGAAATGATTTTTTCTTTAGTTACTATATCATCACTGTTTACAATGTCAATAGTGATATATGGTACGTTGGTCTGAACAACTTTTACAAATTTCTGAAATGTGCTAATATCCTCTCCTTGTTTTACTATTCTATCAGCTGTTCTTTTCAATACCATCCAAGGCCATCAGGTGCACCTTTTCCATTTCCTGCTTCCAAATAATTCCAAGATACTAAGCGGAGCGCAACAAATTCTTTATGCAGCTAAGTCAATACGTAAAACATGAATCTATTTCTATATTGGCTACTTGGACTGTCACTAACGAAATGAATAGTTTCTATAAAAAGTTATAATTATTTAATATAATTTAAAATTGGTATAATGTGTGCCCAAATTGCAGATGCATCATGTATTAGATTTTCTGAAACAGTGCAAAAACAAAATGGCTTTACTTCATGAGTTTTATAATCCCTTATATAAATAACAATTGTGTATCGAGACTTGGCGACGACTACCACTAAAATGAAAGAATTGTGTTTCTTTGTGAAATTTTAATGAGTCATTTTCGCTGAAATCTACGTGCACTACAGTGACATTGTCATCCAAGTCTGAAAATGATCACTTTTATGATCAATATCAGTAGTCTTTTTCCATTCACTAAACAGTATTTTGACATCATCATTGAATTTATTGTAACTTAGTTTATTATTTTTGCAGTTGTCGCATTGTCTACATGCAACATAAACTTTACAGTAACTCGTTAATATTACGAACTTTTAATATTTTCACCATATTTTAGAAAAACTACCTAAAATTGTTGACATTTACAAAAAAGAATAAGATATTTTTACATTGCTGTTTTCCATCTGAATACGCCATGTCTGAAACAATTTATTATCAATTTCTTAGTGTGTCAGTTAGGTATCTCTTTTGTTTTTTTATTTTATTTTTTGTTATATATTTTTTAATGTCAGCTGCTAATTTACTATTTCTGTCTTCATTGTAAAAATTACGGACAAAAATTATTATTTTCTTTTCAACTTTCACTATAAACTTTCTATATTTTATGTTTACAAAATTTTCTCTAGTTTTTATTTACTTTAACAATTGCTATATTGTTTTAATCTTTTATTTTCTTGGTTTATTTTATCCTATTTTACTATAAATATTTTCTCAATTTTCTATTGTTTTATACGAGCGTATTGTAAATGCCTGATTTTTAGTTTAAATTTAAATATTGCTAGATCCTTCTGTCTACTTTACTCTGATATAATTTGACTGTTACTTACATCTTCGATTAAATCTGAATTTAGAGAAATAGGGTCAGCTGGGCCAGCTTCTTCTTTTGCAGCGGGTTATTTTTTTACTACTAATATCATTTTGTAATATAACTCTTTGAAGTTGTTTTTCTTCTTGTTTTCTGTTCGAATGCTTGCGTTTATTTTCTCGCCATCTCTTTCGCTGCTCTCGTTGAACACGGGGAGTCATCTATTTTATGCTTACATTTTTTTTAAGATTATTTCTTTCGTAAATATCTCAATCTTTCTTTTTCTTTTTATATTGCGTATAGTTCTTCATTCTCTTTTAAGACTGCGTATCTCTATCCTTTTGCTAGTCGTTGCTTATCTAGTCCTGTTTATTTTTTTATTTGCCATGCTATTATTTTGAGTATTGAATAAAATAAACATTTAATTATAAAACATTGAACAAACTTGTTAAATTCTCGCTAAAATATTGTAGCCCCGTTTCAAATCTATGTAAACTTATCTATTATTTAGTTGATATTTCAAATTTAATGTGCTAATATTTATAAAAATAAAATAAATCTTCATTACCGCCTAAAATCGTTTAGCACCGGGACCATGAAAATTTGCAGTTATCTACGGTAGTGAAAGTTACGGTATTAAAATTTGTTAAGATTTTTTAAAATTTATATGATAAATATCAAACAATTTGAATCACGAACATAAATAATATATATAAAATGACATATATTATGACACTATTATAATGTAAGATGAAACATTATACTTACTTCAATAATTAGCGGATCGGTGAGGAACTGTATTTCGGCAAAAGTACTAAAATTCAACACTGTTTGCTATTTCTTAAATAATTTAATAATTCTCTGGGTTTCTTGCTGGTTCTTCCCAGGACAGAGGTTTTTTTGTGCGAACCAGTGGTAAATGAAAAAAGTGACTTTCAATAAGTATTGTTATAATCTACATTGAATAAAAAAGTTTCTGTTTCTGTTTGTTTCTGTTTAATAAGGATACAACAGCACGTGCATCAGAATTGGTAGTTTCAGATCAAATAAATATGGTGCCCATTTCTCAATAGTGAAATGAGATTATAAAACGATGTATGTTGAAAAATAAAAACTAAATATGGGCTACCATTTTGTTTTGAGGTCAAAAATTAAAAACCATTTAAAAATTAACTTAATATTAATGTTATAATATTCAGACATATATTTTTAAAGAGCAAAATAACAGTCTTGTGTTTTTATTACTAAACTATAGTATCAAAATTGAGCATTAAACAAAATTGCAAAATTGGCACTAAATATGGAACAGGTACTCAATTATGGGCTATAACAACTTTATTATCTTTTAAGAAAATTATACCCAAAAATGTTATCTACATCAATTATTAACTTTGGTAAGAGTAAGAAATGAATTATTTTACATCCAAATATCTCATATCCAAGTATCAAATTCTGGCCCAGCACAGTCATTATGTGCCCAGAGCCCACACATCAAGAATTTAATCGAGAGTCTTCTGAATTTTCTGAAAGAAGTTGCTGGCAGAACATACATTAAGCATCTACAGAATCAGGAGCTTCTTTGCCGATTATAAATATCTGGTTCAGGGTCTGAATCAAACTGGAAAACCTCTACACCTTCACCGTCAATCACTTCATCGTCACTAGTTCTTTTTTTTGTCTTGTTTTTTTTTCTTATTTCTACGGTTTTGTTTTCTCTACGTTTACTTTCTTATCTTTAGTTTTCCTTTCTTTTTCAATATTCTTCTATTTTTTTTAAACAAGGTCTCTTTTATGGGGTGACAAATTATAACAGAAGCCACAGCAGCTTTTCTACCCCTATTAGACATCTTTCTATTTTTTTTGGTACAGGACTTATGTCATAAGGAGATACTAGGCCTAGACTACTACGATCAATTCTGGAAGATGATGTTTCACCATTATTTATAGATTCATGTGAGTTCTAGAAGTAAATGCTTCTGTTTGAGTGTCACATCCGGATGTTAAGGTTGAAGTTTCAAATTGAGATTTATTTTCTATTTCAGATCTAGAACCTTGAGAATGATGCTTCGGTGAACATCAAACTATCTTCATTAAGAATTGCAGTCAAAGATTTAGGTGAAAGGGGCAATCTAGGATAGTTATTCGGTGTTTTTCATTATTGGATAATGATTTTGTTGTCTTCCCGCGAACCATTTTTATTAGTTTAACCATTTGTTCTTCATCCCAATTTTTACTTGGTTATTTTGATTGCGTCGGTGTCATTTAGAAAGAAAAAAAATTACCTTTAGAGACTAATTTCTAACTACCCAAGTACTAGTACCTAAATATGGGCCAGCCCATATTTAGGATCATAGTCATAGCCCATATTCAAAATTCTTGAATGATATAATGTTGAACTTGTACTTCACATACATTAATAACAATTAATCTACCGATAGACATAAAATTAAACTTATATTTTACAAATAAAAGATATAGTTACATTATTTAGTCCTGATTATCATTGACAAAATAACATGTTTTTACTAATCTTACGAATTTTTTTATGAGCGGTGAAGCAGCAACGTCTTACCTTATCATCACCTCTCGCAGAACTCACGAGATAGAGTGGTTGCGGTGTTGGGGCTAATGAATGCAATAGGAGATATTCGTTTGCAGGGCCTTTTAATTATTTGTTTTCGAGAATTTTTATTAGCCCATATTAAAGCACTAGCCCACATTTAGTTACTTTCCTCTATAGTTTCTGTCACGGTAATTACTTTTTTACTGTTAAAAAGTTCAAATTTTTTTTTTCGATAGTAAATATAATGTTTAGGTAATGACGAGTATTAAAATAATATCAAGTAGTAAGTAAGTAAAATCATTGTTCTCTAGACAAGATTTTTGTTATGAAATATTTTTCTAAAACATTACTGTTGGAACTCAGCACTGGTAGTGAATTTATTGGATATATATTTAAAATTTTATAGCATAATATGGGTATTTTCCTATTTTTTTAATGCGCCACGTAGTTTATTTTATGTGCTAATGAACAAAAATAATTTGAATATACATGGCCAAACGATTCCGCATGTTAAAGTTGGCACAATATTTTTGCAAGTTTTGAAGAACTACCCAACAGCAGTAACCCGTAATAAACTGCATAGAATACTATAATACATACATAGTAGAACGGGGGAGTGGGCGGAGCCCGTGTAGCTACTAAAATGTCACTAACACGTCAATTCTCACGTATAAATGTCAACACGAGATGTGTTTTGACGTTACAATCGTTTCCAAATTTCCCTTGCAAATTATTTAGAAAATGCCACTTTGCACGCTATTTACAAATAAATACGTATTAAAATCTGTCTGTCAACACAGCGAATCGGGTTTGTAGTAGTGATAATACAACATTATTGCTTGTATGTGCGCGGCGACCCGGCGACGCCTATCGTCGTACAAATTAAGGTTGACAGCTATTCTATTGTGTATTAACTATTCTATGATAAACTGCGTAGTGGCTGTGTAAGAATATTCACTACTACTTAACGTCGTGCTGGTGTAGTAAGAGACGACAGAGGGAAACTGGAACAAGAGTTGGGAATCGGCAGCCTCCGGATAACAACTCAAAATTATAAAACTCTGCGGTTACTGCGGATACTATGTCAAAATCCTATATCAAAATGTTCGTTTGTCACCCTATCTTAAATATTGGGTGCGTTTGGCAGTAAAAAGCGCTAGCAAGCGCTTGTAAGCAAAATGGCGATCGTAAGCAGTAAGCGCTGTCAAATCGTAAGTAGCTATTTTCCTCTAGGACACGAGGTTCAACTTCAAAACAAACAAATTAAATAAGCAAAATGGCGGATTGTGTCAGCGCTACTGAAGTAGCAATCGTGTCCTGGCCGAAAACTATTTCAGCGCTTGTAAGCGCTTGCTAGCGCTTTTTTCTGCCAAACGCACCCAATATTTTCATTTTTATTTTTTTTATAAGATAGGGTGAAAAACGAGCACACAGTCCACCTGATGGTAAGTGGTTACTGCGGCCTATAGACATCTACATCTATCTGCGATTACGAATCAAAATGCAGATGCGTTGTCACCCGTGAGGACTAAGATAGAATTTCTCGTTTCCAGTAAAAGGGTCTCCGGTTCTCTACACTCACTATATGAAACATAGCAACAATAAACTACTATTATTCTGTGAGAGCGTGGTCCTTCCCCTGTCGAGTCGACCCATTCGTGATGCAACTATACTACTAATATAACTGCAGCATGGCTCTACCATTTATAAAATATACCTGATGTGAAATATATCTAATATTTTAATATGTCGTATATAATAAGACGCCATTTCAGCATTATCCATTATACAGAGAGTCGGATAGTGTGTGTACGGAACCCGATGCTGCTCCCTTGCCGGAGAGGAACAATTTATTCGAGGAGCGATGGGACTGCCTTTCCAAGGAGTCAACTGAATACCTGGTTGAGAGCTTGCACCCACGTGCGGCTTTCGGTGCGCACACGCACCACAGCTGTGTCGTGAGGCATAGTTTTGTGCCCACAAGTGATCACAAGATCGAGTTCATAGAGTACACAGTTCCATCGTTTTCCTGGCGGAACAGATTGGACCCGAAATATTATCTGGTACGTACTTGGTATTAAACGAGTTTTGTCAGCACACCTAAACTGTCTCAGATACTTCGAGAAAAAGTTTTGTTGAGCTCGGAATAACTGAAATATGCATTATAGGAAATAATTTGTACCTTTTTTAAATTAATCTTTTATAAAGCTGCTTTTTATCTATTTATGTCATTGAGTTACGGTTAACACATTGTTAATTGTGAGCTCTTTATTATAATTCTTGTTGTTAAGATGTTAAACTATTAAATTCTATTGTGTTGGTTTTTTCTTAAACATTATTTGTGCCTTTTTGTACTACATACTTTTTATACGCGGTACAGATATGCTGCAGCTATATTATCGTTATAGCACGAACGGGTCGACTTGACTGGGGAAGGACTACGATCTTACAGCATATCAGCGTAAAATAGGAGCCTAATGCTGCTGTGTTTCGTATGGTGAGAACCGAAGACCCTTTTTACTGGAAACGAGGCATTACCTGTTAGTCCTTAGGGGTGACAAAGCAACTACATTTTGATTCTTAGTCGAGGATAGATGTAGATGTCTATTGGCCACAGCATCTACTTTTTTTACAGAAGAGGGTGTACACGAGCATACGGTTCACCTGATGTTAAGTGACTACCGCAGTCCATGACCAACCGCAACACCAGGAGAATAGCAGGTGCGTTGCCGGCCCTTTACAAAGGAGTAAGCTCTTTTCTTGACGTACCATCAGGTGGACTGAGTGCTTTTGTCACCCTTAATCTATAAACTAAAAAACTTTTACGAAACGTTTAATAAAATGTTTACGAAAAATACTTTTCGTAAACATTTTATGAAATAAATACTTTACTGACGTTGCATTTAACGAATATATAAAGAATACCACATGTTTGTGACACGTGTTGATAACGGAGAGCGCTTGGGTTGTACATCGACCGATTGTATCACGACATACGGATGTGGTATAGTATAGTAGGTTTTTTTTATCAAAAACTCAAAACGCCTGGGCGGATCCTTGTTTTATAATAAAAAAAAAACTAGTATTCGGTTGATAGTTTATAAATATGAACCGCGATATATGCCGCGTTATATTTTATTTACTCATTTATTCTATCTACATAATATGGCATTTGCCACTAATTAATTCCCAAAATAATATTGGTAACCTATAATATACCTATTATTTTCGAATTTAAAATTTTTAACTGTATTTACAAATTGAAACTAAAATTAGAATTACGGTTGCTTAAGCGTAAAACTCTGCTATAGTATGTGCCGAATCGATTGAGAAAAACCTTCAAGATATAGGCACATTTTATTTGTAGTACTTTCTTTATTTTTAATGATTTTTTAATTATTTTTTATAATAATTGATATATTATATACTTACAAACTATTATTAAAAAGTTATGTAAAAGGTTACTGTAGAAAAAAAAATCATCTATTGTTATAAAGTACTTTATTCATTTAACAACAAAAAGCATTAATTTCTAACACATATAAAGATTCGAGTAAAGAGATAATGACACCGAATAAGTACGTACGTATTCAAAAGATAAAACTTTATTTTCAATATTATATACCTAAGAACTTTATTTTTATTCGGTGCATGCGGACCGGCAAAAAAAAAGTTGACGCATCTCTGGCTGCCATTGTCACGTTTCTTTTAGAACGAACTGACGTAACGCGCGTTTTGTTTATTTTAAAGGGATGAATTTGCAAAAGCTCAATATGGTGATTATATTGCTTCAAATATATTTTTAATATGAACCTGTTATTAAATAAATTGCTGCGTTACTTACCATAAATTGAAATATAAAATATAACAAATTTTTCGCGATGTACCGTAAGAATTTACGATGTTTATAGGAACCACAGACAATATAATTTAAGAAATAAAAAATAAACACTGACCTAGAAGTGTGAATAATATCAATATTTAAATATTGTTATCACATCTAAATTAAGATTTTGTAAGTTACGCCTTTTGACACTCGGCTCATATCTGAAGTCATTGTTCGTTTTTCTCAATCGATTTGGCACATACTATAGGTTTGTAAATAAAAAAATCTGTTTTTAAAGTGGTATATTTTTCATGTGCTCGGTGGCGAAATAAAAAATCGTAAAAAAAGAAATTAAAAACGAAGAAGTTTGCCAATTTGCACACCAGCAATGGCATCTTTTTGCTATCCTTTTATTATTTTTAGCTCGTTTTTTTTTCTTTTCACTCCGTGAAAAATATGTATTTTTGTTCAGTTAACGGTGAGCCCTGATGAAGTGAAAGTGACAAAATGCGGGATGCCTCGGGAGTGGACGATGCAAGTCACGGCGATATTTATGTTGCTGGTTCTTATTATCTACTTAAGATATTCCATTTCGGGTCCGACCAGGTCTAACTTCAAATTATTGTAAGTATTTTCTTTGTCGATTATATGACTTATATAATAGTGAAACCTAACTTAAAAAATTCATATCCTTGAAATAAATTTATCATGTGTACACCTGTAACAAATAGTTATTTTAAAGAAATTCATTATAGTAAAGATGTGAAAATGATTAAGTTAAGATCCGTGAGAAAAATATAATTGTGTGGATATAATACCTAATTTGAAGAGGCATTATCTGAGGAAGTTTTTGCTGAGAACTGAATAAAATTACAACATTTAAAGCAGCTATAGCAAATATCACCTTTATGATGCAATCTGTGGGTGAGGCCAATTTTCTTCTGAAAGTGTATTTTGTTGGTCCTGCGGCCTTTATAACTTCATCGAAATATACTCATAAGCAAGGATGTACTTTAATGTGATGAGTGAAGCTTATCGCATTATTTAATGCTACCCCCAGGTATTTCACCGGTCTAACCCAATGAAAATGGATTGGGCTATTATAGAAGCAGGCGAGGCCTATGTTCACATGTGAACTCATAGTCGGTAACGGTAATGGTGTATTACATTGAAACTAGAACATATAATTTGATATACCATTTTTTCTTAAATAATTAATTCAATGTGACAAAAAATCTAAACTTGTCGATGAAAATCATTATCCGAGTCATTCTGAGTCAACTTGTCATTTATTAAGACAGCGTTCTTAATTCGCTTAATTGAATTCGATTCAAGGCTTTTTCTAACCGGTCAATATTTTTTTTTCATTTTGAATTGTATTAATTGCAGTTTAATGGTTAAATGACTGGTTATGTTCCTAGCGTGCCACTATGTATAATTTTGAATTATTTTTTGTAGTACGTAACGCAAGGATGATTTTAAATTCGTGTAAAATTTAAATAAATCTAGTGAACCAGTCTAAATTAACCAACCAACATATTTGAATGTGTGCGTAAGTCTCAATGATATGGGGATATTTGCCATAGTGGAGACGCTAGGCACGCGGGTCGGCAAGCGCAGTTTTTTTTATTTTTTTTAAGCTGTTACCAAGATGATACTGCTGGCCATATCCTGGTTCAGTTTTCCTCTGTCGCCTCTAACGACCATGTAGTTGCGGTGTTATAATATCCACTAGCTCATGTCGTTCCGTGGGTGCCGTAAGATGCGTACGTAAATATAATATTTAATACGTTATTTATGAAATCTTTTACGTGATGGAGTCACTGTGCGGTCTAACATGGACTATCGGAACTTTTTTCCAATACCGGTTTTGTTTCGATATAAAATTTTTTAATACCGATATTCCGGTATTTCGATATTTTTACGATATTATGGCTAAAAAAAGGAGATCAAATTTGTTTAAATTAAACGTTGTACCATTAAATAAAAGATAAGCAATCTTAATAATAATTAGAATTAAAAAGTATGAAACACAAAAATAAACAATTTCTTAACATACTCTGCAGCAAAAATAATAAATTAAAACACAAGTAAAATAAGTAATTGAGTAACATAAAAATAAATATTACATACGCAAATAACTGATATTAAATTGGTGGGGTGACTATATAGTCATCTTACAACGTATGGCTTCAAAAACGAAGCCTACGGCAATTCACGAGATCGCGATTGCTGAAATATGGAACGTAAGTAGCAGAGGGCATCCAAGGTATTGTTTTTGAGAGACGATCTTATTTTGTTGCACGTATATGCCGCAGACGAGAACGCTCTTTCAGACTCTACACTCGTGGGGGGAATCGTCAGTAAATGTCTGTACGCCATGTATAAATAGAACCCGCGGTTGCCACCATTGTCAAACAATGCCATTTCAATTTGAATTAACTTATGCTTATCATTTTCACCATAACCACCATCTCTGTTAGCTTCCCTTTCATTTCTATTTCGCATATTTGTATTTTGCTCCTTCAATGATTTTTCAATTTCTTTATTTAGTTCTTTAGCAAAATCAACGCTTTCGAAATCTCCACTCACGCTGCTGGCGCTATTATCCAAGGCCAAATCATCCATAACCCTAATCACAGGTTCATCTTCAAAATTTTGAGTTAGTGAATAAATTTCCTCCACCATTTCTGGCGTTTTTGGGAACTCGGCGGTAGCAACTTCACTGAAATATGTTTCAGGATTTTGGAGATACTGCAAAGTAGATGCAATAGAAAGTCGTCTTTGAGAAATGCGCACGCGCAATGATCTTACGAGAAGTCTTGACAGTGTAGAATTTTGACTATCTAATTTACGTAGCGTAAATTTCATAGCCGCATCAGCAGTTAATAGAGTTGCATCACGCCGGCACAGTGCTTCGACTGTCACTTTGATAATATTCAGACTTTTCTGGAAATTGTCCAAAGTATGAAACTCGCTCTGTGTGAAATTGATATCAGAGTTCATGTCAATCAGTGCTTTGGATACACATGATCTTAACCTATTGAATCTATCCACCATAGTAGAGATGCTTCGACAACGAGTCTTACAATCGACTAGTAGCTGGAGTTCTTTTCCCGTATCCTGTTTTACATGTTTCTGTAGAAACATGTCATTCTTCACTGGAGAATTTTTGAAAATTTTGACTACTACACGTACTTTACTGATGACACTTTTATAGTCATTATTATGCTCGTTTGGGTTTGACACCACCGGTAGTACTTCAAATCCCTCGGTTTCGTCTTCAGCACTATCTGCGTCGTTCTCGAATTCGGAGTCACTTTCACTTCCACCAGCAGTAACAGCAGTATCAGGGGATCGCACATTTTCCGCGCCGCCTTGCTTGTATAATACGTCAAGTACAGCTAGCTGAATACCGTGTGCAAGGCAGACTTGATGATAAGCGCGCAGGTTTCTTCCAACTTTTAACATGACGCTGGCGCCATCAGTGACTATTGCGACTATATCTCTATCTAAAGAAAGCTCAAATTCTGAAAGCTTTTCTTTCAAAAGTCTGATACACGTCTCAGATGGCATTGAACCATCCATTCGCACCAAACCCAGATTTTTGAAACGTGAGCCATCTGTGAACTCAACTTCTATGTGAACGTTGATATTCATATATCTGGCGTTACGAGATGATTTCCACTCATCAAAACTCAAAGAAAACTTTTTTACCAAGGGCTAATAGATTTGTGGCGGCGCTGTCGTCGCGCCGCAAGCGAAAACACACCGAAGCCTAAATCACGCTATCAACATTCCGAATCATAAACAGCATATATAGAACATCTCCGAACTATCGCACGGAGCGTTGGCCGCTCCCCGGGCGTAACACCTTGCCCGGCGGGAGATCTCCCATTTTCCTACTTCGGCCACAGTGGTGACCCCGACGTGATCTGAATACGCAACCAACAACCTTCGGAAACTACAATTTTCAAGCCTTCGTCATTATCCTCAAGAACCCCTACCATTCACTACTGAGAATCGTCTTCTGCAGTCTTCAGTTCCTGCAAGCCAGTCCAACTTGTCTTCATCTCGACTCACCGCAGATTTATAAGGCAGACTTCTGGCACTTGCTCCGGCACATCGTTCTCACCGGCATCACTTGCCAGTGCGTAGTACGGCATGCATTACACATCGGCATATCATTCGCACCGGTGTCACTTGCCCTTACGCACACAGCATGCATTCCCCACCGGCATTAAAAGGACACACCGGCAATCGGACTGCACTATCGACCTCCGGTCTGAGCAGGGGGTGATGTGGCGGCGCTGTCGTCGCGCCGCAAGCGAAAACACACCGAAGCCTAAATCACGCTATCAACATTCCGAATCATAAACAGCATATATAGAACATATCCGAACTATCACATGGCGCATTGGCCGCTCCCCGGGCAGAACACCTTACCCGGCGGGAGATCCCCCTTTTCCTACCACGGCCACAGATTTTTAGTTCAGTCACCAGTTTTTTCTTTTCCTGTTTACTATAGTTTATGACTATATTTTTTATACCTTTTGGAGTCTTCGGTAATTTATTGTAGCCAGCATTTGTAAACAGTTTTCGCAGATCCTCAGAAGTACAAAATACACTGAATGGTATTCCGTCCAAAGCTGCCATTCTACTGAAGGTTGTTTCAAGGGAGTGATGACTTTGAAAATAATCAATTTCCTTTTTTTACCATCGATGAGGACGCTGAACAAGATTCGCCTTTTGATTTTGACACAGCGGTCGTAATGGTTGGAGAAGCAGTTGTAGATGGTCGGTTTATGCTACTGTCATTAGTTTCTTCATTGTAAGACTTTGAATTAACGTTACTAACATCTATTGTATGCGACGATTTTAAATGAACGCGAACACCAGCTGTTGTGCCGCCGTGAGATCATATTATTTTTTGGCATAAATTGTATTTGCCTGACTGACCATCTTCTGCTCGGAGAAAGTAGTGCCAAACTGAGGTTTTATCATCACACTTTTTTTCGAATTTTTCATACTTCATATTTTTACAACTAAATTTGTTTGTTCAAGGAAGCTGAAAGCCTGTAACAAAACAATTTTGGCTAAATAACTTTGACCAACTAAAGTTCAGATTTTGTACATTTGCGAACTCATTTTAAAATTGAAGCCTATAATAGTACATTGTAATACAAGGGGCTAAAATGACCCATTATAGACGAGGTAGTTTTACTACCGAGCTTTAGCGAGGTAGTAAATAGGAACCGAGTTAAATTCCTTTTTTTCCCAAGGGCATAATATGCAATTTTACGCCCGCTCTGGTACGCTATTATGACGGTCTTTTCGAGAAAGAGGAATGAAAAATATATTATTACATATAAATTTATCTTTGAGATAATCTAACGGTTCAAATCAAAAGTAATAATAAAAGAAACAATAAAATTTAAACAAATTAGCCCGTTAAAATGTAATAAAAATCATAAATGTAATGCTCGTCGTATTTGTATGTACACTTACCCACTTTGTTTGTCCGACGAATGAATGAAGTAAAACAACGACGACACAAAAACAACACAACTTTGGCAATGCACACGTGCGTGCTTTTTAACATAAAAATATGAACTACGCTGAATGAGTGACACCGAGCGTCGAGCGCAACTATCTGGTCGAACAGGGCGCTGTGATTGGTCGAGCGAGGTGGAGCGAGCTACCCGACCCCCGAGCCACCCGCGCCCCGCCGCTCCCCGGCGACCAAAGTTTTGTATATGTCACCGTAAAATTGTGAAACACGTTATATTACAATATAATGTATTTGACAATTTTACGGTGACATATACACACTTTTATTCGGAAATAATCATTTAAAAATGACATATTTGTAAGCCTGCTACTGGCATAACATAGCACTCGGTTTTTATCAATTAAAAGATCTGTATTTCTGTACCTGTGTTAACAAATAAAAGTGATTTGATTGGATTTGATTTTGTCACTGGAACATACATAATTATTATTACCCGTTAGGCATGCTTTATATTAATTAAAATTAATGAAATAAGTAAAAAAAATTCTATTGCCTCTGGTTTTTTTATATAAAATATCGAAAAACCGATATCAGTGAAATCCAATATCGGTTTTTCAATATCGGATTTTTGGTCCGATAATCCGGTTTTTCGATATTATCGAAAACCGGTATCCATGCTCTACTGTGCGGGGTGTTATTCCTGCAGTACGAAGGGGTTAACTCGAATGAGGAAGGACCACGCTTGCAAAGGATATACCAACGTGAAATAGTAGCATAATGCTTGTGTGTTTCTGTATGTTGAGTGAAGATAACGGGAAAGCCTTTTTAGTGGAGACGAGATCTCTTCATGGGTGGAGAAGTATTGTAATTTTCCACTTAACGTCAGGTGGACTGTGTGATCGTGTATTACTGTTCAAGCAGTGACCTTGCCAAAGGTAGAAATATGATATTTCGCTTCAATGCTTTTTGCTTAACAAATGCAAGGATTGAAATAACGCTTACGAGACGGTCTTAAATCGGTATTAATCGGAAACTTCGGTCTATTAAATTATGACACGGACGATAAAGTGGCAACGACGTATTGACACGATGTTTGTGGTTATCGTCTAAAACGATGTCTGCATTATTACATATATTATTTTATAGACTTGAGCTTAAACTATATGACTTAAAAAGAGTCTCTCATGAAAGTAGTTGTCAAAAATACTACCTTGAATTTTGAATAACTTGTATTATTTATCAGTTCATACATTGCATTTAATAACGTTTTATATATTTTTAATATATTTATTTAATAATACTTACCTCCTTCGTGTAATTAGAAACTCATTAAATGAAATACTTATTGTATATTTTAATTTATTAAAAGTAGATTTTAAGTGGAAAAATAATTAAGTATTTTATTTTTAAAATGTGTAAGTTTTTAGATAATATATTGTGGTGGTGGAAGGAAAAGGGGAAATCCTCCGGCCGGTCAAGGTGTTCTTGCCCGGAGAGCAGCAAAATCCCCACATGGTAGTTCGGAGCTATTCTATGTTTTTACTTCGGAACTTTGACAGCACGATTTAGGCTTCGATGTGTTTCGCTTGTGGCGCGACGACAGCGCCGCCATATAACCCCCCTGCTCAGACTGGAGGTCGATGGTACAGTCTAATTTCCGACGAATGTGCAAGTGCCAGCGGATTGCTTTATAGTCTGCGGTGAGTCGAGAAGAAGGCAAGTGATCTGCGAGTGTGCCGTGAAGCAGAGGCGAACAGTACGGCTCAGAGCCGTGTCGAATACAGTAGCGCAAAGAGTAGCTTGAAAGAACAGGAAGTATTATTATTCCAGTGCTGCGATGAACCTTGTAAAGCTACATGGCTTGCAAGATGTCAAGGCTGCAGACGATATCTGCTCGGGATCGAATGGAGGGGGTATTTTATGATGATAATGAAGCTTAAAGTTGGAGTTTCCGAAGGTTGTGTCAGTCACATTTATACGTGGTAAGCCATGCTGCAGTTATATTAGATGTATAGTTGTACACAATGGGTCGGCTCACCGGGGGACCACGCTCTCATAAATACCAGCGTGAAATAGTTTAATCTGCTGTGTTTCGTATGGTGAGTGTAGAGAACCGGAGACCCTTTTTACTGGAAACAGCATTCCATCTTATCCTCACGGGTGACAACGCATCTGCATTTTGATCGAGAAGATGTAGATGTCTTGGGCCACAGCAACCACTACCACAGGTGGACTGTGTGCTCGTTTGTCACCCTATCCTATAAAAAAAAATCACGTCGGGTTTGCTACTGTGGCGGTGGAAAGAAAAGGGGAAATCTCCCGCCGGGCAAGGTGTTCTGCCCGGCGAGCGGCCAACGCTCCAAGTGGTAGTTCGTAGCTATTCTATAATTTTGAGAGCGCGATTTAGGCTTTGATGTGTTTCGCTTGTGGCGCGACGACAGCGCCGCCACAATATTATACTTGCGTGGTAGCGCAGACGGTTTGTGCTCGCTGTAAATTTCACAGTACGCGGGCAAACTGGGTTCGATCTCCGTCGGCACCAATGAAGTAGTTAACTGCAATTTTAAGTGCTTATTTACCACGTGCTCGGCGGTGAACGAAAACATCGTGAGGAAGCGGAGGAACCAATGAAGGAAATCAATTTTAAGTGCTGATTTACCACGTGCTCGGCGGTGAACGAAAACATCGTGAGGAAACCTGCATGTCTGAGAAATAAGAAAAAATATTTTGAAGGCATGTGAAGTTCGCCAACACGCATTGGGGCAGCGCGGCAGACAATTCCTTACCTTTAGGGCAACCCTCTCGGAAATGAGCGAAGTCCTGTGTCCAGGAGTGGGACGTATAATATACGCTGTAACTTTAACTTTTATTTTAATTTATTCAAAGTAAATTTTGAATAGAAGTGAAACAGGTTAATATATTTTAATTTTATCTTTATTCAGCAGCTGAACACTTTCTACTATTTAAATTGAATTGCAGTGAAAATCTATAAATATTTGATAATTTAAATAACCAAAATATTAATTTTCATCTTCTTCATCGTTATCTTATGGACGTTCGAGAATTTCTGTTTCATTTTCATCATCTTCGTTGCCCTGAATTTCAGGGTCAAATGCACTCACTTCCTCACAGTCACCTTGCAATGAAACGTCGTTGAGGCATACTTGCCCATTACACTGGCCACAAGCTGAAGTGCATTGCAACCCTGATTTTCTACATCTGCACCATGTGGTCCATGGTCAATTCTTATAATTACAATTACAATGGATGTGCCATTCTTACAGTTACAAAAAAGAATATTAAGTAATTCACCGGGGGCTGGTAGTAATTTTGTTGTCATTTGTTCGAGGAATTCATTTTGGTAAGGTATTAGCATCAAGGTAGTTATTCACAGGCATTCACGGTTGAACTTGCATTACAGTACGTATAGGTGGGCGCTGCATGTTCACCGCTCTGTATCGTCAAAACGGTTGCTCTACAATTTTTGTGACAGATGTTAACATCATTAGAGCAATAGAAAACGAGATAATCGCGAGAAACTGTTTGTTTTTTTACCTTTGTCCTTGAATAACTTATGACGCAGACACGAGATTTTATGAGACTTTTGAAACAACTTTTAGAACACCAAAATGAAGGTATATAAGAAAATTCAGCTTTTTATCTCTCATTCCGAGGTTGATCGCTAATTTGACTGGACTACTAAGAAATATGTGATGATAATAAATGCGAAAAATAAATTCTTTCACAGCGGTTGTCAGTTCTTTGAGCTATATGGCCGGGCCATCGCCACTTTTGATTACTTATCTGTTGGGCTATGTTAGTTGCGATGACTGGTTTTGTTTTGCTATATGACGCAAAAAACTCTGAGCATAGCCCCCGTCATAGCTTGCTGAGTGATTAAGCTTCTCATACGGCCGACAGTGAATGAATAAAAGACAATATCACCTGATATTGCTAACTCGCTCACTAACCGTTGTCAAAAACTAAAATTTTTTTAGAAGGAGATGTGAAGGTTGTTGGAGGTCATTCTAGATGTTTTTGTCAATTTATTGATTGAATTGAATTTTAAAACATGACTAAGACTGTGTAATTTTTTTATTTGTTTCAGATCCGGTAAAAAGGTGTAAATGTTCAAGATTTAGTTTTATCATGGTCTATATTATATTTGTAAATACAAAGTAACAAACGAAACGAAGTGCGAAATGGTCGAAGCTTGCGGGAGAGGCGATTGTCCTACGAAGAGATCACAACGGCAGGAAACTTTGGATAGTGGTTAAATGATTAGACTTTCTTTAACTTACAGAAAATTGAACATTAACTTATTATTATAAAGATATTTGCTTTGTTTCTTTTATAAACTTTTACTGTTATTGTTGTATTAAAACATTGGAATTTTTTATCATAGTGAACAGCTTATATTTACCTTTCGATCCTTTGTTTTATTGAAACTTAGTTATCTGACATTCTCGTAACTTTTCACGAGATAACCGAGTAATGTGAGTGACAGAAATATTGATATCACCAAGCATATTAGGATGGTATCAAATTAAAATACAGACTTTATAATAAGCAATCGTTTATTAAACACATACAATTTTATTAGGAACTTTTTACCGCACGCGAGTACGGAGAAACTAAAAACTAAAAATCAGTATAATACTGAAAAGATGATATAAAAATGCATAACTTCAAATAAATGCAGAAATACATCCGTTAAAATAGTATAACGAATTAATACTTTAAGTACGTTCTTAAATGGAATGTATTATAACCTTATAATAATATATTAAATAGATTCTAAAACATAATTCTAAAATTTACTTATAAGTTGGAAAATTAACTCTATTATAAATTAAATTACTAACCAACAATAATTAACAACTTAATCTAAAAATATTCTCTTATAATACAATTTATTCTACATTTATAAATAAAATCTTAAGAAATGTTATTCAGGTATATCGCTTAAGCGTATTCCTCCCGGGCGACGATACATTCGCTCGTGCATAGGTAGCTCTCCAACCAAGAATCGTTCCAGAGCCTTTGCAGCCATCTTTGAATGACCAGAACTTCTGAAAGCGGTACTTGCGTCTCTTCCTGCATACTCCAGCATTATATCTGCGCCACCGGGATGCTAAAATTAAAGATATTATTAAACCTCAATAGAACTATTGTAGCGACATAATTCAGGATCAGATCAGGATCTTCACACAATGTAGGACTGACGGGATAAAGGAAAATTAAGTCTGCTTTAGCATTAAGTATAAATATTTATGAGAGAGCTATTTTATGTACACTGGAAAAAATTATTTCATTTGATTTTCGTTTCCGTAACGTTCGGATTCCGGAGATGTGAATATGACATGTTGTTCTTAAGTCGCAATCTTTCTAGATATTATCTATTGGTTAATTAACTTCAAAGTGTAATGTGTGAAACTGTTACTGAAATGATGTTTATATCGAGAGTCTTCTGCTAAATCCCCCCCTCCCCCTCGCCTCATAGATGGAGTTGCTACGCTTGCAGGCAGGCGGGTTAGGAGTAGCAGGTTTTAAGAGTTGTTATCAGAAAGATGCTGTTGCCCGCCTCCTGTTTTTCCCCCCTTTGTCGCCGACCTCCTTTGGGGAGGCCTCTTACGACATCTATGGGGCTTGGATATGTGGTAGTGGAATCCTTATGACACTTAAGTCAGTAGGAAAAATATTAGGAAAATGAATTTTTCTCACCTCATCAAAGAACGTAGTAATGTCGTATACGCGGTCGTATATAACGACCCAGCAATCACGGTGGGTGTCATGTTGGGAGACCTCTGCTAAGGACAGGATACGATCTTTAGCTTCCTCAGTGCCAGGTTCAATCCGATTCTGCCATTGATTTGTTTTGGCTTCAACGGTCCAAGGGTTTACAAAGCGCAGAGCTGCCATTGTTAACGCCACTAAGTCCAAGTCCGAAGAGTTTTGATTGCCTTGTAATGGCGATTGTAGATTCAGCTCAGGAGGTGTTTGTACTGTAGCCATTATATATTGCTTAATAATAAGTCTTTTGTTATAACTATTCCTTCCAATCCTTTTGCTCCAGATGTATATTATTGTAGCTTTTAGTAGTTCTTGCAGGTCACTTAACGTAAACGTCCGATTGCACACTGGATTAACTTGAGCGTCGAGAAACTTGACTAATAATTTTCTGCAAAAATATCATGTATGTAATTAGGATTTCGTCTTATATATATATATATATATATATATATATATATATATATATATATATATATATATATATAAAAACATTATTTATACTGCTTTCTTGTCTGGTTGAGATGCATACATACTTATAAAAATATATACAAGGATAAAACATAATATATACATATACATATGATATTATTAATAGAAATCATTATGCTATTGTAAGGGTTTTCGCATCAATCCTGAATCCCTGAATATATAATCAAAGTCTTATTAGTTAAATAGAACGGGATCAATTGAGACAATAATGTTCACCCTTGACGATTATAAGAGGTTAGATTCTAATAAAATGGGAGGGTTTAAACTAACATTATTAATATTAGTCCTCATGGGTAACAACGCGTCTGCATTTTGATTCTTAATCGAGGTTAAATGGAAATGTCTATGGGCCACAGCATCCACTTACTATCAGCTGGGCTGTGTGCTCGTTTGTCACCCTTATCCTATAGAAGAAAAAAAAAACAGAATATTCGACTCCAAATTATCTGTCGGTGGTTTATCAGTAGTTTGACAGGCATTAATTTTTTTATCAGTACGAACTTGCAAATAGTACGTTATCGCTTATTGACGTATAAAATGTCGAAAATGATAATTTGTTGACACTCACTGACCCGACAATTGGTCGGTCGTCACTATCTCAATAGCGGTCGCTTAAACAATAAATACAAAATATATAAAGATCTCGAGAAACTAGAAACTTGAGAAATAGATTGGGTTAGTCTCTACCGATGTTTATAAACAACATGCGTCTGTATATTTATAAGGTCATTAATCAAAGCGATTTCATGAAAACAAATAATATTTACCCTTTAATCAGAGCACTAGATTAGAGGAGCTTATGTTATCTTTGCTGATGCTCGAAACGCGGGGAATGACTGTCACACCAATTATCACTACGCCACCACTGTTCGTAATTAATTAAAGAATTCAGGTTTATAGAATAATGCATGAGAGAGTAGAACATTGCCACAAACTAATATTGACTTGACATCTATAATATTTGATTTGAGATTTGTGAATGAGCGTCGTGGTTCCACACCGTCTCTTTTATAGCGGAGTGGGGCACGCGCCGCGCGATCTGATGTAACCCGATGCTTATCTTGCTTAGGCGGCCCGTCGCGCGTCGCTTAGCGCACCTATTAGTTTTTGAGATATATTAAAAAATAGTAATAATTTTGCACCACCCTAATTCAAATAACGTATTATGATGTTTGTCTTACGTTTTGTTTGAGGATTCAAATAACAGAAACTGGGTAGGTAAATATATCTCTATTTATAAAAATCAATTGTCTTGTAGGTGAAATCTAGCCTAGCCTAACTCCAAAATGGCTCGACCGAGTCGATGAATTTTTTTGTGTGTATTTGAGTGGGTCCCTTAATGGTTTAAAAACTCAGTTGGACCCGGTAGGTGGAGCTGTCATCGAGTTCCAGAAATCACCTGAGCAAAGCATAACATGTTTTTTACATAGAGATACCAAAATGGAAGAGAGGAGAAATAGTATAGTGTGCTGTTAAGAAACAAAAAAACAATTTTTATTTTATGTCCTTGACATAATGTCATAACGTCTTTTATTACAGATATCAATGGTTTTTAAGATAAAATTTAAATGAATTATACCGGTTCGGTAGATATAGTTTTCGGTTTTAAAGCTATTTTGTTAAAAGTGATTACCAATTTATGTATATTGGGGTAGTAATAAGTCCAATGCCTACCGGAACTGTACGCGATTGAATGACGTAGGGGAATACCTATGTTAATCTCAAATTTGAAAATAAATTCTTAAATAAATTGCAAGAACATTAACTATTAATGCGGCGAAATAGGTAGGGAAAAAATACATATTGCAGGGAAACATTTGGAGAAAATAAAGTAAAATCAAAAATAAGAATAAATATATTGTTGTAACGTATCTTACCCTGATGCTGGCGTACCGCGAAATCGGTCGGTTTATTTACAATGAAGAAATAAAAAATATAGTGAAACAAGTAAGTTTCAATATAATAAACAATAAAGATAGAGTTTCTCCTTGAGACTATAACAAGTATAAATTATAAGAAAATTTCTTTTTACACCTATCTTTTAATTGGGGTTTTTTATTGCCGTTCAAAAGCGATAAATTGATGACCGACGATCAATTGTTTTAAATACAACCGCAGATAGGCATTTTTATGCGCAGTGATGAAGTCATATTTTGTGTTAATGTATTGATACGCGTACAAATTAAATTATGCAAAGGTCGTTTAATTTTTTTCTGTTACAGAACAGAGAAAAGATACCTGAGTAAGAGGTGTTGCAAAAAGCGTTCCGATCGAATTTCTAGGATGGATCGTATGTCTTATTCAATTATAATAATCGCTTGATGTTTTTTTTATTAGATTGTAACTTCTAGGGATGTGCAAATCTTTTTCGCATTTAGTACCTGAGATTTGCTTAAGAGTTGGTTAAGTATTATAGTATCAGTTATATGTACACTTATAAATCTTTTGTTCACCTGTGTCCGGTTCGATGTCATAACGAAGCGAAGTAAGGCCCGATGTGTCGGAGAGACCGGATCGCGTATTGCAAAAGACTAAGATTCGAATTCAAGGTCCGAAAGCGGTCAGGAAATTATCATCATTATAGCCCTTCACGAGTCCACTACTGAACATATGCCTCCCCCAAGAAATGCCAGAAAGCAAGATCCTGAGCCACCTGCATCCATCGACTTCCTGCATGTCTTATCAGGTCATCACTCCATCTAGTGGGGAGCCGACAAACACATCCCCTACAGGTACGAGGCCGTCACTCGAAAACTTTTCCTAGTTATAGGTTATCGGTTCTTCGAGCTATATGGCCGCAGCCCATTGCCATTTCAGCTTATCAATCCGTTGGGCTATGGCGGCTACTCTGGTTCAACTGATATTTTCATTCCTAAGTTTATTACGCAGCGAAATCCCGAGCATAGCTCTCTTCATAGCTCGCTGAGCGACCTTTTGCTTCCTCATACGGCCAGCAGTGAAGAACCACGTTTCAGATCCATAAGTTATCGCTGGCACTATTCATGTAAGCGAATTGCTAAATTGCCTCCTTTTTTTAGTTTGTTGTAGAGGTTTTCTTTTTTTTATTATTCATGAGTCAATTGCTTGACGTGAGCCTCTGCTATTTTCTTTCCTGGATTTGTCTCGCTTCGTAGAAGGATCGTCAGATCGCAGTACCAGGCGTCCCATACCTATAATGCTGCTGCATGTCATCTATTTTTTCCGGCAAAGCCACGCGGCAAGCCTTTGGTGTTGCACGTATGGGCCGGCTTAAACCGTGGTGGTGCCACGACCTCACACAATACCAGCGTCATCCAAGACCAAGCTACTCCACTCCTAAGCGTGGGTGCTCAGGCTGCATCTCGTATTCTGGGGGGCAAAATTCCATTCAAGACAAAAACTGCTCTGGGAAAACTGAGTAAAAAGACTAAGAAGCCCCTGCCACGCTACCCGTGGATTTTTGCAACATCAGGGGCAAATTGCAATACTCCTTTGTGCCTCGGGCCGGGGTTTACGTATAGGAAAAAGTCTATTACTTCAGGTCTAGTCCTACGTCAGGAACGACATCGGTTTTTGACGCCTCGGCAGTTTTGATGGTTTGGATCTATCCATCCTCCGCATACGCGTAGACAGCGACGACCATCAGCGCGGCTGTGGGTGGCTCCATAGGCCTCCATAGCGGTAATGCCTAACTAAGCTAATAACTGAACGTTTTTAAAAACGTAACGTACGATTAAAAGGAAAAAGTGTATTCATTTTGCTATCACCAACGCTGTTTCTTCTGCATATCGATGATATGTTGCAAATCGGTAACATTCATTGCTATGCGGACGACAGCACTGGTGATGCTTGGTACACGGGCCGTGCCAATATTTCTCGGCAAAACGTCGTCAAGTACCGGAATAAACTTGTGTCTGAAGTCGAAACATTGTTGAATGAAGTCTCGGGGTGGGGGCGGCTAAATCTAGCCCAATTCAATCTCCAGAAGACACAAGCTTGCGCGTTTACTGCTAAAAAGAACATCTTTGTCCTATCTTCTCAGTTTCAAGGCACTCCCGTTGTTGCCTCAGCTAGTATCGGAATCCTGGGCGTCGACATATCGAAGGTTGTGCAGTTTCGTGGTCACCTGGAAGAGACTACCAAATAGACATCATCAGTAGAGCGAGACAGTATTTCATGCGGGCACACCACCTGCAACTTTACAAGGCGCAGGTTCGGCCTCACATGGAGTACTGTTCCCATCCTTGGGCCTGGGCTCTCCAGTGCCAGTTTCTTCCATTTGACCGCATCCAGCGCAGAGCGGCTCGAATCGTCGACGACCTAGTCATCTCGGATCGGCTTCATACACTGGTGCTGCAAAGAGATGTTGCATCTTTTCGTATTTTCTATCGCATCTACCACGGAAAGTGCTCTGAGGAATTGTTCGGATTAATTTCAGCCACCAAATTTCACGAACGCACATCGCATCAAGACTCACAATACCGTATACACCATCTGGATGTTCGGCGGTCCACCACTGTAACTTTTTCTTATACAGTTTTCTTCCTCGTACGATCCCTCTGTGGAATCGTTTACCGGCGATTTTTCCGAATCGATACGACTTAGGGACCTTCAAGAATAGTTTACTCCTTTCTAAAAGGCTCGCAACGCACCTGAAATTCTCCTGGTGTTACAGTTGTTCATGGGTGGCCCCCTCTTCTATAAAAAAAATCCAAAGACGCCTCTTTAGTCTTATGAAGCTCGCATTGAAACATCAGAAAAAAAAAACATCGACATTTGCATGAAAGCATATAGCTAATTGGTGCCAATTAGTTGATTAAAAACAATTTTTTTATCTCAGGCCGGTTCCACAAGAAACAAGTTTTGCGATCTTCAGCTACCGTTAAAAGAACGACCATAATAATTGAGTTAAATAATAGATCAGATTTTGATGCTATTTTGTTGCTGTAAAACAGTGTAAGGAATACTAAGAGAATCCAAGATTCAGTTGTACCTGTAAACTGACCAGCAACAAGAACTATGATTGCGTCATGTATATAAAAATCTCTTTTCACGGCGTTAACATAGGCTTTAAGTACACTGTATAGAGAAAGCACTTGATCCCCGCCGAACGGGTTCCCGCCTTGTAGCGGGGGGTCTAAACCCCCCGCTACTACAAATCTAAACCCCCTACTAATAGCCGCGGTTTGGTCACCCGCGGTGAACTAAGTGGAACCCACACGGCTGGCGCGAGGTGTAGGGCCGGCCCCAAGAGGCCACTCCGAGTGGGCTTGGCGAGCCCACTTCGGATGTGTGTTGGTGGACTGCGGCGAGAGGGATGCCCTCTCCCCTTACTGCTGCATACGAGGTAGAGTCACGGAGGAAGAGGAGCGTTGGTATGGCAATGTGCCGTTGATTGATGCGGTGTTGGTAGAGCTGCGGGGGGAAAGGAGTGTCGGTATTGCGAGGCGCCGGTTTCACTACTCTCCGCAGCCGAATTTTGGTTGGCGGCGGCTCCATAGACTAGATCCGCCGCCGCTTGTGCATCCGTGTGCTCATTTTTCCTGGCCCCATGTTCGTCGCGCATCGGACACGGGGGCGTCTGTTGCGCATGTGAAGTTGGAGGCTGCGAATGAGGGCACGCTATCTGTTATGGTGAGCCTTACCTGAGCAGGAGATGGGGAGGTGTGGTCCTCTCACGAGGAGGGGTCGCCATGGGACGGCCAGCGCTGGTGGGGCCGCGGATGTGTGCGAAAGCGTTCCCGTGGCCCTGCCAATATGCGACGAAGGTGGAACACCATGGGGTTTTAGTTGGTGCGTGTCCGACATAACCCGTCCTTGCCACCGCGAGGCATACTCCCATGTTAAAAAAGGGAAAGCACTTGATAGGACTGTTTGCCTGCACCCTGCAGTGTTATAGAGTTTTTTTAACGTTACCCCCAATACACTAGGATTTTCTCCTGTACCGTGGAGGCAATTTACAAACATAAATTGCACAAGGACAAACATCCAGACCCGGAACATTTATTTGTAGGCCATACAAATACTCATTGCTCAAGTTAAACTCAATGAGTTTGTTTCGAGTTATCGTTTGCAACTTTTTTTTCATCATGTTTAAAAATCAGGACACCTATAACAAATCTTTAACTATACTCGTAGAATCTATAATATACATGTTACAATTAATTAGCTAAGATCCCCATGAAAAATAAAAATGATGCGTCTTACCTAGTTTGAAGAGCACGTTTCTCCGCAAAGTAATTAAACGTCTGGTTCTATTATTTAAACTTATAACAACGCGTTGAATCATTTTATAAATTTGAATGGTTTTAAATTTAATCAGAAAAAAACACAAATGTCGACATAAGTATGATAAGGCAGCTTACATACATAAAAACGGATGCACTCCATACATAAAAATTACGTGTAATTTTGTTTTTCTAGAACGAGGTTTTTCAAAGTAAGGTACGTGTACAGTCAGTCGCCATTTGATCGTAGAGGTTTACATTATGGCATTTGACTGACTGGCTCACGCGTTCTACGTTCTACAAACGTATGATAGTGCAACTTGACGGCATACCTACCTATACGCTATAAAACACAAACAACTAACCACCACAGAGTTTAATTGCGGCTGCAACATGAAAGCTTCAGATGGTGCAAGGTCTACGGAGCGAAGGCGTTGCGCGCACATTACTTGCTATTTTGTCACCATCGCGCTAAATATATACCCTTGGTAACTGTTTGTATTTTAAATATATACTATAACACTACAGACATAGTAACCTTTTTTTGTTATTAGGGGTTCGCCATTGTCTGCGAAATTTAATAGGGGTTACGTGGGGCTATAAGTTTGAGAAAGCCTACTCTATAACACTATTTTTGATTTTTTTATTAATTATTCTTGTAATTTAATTAGCACAGCGTATGAACATAATATGCGTGTTGTGTTATGGCGGAGATGGATTGCAGATAGAAAACACGCACTTTTTATTTGTCAATGTGTAATGAGCGCTCATCGCAGTCGTCAGCATTTCAATTGGACAGTGTTTCCACTGCACCGAATGAATATGCTAAAATGAATGCTGTTTTGACCATCTGACCTGACTGGTAGTAAGTGAATGTTGTATTCTATAGACAGACCTAAAGCTACGCCGATTAATAATTAAAATGCAAATGCTTTGGTCCCTGTGGTTTTAAAGATAGAAAAACCTTGCTAACTTGCTGGTAAAGGGTCTCCGGTGGAGCCGACCCATTCGTGCACAACTATGCTATTAATACAAATGCAGCATGGGTCTACCACGTATAATCTGCTGGGAGCACTACGCTTGAAGTTGATATCAGGTATGTTAACCTAGGCAAATTGTCTGACTAGGTAAGTCAAACTTGAACGGGAGGTCAATCGACAGATTCAACTTGGCTGGGCAGCGTTCGGGATATACCGTAAACCTCAAAACTTGGAAACGTGGAGAGTGTACAACCAGTGCGTGTTGCCAGTGATATTAGACACAACGTACATCTCACGGAGCAAATCCGTGGTACATCTTACATTTGGTGTTTCATTACTGGCCGTATGAGAAAGCTTAAGGTCGATCAGCTTGCTATAATGAAGGCTATGCTCGGAGTTTCTCTGGATGATAGACTTTGTGATGATAGGTCAAGAGTTAAGCCGAAGTGGTAATTGGCCGGCTACATAGCTGCAACCATATAGGAGCCACTGACAGAAGAAAAATGGGTTTTGGAGTGGCAGCCTAATACCGCAAATCGAAGTGTCGGTTTATCCCCCACTAGATGGCGTGACGACCAGGTAAGAGATACAGAAAGCCAACGGATGCAGTTGGGTCATAATCGTGTTTTGTGGCATTCCTTGGTCTTTAATTTTTATGATAATAATGATGATATGTGGAGGCTACACGTTTGAAGGAAAGGGTCCATCAACGTTTACTTAGAAAAAACCAAAAATTATTAATTAACGCAATTTTTCAAAAGAATTGTCTAAATTGTATTCTTCTTTGCTTTCTATTACTGTGATAAAAACAGAGATTTTGTCAAGCTTTATCAAAAAGGAATCGTTACTGATGAGATACATGCATGGATAGAAAGTTTAGATAGATATAGACTCAGTTTCAGATTTGGGAACTAAATATATTGTGCGATTTTGAAATGCATGTTAATAAAACAGGTTAAACATTCATCTCAATTCAATCAATCTCGTTACAGTTTGTGTATATTTTCTAAACATTTTCAGGTAAAACCAGTTAGGTTTTTATTTTTTTGATTATTATACGAAACTTACTTCATTTTGTAAGTAAATAACAGTTGATATTTGGTAATTATATAAAAATGTTTCACAGATTGTGTAGTGTAAAAGAATATTCAAAAAAAGACCTTTGAACTCGAGAAAAACAGAATTTTAAGATGAACAGGTAAAACCAGTTACATGCTTGCTATAGCCAAAATGCCTTTTTTTCTTTCAAATAGATCTACCACACCTTACCAATCAACTTATAATTGAACGTTGTTATCAACGTTGCAAGATGTTTCCGTAATGAGTTATGAATTTTCAACTTTTGGAAGCACATTTTTCAATTTGGGAAAATTGACAGATAACTGATTTCCTGTTAAAGACAGCTAGGCTTCTGAGTGAATGCCCATGTAACTTCAAAGTAGTGGAAAGTTAGACTTACGCTTAGGAGGTCGAACACGGTAAGACATTTAGATAAAGTCATGGTATGACAAAGAAACAGTTAGTTGTCATTAAAAGACGTTTTGCATTTCGTCACATTTCTGAATATGCACGTATTTAAATTTCCAGTCAAAATAACAAGATTATGTAAAACATTGAACTTACCAAGTAGTTTGTCAAATACGTCAAAATAACGTGAAGGTAAAGACTGTAAGGAACTCCAATCAATATTGGTTTGTGATAAGAGTAATTTCCAAAAATAGGTGTTCTGCAGAGTTCCAATTATAATAACGTATTCTAATATGTTTGTGGAGATGTATTACAGCATGTTAATAAATAGCAACACCTCCACCACCCTTGCGTATTATATCGGTCATTGCGTAATAACACATAACCAGGAAGTGAATGTTGAGAGGAAGGGAGAGTAGGTTTGAGAAAAGTTACTAAAATCTGAAGAGCATCGTGATGAGTACTTCTAATGGAACTAACTTATAATATTGATCGGGGGAAAAATTTCTTCGTATTTTGTTTGTATAAAATTAAAGAAAAATCTGTTTGGTTGTACTGTTTGCATCTAGCTGGTTTTAATATCAATACATTATAGGCCAGTCAAAGTAGAAAAAGAAAAATAAAATGTAATAAACACTTTCCCGCCATTTTTTTATTCTTTTTCTGTCCACCAAAATCAGTGAATCTAACTAATAAATTTTAAATATTCTGAAGTTTTATTAAAACCATAAAGGGAAAAATACCAAAAAGGAAAAATGCAAATTTGACATCAAAATTCCCGGATGCAACTCGCTCTGGTCGCTCTCATACGCATAAAGTCGATACCATTTTTAGGGTTCCGTAGTCAACTAGGAACCCTTATAGTTTCGCCATGTCTGTCTGTCCGTCTGTCCGTCCTCGCTTAATCTCTGTGACCGTTAGCACTAGAAAGCTGAAATTTGGTACCAATATGTGTATCAATCACGCCGACAAAGTGGTAAAATAAAAATTGGAAAAAAATGTTTTATTAGGGTAGCCCCCCTATATGTAAAGTGGGAAGTAATTTTTTTTTAATTTCAACCCTAACGTGTGATATATTGTTGGAAAGGTATTTAAAAATGAATAGGGGTTTACTAAAATCATTTTTTGATAATGTCAATAATTTCAAAAAATAATTGGAAATAATCGCTCCAAAAGAAAAAAACAATGTGTCCCCCCCTCTAACTTTTGAAAAAAATCTGAAAAGTAGAACTTTATAAGGACTTTCTAGGAAAATCATTTTGAACTTGGATGGAAACAACAGTACCCACTACCGGGAGCAGTTGCAGGAGCGCGGAGCGCTGCTGGAGCGCGAACATAATGGATACCCACCTTTGAACTCATAAGTGGGAACACTTATTGTGACGGACGGGAAACTACGGAACCCTACACTGAGCGTGGCCCGACACGCTCTTGGCCAATATATTGAAAAAGAGGAGGATCGGCATATTAGTAGATACGACATAGCCGAGGAATTGAGGATTGACACAAAACAGTATTAACTGATTTGAAAAAGTCTGGCTATACAAAAAACTCGATATTTAGGTTTGTGATTCTCTATTGAATAACTAATGAAACCAAACAATTTTAAACAGATTGATCACTGGTAATGAAAGTGGATCACCTACAACTAGAACCTGCGAAAAAGATCATGGTCAAAGGGTAGTTATGCTCCACAGGTTGTAGCGAATCCCGCATTAACACGCAACAAGGTGATGCTGTGTGTATGGTGGGATTGGAAGGGCATCATTTATTATGAGCTTTGTCTACTGCCAACAACTAATGAGACTCAAGCAAGAAATTAAAAAAAGCCGTCCGGTATTGATCAACAGAAAGCAGTGATCTTTCATCATGATAACGTCAGACCACACACACATCTTTGGCCACTCAGCAAAAATTGAGCGAGCTTCAGATTCAGATCAAATCACTGTCTGGTAGGATGAAAGAAAATCAAAGTATAATCCAGTGAAAAGTAAATATTTGGCGTGGTAGAGCCACGCTCACGCTGCTGCCATATTATGGTAGCATGAACGTTTCGGCTCGACCAAGGAAGGACCACGCTCTCAGAGAGTACCAGCGTAAAATAGCAGCTTAATGCTGCTGTGTTTTATATGTCGAGTGTAGGTGAAATTATTACTGGAAACGAGGCATTCCATCTTAGTCCCTAGTGGTGACAACGCATCTGTGTTTTGATTCGTAATCGAAGATGCTGGTATTCAATGGTTGTCATGTGGTTGTCAATGGGCCACATCATTCACTTACCATCAGGTGAAATGTGTGCTCGTTTGTCATCCCCCATTCTATAAAGAAGTGGCAGAAATTTTAAAAAGAATTAGATCACAAACAAATCAAATCAAGAACATAAATACTTCATAACGTACATTACAACGATATCAAAAATATAGAACGTCATGTACCATACATTGATCACAATAAATTAATGTAAACAAATAGGTACAAGTTATGAAAAAACAAACATTTAAAAGTTAAGATACTGATATTATTGCAAGGTTCTATCTACCTAATACATAAACAGTGTGAATTATTAACTCGTAGCAGTTCCAATTCAGTCATAGTTAAAAAAATTGTCAAGTGAGATGGCCTTAGTAAATTTTTGTCAAACGAATACTTTATTACATAAGGAGCCACCAACAATTTGAAGAAACCATGAAAGGTGTGGATAATAAAAAGAAATAACTACACAAAATAAAATTAAACAGCTATTTACTAGCCGTGGCTTCGCAAGTGATAGATTAAAAAATAGATTGCATTGAACAATTGACATTTGCAAAAGTTATCGTGTTTACTCCGCCATGCGGACGTGATATAAGCTAGATCTACACCATAAATCACTAAAACCACTTTTTTTAATGTAAAAAAGCAATGAATCGATTTAAAAAAATATAAGTTCAACAATCATTTATCTTTCTGACAATGTGATTTTTAAGTTATTTATATGTTCAATATGATTGTCAGATACGATTTTCTGCGACAAAACGTTATATTCTTGATCTTAGGCGCTAGTAGAACAGTGTAGAACATACCTACGCGCTTCGCGCGTAAGGAATACAATTTGAAGCGCACAAAAGAAACGAAATCTCTGATTTAAAAGATCTTGTAATTTGTTTGGAATTTAATTAAAGGTTCAGCGGCTCAGGCTTTTGTTTTATTGTCAAGGAGCAGTGGGTCAAACTGTATAATCTACGCAGCGGATTAAAATTTAGACTCGCGAGGCGTGGGCCTAGATCGGAAGTCACCCATCAAGGTGTCAAAATTTGTAAGATTTCCAAAACCGATCCGGGATCGGGATCTGATAACTAAGCGTTATACGTTCATACCTACGTGTTATGTTCGTGAATACAGGAAAAACAAAATACGTCAAATACATACGAGAGATGTATTCATAATAAATTGACGTCTTCATGTGTTGTTTTTATTATTTTTCCGTAACATTTCGTAGTATAATACGTCTTACAGATGAGTTTATCTTTTCTGAAATGATCATTTCCAAATACATTGATTTACACAGTACGTAAGTTACGTAATAAGTCACATTTACGTATCAAATCAATGTATGATGTACGTAGGTACTACGAGTACGGGAGACAACCGAATACCTGTTCGCTTCGATTTCGATTCGAGGAATCAAAAATTGATAAGTAATTATGTACGAGTTTACCCTTGTATAGAAAGACTAGTTAAAACAAATTTGAAATAAAATTAAGTGGCATTAATTTCAAAATTCCCTAAGTAGACAATCTTGATTTTAAATTCTAACTCCACAGTGTGAAATTTTGAGTGTAGAGTAGTATAAATGTTCACATTGTGGAGTTTGAGTTTAAACTCGAGATTGACCTGAAAACTTGCCATACTGGTATCGGCGTTCAGATTGGAAGAGGCAATGAACTTAACGCTTGGTTCTCTACTAATATTTAAATTAAACTTATAAATAACATCGTAGAAATCCAATTAAATTTTAACATTTTAAGCAAACAATTTTTTATGTTAAATGGGTATCATTCCTGAAGCTTTTGAATAATTATTTTTTTTTTACGCCGTATGAAGTTCAGTCGGCCAGGTACTATGACTTCACTTGTGATAATCTTGTGTAATGTTAGGAATGACAAGACAATTTTCGCTTGTTATTTTTTAAGATTTTAAAATGTCAAGGTCACCGTTCTTAATCGTCGCGTGTTTTTCACTAACAAAATTCTCACACTTCTGTTTATGTGACAATAATTAAGATAATATCTCTCGTCCACACCCATTTATGTCCATCAAATCGATATTTACGAACTCGATGAATAACGTCATGACATACAGTCGCGGTTTGTGGTTTGATCCCTGTATACTATCAATGAAACTGATATGTTACGTATTATAAGATCCGATATCGGTCTGACCTTACGCTTATAAGTTGCAAACCACTAATATTAAATTTCTTAGGAGTGTTGTAATTACTCACTGGGAAAGTTTGGTTGTCGATTAGTATAAATCTCGCCAGAGAGTAGTATGTTCCTTGATATAAATGTACCAGCAGTCATTTGTCTTTCTTACGTAATACACTTTAATATTTTCGGTTTAAGTATTTCGGTTTTCGATTCCTACCCGCCTTTTCTATATTAATAAGTGTGATAAACAAGTGTACAGTCCATCTGAAGGTAAATCAGTGGTATGGGCCATAGACATCTACATCCATTCGCGTTTAAGAAACAAAATGCAGGTATAACCTTAGAACTAAGGTAGGATACCCCGTCATGAGTAAAAAGGGTATCTGGTTCTCGTCACATCATACGAAACATAGGAGTATTATAAAACAATTTTATGCCGGTTTTCTGTGCGAGCGTGATCTTACCTCGACCATTCACAGACCGATTAGTTCGTTCTGAAGCAAATTACTCTGCAGCGTGGGCTTCATCACGTAAAATCTCCTCGGTTGTTCAGTTGAGAGGCACTAGTGGTTCGTATGCTATCATCATAATTGTAATGCGCTAGTTCCAGTTGTACCTTGACGCTCGTTCTCGGGAAGCGGCCCTATTCATTCTCTATTTCTAAGTCTCCTCTCTATATTGAAGCCATTAGGAATAAATAAATAAATAGAATAATAGAATTAGTTTTCTTAGTCATTAGCTCAGTAACTATGTTTGCTAATGTCCGGCTCTCATGTGACTTAAAATGTTAATATGTACTTGGAGTTAGGCTTTGAGAATTATTGTTATTACTGTCATATAGTTAGTCGTAGTGGTATACTTTACCACTGTAATTAAATATATATTATCTAACATTATTACCGATCAAGGGAGTGGTCAGAATCGAAAAGAAAATGAAACAGAAAAATTGTAAATTTCGACAATTATTTCTTCTTTTAAATATGATCCTGCATACCTAGTTAACATGATACGTAATTATAGTGTCGATCCCCACCGGCACCAATGAATTTTTTAATTGTGCTGATTTACCACGTGCTCGGCGGTGAAGGAAAACATCGTGAGGAAACCTGCATGTCTGAGAGATAAAAAAAAATGTGAAGTTCGCCAAAGGGCATTGGGGCAGCACGGCGGACACTTCTTCAAAACCCTCTCAGAAATGAGGGGAGGCCCGTGCCCATCAGTGAGACGTATATAGGCTGTAACTTTAAGCTTTTATAGTGTGTTTTATATTATACAAATACTTGTTACAGTTCTGGATGCTTGTCCATGCATAGTTATATATATATATATATCCAAAACAACCAACTCCAAGTTACAGAAGTAATTTCTAAAATGTGACCAATATTTATTAGGTATATAAGAAAAAATTAGAATACCCATTCTCAACCAAATAAATTCGATTTAATGGTCATTCGATAATGCCAACGGTGGATAAAATTTCCTGCTATGTCGAAAAAAAAGGAAGAAAAAAAGGAGTGTGCTACAGTTAACTTAATCTAATAACATATAAGGTTATTAAACTCGAAATTTTTTTCTCAACTTTTTCTTTTGTGGAAGCTTTGACTCCGAGACCAAAAAATTTTATAGAGGTGATTCATTTCAGATATTCGTTTTATCTTCTTCGATAAAGTCTAGTGTATGAAACCGGTGTGTAAAGGATAAGTATTTAAAATATACAAAAAAATTATTTCGGAATTCGTAACCACAGGCAAAAATGACTAATGTAAATTCTGTCAGGCCTTTGAAGCACGCACGTTAACGCACAATTAAAAAAGTATAACCCGATAATATGTGTATGTACAATAGTATGTAATAAATAATGATACAAAATATACGCTGTCGACACGTGATAACAATTGTTTAAAACTGTTAGACTTGAGAAAATGGTTAATGACCGTAATATCTAATCACCGTAAGAATAATATATCCTGGATAATACGTTATATACATACGTCTTAGTAATAATGCATTAAATCATTTGATGATTAAAATATACAATATGTTCTCTTATCATTTTGAATCCAGTTTTGCGTGGTTAAGGTCATGTAAGTTCGAGGATAATTAGGTAATAATAAAATGACGCTGTCGCAAGTAGCTGTCCTATTTAATAGTAAAAATTCTAATTTGTTAAGGCTTTAAGGTTACCTGCCATATATTATGTAGATTATAATAGGTGCTTTTAAAAGAAAAAGTACGTAAAGAAAATTTTCACCTTTTTTACATTCCACTTCTGGGCACAGGGTGTTTTCATTTATGCTATTTTCCGTACTTATAATTGCGTATGTAAATGTAATATGGTTTTTATAGGTACCAGAGCTAAACATAGGGCAACAACAATAACCACCACTGGCGGACCGGAGGAGAGTAGTCTTTTTTTTTGCGCCCGAAGCAAATAAGGGCATCCCTCCGGTAATGGGGGAGGGAGGTGGGTGAGAACACTCATAGCATACCACGCAGCCGGCTGTGGTTATGTGGAGACTTTTACCCACTAAGCTCCACCTTTTGGGATTGGCTTACCGATCTGACGAGAGATCTTTGTTGTAAACGGATGCGACCCTCCTTGGCAGAAAGGAGGGCGCAGGAAAGTAGTCATAGCGTTTTTCCCGATACAGAACTGGCTGTCATTTTTGCGGGTGGAAATAAAGACTGCGCACACAAAAATAATCGTCTGTCAGCACGAAACTCATACATAACAATTAAAACAATAAACTAACAATTTCACACACATACATATACAACATATAACAAAAAAACCCTGTGGTTCCCGTTAAGTGCGTTATCAGAATCAGTATTCAAACGTATAGTAAAAACTTTACTTCAGAAAACTTGACTATTGATTTTTTTTATTTAATTTAAATAAATTTTAATTTATAAATTGTATGTGGTTTTATTATCTCTAACCGTTGATTCAGTATATCAAAACCTCTAACTCACACGCGCATCGGTAAAGCGGCGTCTTCGAAATCCTCTTATTCCCCGGACAATACAAGGTAGTAAAACTAAAAAATTATTTAAATAAAATGATTTTTTTTAATGTCCGAGCTTTTTAAAAAAAAAAGTTATTTCTAGACGTTTGAACACTAAATCTGATAATGCACTTAACGGGATCTACAGCGCTTTGTTTCATTGTATAACATATACATTTTTAAGTTATAACTAGACATCGGATTTTATGAATTTGGAAATTTGCATATGCGAATGCATATAACTCTCTAACTACGGAGTTAATGCATATTTTAACCTTTTGACCCAATCGTGCATGTTTCGTTTAGTAGCGGGAGGTACTTATAGGGATCTAGGTGACGAAGTCGTGTAGGGCGCCAGCGCAGGGCTAACTGAATTGTCCAAATTAACTGCTCATTACCTGCTTAGCTCACGGGTTTCATCGCCTTGCAGAAGAGATAAAGTTTTTAAAAGCACTATCGCGTGTGCTCTCTAACAAAGAACAATAGCCAAATCTAACATCAATAAAACAATCGTTTCTAAATTTCGCATGCAAATTATTTAGAAAATGCCAAATTGCACGCTATTTACAAATAAATATGCATTAAAATCCCTCTGTCAACACAGCGAATCGGGTTTGTAGTAGTGATTAACTGATAATACGACGTAATTAAAATTAAACGTGATAGATCTCTTTTTGCAGCAAAAAAACTTTTCGGCATTTTTGTAGAACGTCTACTCAGCCGCGTAACTAGATTTAGTCTATTGAGCATTGCGGTCACAACTATTTTTATTGTACGCATAGGATCGCGTGGACTTATACTTTGACAGAGGGGAACGACCTGCGTATAGTTTCTCTGATCTCCGATGCGCGAATGGCCCGTGTTGTTCTAGGGTACTAGAGTTCAGTGTCAAAACAGCAACACTCATGCTCATGGAATATCCGCGGTGCCTGTCTGCCAATCAGAGATTGTTCTCAGAGACTCATGTACAGGCTTGGAAATCGCGAAGTCAGTTATACCTGAAGCAAGTTTGCAAGTAAAGGAGTTTGTCCCGGGCTCGTTGAAGTACGGGCCAAAAATCTGTTAATTCTGTTCATTATTATATTATTTTAAATATTATTTAATATTGATAAAATGAAAATGCTCGATTAAGAATTAATATGCAGATGCGTTGTCACCACCGAGGATTAAGATGGAAAGTCTCGTTGACAGTAATAAGCTAACTCATACGATTACGAAATTCAACCGTATTACTCGTATGCTGCTATTTTACGCTGTATTTTATGAGAGGGTGTGTCTCATCCTCGGTCGAGACGTGCTGCTCTACCACGTAAGAAAAGACATAGAGTGAATGACAATTATCAAAATAAAATTTTTCTGAAAAAAAAAATTGCTCCCTTATCATCAAAAGGAACATTTAAAGACTTCTGACAAAGTTATATATTTATTAAAAGTAATTCGTGTGGTTAATTTATCTCTGGTTCGGAAAGTACCTCTGTTCTGGGAAGTACCTGAAAAAACCCAACGGGACTTTTTTTAAAGTAGAGTTTACAATCATGTATTATGGGTTATAGTATACAAATAATTATAGGAATTAAATTAGGAATAACTTTGTAGGTCATCCTGGTTCACATAACTTTTTATAAACAGTTTTTGTTTAATAAAGATTTTTAACTTCGCGGTGCACAATATTTTATTATTATAATATTAGATAATTAGATCAAAATTACCCAAATTAAAATTTTTACTAGGGTAATTATTAAATAGACTGGTTATTAAAGCATCTACGAACATCGCGAAGGACTAACTTTTCCATAACCCACTCGGAAATTAGAGAAGGCCGGGAGGATAAAGTCCGTGATTACCGTTTATTCTTACTTTTTAGGTAGGCTCCCTACCTGAGGACAAGAAAAACACCTAATACGACTACCACCCGCATGAGGTCGACACATATACTCCACCAACGTACAAATACAACGAAATCCAAACAACACACAGAACTTCCAAAAGGCATGGCAAATTACTATTATGTTATAAATCTTCCGTTGTATTTATAACATAATAGTAATTTGCCATCAGAAAGGGTTTGTGTCACTGATGTTGATATAATATGCATTTTTCGATCATGTTTGTCTCACCTACTAACAAGTTGCTTTCAATCATTCCAAGGTGGGAAAGTTACAGATATATATTATTATGTTGGTATATAAAACATCATGTAGGTCTGCAGCTCCGTAATAAAGGAATCCGATTTGGGCAAAGCTACTTAGGTGTGAGTCAAACCAAGACACAGAGAGCGCCATTGAGAATAGCAACCCGCCAAACAACCATCGCAGAGATGCAACGCTGCAGAACGCAATAAACATCATTAATACGACTACCGTTGGGCTTACATCATCCCAAGGTCCCCCATACAACCGCAGCAGACATCACCACCAGCATACCTCCATCGACCAGAGTCACAAAACGCAATACCGCAAGTAGCATTAAACATCAATGCAACTATCATACGGATGGCGCCCGACAAAACCACCCACACGATTCCTATCAATTTTGGTAACAAAATTTGTGTTGTTGTTAACTAAAAACAACACCAACGTATCATAGTAGCACGCTACTAAGACGCCAGTGGACAAAAATCCACGTATCACAGCGCTAATGTGGTAAGACTACCACACACACTCATCCCAATCAAAAGATAGACTACGCCGCCCACAAACGGGCACGGGCAAGCCGTATTGCTACAACAAACCCGCTTACTACCGGCACTAAAATGATACATATCATCTTAGTGCCGGTAGTAGTGTCCTAGACATCTAGGACACATCGGTTAGCGAGTACAAGTGTACCTTGGTCTGGTACGCTTGTGATGCAGCATAAACGCCACTATAATAATTCTTTTCAAGTCCCATTTCTATTAATATAATGCTTTTACGTATTTGAGACCTTCCACATATTTGCTTTATTTCATAGGCCTTACCTTACCTTACCTTTAATATATAGTACTTCAGTCCACAAGTCTACTATTGTAATGCTTATGCATCATAGAGTAGAGACCTTCTATAATAATGCTTTTGTATCTTAGACCTTACTAACACAAGTCCTTAATATAAGATTATACATCACCCAATCATCGCATATATTATATGTACACTCTTGGGTATGCGTCTCCGGCGGTGCCCTTATATAAACAATCTTTACACCCTCCACCCTCCATGTATACATGAACACGCTTACTTAGGCAATTTATGACCAATTTTCCAATTATTTCCAGTTATTTATCTTTACGAGGGCGGCACTGAAAATTTTGGGAATCAAGGAAGTGACACAACATTACTATTTAAAAATGTATTTATTGCTTTTCGAAGTATTCTCCGCGAAATTTGACACATTTTTCCATACGATGGAACCAATCATTGAAGTAACCATTCCATTCGGAAGTTGGGGTCTCCAAAATGGCCGTTTTGTAGGCGTCCACAGCTTCTTCAGGTGATGAAAATCTCTGTCCACGCAATTTATTCTTTATTTTAGGGAAAGTATAGAAATCATTAGGGCTTAGGTCGGGGCTGTACGGCAGATGGTCTAATAATTCTATGTTTTCTTGCTCAAAAAACTCTTTTTGTTCTGTGTGCAGTGTGAGAACTCGCATTGTCGTGATGGAGGATGATGCGGCGGTTGCAGTTCTCTTTACGGAGTTCAGAAACGACCTGTGGCAAACAAATGCCAGCATACCATTCTGCATTAACCGTTCTTTGTCCCTCAAGAGGAATAGTCGTAACATGGCCGGTTTTGGAGACAAACGTGGCCACCATTTTTTTTTGCAACACTCCGTGAACGAACAATTTTTGTTGGCTTTAATTCATTTTCGAACACCCAAACTCGTGTTTGGTTTTTTGTTTCGGGTTAGTACGCATATATTCAGGATTCGTCACCTGATACGATGTTGTATACAGCATTTGAAGATCCTGCGTGGAATCTTTCGAGAGTTCTGACGCACCAAGTAACGCGAGCCGCTATTTGCTCTTCACAGAGCGAATGCGGTATCCATCGGGAAAACAACTTTTTTACACCTAACTGCTCATGCAAGATTATTTGTTATTTAACTCATGCCAATGTCTAAACTTGCCTGAATTTTGCGGTATGTCACATGTCGACCTTCCTCAATCAGCTTACGCACAGCTCAACGTTTTCTTGGGTGACTGCAGTTTTTGGACGACCTTGACGGGGATCATCACTGAGCTTGACACGTCCACGTTGAAATTCAGCAAACCAGCGATAAATTATGGTTTTGGATGAGGCTTCATCACCAAATGCAGAAATCATCCGGTCAACATACTGTTTTTGTGTTAAACCACTTCGAAAGTCATAATAAATCATCACTCTTGAATTTTCTCGAGTCAATTCTATTTTCTCAACGACTAAACAAGTTTGACAAAACCTTGTGACAAAACCGAGAATCTTTTTTTAAATAAATAAATGGTATTCCATTTTTAAAACCAAGGAGTTTTCAATTAAAGAGATTTTAATATGACAGGAACAGTGGATATATTCCATTCCCGATACTTTTAGTGCAGCCTAGGTATTATTTTAATATTTTCGACTTGTATTTCTATTATTTAATACATTTCGAATATTTAAACAAAGTTTTAAATAAACTTATTAATTTTGAAAGGCAATAAGCCTTTAATTTACTATAATACTTATTGTCTGAAATGTATATATTTGAACTTAATGCTTATTAACGTATTTTAATTGTTTAAAACATTAATTCTTCATTAATTATTGAGGGCTTTATATAGAAATTAATTATTAATAACAATAATGGGCCGTCACAATATGAATACATTAAAAAGAAAGGAGGTTATTTAGGAATTATTTTAACGTAAATCGAAGACGTTAAGAAAGTGTACTGTGTATATTGGCTGATGCAAGCGGCCGCTTATATGACGTTAGTTTCGAATCTAGTTTTTAGTAGTTGTGATCCTCACTCGAAGTTGCCCAAAGTGGAGCTATGAATATTAACGATATAAGGCGTGTATATATTATAAAAGCATCTTATGATTTGTAATATATTATTTAATTACCAAAGAAAGATTCTTGAAGAATCAGATCTTTCGTAGTCAAAAATTACATCAATTACCATGAGTATCAGAAATTCATTAGGTAAAAGTAGTATTAGAATATTCAGGGAAGGTGAAGGAGATCATCGTAGCATTTCTCGTAGACTTTGATATCTAGGGGATAAGTACATTTTGAGTTTGGTTAACTTGTACTCTTACGTCGCCATGAAACGTAGGTACATCGTACGTATTGGTAAATTTATTAAAATGTAATAAATTATTGACCATAGTTTTTAAAATGTTCGTAACGTAAATGCCCAAACTCATTTGTTGTTTAAAAAAACATTGATGTACGTCACATAGTATGCTTTAGAATTTATAAAATTATTTACGTAAAATTGTTAGTACATAATCTTAAGAAGGTCTCATCATCATTATAGTCCCTCACAATCCACTGTTGAATATAGGATTCCTCCAAAGAAAGGTTTTTTGCCATCATCCATCAACTTCTAGCATCTGTTACCAGGTCGTCACTTCATCTATCCGCCATACACTTCGCTTGCTGGTACGAGGCTGCCACTCGAGAACTTTTCTTCCCCATCGGTTGTCGGTTCTTCGCTATATGGCCGGCCCCTTGCCACTTCTGCTTACTGATCCGTTGTCATACGGCCAGTAGTGTAGACTTAAGATGTTATTTTTTGTGCCTATGCAGTGATGTTGTGGTGATTTATTTAAATTAAGTTTAGCAAGTTCTGTAACGGTGATCTAGTCACTCGCCCTGCCTATTTACTGACTTGAATCTTGACACGCCTATCCAAACACGGTCTGTCTTCTACTTCTGCTTTGGACATGAGCTTCCCCGCTGTCGGAGGGATTTGCCTAAATCGGAGCGCTTGGCAAGCGAATTAACAATCGCAGTACAGACGTTTCGCACCTTAAGCGCTGGTTCCAGTTGGACGAGATGGTTAGTGCTTCATCTATCGAAAGGCATAAGAACTTTCCGGCATAATCTATAGTTGCGTCATAAAATACCCAAGACCTAAGAAACATATTTGGGGTAATGAATTCTCTTACGTTCCACTACAAGGCACAGATTGTGTTAAATTCCTCTTAAGGGTGATCGTAGTATACCTTATTATGAATTAAATCAGAATACCCTATTATGAATCAAATCTAGCTTTTGAAGCGACAGTAGCTTAATGGCAGGGCGCGGACCGCGAGCTCAAAAGGTCGCGGGTTCGAATCCACCATTCGACTACTGTCGTGAACCACTCCTAACACAAGCATTTTCAGCTTACCACGAGTGGTTAAAAGGAATATTAGTAATGTAAATTAATAGGATTACTAATATTCTCATTTAAAAAAAATCAAAATACCCTATTATGAATTAAATCAGAATACTCTATTATGAATTAAATCGGAATACCCTATTATGAATTAAATCAGAATACCCTATTATGAATTAAATCAGAATACCCTACTTGAATTAAATCAGAATACCCTATTATAAATTTAATTTTTGATTTTTTTTTGTATAAAACATTTTGTGGCTTTCGACAGAGGCCGGCTAACATATTTATAATAATACTAGCTGTACCCCCGCCCGCGTGTTATTTATTACAATTAGTGGATTTAATGGGTTACAATTTTTTGTGCGGTACTCTAATTCTTATTCCAAAATAAAAGTAGGCTAAGTTACTCCTTATGACATCAGCTATCTGCCAGTGAAAGTCCTGTCAAAATCAATCCAGCCGTTTCGGAGATTAGCCGGAAGAAACAGACAGACAGACAAAAATTAAAAAAATAATTTTTTTATATGTACCGCATATATACTTTATAGATATAGATATGGAGAAGCGGAGAAGCTAAATACCTAAACCGGTGATAGGAAGCAACAAATTAACTTTATAAATGTGTAAGTACGCTTATTTTATTTAAGCTGATATAATCAGTTATTAGTCTGAAAAACTACAAACATTTAAAGAAAACGTCAGCTACTTTGGCGGTTAAGAATTTCGCATACGTGAATGGCTGATGCAAGCGGTTGTCATTTTGACGTTATCGACACCTGAACGTGTGTGATGTAACAAGGTAACGCTTGAGCACGTGTTTTTTACTATCGTAGCGACGCGGCGCGATGGCACGGATGGCGAGGTTTTAGGCGATTTTAGTGTAAGGGGTCTACTTATACCATAATAGTTTATTTATGGTTGTCATGCATTAATAAATTAAAATTACTAAACAGGTACTAGCGAACGATCTACCTCATTTCTTTACTTATGAGCGTATTGCTCTATTGGAACTCGCTCATTTGTGACAAGATCAAAAATATAATTTTTTTAAAAAACACAACTTTTCACATTTGCATTGCAATAACGTATAGGTAAACATAATGAAGTGTCACGGTACAGATGTTGTATTACACAAATATTTTTCTAAAAAGTTTTTCCTATTAATATGTTAATTCTGGATATCTGGCCCTAAAGACCGACTAAAGACAGAAGTTGAGAATAAATTCGATATCAAAACCCAATTTGTCTATCCTGTCAGATTGGGTTGGTGTCAGAATGTGAATGATAAATGTCCTCTGTCACATATTTATAAAAAAATTTTTTTTTAACTATTTTAAGCCAGCGTTCAACTACTATCCCGATTGGTCATGTAGCCGAAGATGGTAAAACACAATGACTTAGTCTAAATAAAGCCCATTTACTCCTGCCTTGAAGGTATCCACGTTGTAATTGGATGGTAAGGCAGTGTAGCAATTACTAAAGACGAAGAAAACCGTTTGTTTTGAACGCGTGATAGTTACCTCCACTCGTATGTCTATACTTATTCATCAAAAGGGTGGAAAATAGCTGTGCTATAAATTGTCCGGTAGAGGGAGGGAGAGCGAGGAATTAAGACTTGCAGTACACACTTGTTATTTTTCCTTTTATACTTACGTTATGAAGATTCGTTTTCCAGGTTTTTAAGAACAATATTAATCATATAGATAATTTTTTGTAAGCAAATAGAAAATAGCATTCAGCCTTATGTTTCATGGTTTTAATGTAATCATTTAAAGAATTAATATTTGTTATTGCTTATGGGATAGGAGATTCTAAAGAATCCTTTTGAATAGTTTTTTGTTCCATAGATCCACCGATCTGGCTTTTGACAAATGTGGGTATAATTAACCCGTTTACGTCAGTCGTTAAATAGATATCATAGATAGCAGCAGTGTAAAACTGCGATCGTCAAGTGAATGTCAAGAGTTCTTAAAATATGATCTCAAATACATGGTTACCCTATTGTCCGAATAAACATTGACAGGTGACTCCAAGTTGAACTTCATTGCGTCAGACGGAAATTATTGATTGTCAATATAAACTTTCAGAAAATAATTTTGATATCTTTATTGATATTATGTTTCTTAGATTGAATAAAAACGATGCCGTTTTTATTCAATCTGAGAAACATAATATCAATAAAGATACTTACTTTAATTTTTTAATTACTTTAGTTAATTAATTAGTTCATCGTCATGGTCATCGTCATCTTTCAATTTCCTTAAGAGAGGCCTATGTCCAGCTGTGAACTGCCACTGGCTGATGACGATGATGAAAGCATGAAATACATGATTTTATGGAATATAACAAAAGAACGCATTAAATATGAATTCAAATTGATTTACTTGACGGCATGTAAGTACCTAAGTAATAGAGCTTCCATCTCATTCCGTGGTAGTTGTAAAATCGATTCGAATTCGACTCATATTTAAAGATAGCTGGAAAATATATATTACGCATTTTAAGTATTTGGATCGTTTCATAAAAGTCATTGTGTTATTGAGAAAGTTATTTCATGTTGTTTATACGATACTACACATTATACTTACAAATGAATACATGTATTTCTGAGTTGGAATTTCCGGAAATGTGAATGGGCGAAAAAATAGATTTTTATTCTATAATCACAGCGGCTAGTCTCAACGGAGGATGCGTTCAACGCATAGGACTATGAGAATGATACGCATTGCGTTGTCATTCTCATAGTCCGATGGAACGGTAATCCGACACGACTGGTGTATGACATACTATTTTTTACGTGGTAGAGCCATGCTGCAGTTATATTAGTAGTAATATTAGTAGTAGTACGTGGTAGAGCCAGGTTGCAGCACAAATGGGTCGGCTCGACCGGGGAAGGACCACGCTCTCACAGAATAAATAAATAAAAAATAAAAAGCCTTTTATTTCCTGTAAATTTACGTTACTTATAATCTATGCATGTGTTAGTTTGGTTTACTCTATGTTATTTATGTATTTCTCACTTAATATAAATTTATCTGTATCTAAAGTATATGTACCTATATGATAATTACTTATTTAACAATATTTATATAACTAATGCTTTACATAACTTTATTGTGTAGTATAAGCTTTCATACATTCATAAGTTTATATTTATCTATTTACTTATAATATATCTATAAATTTGATTTTGATAATAATATATTTATTTGCCTAATCTTATTTTTATTTAATCTACCCTAACCCCAGAATGGGTAAAGGCCTCCTCCAGTGATGCCCATTTGACTCTGTCTTGAGCTACTTGTCTCCAGTTTGGACCAGCTATTGTTTTAATATCATTTTCCCATCTTGTAATACGTCTCCCTCTTGTTCTTTTGCCTATTGGACCATTCCAGAATGTTACTTTTTTGGTCCATCTAAGATCAGTTAGCCGCGCAACATGTCCTGCCCATTTCCATTTCAATTTTTGTGCTTAGCTCAGAGCGTTTGTTACTTTAGTTATATTTCTTATTTTTTGTATGTCGTATTTTATCCAGTTTCCTTAACTTTAGCATACTTCGTTCGAGTCCTCTCTGACAGACGCTGATCTTCTTTCTTGTGTCTTTAGTGAAGCAGTGTCAGCAGTGAATTTCCACATTTGGCAACCATATGTCCAACAAGACAAGAGGCTCGAGTTCATGACTTTTGTTTTAATAGCTTGTGGCATATAGCTTTTAAAAATGTCCTTGAGACTCCAGTATTTGTTCCAGGTTAATTGGAATTCTTCTTTCTATTTCTAAGTTCTTATTTTTCCTGTCAAAACTAATACTTTTTCCCAGATAGACATATTTTTCAACGTATTCCAATGGTTTGCCATTGACTAATATTGGTCTTTTCAAGCTATTGGTCATTGTCTTAGTCTTTGTAATATTCATTTCTAGTCCCACTTTTACACTAGCTAGGTGTAGGTTTTCTACCATGTTCTGTAGCTGGGAGGATGACTCTGAAAATAGTACTAAGTCATCTGCGAACCTCAGGTGGCTTAAGTAAGTGTCATTTATGTATAGACCTCGTTTGCTCCAGTCTAGCTTGTTTATGATCGCCTCGAGGACGGCTATAAATATTATTGGAGACAGCGGATCACCTTGTCTAACTCCCCTTTCTATTGGGAAGCAAGGGTCTGAGGAGTCTAGCTTGATTTTACCCTAATTGTTGTTATATATGGATTTGATGATTTTTACATATATTTCCTCCACTCCTTGTTCCTTCAGGCTTTCCCAGATGCTTGTATGTCTTACCATATCAAAAGTTTTTTGGTAGTCGATGAATGCTATATAAAGTGTTCTTTAGTTTTCATGATATTTTTCCATAATTAATTCAATTGTGTTAATGTGGTCAATTGTTGGAAAACCCTTTCTGAAGCCTGCTTGCTCTACCGGTTGCTTTTTTCCAATGTGTCGCTGATCCTTGCTTTTATAATTGCGGAGAATAATTTGCATAGGCTCGGTAGCAAACTAATTGGTCGGTAGCATCCGATGTCCTTCGGGTCGCCATTTTTATATATTAATATGATGTTAGATTCGGACATTGAGACGGTATTTCAGAATTTTGCAGAATCATGTTAAACAGTTCAACTAATGGTGCAGCTAGAGTTATGTGTGCTTTTTTTAGTGCTTCGTTTGTAATTTTATCTGAAATAGGGGTTTATTCTAGCTTCAGTCTCTTTACTGCTTCTATTATTTCCGTTGCGTCTATTGATTAATGTTTATATCTTGTGTATACTCGATTTCTTTGTCGAAATTTATGGTTGTTATGTCTTTGTTGCTGTATAGGTTTCTGTAAAATTCTGTTGCGATAGTAATGATATCGCCTCTAATGTACAGCTCTGTATCGTGTTTTCTAAGTCCTTCTATCCATGTTGTATTGGTTCTTAGTTTCTTGTAGGCCTTCTTCGTACTTCCAGTGCTTTGTAGATGTTCTTTTATTGTGTCTTGTCTATATTTTGCGTAATCTGTTTTTATATATTTGTTGACTACTTTATATAGTGCGGAAAGTTCCTTTTTCTCGCTTCGTGATTTGTTTTTAATTCTTTGTAATTCCTTTCTTCTCTTTAATAGCCTTAATGTTCTTGCCGATAGTATTTTTTTTTGTTTGTTTTTTCTCTCTTTGTTTTAAACTAAAAATGATGGCCTTTTCTATCCTGTCCTAGCAATATTGTATCGAGATGAAAACACCTCAGATAGCAGGGCAGGGAGTTGGAGTTGCAGATAGCTGTGATATTAGGGTTTCATTGTACTTGAATAAATCCAAACAACACACGGAACTTCCAAAAGGCTATATCTTCCGTTGTATTTATAACATAATAGTAATTTGCCATCAGAAAGGGTTTGTGTCACTGATGTTGATATAATATGCATTTTTCGATCATGTTTGTCTCACCTACCAACAAGTTGCTTTCAATCATTCAAAGGTGGGAAAGTTACAGAGATATATTATTATGTTGTTATATAAAACATCATGTAGGTCTGCAGCTCCGTAATAAAGGAATCCGATTTGGGAAAAGCTACTTAGGTGTGAGTCAAACCAAGACACAGAGAGCACCATTGAGAATAGCAACCCGCCACATAACAACCATCGCAGAGATGCAACGCTGCAGAATGCAATAAACATCATTAATACGACTACCGTTGGGCTTACACCATCCCAAGGTCCCCCATACAACCCCAGCAGACATCACCACCACCATACCTCCATCGACCAGAATCACAAGACGCAATACCGCAAGTAGCATTAAACATCAATGCAACTATCATACGGATGGCGCCCGACAAAACCACCCACATGATTCCTATCAATTTTGGTAACAAAATTTGTGTTGTTGTTAACTAAAAACAACACCAACGTATCATAGTAGCACGCTACTAAGACGCCAGTGGACAAAAATCCACGTATCACAGCGCTAATGTGGTAAGACTACCACACACACTCATCCCAATCAAAAGATAGACTACGCCGCCCACAAACGGGCACGGGCAAGCCGTATTGCTACAACAAACCCGCTTACTACCGGCACTAAGATGATATGTCTAGGACACATCGGTTAGCGAGTACAAGTGTACCTTGGTCTGGTACGCTTGTGATGCAGCATAAACGTCACTATAATAATTCTTTTCAAGTCCCATTTCGCCTTCGCTCTTAAGTGGACTGATTTGACTATTTGTAAATTTGGCTCTAGATATTTTTCGTTTGGTTAGTGTTATTGTTGATCTTATTATTCTGTGGTCTGAATGATAGTTCAGGTTCAATGTCTCGATGTTTTGGAATATTTCTGGTTGGTTTGACGAGATAAAATCAATTTCGTTTTTGTATTGTCCGTTAAGGGATCGCCAAGTCCATCTACGACTTGGCTTTTTTTAAAACATGTGTTTATTATAGTTAGTTTATGTTGTAGCGCAAAGTCTAGCAGTCTCTGTCCTCTTTCATTTCTTTCGCCGTAACCGTGCTTATTAGTAACTAAATATTCTTCCGCTTTGGGAGTACCTTAGCGTTAAAGTCTCCCATTAGTATTATGGTTTTGTGTGCTGAATCCAGGGCTTTCTAGATTGTATTGTAGAATTCTTCAATATCATATTCGCTTGCTGATTCCGTTGGTGCATAAACTTGTATGAGGGATATCTTATGACCTTGCATATTTATATTTAGTATTGCGACTCGCTCTGTTATTCCATTGAAACTAATTATGTTGTTTTTGAGGGACTTTTTTTATTATAAAACCGACCCCGTATTTGCCAGGAGTTAGTCCTATGTAGCACATTATAAAATTTTCGTATTCTTCTATTTTGTTTCCATGTCTTCTCATTTCCGATATTCCAATTATATCATATTTTATATTTCTCATAGCTTCCTCAAATTCAAGCAAGCGATCATGTGATGAAAGAGTCCGGACATTGTATGTTGCAATCGTTAGTTGATATTTATGTAGGGTATTGTTTTTCTCTGTTGATGTATTCATTGGAGGGTTTTGGTCATATTCTTCAACGGTGACCAACCGGATTGGAAGATTATTTTGGTTAAGTTTTTGTTTGATATTTTGTTCAATTATGGCATCTGTGTGGTAGGAGGGGCGTAATTGTTATATGTTCTTACTTTTATTTTCTTGATTGTTGTTAGTTTTAGTTTGATTTTTGTTTATGATCAAAACTAGATTGTACAATCAATGCGTGTTGCCAGTGATGAAATATGGATCTGAGACGAGATCTTTCACTGCTGGCCGTATGAGGAAGCTCGAAGTCGCTCAACGAGCTATGAAGAGGGCTATACTCAGGGGTTCAAACTTAGGAATGAGGATATCTGCAGCAGAACCAGAGTGACTGACATCGCCTAATGGATTAGTTAGCTGAAGTGGCGATTGACCGGCCATATTAGCTCGAAGAACCGAATACTGATGGGGAAAAAAGGTTCTCAAGTGGCAGCCTCGTACTAGCAAGTGAAGTGTAGGACGTTCCCCCCACTAGATGGAGTCAAAACCTGGTAAGACATGCAGGAAGTTGATGGATGCATGTGGCTCAGGACCGTGCTTTGTGGCATTCCTTGGGGGAGGCCTATGTTCAGCAGTGGATTTGTGAAGGGTTTTAATGATGATGAATGATAATGGCATTATATTAATATGATACATAAATAGAAAGGACGTTACGGGTAGAGTTCATCTATCTATAGAGTCCATTCTATTTATTTAGGTATAGGTAGGGTATAGAATTTTTATCGATATAATTTGGTACACTGTCTTATCCCTAGTATTAGTTCCGTGGACGTGCACTTCTGATCTCAGCGCCAAAATGGCGGAAATCTAATCGCTTCATCATGTCACGGTGTATAGCCAGTCCAGCGTACTTGTATATATAGAGGTCAGTGTACGGACAGTACCTGTCAATGTCATACTTTATGGGCATGCACTAATTAGGTCGGCATGCCCATAAAGTATGATATTGACAGGTACTATCTGTACTACTAAGAAATTCAGGACTTCATAGGGGTGATTTTATTGACAGCTGTCGCAGAGATCAAGCTATCTTTTATGAACTATAGAAAGTAATTAAGACTTTAGCGATTTGTATAAATTTTCACAAATTATTTAAATAACAATATTTCTAACATTAAAAGAATAAAGGTTAAACATTAAATTAGTATTTTTAATAAATGCAAGCCAACTGACACGTGCATGTAAGCCTAATGTCCAACAACAGATTTAAATGATGGGAATATGATATGTTTAATATGAGGGGTAATGTTATTTTATACTGTTTTTCTGCCAATATACATACGTGAACGAAATAGCAATCGGAAAATTTTAATACTTAGTAATTTATTTTATCTCAAGGGCGAAACACAAGTTAACAAATAAGTTTATCTAATTGCGCTACAATGCAACTTGTCAGCTGTTTTTTTTTTTAGAAAAAGATTCCGCTGGGTTTCTTGCTGGTTCTCTCTAGGAATGAGGTATTTTCCGAACCATGCTTTGCGTGGTAGAGCCACGCTGTAACTTTATCATAGTTGTAGCACGAATATGTCGGCTCGACCGTGGTAAGACCACGCTCTCACATAATATCAGCGTATAATAGCAACTTAATGCGACTGTGTCTCGTATGGTGCGCGTAGAGATCTAATCTAAAAACTGTCTCCGAGTTTTTACTGAACACGAGACATTGCATCTTATATCTTAGGGGTGACAACGCATTTGCATTTGATTTTTGATCTAGAATTAATGTAAATGTCTGTGGGCTACAGCATCCACTACCATCAGGTGACACATACCGTATTATAATGTAAGATCAGATCGGTTAATGGAGTAAAATAAGAGCGTTGAATTAGTTATGAACAGTTTCTAAACGTTCTCGTACAATCATTAACATACATATATTTACCATATACTTACCTACATTAAACACGTTGGGTAATACGAATATATGTTATAACTGCATAGCTTGGTATTTGGAAAACCGACTATTAAGCAGCGGGTACTTGGTTCGAATTTCAACCTGAACCATCAAAAACGTACAGTTATAGCCTATTATACGTCTCACTGCTGAATACAGGCCTCCTCTCAGAATTGAGAGTGTTTCAAACCCTCAAAGCAAGACTGACGTTGATACAATACGTGTTGGCATCGAAATATTTTTTATTTCTTAGAAATGCAGGTTTCCTCACGATGTATTCCTTAACAGAACTTAAAATCAGACTAACAGTTGCAGTACCTCTTTCTGATTCTGATTATAGTAAACCATATTGCTTTGATATCAAACTCAGGTTGGCCGCGTTACAAGGTTGAGCGCTTGGTCCCTTTTATACATGCGGAAATGCCTACGCATACCCGCCTCGCTGGGCCACGGACGGGTTATGTCGGACTCGCAAAAAACCCATGGTGTTTTTTCATCTTAGCCGCATATTGGCAGGGCCACTTTCACACACCTCTGCGGCTATATTGGCGTCGGCTGGCAGATGGCAGCTCCTTCCTGATCCCAGCGGTGAATCCGGTCTATGGCTCCGCCAGCAATCAAGTTTCGGCGGCGGAGGATAGGAAGACTAGCAGCTCGCAACACCGACACACCTCTCCCCTCATGGCTCTACCACCACCATATTAACGGTGCGGCCCCGCCAACATCACGGGTGATAGAGCAAGAGCACTTCGTGACCCACCTCGGCTGTGACAGGATGGGGAAATGGACACCCCTGCCGTCATAGTCCACCACGCCATAGTTCACCTATGTTCACCGTTGGTGACCAAGCCACGATTACTAAGGACCCCGCTAATTGTTAATTGCAATTTTAAATGCTGATTTATCACGTGCTCGGCGGTGAAGGAAAACATTGTGTGGAAACCTGCATTTCTGAAAAATAAAAAAAATATTTCGAAGACATGTGAAGTTCGCCAACACTCATTGGGGTAGCGCGATGGACAATTCCTTGCTGCGCAAGAGGTTCACAAAAATGAGAGGAGGCTTGTGTCCAGCAGTGGGATGTATATAGGCTGTAACTTTAACTTTTTAACCTGAAATCCTTTTCCCTGAAATACGGATACAGTAACCTAATATCGAGGTAAGTGTGACAGTCTTACGTTTACCCCGGTCATTTTGTATGACAATATCGTATCTAGTGATGGGACAGACCGGACCTTTATTTTAACCCACTTTCGAAAAATTAGGATATACTTTTTTATTAATACCAGGGAAGAAATACTTATCAAAGAAAAATATCAGAGGATGTCAGAAGCAGAAATAATAAATGCCATCGAAACAGTTACAGAAGAAGATACAAGTATAATTTGATTTTAGAAGAAAATGACACTGTTTCACGATATTACGAGCAGAAAAAATGGCAGTATTATGTTGGGATAGTACAGAATTTTGAAGAGAAAGAGCGGTACAAAGTATTAAGTAGACCAAACAGAAGAAAACCTTAATGTGATTGTTTTGTTAAATGACGTAGATGACGTTTTTTTCTTTGAAATTTAACTAAATGACAAGTTTATTAATAAGTTTTTATTCAACTAAAAATGGCATACATAATACAAGTACCAAACCATTATGGCTATATTATTATTGATTATTAACGTTTCTGAATTAAAGTTGTTTTTCACTTGGCATTGTTTTTATTACACTTACAAAACATTCAGGGCAAGTGTGACATAAATCCATTTAAAGGCACATCAATATATTGGTTGAACAGTCACACTTGCCCCGTGTGGTTAAAAATTCATTATTACTTAAAAATGAACGTTCAAATCGTTTTTATAGATCATAAAATATATTGACGTTAGTATCATCTCATCAATTTTGTCGAAAACCACAGTAAAAAATAAAATAACTACGAAAAGAAGCGTACGTCCACTAACCTCTTTGATCGATAAGTGTGACAGTCTTCCATATCAATTAGTTATAATTACTACAAATTACAAAATGCTACTTGTATATACTGAAATGCTTGATCAAATAAACAACCATTTAATAATTGATGTTATGAAACTGAGTTAATTCTCTATGCTAAATTCTTACAGAGTAGAAGTATTTAGATACCCATTATAGTTCTAATTAATTTATGTCACACTTGCCTCGAGTGACCTTAAATATATTTCATATCGGCAATAAACTTCCGTATAATCGATGTTCTTACGTAAGAAAATGTTATAAATAAAAAAATTAAATAAGGTCTTCAGAAACCTAATTTAGTCCTTATTAATACTACCTATTAACTGCAATAATTGTTCTAAACACTGCAATTTGGTGAATTACATAATTCTTAGCAACCCAACCACTTGTACTAGTACTGTAATAATGATCATGATGCGATAATTACTTAAAACTTTTTTTAATTGATGACGTGTGTTTTTTTTTTCAAATTGTGTATCTGTCTAGCAATGGAATCTGTGGATGCAGATGCAAACATATTTTTAGAAATAATATGAGAATATAGTGTTAGCAGTTTTGACGTCAAAGTTTTTAAAGCTAAATTATAATCTTAATATTCTAGCATGACGTTCTTTTATTATTATGCCGTGATGTTAAATTTTCGACTCGAGTAACCATTAAGTGATAAATAATAGTCCTGCGCTAATTTAGTTCTATTTTGCGAATGCTTGCGTATAATTGTTTTTCTTTTGGCGTTTGATATTTCTATTTGTTTTTCCATGAGCAGTCATTTTTAGAGCATTTCAGGTTTTTAAAAGAATCCCAGCTGAAGATGACATTTGTACAAGAACCTAAATTGTTGGTTTTCAGGAATTGTTCAGGGTAAAATAGAAAAATCAAGGCCATTTAATTATTGCAAGCTGACAAAACGTGACAAATAGACAAATACGCGAGACAATTTGCTAGTCTAAAGGCTGCTTTAAATGCAATCTTGGATATCTTTAGAGAAATGTTAAAAGAAGGATAAAACATGTTTATTACGTACTGGCATCTATATACATATCAGTACAAGTAATTTGAAAAAAGAAGAACAACCTCTCGGCGGTCTTGGCAAAGCGATAGCTGTCAAACAAGAACACTCATTTAGTCTTGACCTCTCGGTAGAGAGTAATTGTGTTCTGTGGTTTTGACATTTTGCTACGGAACGCTACACGTTTCAACAACGCATTGAAATTGTTAAAATTATCAAAATCAGTGCTCTGTTCGCCTAAAGTTGCGTGCGTTGCGTCCAATTTATGGCATTCATAGCCGTCCTGCAGAGTACACAATCCGCCGTTTAGTGAATACATTTGAGACAATCGGGTCGGTGATCGATGAAGCAGCGCCTGTACGTCAAAGAAACGCAAGACCGTTAGAGAATATTGTTGCCTTTCAGGACAGTGTGCGAGAAAACCCCAGACAGTCCATTCCGCGTCGGATTTTACGTCGAGACTTGCGTTTTCATCCATACAAAGTTCAATAAACTCAAGAACTAAAAGCCAACGACCACTTTTACTATCGGCTTTAGAACATTTGGTGGCTGACCCTGCTTTCGGTAAAGAATCATCTTCAGTGATGAGGCTCATTTCTGGTTGAGTGGCTTTGTTAACGAACAAAATTGCCGGATTTGGAACGACTAAATTCCACGGGAGATTCATCAGGCTCCTTTACACTCAGAAAAAGTCGCTGTTTGGTGTGGATTTAGAAGAAATAAGGGCTCAATGGTAGTACGCCCTTATTTATTCGAAGATGCGCAAGGAGCCGCGCTCACTGTCAATGGCAACCGATATCGGAGGATGATAACAATTTTTTGTGGCCTAGGCAGTTCATGGTATACATGTGGTTCCAACAGGACGGCTCCACTGGCCAATTTATTGGATGATAAGTTCGAAGGCGTTGCCAACTCGCGCGTTAGAGACTAGCGACATCAACTGGCCACCGAGATCGTGTGATTTAACACCGCTCGACTACTTTCTGTGGGGCGTGAAATCACTTGTGTATGCAGACAAACCACAGACAATTGCCTCCCTGAAGGCCAATATAACTCGCGTTCTTCATGAAATTGAGGCCCCATTTATGCGAATGTGTCATCCAAAAATAAGTCCATCGGGGTACACTACCTACAGCGGAGTCGCGGCAGCCTTTGTGTTGAAATTATATTTCATACATCATGTCATATAATGTCCTTTAAAATACAATAAAGTATTGTGGCAATTTCACTTAAACTGGTTGTTTTAGGGGAAGCGGGGGCAAGATGGAGCAGCAGGCAAGACGGGTTAGCGGGTCTCATCGGTCGCACGAATGACAAATCACAGCCGCTCTGGCTTGTAATGATACGTTATTGTATTTTTTATCAATTAGCGCTGTGATCGGCTTGTAAGTCCATGCGTTTTGCCCTACCGCCAAAAACTCACTTTTTGTCAAATTCGTTGTGATTTTCGTGGTGAACGTTGCTTGTGTTCTGTACATCAAAATAAGTTTTCTAGAACGGACTGAAAGTTATTCTTGTTTATCAATGAATACACCAGCAGTTAAGAACATGTTTGTTCCCATTTTCCGATTTTATTTTTAAGGCATGTTATTTAATTCAAATGAGCGTGTGAGGGTAAAATGGGTAATGAGGTACCCCATCTTGCCCCTCGAAAAAATTATTATTTTTCTATGACACTTTATGTCCCTTTAAATTTATTATTGAGTTTTATCTTGTTTTAATATGGTGAAAAATTATAAAAGAAAAACAGAGAGGGGGAATTGGATTGGACAAAGTATAAAAAATGCGGTAGAAGTAATTGAAGCAAAAAATGGGGTATAAATTGGCGGCGAAAACATATTTTGTGCCACAAAATACCCTCGAAAGGAAAGTTAAAGAATCTCGTACAACCCTAGAAGATTCTGCTGCTCCTACAACTTTGGTGAAAGTTCCTTTAGGCCCAAAAAAGCGAACATTTTCTGGTGACGAAGTGAAAGAACTTTGCAATTATAAAATGGATATGGAGAGTAATCTTTATGGACTTACAACAAAAGATTTAACGGCTCTGGCATATACTCTTACAGTAAAAAATGGGTAGCAACATCTCTTTAACGTTGCTTAAAGAGATGTTGCTTTAATGGTTTCATGGTCTGACGGTTCAGAGATTTTTAAGCAGGCATCCAGAATGGTTGATACGAAATCCAGAAAGGATTTCCCGCTGGGTTTAATAAACAAGTTGTTAGACAGTTTTTCAACTTCCTCGACGACGTTTATGATGAGCACAAACTTTTACCGGATAGTATATAAAATTGTAATGAAACAGGAGTTTTAGTACATTTTTAGGTACCACTGAAACTCCTGTTTATTTTTTACTTGGTTTGTCATTTCAAAAATAATTGCACGAAAAGGTAGAAAATAAGTGGGATCGATAACTTCTGCGGAGAGAGGTACTACAATAAATATCTAAATATGTTTAGTGCTCGTGGGCATATACATGCCTCCAATGATGGTATTCCCGTGAAAGAGGATAGGCCCTCAGCTAATGCTGAATGCTGCGCCTGGAGTTTGGGACAGCTGAATTATTCCTCGGCTGGCTTAAGAAGTTTGTTGAATTTACTGGGGTAACGGTTGATCGAACTGTGTTGTTGTTGTTAGATGGCCGTAGCACTCACACACAACACCTTGACGTCATTAATGAAGCTTGTTCCAACTATGTTGTTAAATTATGCATCCCCCAGATACGATTCTTCGAATTCAAGTCGCTGATGTAGCATACATGAAACCTCTGAGCACATAATACGACCAACAAATCACAGCCAGGCTTCGAAGTCATCCGGAGATGGTGGTAGCTGTCAGTGTAATTTTTTTTTGGTAAAGCCTTTATTCAAGCTTTTGCTATGGCAACGGCTGTAAATGGCTTCATAAAAGTGGGATTTGGCCATACGATCCAACAGTTTTTTCCGATACTGATTTTACTGTATTATTGGCGACAAATATTCCACAGACAGAGAGAATATCCAACACTGTAGTATTGCCACAAAACACTACGTTGAACAACGAAGAAATAGCTCCAAATAGACCACTTACATTAATTGAAGCTTCTGTTGACCCTAAGACGATAACAGCCACAACAATATTTTAACCCGATAAATATAGCAATACCTGCAATTGACGAACCGCTGATATGCTGTCATGACAACATCTGAGATTGAAGAGAGCCTGAGCTAGAATACTCCACTTGGATGACCGATATTGAAATAAATCAAAGGACAACTACTCCACCATCAGTATTTTCTGTTGTAAGTACTCAGCAAGTGATGCCTTATCCTGTAACTAGCAAAATTTCACGCGTTACAAAGAAACGAGAAAAAACGGCTATCATAACTTCTTTCCTGTTTAAAAATGAGTTAAAAGAAACAATGAAAAAAAAAAGAAACTGACAGAAGATTACAAAAAGATAAGTAAAAGAACAAAAAATAATAATAAAAACCAACAATAATCCTAATTGCTCACCGAATTTGACAACGAAGAAGATACTATTCCTTGTTTTTACTGCCACGGAAAATACTTGTATTCTAATGAAGGATGGGTTGCATGTTATCTCTGTGGGAATTGGCCACAGTGTAGATGTGCTGAGATAGATGACGGGGACGAAGAGGCAGTATTTGTTTGCGAGTTTTGCAACCAAAATTAGAATATGTCTCCCATACTAGTCTTACTCTATCTAGCGGGCAAGAAGGGGTGTTGGATTTTTTGACAAAATTTGTAATTTTTTCTTCTTCTTTGAGTGTAAAGTTTCTTAAGTTCCTTATTTACAAAGACTGATTATGCAAGAGTGATTATAAAAAAAATATTCAAAATACTTAAAAATCTGCGTTTTATTAGACTCCAAAAGTTTAGGACCCCATCCTGCCCCCCCTTCCCCTATTTCATAATGTTGTAGTGTCACGTAATGTACAATTGATCAATTAAAGTGATAATGCTTGCGGCATAGCTCAAGTCTCGAGAACTATAACTACAATTGAAAATGGTTTCACTTACAATCAAGTGGCTCAAACATTGCGAGCTTCCAAGTCTATAATTTTTCGCACGAGACGTAAAGGATAAAGTCGTAAAAGAATGATAACAGCAAGTGACTACAAATTTATTATCAGAAGCGAGCTAATCAATTGTAATTCGACTTCTTCTGGGGTAAGAATTAAGCTCTAGAAAGTTCGGCAATTAGGCATAAGAAGTAGACTTAAGGCAGCTGGACAGCGGCATTGCCTACCCAAAATGATGGGTTGGGATGATAATGCTTGCAGAAGAGTACATTTTACTGAAAAGTCCCGATGTAGCCTTAAGTCAGATGATGGAAGAACCAAAATGTGGACACGACTTGGAGTACGATACACTCAGTGTAACATTAGTAGAAGAAGTGGGATGCTTATGGTGCACGGTCCTCGGGGATGACTGCGGCGCGGTAGCTAACTAACATTTTAGAACAGATTGTTATGCCTTTTTATAAATTCTTTTTTAAATGCATGGCGAATGATGAATGCTTGGCCCCACATTGTAGCAATAGTTTCGGAATATCTTCGGGAAGTTGAAATCGATGTTTTGGACTGGCCAGCCAGGGGCGTAGCTACCGCCGTATCAGCCGTATCAATGATACGGGGCTCCCGGGCTACAGGGGCCCCCAAGGTGTGTAATCGAAAATTCGTAAAATGTTATTCACAATCTCACTTAAACTCTTCGGCCGTACTTCCCGAGAAAAAAATCATATCATCAAATATTATCCAACGTGCCTAAAGAAGACCTGTCAAATATTGACTAATTTTCTGTAGTTTTTCGATACATTTCGATAACAGAAATTATGATAATGTACCTAAAGAACAACCTACCTATCTACCTAAAGAAGAGCCGTGGTAGCTCAGATGGTTAGCGCTCGCTGCAAATTTTATAGTACCTACGCGAGCAAACCGGGTTCGATCCCCGCCGGCACCAATGAAATTGTTAATTGCAATTTTAAGTGCTGATTTACCACGTGCTAGGTGGTGAAGGAAAACATCATGAGGAAACCTGTATGTCAGAGAAATAAGAAAAAAAATATTTCGAAGAAATGTGAAGTTCGCCAACATGCATTGGGGCAGCATTCCTTCCCTAAAACCCTCTCAGGAATGAGCGGAGGCTTGTGCCCAGCAGTGAGACGTATATAGGCTGTAACTTTTACCTAATGAAATGATTATCTTTATTGATAAACATATTACATGCACAAAATTTACAGTAGTCTTTAGCCCCTAACCTAAGATATTATACCCTTATTTCAGGTTCGGTGGGTAATCGGAATTCATATATATTATTTTTCTTCCGATTTTCTCCCTCTGCTGTGTACAGTCATTTATAGAAATAGGATAAAAACTGGCTCGAGATACTTAGTAGAGATTACTTATAAAAATTTGTACATTATTCTTGTTTGAAATAAAAAGGATACCTCACAAAACTACAGATTCATTGGAATCTGGGCATAAAATAATTTAAAATTAACATTCATTAATTACGTTTTTTGGAATGCTTACAAAAATGCCCAGTTCTTTGCTCAAATACCTGACATACATTAAAAGAGAGGAATTTATCCAGGATATTAAATTACGTCTGCTGAATAATGAAATTAGTGTTGGTAATTGCTGGACTTATTTAAAACGAGGAAGTTTTATTTGATTTAATTTTATTTTAATTTTGCAATACCTAATGCATGGCCTTTAATATGCTGTAATTGGTCACAGTTACGGAAATTCGTAATATATTTTCGATTAAATTTTTGGTTATTAAAAACTAATTAATAATTAAAGTGTATATATTAAACTGTACTTAGGGTAAAAACTGAGTATTCATTCTAGGGTGGATTTTTTAGGGTTGATAAACGGAATAACGATTCATCTAAAACATATAAAATTAGGTACCCTTAAAATGGTGTCCTACTAGATAACTAGATGGTCTTAAAGGAATGACGCTTCATCAGCGGCAAGGAAAATATTTTGATAATGAATTATATTAATCAAAAAAACTATGTACCAACTAAATTTAATTTCCACAAAAAAGGCAAATGTGTCGAATGTAAAAATATAATTCCCATTTTAAAGAACTACGACTTTATAGAGCTTGACGCCTTTTTTATTCACTATTTGAAATAATTAATCTTGTTTCTAAAGCTCTACAGCATGAAAATATTGACTTACAGAATTCTAAAATTTTACTAGGTAATCTTTTGAATAGACTGAGCAAAATAAGAAATGAAAATTCATTCCATTATTTGCTGAGCAAGTCCCCAGATTAGCAAAAGAGTGGGCGTAAAAACTGCTTTCAAAAATAAAATAAAGAATATAACGAAGCGTTTTTTTTATGAAGAATATCCCTGAATCGTAGGTACTTCAAAGTTAATGTGTAATCTACTTTTGCTGTTTAGATCAATTTTACGATTTAATGTCTCAAACTAAACAAAAATTTCAGAGCGCCTGAGATCTAAGTAATGTATTCTAAGTGTTACAACCGGAGAAACCTATCTTTTTCAAACGAAATGTTCGAAGTATTACAACAAGAGAAACTTTTTTTTTCAAACGAAATAATAAAAAAATTTGTCGTAAAACTGTCTGATTAATACAGTAAAGACATGTCAGTTGATCTTTATGAACAAATTCAGTAAATTCATTCCATTAAGGAACTCGATAGAGTTATTGCTGAAAAATTCGTGCGAAAAAGATCATGGTCGTAGGGTAGTCAAGTCCACAGACTGTAGCGAAACCGGAATGAAACTGGATTAACACGCAATAAGGTGATACTGTGTGTATAGAAGGATGAGAAGAGCATCGTTTATTATGAGCACAGAAATCTAAATAATTATTATTCAGATTTCTGTAATTATTAACGTTTACAGCTGGGTAAAAGCATCGATTCGGATCTCTACTGCCAACAACTAACGACTTTTTTGAAAGACTTTTTAGAAATTGAGAAAAACGGCCGGAATTGATCAACAGAAAAGGAGTGATCCATCGTCATGATAACACCAGACCACACAGATCTTTAGCCACTTAGCAAAAATTGACAGAGCTCGGTTGAAAAGTGTTAATGCATCCACCATATAGTCCTGACCTTGCACTTTCAGATTTTCAGCTGTTTCGGTCTCTTCAGAATTCTTTGGATTGTGTGGTCAACATCAAGAGAGGACTGTCAAAACTACTTGTCGCATTTTTTGAATCAAAAATTCCAAAATTTCTACAGCAACGGGATTATGTCATCTACCTACAAGATGGCAACAAGACATCTTCTCGTCACGTATACGTAACTCAAAACAAAACTTAAAACAAGCCCTATGAGGAAGCTAAAGGTCTTTCGACAAGCTTTAGTGACGGCCATGCTCGTAGTTTTTTCTGCGTAAGAATATTAGCATTAGGACCAAAGTTACCGAGATATCCCAACGGATCAGTAAGCTGATGTGGCAATGGGCCGGCTATATAGCTCGAAAAACCGGCAAACGTTTGGGAAGCGAGGTTCTTGAGTGGTACTCTCGAACCGGTAGGCGAAGTGTTGGGTGGCCGCTTACTAGATGGAGTGACAACCTGGTAAGACATGCAGGAAGTCGATGGATGTGGGTGGCTGAGGACCGTGCTTTGTGGCGTTCCTTCAAGGGGGCCTATGTTCAGTAGTGGGCTTGTGGTGGGCTTTAATGATGATGATGATACATTTCATTCATTATATGAATGAAGATATTTGATTGGATTTAATTCATCTTAGTTGTTTACTACATAATATCTAGTTACTCTGTTTGAATTAGATAGAATTTAACACGTCAGAAAGAAAGTTTGCAAATTCGAGTGTTAAATAACACTGGGTGTGCTCTATCATAATATTATTGTTTTTAAAATCTTAATACACATGTTTATCTGTCAACATATATTGTTTTTTCTGGCGATAAATGGTTTGACGACTCTTACGTCAATCATTGTTATGAACTTGGAAATATTATTTTCCATGATAGATAATATTGCACGTATAAAAAACAAATTGTAAGAATGATAATAGTTCATAGAAAATTTAATTAATACCAAAGTTATTGGATACTAGCTGGGCCCGCGCCTTCGTTCGTGTGGATTCAGTAGTTTATAGTAATATTTTGTATATCGATAGGGCAGATTTTTGTAAAGTTCTATAATAGGTATTATTCATAATTATCATTACATTGTTTTACGGATTTCTCCACTACCATGCAATTAAAAACCATTTCCGCGCAAACGAAGTATCCTGATTTTAACTCTTTAAGGCGAGATATTAGGAAATGAAAAAAAAAAACTAATCGCATTATTTTAATCCCAAGTGTTCGTACTAATTTTAAAGTTACAAAAATCGTATAACAATTTTTCCCAATGCAAATATGAAATCATCCCGTAAAAAACGATTATTAAACTACTAACCTTACTCTAATTTTTCAAAGTCTTTTACCACTACCTCAGTTTATTTCGAAGACTCTCCTCTCGGGAGGCCTTGCCCAGCAGTGGAACGTATATAGGCTGTAACTTTAACTTTAAGAACCTTATTTTAAAATCTGAGGATTTAAATTTTCCAAAAATTGCCTACTTAATAAAAGGAAATTATTGTACTAATTTCACGCTTCTACATCCAGCGGTTTGAGCTGTAGACTTAAGGTGATGTGGGCAGCAGATTTTTTACGCTTTAAAGGTGCAATTTTTTGTTATTACAAACTACGAAATTCACATTTTTTTAAATTCATTATGAAAGTTAAAGATTTTTCTTATTGAATTATGGTGGCCAGAACACGATTGACACATTTTGGCTCGATAGAAAAAGATCGCAAAGTTTCCTCAAAATCTACAATTTTCGGTACGTCCACTAAGTGAAAAAGCAGTTTCAATCGAATGTAATGAAATCAATTTCAATTAAATTGAGGCTATGTGTTCACCAGTAAATACGTGAGTAAATTGCGGGTTTATTTTTCAATAAAAGAGTATATATGATTTTAAAAAGAATTATCAAATAAATATTGTGCGATTATATAGACGGGCGCGCGGGCTGACCAAACAGTCCGTATAAAGCGTGAAAAATCTGCTTTTGGCACCCACTTCACCTTAATACAATATTTTTCATACAAGATTTGCACCTAAAGCGTAAGAACCAAATTTTATTATTTAATTGTTTTAAAGCATTAAATATTTTTTCTTCTTACAAATTGAGCATTATCTACCCCTTATCCCTCCCCGTGTAAGTGGTTGTTTTAAGAAATACCAAAATATTTTATATCCATACTAAATTGCACAACCTCTGCCCTTGCGCCTTCTTTTGTAACGGGTTATTTTGAAATCGAAAAATTCGTATTCATTTATTTTTTAAATAAGTACAGTACCCTCAGTAAGTATCGAGTCAATCGCCCTGTAAAATATTTTTTTAATAAAATAATACACTGTATAACACCCTTATTTCACCCGCATAGGGATCGAATTTTCCTAAATTATTTCATAGCGCATTCCCACGTCATAAAATATTGATACTGTTCAAATTTTAGATTTCTACTTCAAGCGGTTTATGTTAAGCTGATAGATGAGTTAGTCACTAATGTAATAATAATAACTTTTATTTTTCACCACAAACAAAGTTACATTTAGAGTTATGAAGTTAGTTTCATTTATCCAGTAAATAAACGAATAATAACTGTTTATTTGTAGAGTGGCCTTCCATGGTACATCCACCTTAACTTAACGTCGTCGATTCCCGAAATAAATGAAGCGAGGGACCGCCAAAATAGTAGTAGCACGAGCGATTCGCCGCCGCGTCTGTGATTTTCAGTTCGATGGGTGTTTGTGTAAGTAGAAGGAATTTGTCATCAAATGGCAATAACTACGAAATTTTAGCGTCAGGGAGCAGTATGGACGCTGCTTCGCTTCAAGAAGTATGTAAATCCCTAGAATAGAATAGAATAATCTTTTATTCAATATAGATTAAAAGTAATTCTTATTGAAAATCAATTTTTTACTTTACCACTAGTTCGAAAGAAAACCTCTGTCCTGGGAAGAACGAGCAAGAAACCCAGCGGGACTTATTTTTTTTTTAAAATCTACAATGTCAAAGGTCACATATTATTTACAAAATTAATTTCAGAAACAGCTTGGAAGCGACCACCTCATTCATCATAATAACCCTTTTTATACCTCTCTGTTTAAGGTTGTAAATAGCTCTAATGGCCCTCTTCAGCAAAACAAAAATAGTTTCTAAATCAGCCGCATTCTCCCATAGCAAAATCGCATATGACATTATGCTGTGGAAATAACTGAAATAAACTAATCTAGCTGTCTCGACACTAGTGAATCTCTAATCTTTTTTACAGCATAAGCTGCAGAGCTTAGGGCGCCTTCAAATTAGAGGCGTGAGGAAGCGCTGCGGTGGTGCTACCAAAAAGAAGCGCTACAGTGGCGCGACTGTGTCGCAGTGGCCGCGCGTCAGTAATGCTTCGGTAAATTGTAGTGATGTTTGTCAGTTTTTGAAAAAATTGCAAATTTCAAAATACATACTAATAAAAACATGCTGTTTTTTTCATGTATTTAGCACCAGGTTGTAGCCTTACAAATTTACACCACACTTATCAACGAGGACTTTCAACCATTTGCGGGATTGTGAATGAAACATCTCAAATAATCTTCGAAATTCTAAATGCTAGTTATATCCCGAAACTAAGTCAAGATGACTGGTTAGGTGTTGCAAATGGATTCTTCAATAGATCCAACTTTCCTAATTGTTTAGGTGCCATAGATGGTAAACATATACGAGTCATCCAACCAGAATTCTCCGGGTCTTTGTATTATAATTATAAACATTATTTTTCTATTCTTCTTTTAGCTGTATGTGATTATAATTACTGTCTCACCTATATAGATGTTGGGTCTTACGGATAAACTGTGAATTTACAATTTTTCGAAAATAGTGACTTCTATAGAGAACTTCAAGGAAGAAGACTTGACATCCCAAATAGCGCATCGATTGATAATAATGGAAGTTCAATATAATTAAAAGCGTATTATTTCCCTACGCAAAAATGACGTGCGTGTGTCACGGTAGTGGCGCTGCAATTACGCTTCTAGAAATTGTATAAAAATTGGTAGTGGCGCGGATAGCGCACCACAGTGGCGCCACCGCAGCGCTTATTCACGCTTCAAATTTGAAGGCGCCCTAGTCTGCTTGCTAGTTTAGATATATGGACCACCCACTGAAGCTTAGCGTCGATAGTGATGCCAAGAAAAACAGAGGATTCAACAGGACTCAGTTCTTCCCCATTTAAAAATACATTGTAAAGAGGATCGTGGGCGTTTCTCAATCGATGACGTTTCACTTCGAAGGACCATTAACCAAAACCCTTAACGCTAGCTTTCACTGTAGCAATCCGGCGAGTCTTCCAGTTCCTAACTCGTCGATCTATCCCCTTGCCTAAGCCACACACCGTTGGGTTCGAAATAACGCAGTGGGCGTATCGTTCGATAACGTCTACTTCAGAAACACACACGCCTAATCTTAAAAGGTGGTTGATGCCTGAGATTACGGGTCCACGTTTGGTCCCAGTCTAGATATGTGGACTGTGTATTATCTTCACTTTCCTTAACTTTTAGGGAAAATTCAAAAGGGAAAGGGAAAATTCTTGATAAATGTGATATCCGGGGAACTTAACTGTCGGAGATGTCGAACTTTGCCGTAGAAATATTGAACCGAAGAGATTTTCGAACAAATTACGAGCGTACGATGTCTTCTGCAAGGGTTTCTTAGGCCCTGTAGATCTCGGGCCTCGGGGTATGGCCCATTGCCTGGATTGTTTTCACGGCCCACTACTATGGGCCGGTCCTGGGAGCCTTATTTAGGCGCTAGTGGGTTAAGCGGTAGTCGGTAAAAATATACCCGTAGTCGGTTAAATTTTATAAGTAAAAGGTGGTTATCTGTTAAAATCGAAGTTGGCCTTTCTGCGGCATTGTGGGTTTTACTCAATTCTCTAATCTATATAGTGAGGAGTTCTCATGGATAAGGTCGCCCGTCCGAAGGGCGAGTATGTAGCGGCACAAACTTGTTCAGGTGTAGGTGTGGCCCGTTGTCTGTGCGGTTGAACAAGCCGCGCACCAACCGGACCACAAATTCTTAAATGGATTCGACGTTCAGGTTGGCCGCTATGACGTCTTTCCGGACGTAGCGACCTGCTCCGACCATAGTTCGTAGTGCTTGGTTCTGCTGGGCCTGTAGTCGCTGCCTCAGAGGATCGCTCAGAAGTGCTTACCAGGCTGGAGCAGCGTAAGTGATAATCGGTCTAATATATATTTTGTAAATCTTGATCTTCGTTTTGATCAGTAACTTGGATGCCAGGACTGGTCGGAGCATCGCCCGCGCACATCTGGCATTGCGGACGACGAAGTCGACGTGATCGGTCATGCGCAGCGTCCTGTCAATCCGGCACCCAAGATAGGTCACGGCCTTCTCATACGCAATCTTCTGGACTCTGAGCGTCAAAGGTGGTGGTAGGTTCCTCAGGCGGCGAGTGAGCAGAGCGGTCGTCCTACCAATGTTGACGACCATCCTTCACTCATCCAGCCATGGTGGCAGCAGGTCCAGCAGACGTTGCATTCTGGCAGTGGCGAGGTGAAATAGGCCCCCCCGCCAGCTCACGTTGTCCTCCCACTCATGCAGCTGTCCTGCCAGTGTTGGGATGTCATTGGTATAAGCCGCGTACAGGACTGGAGACAAACAGCTGCCCTGTGGGACGCCGGTTCTGATGGATCTTGTTGCGGACACGGCGTCCTCTACGCAGACGTAGAACTTCCTGTCTGCCAATAATGACGCCACTAGCCGCAATAAAGCTCGTATAACTTTCGCCTACTTTTATAAATGCCTACTGTCTCCGATGCATTAAATGATTTGCAACTGTTTCAAGAGAAAGTTTTAGAAGTAAATATTCTAATAAATTCACAAGTTATAATTTTAAATAATGCACTATACAAATAATCAGCACTATTTTTAAAAGAAAGTGATGGAAGTCCTTTTACTATATTACTTCTAAACCTTTCTAAGCGATGTTTATTATTGGAACAGACACAACTTTCTCATTTTTCTGTTTTTGGTGTGTGTAATACAATGAGACCCACTGTCCACAGTGATCTGAACTTAAATTTTTAATGATGGATTACCTACAATGATATCCTTTTTTTACATATTATTGAACGCCTATACCGAGCAGTGGACCATATTATATCGGCTATATATTATAATATATCATCCGCTTCTTCGTTTCCGTAATCGGGTAAAGCATGAGGGATAAATCATGGAAACTATCAAATATGAGGCAATCAATGGAGAGGCCCATGTTAAGCTGTAAACTTTAAAATGTTGTAACGGTTATCGGATAAAAGTAAGATCTTATATTTGCTGGTCCAATACAAACACTGCGTTGAAAGCAACATTGTGTCTTTCATATCTCGCTTATAATTAAACAGTACCCCGATGACCGAGCTTTGCTCTGTTTTTTTTTTTTTGAAATTACATACTGATGAAACATAAATAATATATTTTGATCTTATTGACAGAATAGAAAAAACTGAACTGGTTATTTGATTAAAAAATCATGAGTGCAATTAGTTTTATTAAAATTTTCGTATTTTTAAAAAAATATTAAAAAAAAGGGCTTGAAATAATAGATTTTCTCACAAAAGAAGGGAACTTGAAAAAAAAAGGAAAAAAGCCGGACCAGAGACAGGACACGAACCACGGAACTCCGATATCACGCCCGACCGACGTCCCATCTGAGCTATTACGATCGTTAGTGATTTGTTAAAATTTACCTTCTTATATTGTAGTAGTTTTTTATTGCCTGAAAACACGGACAAAAGGACATTTTCTAAAAAAAAACCTGCTAAATTCCCAAAACCCCGCACAAATTGAAAAACGGACCTGAGATCTAATAAAAAAAAAAAAATATATATATATATATATATATACAAGAATTGCTCGTTTAAAGGTATAGGATTATGGTTCTTGAAAATACTTATAGTGCCATGTATCTAAAATTATAGTATTTAATTTATTAATACATCAAAATAAAGTTTATATGATATTTAGAAAAGAATGGATAGGATAAAATAAATAATTAAAAAATCAAAAACCCGACTGCAAAAACGACAATTTAAGAGTAATGCACTAAAAACACTGAAACAAGACTGAGTAAAGAAAACGAAATAAAAATAAAAACTATAAACGAAGCAAACTCTACTTTAGTTTAACAGAATATATTATGAGCTGAAAGTCTAAGTTAAAGAGCCTAAGTTAGCATTAAGTTTAGTAGCAAGCGGAACCCATTAATTTTCTTTCGGTTTATAATTTGTAATTGGGTCGCGCCTGCTACTAAACTTAATATTTAACTTAGGCTTCGCCAGAAGTATATTATGAGCCAGTATATTATGAGCCATCATAATATACTCTGTTGAAAACTATTGTACGTTTTCCACTAAGATATTGGGGTTAATATATTTTTTTATAACTGCGTTTAGATACAATTAAATTATTATAGATCACTATTTTAAATTATTTAATTACAAAAATACCTTTGATCACTCAATGCAACCATTAAGTAAATTCGTACCTATACTTCGCACCCATACTTCAGAATAATCATAACTTTTGATAGGATGACCCGATTTTAATGAAACAAAGACAAAATGTTAAACGAAGATAAGTTTCACAATTTTCCTTTTGATTACTTTGATATAAATCTGTATTTTATACATGATACATTAACAAACAAACAGATAGACAGACAGACAGTTCTAATAATGATAGAAATGCATTCAATTACTTATTTTTAGTCCATACATAAACACTCACGCCTGTCACCCAGAGGGGTAGGCAGAGACTACAGACTTCCATTTGGCACGATCCTGACACACCTCTCTCGTCTCCTTCACATCCATACACCTACGCATACATGCTCGTCGGTTAAGGGTACTCTTAATTTGGCCCGTTTTCAATAAATCGCCAATTTGGTCGATAAATTTTCGCCTAGGACGTCCCTTTCCGACTCTGCCATTCACTTCTGCAACATAAATTTTCTTTGTCACTCTTTCCTCATTCATTCTTTCCACATGACCAAACCACCGAAGCATTCCCTTCTTAATCTTGGTCACAACATCTTCTTGCAAACCACACTCTTCTCTTATTACACAATTTCTTACCCTGTCATTCAGATTCAGCCCTATTATACTCCTTAACGACCGCATTTCTACTGCGTTCATTCTACTCTCGTGCTTCTTCTGCCACACCCAACTTTCACTACCATACGTTAAAGTAGTGACCAACACAGCATTGTGAATTGCCATACGTGCCTTTTTCCACACATTTTGACTCTTCACAATAGAGTGTAGGGCCCCATTTATTCTATTTCCTGCATTCACTCGTCGTTCTATATCCTTATCACATCTCCCATCCCTGCTAAATACGCAACCCAGATATACAAACTCATCTACTTGCTCGATCAACTCCCCTTCTATTCTTATTTCACATATCGTCTTACTTTCTTCTCTTTCAAAAACCATAACTTTCGTCTTACTTGCGTTCACTTTCATACCTCTTTCTTTTAATGATCTGTTCATTAATGTAACCAATTTTTTCAACAGTTTCTTTCATGATCCTTTCAATCAGTACCTTAGCATACAGTTTTCCCATAATGCTAAGAAGGCTGATACCACGGTAGTTTTTACAGTCCTGCTGTGACCCTTTTCCTTTATATACTGGGACTATCACGGCTTTGCACCAGTCTACCGGTACCCGCTTCAGTTCCCAGCATAAATTAAACAAGGTGTGCAGCAGGCCTGCCACCACTTCCTCTCCAGCCCTTAGCATTTCGAGTGAAACTCTATCATATCCGGAAGCCTTACCTGCTTTCATGCTTTATTTTTAGTCCCTCTCAATCAATTTTGTTATGAAAATATATAATGTACAGACATCTTTATTTTACATTTTTATTATATGTGGTATTATAATTTTTTTATAAAAAAATTATAATACCTAACTAATAAGTGTTCCAGGGGTTTAAAGAATCCTTGAGATAAGTTATTAATGACGATAGTTTTAATGACATACATTTCTCCTAATCAGATCTCTACCTAATCAAAATTTGATGATTGAGCCTTAGCTCAAATTACTGGAATGGAAGCAAATTTTCGTAACAAAAATTGTACATTGTAAAATGAGTCTTATGTTAATTATGGAATGCGCAAACTAGATATGAGCCAAAAAAGAATTCGCGCGTCTTCCGGGGAATTCTCTACTAATACTATCGGCGAATCAGACTTCGAATTCGCGGAAACTTTTCTACAGCCCAAAGGCAACTGTCGTATAGCCCCAAGGCAAAGTGATTCGTCAATTTGCAAGCCTACCCGCACGTCGCGGGGAAATTAATGCTTCCATTCCATTCCATTCGCCGCAATGTTTAGACCAACTGAGAATGAAAGACGGAGTTCTGCGTACGTTTCAATTGACGAAAAACCAATCCAAAATCGTGTCCAAGTTATTGTTAGAACAAATAAATTACGTACACGTAGGCATTTAAGCTATTTGTAATCAACAACATAATTTTAGGTGCATTGGTGTGCGTCCAGCAGCGAACGAAAAAACGAAAAGTTGATAAAGAAAGAACGAAGTAAGATGTGGGTGTGTCAAGAAGTTAGCATGGTACGCAGCGTTCAATCTACCTTTCTTTGTTGTTTAGATCGAAATATACAAACAGTGAAGGAGTTACTTTTAGTTCCTACAAGGTGTATCTTAATAAACCTATATACATGTGAAAGATTGTTCGGTGTCCGCAAACCATTTAACTAGGCAGAAACCCATGTCCAGGATAGGGTGTTTACTTTGATAATTACGAAAAATAAATGTTTATCCTCCCTACTATGGGAAAATCGCATGTTCAACAGGCATTGCTTTATTCAACTCATTTCATCATTTATAGTTCCGTTTATTTATCGGATGTGGGACAGTGATGTGCAGAAATTATGTAACCCACAAAACACAGTTGTTCAGATTTGAAAGAAAAATGTATTTTTCTTGTGGCTGAAGCCCTATTATATTAAATTATGTGTATCCATTTAAAGAAAATTGAATATAGATTTTGGAATTACATGTTATATGTTATATTTTCAGAATTCTTTGACAGTTTGCAATAAATTGTAAAAGAGCCCCTAGATCATTATTTTTGCCAGTTTGTGGGTTGTATCATTTCTGCACGACACTGTCCAATGCGAATATAAAAATTAGAATATCGAAAATCATACAATCATACAACTGTCTAAGTCAAAGTAAAGCTTGTTAAAAGCTGAATGTCAATAATATCTACACCGGTTCGTAAAATCAAAATTTTTTCGCAGAAGAAACGACAATAATCTATGGGTCTTATTTAGTTTTTTTTTTCGAAAACCTCAAGTTATGTATTCCTTCAGCCTATAAAATAAAATGTAATACAGTCTGTATGTATACTATTTTTTTATAATGTAATTTTAACTATTGCCAATCCCCTCCCCTAGCAAATAGCCACTTGTAAGTCAGAGTAAGGGCTATTTAAACACATTATTGTCCTCAATATTTTGACCCATTATTTTATTGGTCATCCATCCATCCAGCCATCCAGCCATCTTTGAGTATTGGTTTAATATTCAAAGGTAGCCATTTACCAAACAAAATTTTCGTATGTTTGTAAATATTATAGTTGGTAAATATTATAGTGGAACACCCGGGTGTTCCACTATAATATTTCAAAAATCAAAATAAAATATTGAAATACAAGGAACACTTGTGTCTACATAGATACATTAGAGAAACTGAGTAGTTCCTTCCACGAAGGATGCTGAAGCATTGGTGAAAAACCTAAATTACCATTTCTTGAACACAAATCATGATTGCAGATTAGTAACTATTTTTTTTTAGATTATTGAAACTTAAAAAAAATCTTTCATCTTCTTTAACGTAGGTAAATCTACTTTAAGAATGGTTCAATTTCATTAATTAAGAGCAAAACGAAGCTTTAACGTTCGTGAGTCGCACCAAAATACAGTGCATAATTTTTTGCTATTTTGTCATTATAGGCGTTGGGTTTTTATTGTGCTATGTCCCTTTTATTATTATTAAGAAATTGAAATAGAAATAAGAAAATTTATTTAGCAATATATAATATATAGTACAAAATATTGCTAATAAATCGTACCGTCAAACCGTCCAATTTTGCCATATGTTGTATATTTTGCCCGCTATGCCAATTTTAAGCTCAATCGCAAATTTAAAAATTACTATTTAATTTACGTTGATTTGCTATGTTTTAAATAAATGTAGACTACATTTCTGGCACCACTGGTTACGGTTCTTACCTTTGATTACACTCAGTTGCTTGTCAGAACCAGTGAAAGTGCACGTATGTTTTGATGCGGACCTCCTGTACCTTAACTAGCTTGGCGATTTTAATGTGTGAGGTGTCATTTTTGCCTCAATGTTCGGAATGTCTACATGTTGGCTACGTGCTGTGGTTCATATTAATGTTTTAATTGAAAAAAAATTCAGCGCCTTTTACATGCAGTTTCGTACAAATTAATTACACTTGTTTTACATAATAGATTTAACTCTTTATATTAGTATTTGCGCAAAAAAGTACATATTATTTATTTTAAATTTATTTAGTATCTATTTTGAGGGTAACGTTAATCGAAGTTTTTTTAATATTTTTTATATGAACAAATCAACTACCTCAGGGATAGTTTGCAAATAATACATTAAAATAAAACCAATTTCTTTATTCACTTTTTCCTAAAAGGGAAGGGCAACAAAAATCATTATGATTATGTAGATGTACATAATATTACGATTTTGGTTTGCTTTTTTAAATTCTTGTTTTATTTTGGTACTTATCAATATGTTTTGATTTAAAAGAGGTATAATGAGCTAATCATTTCATTTACTTTTACATATAATTTAATTTACTTTAACTTTTCCGATTTTCAAAAAATTTTCTTTTCATGTATCTGTTTTATTTGTACATTTGTTTTCAGAAAAAAAAAACACATTTTAAAAACGTAAATCAAGAAGAAGATTGGGTACACAACCTCAAAAATTGTGCCATATGTTTTAGACAGATTTAATTAAAGACTGGATATAGGAACTTATCATCTATTTAATTAAATAAAATGTTTTGCTAAGCATATTTTTATTTATTTTCCTACCTGATTTTGACAGCCCTATTAGGGTTTACAAATTGCTTAGGTACAAATTGCTTATATGAAAACAAAATGTATATTGGAGGCTAAAATTGCCCAAATCTTTTAGAGTGAATCTCAAATCACACAATCAAATTCATTAATATGTTGCCGTGTACCGTGTTTTACTGCTGAATAGACTCAAATTGCCGAGTAACACGGCAATTGCCGTGTAAATGGCAACCCACTACACGGTGTTGATGGGAGACTTCAACGCAAAACTAGGCACAAGATTTCTCTTGCGGTGAGCTGAAGTTAGAAACATTCGGAGTAGGGCAACGGAACCGTAGGGGCCAGCAGCTGGCCGACTTTATGGAGAAAGAGGGACTTTTTATGATGAACTCTTTCTTCCAGAAGCGGCCCCACAGAAAGTGGACCTGATCGAGCCCCGACGGTTCGACAAAAAATGAGATTGACTTCATTATGACAACCAGACGCCAACTGTTCAGTGATCGCAAGGGTGAAAACTGGCAGCGACCACCGAATGTTTAGAGGCACACTGAACCTAAACGTCTAGTATAAAATACCATACAATTTTTTTAAGAAAATCAACATAATTGCAAAAAAGCAGGCAAAATTGGACGGTTTGACGGTACTCGATAGGTAATAATCGACTACTACTACCCTCCTCGCGAGGGTCTTTCACAGATAAAACTCAGCTTCAATATTTAGTTTTTTTTTTCAGTAACTTTATTGAAGAAAGGTAATGGAAATCTTTATGTACACTTTCGCGCGCTAACCAGGGTAATACGCCGTGGCGACTTTTTCTTGTGTACCTTTCTCCTGTTGAGTTGACGAACTACTGTCTACTGTCTGGAAAGCGAAAATACTGGCGATGTTACCTTAGATTTATTCATAAGGGGGTCATTCTTAAATATCAGCAGCCTTTTCAAGTGCACGGCTGGGTATAGGCTTTACAAAAATGCGCCAGTTAGCATGCATTTCTTGGAAGATTTGCTTGTATTTACCACAATACGAGTAGCAGATGGTTTAGTGAATCGAGTCGATAGTCATTGCATTGGTAATCCTACTGGCCCATTAGATCTGACGCGAACGGATGTTGACGGGCAAATGAAATTGAACGGTCGTATGAAATTTAATTCATAACGTAATTGATATCAACAATGGCTTTGTTCTACCCTACATTTGAAAAAATCATTCTTTTGTACACTCACACCACCTATCAACATTTTACATTAACATTGCCTCAGTATAATCATAATACAGCGCAATTTCATAATTGTTTTCCAATAAAATACAATAATCTTGAATAAGTTTGTTAATAGTTTTGATATTATAAATCCCCACATTTCAGGTGCACATATTCTTCTTCCTTTTCTATAATAACGTGTCCGCCAAATAACTTTTTTTAAAAAATGCTATTAAAAAAAACTACTAAATATTTTTTCAAATTTCTTTTTTTATTTGAAAGTACAATCCATCCGGTTAATGATGGAAAATAATTTCATTCAAATGGCTGCCTCGGCTGGCCATGCAGTAGCCTACACGATCGGTCCAATTTTTGAGTACATTATCGATTGTGTGCAGCTGTATTTCACCAATGGCTTCACGAATATTGTCCTTTAAAGCGTCAATTGTCTCTGGTTTGTCGGCGTAACACTTATCTTTGACGGCACCCCACAAATAATAGTCCAACGGTGTCAAATCGCAGCTCCGAGGTGGCCAAACGACATCAGCTCTGCGGCTGATAATGCGATTTTCAAAAACAGGGCGCAAAACATCAAGTGTAGCGTCGGCTGTGTGGCACGTTGCGCCGTCCTGTTGAAACCAAATGTTGCCAATATCCTCCTCTTCAATTTCTGTGAACAAAAATTCATTCAACATGGCCCGATAACGATCGCCATTGACTGTAACGGCCACACCTTGCTCATTTTCGAAGAAAAATGGCCCAATTATGCCTCTGGACCAAAATCCGCACCAAACAGTGACTCGTTTTGGGTGCACCGGCTTTTCGATGAATGCGTGCGGGTTTTCTGTGCCCCAAATGCGACAATTCTGCTTGTTTACATACCCGCCAAGTTCAAAATGAGCTTCATCTGAAAAGATGATTTTTTTGGCAAAATCCGCATCTTCTGCAAGTCGATCGCAGGCCCACTTAGCGAAGCGAAAACGCATTGGATGGTCAGTTGGCTTCAACACCTGAACCAATTGGATTTTGTACGGTATCATACCAAGGTCTTTACGCAAAATTCGTCTCAATGATGTCTCCGAAATGTCCAATTGTTGAGAACGACGGTGAACTGATGTTGATGGCGTTTCACGCACACTTTCGGCCACAGCAGCAATATTCTCGGGTGTACGCACTGTTTTTGGCTTTTCGCGCGTTGGTTTATCGATGAGGATGCCAGTTTCTTTCACTTTTTTCACAAGGTAACGAACATACGGAGCTGACGGTGCTTCATTTCTTCCAAAATCCGTACGCAATTTTCGCACAAATTCTGCAACATTACCATGATTTTCAAAGTAATGTCGCAATATTTCCCAGCGTTGTTCAAGCGTATACACAACCATATTCGTTCAGCGGAAGGATAAAACTAATTATCTGTCAAATTAGACATGAGCTAAGTGTTGCCATTCACGAAATAAGCACTAGTTGAAAAAAAAGTTAGATGGCGGACCCTTTAGTTGATTTAATACACTTATAAACAACAATGTATTGAAAGTCCATTCACTTATCGGGCACTTATATCTTTAGATTTAATTTTTATTGTGATCTACGAAAAAAAGCTTACCTGTGTATGATTTTGGAGTGGTATATTTGGCTTCGGATTTAATTTTATTAATCACAAGATCAAAAACGAAACCGATGGTAGAACACAGCTATAATCTTCGTTGAAACTGTTTATTCTCTTTTGAAGACTGTAATTTGGCAGTATTAAATGTTTTTTGGCATGGATTTGTGCTCCATGCAACTCAATGTATTCACATTCATAAACTTATTAATAGGCTATTTATAATATCGCTGCTTATGATGATAAACTTCTTACATTAACGAATTATTGAAACCCGCGTAGAAGACAATATAGCTAACAATAATTAGGTGAGAGGCAGATATAAAGTGCAGTACTAAGTCGGGAAAATCACATAAACCAGCAAATACGGTTTTCGTAGAAGTATAGACTTCGTTTGGGATTAGAACTTAAGACCTGCAATGCATTAGCCCGACATTCAGCCACTAGGCCATGTAGACGTCGAGCGTTGTTGCTCCAATTAAATCTATAGTAACTGAGAGGACGATTTCTGTACATTGTTTTTTTTTGTAATTGGAGCATACTATACTTGCGATATAGATATCAAAACCAGGGATTGAATAACCGAAAAAATTATGGTACAGACGATAAGCGGTATGACGTCATACCTTTAAATTTCGATACCTTAAAATAAAGGTACCTTTAAATTACTATACCTTAAAGTAACTGTACCATTACTTTTTCAAGTATCTAAATTATAAAATAAAGGTATAAAGTATAAACAAAGAAATTGTACGCCGCGCCGCCGCTCACGCCGAGGCTCACGCAGTGTCGGCCGCATTGGCAAGAGAGTAGGTACTTGATCGAAAATTTACGGATATTCGTGTCTCGGCAGCTAAACAAAGTAGATTGTTTTGCCATTTTGCCGCCATTCATGTTTCCGCGTATACTTTGATTGTCAATTTAATCACAAGTGTGCTTTTTTTTAATTTATTTTATGTACACACATTAAGATACAGAAGCAGTCTTATAGTAATTTCGTACAAAGGTTCTACTTATTCCAAATTAACTGAAATATCTTCCAGTAGACCCATAAAGGAAATTATATTGAAATTGCAAACTTAGTGCATACGTACTACTAAAAATAAATAATATACACAATGTTACGTAAACTATATAAAATAAAACAATAAATAAAAATAAAATAAATCAATAAATAATAATATTAATAAATACGATAGTTACATATGATATATATAAACTAAAACTAATATAATAGAATAATATATACATATAAATTAACAGGATGCAAAGTAGGCAAAGTAGGCATGCTCTAAGACGTTTCTTGAATACCAACAAAGTTTCGGAATTTCTTATATTTGACGGTAGTGAGTTCCATAATCTTACCGCGTGAACTGCTTGTTATAATGTGTGCTTTGTTATAACTTTATAATTAGATTATCGTAAAGATGGATAAAAGTAGGTACAAACTCATTAAGCATTTCTTGACGATATTATACATCTTTGTATATCTTTATACTTTTTTAGATTGAGGCCGAACGAACGTAATTTTTCGAGTTGTGAGTGATGATATGATTGAATATGATTTATTTCAGAACCTGTCATCATGTGTCAGAATAAGCACCATCATTCCCTAGATATTTTTGTGAATTCGGAACGACCAAGGACTCCTGCTCTACACCCTAAAGTAGAGAAACACCTGGAGAAAGATAAACATCGCTCTGAATGTTTCCATTGCATGGCTATCCAACGAGAAGAAAAGGATCAAAGAAATTACATTTTAGCTTCATCATTATCATCATTATATCCCTTCACAAGTCCACTGCTGAACATAGGCCTCCCTCAAGGAATGCCACAAAGCTCGGTCCTGAGCCACCTGCATCCATCGACTTCCTGCATGTCTTACCAGGTCATCATTCCGTCTAGTGGGCCTACACTACGCCTACCGGTACGAGACTGCCACTCGAGAACCTTTTTTCCCCATCAGTTATCGGTTCTTCGGGCCGAATGGCCGGCCCATTGCCACTTCAGCTTACTAATACATTGGGCTATGTCGATTGCCCTGGTTCTACTGCGGTTTCTAAATTTATCGCGCAGAGAAACCCCGAGCAAAGCCCTCTCCATAGCTTGCTGAGCGACCATGATCGTCCTCATACGGCCAGCAGTTAAAGGAACATGTCTCAGATCCGTAAGTCATCGCTGGCAACATGCACTGGTGTACAATCTAGTTTTTAGGTTTTCGAGGTATACCTCACGAGAAGATGTGTCGTAATTTCTCGAACGCTGCTCAGTCGAGTTGAAATCTCCTGTAGAGCTCTCGGTCGAAGTTAGACTTACCTGGTCGGACTATTTGTCCCAGGCAAACGTACTCATCAACAACTTCGAGTTTAGTGCTCCCAACAACTACCAGCATAGGCGTGACATGAACATTACACATGATCTTTGTTTTGTCCATATTCATCTTAAAACCTATACGTTGGGATACACTATTAAGATCATTGAGTATATTGCTTAGATCCTCCAGCGATTCCACCATAAAGACTATATCGTCGGCAAATCGAATGTGAGTAATGTACTCGCCATTGATGTTAATACCTTTCCAATTCAGTAGCTTGAAAACATCTTCCAATGAGGCGGTGAAGAGTATGGGTGATATAACGTCAACCTGTCTTACACCTCTCTGCAGTTGAATATGATTCGTAATGACTCGAAAACAGCACTTAGCATCGTAGCTCTACTGTACAAACACTTCAGCACTTCGATATACCGACAGTCAACTTGGCACCGCTGAAGGAATTGTAGCAGCGCCCAAATTTCGACGGAATCAAATGCTTTCTCATATACGGTTACGGTTGTTACCGGTTGGCGGTATACGCCAGGTAAAGTGGCAGATTGTACTCTTCGGTCTTCCGTACAATCTGCCGCAGGGTATGTATGTGATCTATGTTACTGAAGCCTTTTCGGAAACCGGCTTTTTCGGGAGGCTGGGAGTCGTCGAGTCTACGTGCGAGACGATTCGTAATGACTCTCGAAAACGGCACGCAGACGCGGCTCTGAAAGGAAATCAGTCTGTAGTTCTTCAAGAGAGCGTAATCGCCTTTCTTTAAAAACAAGAGCACTGCACTTCTACATCAAGCCTCCGAGTAGTGCCACCATGAAGGACGAAATTGAAGAGATTTTGAAGGACTTTAAGTACCGGTTTTCCGTCCGCTTTCAAAAACTCCGCTGTAATTCAATCTTCACCTGAGGCATTGCCGTTTTTAACGTGATAGAGAGCCTTCTTTTCTTGCTCAGACTGACTTTCGGGACATCATCGGAATAGTGTCGGATTAGACTTGCTCTTGAATCGTTACTCACACTTGCGTGTGGCTCCAACGATAATGTGTTCAGCAGCTCATAGAAACTCTCAATCTCACTCAAAATCTCAGGTGTCACGGAAACGGTGTTGCCACACTCATTCTTCAAAGACTTTGGAGCCCTGGTTCCGTTCGATCGCTTCTTCAATACGAGCAATATTAAAGTTGCGTAAGTCTCGCCGCATGCATTTGAAGATCTGTCTGTTCAGTTGCCTGTATGCTGTCAAATCTGTTGACGATTGCAGCCTCATCTCCCGCCTAACAGCCATGAGATTAAGAGTGTGATCGGAGAGTTTTTGTGTTCTTCTGCGGCGGGTCTTGCAGAACTTAGCTCCGACCGCATGGACAGTTTCCACGAGCTTGTCATTCATATCGTCCACTGCATTGCAATCTTCTAGGCACTGAAAGCGGTTTCGGGATTCTGGATTAGAGCACGGGGGGACGGAGCGTTGACTTCTTTAGACGAGATCTCTTCAACTTAACGTTTAGGTTCAGTGTACCTTTAACCATTCGGTGATCACTGCCAGTTTTCATCCTTGCGATCAGTGAGACATCACTGAACAGTTACCGTCTCGTCTTCATAATAAAGTCAATCTCATTTTTTTATCGTACTGTCGGGCCTCGACCAAGTCCACTTTCTGTGGAGCCGCTTCAGGAAAAAAGAGTTCATTATAAACAGTCCCTCCTTCTCCATGAAGTCGGCCAGCTGCTGGCCCCTTGTGTTCCGTTGCCCTAACCCAAATTTACCTACCGTCAGCTCACCTTTCTTCCTTTTGCTTAGTTTTGCGTTGAAGTCTCCCATTAACACCGTATAGTGGTTTTTATAAGAAAGCATGGCTCTAGAAATATCATATATCTAAAAATGTAATAGATGTTGGTGCGTAGACCTGTATGACCTTGGATACCGTTTGATGATTCTGAATATGAGGTACGCAACCTTCGTCGACACACTACCAATCTTTACAAGGTTGTTAACGAGAGACTTGTGGACTATAAATCCAACACCTCCTTGGGACAGAATGGTCGCCCTTCCGGTGATAGAACAAGCTGCCGGATTCAAGAATCACCGTGTCCTCCTCCTCTCTTCGGACCGCGGATGATCCTTTAATATTCAAGCGCTACTTGTCTATCTCTTCTTCCAGCTCCAGGATCTTCTTGGTAGTCCTCAGGGTGCGTCCGTTGTTTGTTGCCAAGTCGAATCGTCTTAGGTGGCAATCGAACCTTCACCGGAGATTCTTAGCACCCCTATCCCGCCTTTACCATGGTCGCCACCTAGCCAGGAATAGCGCGGCCGCCGTGGAACTGGGGGCCGTTTACTTGTGTCGTTGCTCGTGGGGGGTATTTCCATAGTTGCCACGCTTTACGAGTGGGTTGGCAACTGCAGTTTTTTTTTGTTGTACATATGATGTTATCAGGAAGATGCTGCTGCCCATCTCCTGCCGCTTTCCCTCTGTGGCCTTTTACGACACCCACGGGGATTCTTAACCACCACTACACGGCAGTAATTTTTAGCTTAGCGTTCTTTATTCGATCGCTCTCAGGGCCGGCAAATGTTATAAAAAACGGATGCAAAATTTAAAAACTTGTATGCGAGCCCGTGTGTACTCAAAAATATTAGTATTCCTACATCCCTTGGAAGGGAAGCACTTTAAAGATGTTCCTTTAACTGATTCAGAAGAGCTAGATTAAGAATTGGTACCCACATGTTAAACATAATATTACGTTTTTAATTAAATACTTTACTGATAGTAAATAATAATACAAATATGATAAAGATGTTTTATTTTCTCCGAACATGAAATACAGTAACATAGGAAATCCAAATCGAATGAGTCTCATAACGTTAAGCAAGGTCCGAGACACAATACATATAAATAAGCCTAAAATACTCATTTTTTTTCGGTACCGAAATTATTTCGGTAAAGGTATTAGTAAAATATAGGTATAACGATACCGTAAAAAAATATAGGTATAATTCTTTTTTTAACGGTACCACAACCGTAATTCTCAACCGTTTTGGTTCTACCTTTAAATCGAAGCTGTATCGTAATTCTATACCGGTACCATACCCTTATACCTTTACCGCTTTCAACCCCTGATCAAAACAACATTTTTGAAAACGTTAGACTTGCATGGAACTTCCGCTATAGTTATAGTTTAGAATTAATATGAATTATCAAGCTACCTATTAAAGTGGCTAGGTAGTCCGCTTAAATTGTCTGGATACATATTATATGTATTTACAAACTTCTAAAAAGATAGAGCTTTCAACACAATGTTACTTTGAGAAAGTAGTTTGTTCAGAATCGTTTACTGAATCGATACCTATCATTTTTAATATAGGTAATTGTTTATCTCAAAAATAATCAAAACTACGTAAATTACAGTCACACTAAATCTGTACAGTCAAAACAAACTGAAATGGACCGTAACTTAAGGCAATAAGACTTTTAAGAGTGCAATTTTTGTATTTGTATTATTACTAATTCTGTCATTCAATAAAAATAAAGAAAAATGAACTTTATTTCAAGCATGTTAAAGTCTTTGCGTTCATGGATTTGTACTGTGACCACAACATTCTTCCGGAATTAGTATAACTAATTTGATAAATAATCAGTGCATAAAAATGTTTAACTAAACATTCAGTGTATGTATTATGATTATAACATAATATACTAATTGGGGTGTCTGAGGGTGTGCGTTAATTACGTTACATATTGTATATCCGTACTTGAATAAGAATCAGAATTGCACATTCTTTGTCACTACAATCTGCTATTTTACGTTGGCGTTCGGTGAGAACGTGTTCTTTACTCGTTCGAGTCGACTCATTCTTGTTACAATCATAATATTATATTATGTAGCTGCTCCATGGCTCTACCGCGTGTGTAATCAGAATGACACCATTTTTAATCGTCGCTGATTTAAATTAATTGATATATCTGATGATCCTCCTAAATAGATTTCTTGTACTAAGAAATACTATCCAAACCTTATTATGAAATATTACAATGTATTAACAGTAGAAACTTTCTGATTTAGAGCTAGGTTACGCTCCGAAGATTTAAGTAGTACGTCTTTTTTTTAAATAGCGCCTGTATGTCAAAAGTGCAGAAAATTAGATCTGAGAATCTGCTTTAAAAAAATAAAGTACCTAATATGTAGTCAATTCAATATAGCTGGGTGCAGGCATCTTCGCTTTTCCGTCAGGATTTTTTTTGAAGCATCAAATAGTCAGTAATAAATGGAGCAGCTACAGCGTAATGAACTTATTTTAATTTGTTTACTTTAAATAAAATTCTATTGTGTATTCCTCAAAATGTTTTCCTTCACTGCCGAGCATATTGTAAGTCAAATTTAAACAGTGCTATTAACGATTTCGTTGGATCTGGCGGGGATCGAACTTGGCTTGTTCGCTTACTATACGGGCATTTATCCCCTGAGACATTCACTTTCACTATCTCCAAATTTAAAAAGTAATCTTATAATATGGTTCGACCGCTTTGAAGAGAATATCCATTATATATATTATAGCTTATAAATTATAAAAATCCACTGCTGAACATGGGCCTGCCACCTATACAGTGCCTCATAAGCGTGGCAATTGTCCACAATTGCCACTCTTGGCATGCGGGTTGGCAAACACAGCTTTTAATAACTTCTACTTACCATATATCGGAATAAGCTTATTCAGTGGTGTTGACAACTTCCTCTTTGCTTAGGTCAAAATCTATCAGATCATTATTTATTAAGAATCTAAATGATAACAAGGGCAGTGTGGTTAACTTTCTACTTAATGAAACAACGAGTTATCTAGGTAACAATATATTTTTGCCATCAACGACAAACTTAACAACAGACTACAACATAGATCTTGTCAACGAAACACCGGCGCGAAGTAGGTATAAACTTTGCGATCAAATATCAAATATTCTGAAATGTTTACCAACGCGTTAGTACTACGCTTGTCAATTACATGCATACACGTCACATAGAGATCAAATAAATGCAAAAAATAATGGACGGCTTGGAGATACTAGGATAATAGGATGCCGAAAGAATCAATACAAAGTCTTATTCTCGTATTGATTTATTGGTTTACTGTTGGTAAACAAATCTAGGTTGAATTGGGACATGTTTATAAACTGTACATGTTACATAAATATGTAAATATATTCTCGTAATAAGATTAACGTAGATAATATATTATCCTTATATTTAAATTGCTTTGAATTATTATGATTGATAAGTAGATAAAAGAATTGACTCCAATTAGACTCAATGATTGCTGAGTCGGTCTAAAATAATTCATTAGAATAACCCGAGGATTTAAGATCTTGTTGTTCATTTTGGTCACATAATATTTTCACAAAATTCTTAAATAACCGGGTCATCAGAAAAACTTACCATTAAAATATGACTCATAAAAAGCACCCAAAACGTGAATAATTTATTTGTTTAGCATAGGATGCACTTTCAATTATTTCTCAATGGTAAAAAACAACTTAAGTGTCAAATTTTAGTAAGAACTTCTAAAGTATTATAATTTTTTCTGTATTTAGTCTAGTTTTTAGTTTGTTAGCATTTATAGATGTAAAAAACCTGTCCGATCTGTGAGGATACTTTTTGATATTGTGATATGATAATGTTCAGATCAAAATAAAATTACCCGCGAAAAATAAAATTTTATGACAAAACTTACATGGCAAAATATGCGGTGCGGGCGGCCATTGTCGTCGACAAATGTGTTAAAAATGTGCTGATTTTTAAGCAAATTGTGATTCAAAACATGTACTATAAAGAAAAATTAACAATAACATTTTTATAGAATATGATGTGTCCTAGCGGTACTTTCCCTTTCACATCGGACAGTGTTCTTGTTGTTATACCAAAATATATAAAGCTATAAAATATTAACTTAATATCGGAAGATAAAATAAATAGATAAATGAAACCCAAATGGGAAATAAGGAACCGGCCTTCGGCAGAGAAGACCAAGCACCCGAGGCGAATTTATTTAATTTCTATTAATAAGAATGTGGATTGTGAAGTCTTTAATAAGAATTATAATTATGATTAAAATTTTTTTATATATAAACACAGAGTCGAAGCGCATCGAAGTGTCGCCATAGCATATTTATTATTTACCTCAAACTATAAAAATGCACAAATTTCCATGGAGACAAAACCCTTACATTTAATGCACAACAGTAGAACGCGATCATAAACGCATTCACAAGTTATCAATTTTTACATCAAATATTATAGTATTTTTGTAGTTATTGCTTATAAATATATAGATGAAACAAATAAAAATTGTAAGTTTCAACATTTTTAAAAGCATTTTTTTTCTATTTGAAGCCATTGAAAAATTGATGGAGAAGAAAGATTCTATAGTCAGCCTCGTACCAGCAAGTGAAATATAGGGCGGCCCTGCACTAGATGCAGTGACGACCTGGTAAGTCGATGTACACAGGTGACTCGGACCGTATTTTATTAAATTCCTTTAAAGATTGTTCTGTTCAGCAGTGGATATATGAAGGGCTGTGATGATGATAATACTTTCCGAGTCCTTTATGGTGGTATACTGTACAGAAAAGTTGGCAACCCTAGATGTGTGTGATGTATAATCAAAGTTTCAACACATACAGTCAACTGACAACTGCAAAATCCATCACCAGTCCTAAGATTCGTTGTCAAAAAAATACGTGTAAAGAGATGCTAATATGCGAGCTAAATAGCTCTACTTTACGTTGATTACGAAGAATTTGACGATTCTCTTCGATTCGACTCTGCGTATATGTGAATTCAACCTTATAGCGCCTAATGATGATCCAATAATATGATTTATATGACTTTAAAAAAATTAAGAAACTAAGCTAAAAAAACAGTAACAATACCGTCGTGTTTGTGGTTAAAGTAGAAAACGTTTAATCGTTTAAAAAATTTAAACGTTTATAAAATGTCTTGTATTTGACAGTTTTAACATAATCGGTATGTATCAAATTCTTATCTTAAAAGCGCATTATGTGGGGTAAAACATTATGCAGTACATGCATCTCAGTTATTAGAAATATCAAACCCGAAAGATGCCCTAACTTGAATATATTCACGCTTTAAATATTATAGTAAAGGGAGTGTTAAATGCTGTTTGGCACTAACTTTATTAAATATTTATTTTGTATAAATTCTATTTTACAACACATATAGTATCGATATTTACAGCTTAAGAGAACAGACACATTAAGGTATATTTACATCGGTACAAACCATTACATAGATATTTGAATAACGTTTGGGTAAAATTTAAAATTACAATTGCGGGAACGTGTACATAATCTACAGCTAGGTATATGTATATGTAAGCTTTAGCGACATTACTTGATAAACACATATATTATGTATTTATTTGAATTTGAAGGTACATTTGTGCATATAAATATAGTGGACATGTACGTGTTTTCTCAAAACATTCCTGTTTTAATTTTATTACGTTTTAATATTTCAATGCCCAAAATATAGATAACGCAACCACTAACATCTAACAAAACATTTTTAGATTATATTGCACACATTCGTTTTAAAATACAATACTATTCCTATTTTAAATAAAAGAGTGGGCTAAAATCCCTCTCCGCCATAATTTCCATAACTCACCGTTTACCTACCAATGGAATGACATATCCGGCGCATCTCCAATGTGGAATAAACTCCCTAAGCTGTCTGATTTATCCAATTTGAACTTAATACATTATGTGTTTCTAGAAAATCTGAAGTAATTCAACAAGTATAGTTAATTTTAAAGTATTCTACATAATTAGGTTATTTCAGTATTTTAAAATGAGTTTTTCTGTTTTATTGTCATAGGATATGTTTACAAACATGTAAAAATTAAAATAATGTGATAACAAAACTATATAAAGTGACTGTATTAAATAAAACAAAAAACAGCCTGCTTAGGAGTGCGCCGCGTGCTGCAAGCTCTGCTCTACTGATGACGACTGAATGAATAGGCTTTAGGGCTCTACTGTCTAGTTCTACCGCCGATACAACGATCTGGGATGAGATGTCCTACTGCGAGCCTTCGTTGAACCCAATACCCAAAGCAACTTTGATGGCACATGGATGACCACCGCGAGTGAAGTGAGCGCGTCGTATGAAAATACCTTATAGCGCACAGAACTAAGCTCTAATGGTTCCTGGTGAAAACTACTGTGAAAATGATCTAAAAATTTGAAATATTCCGAAAAATTTTAAACTTCTCATAGCACCATTGCCAATCTATCGAATATTAGCACAATTCGTACCGAAAACGAGCATCGTAAGATCTATGTTATCGTCATTTTTACAAGTCTAGATCTATTACATTAGGTGCAGAATTGTCCCTACAAATTGTCCTACCTGTAAAATTTTAGAGTGATCCAGATTATTACAATTATTGGTACCGCATGAGATAAGATTTATAAAATTCAGTCATCGACTACTGTAAGTTTATTGATTGCTACTTCTATAAAAATAAATAGTTTAAAATTTTAAAATTTTTACACTACCCAAAAACTCCCGCGTTATTAATTGGGATGTGATCGTTAGAAAAGTTATTTGCAATTGATCCTTGGGCAATGCTTATTTATATATTATAATTTTTCACCGCAAATCGTGGATTTATATAAAATTTAATTGCCTCCCTTGTGCCATTAATTTTGTATAGCCATTTTATTTACCTGCGTAATATCGCCGTTCTATATACATATTCTCATATCAGTCCGTTGCAACGTTGGGTCAGAAAGGGTTGTAACAGTTTTCGTCGTCGGTTAAGTCTTCCTCGTAGAGCGAAACATACTTTCATCGCTCACTCACCCACAACCGCCCGAAATACTCTCTCGCAGTTATTATTTCAAAGAGAGAATGAGAGATATAGAAGGAGTGCCGAGTTCTGGTTGTGGGAAAGCGAGACAAGACAGTACGCTTAGAAGAGCATGTGGCAGCGCAGGTTGGAGTTGGCTATTCCATGGTGTGTGCGGTGAGGTCGACCCCCAGCGTCGCGGTGCCCAGCGCGGCCGGAGGATCGCTGGCGGGGAGGGACAGTAGATGTTAGGCCTCCAAAAAAATCAGCGCGGTTGGCTTTGGCTCCAAGTTGGACTTTTTCGCTTCGACGACCAGAAACTCGATTTCCTGAAAAAAATATAAATGAATAAATACAACGATCGAACATTTTCGTTAAATGAGTTGGCAATGGTACTTTTAATTCATTGTCTTTTACTATGGAAGCTTTATGCTTTGAGAATTCGTGGCAGTTTATTTCGGTGGTTAACGTCCTGTACAAAATAGAACACAGGCGGTTGTACTAAATGGTTACTCCTCGTTATGGTAAGTATTCCCTCTGGCATTCCTCAAGGATCTTTACTCGGTCCTCTTTTGTTTTTTATTTATATAAATGATATTGGTACTTGTTTTTCTTACTCAAACTTCGTTTTATTTCCAGACGATATGTAAATTTTTAGAGTGTTGCATATATTTAACACAATGATTTGAATAGATTAGATGTTTATTGTAGGAATAACAAATTGGACTCAAATGTATCTAAATGTTTCTGCGTTACGTTCTCCCGTAAGCCAAATAATCTTTATTTTAATTATAAACTTAAAAATCAAATTCTGATGGATGAATAAATGACTTGGGAGTAATTCATGACAACAAACTATTGTTTACTCTCCATATAGATCACATTGTTTTTTTTATATAGGAGAGCGGGCAAACGAGCCCTTTTACAACACCAAGAGCATTGCAGGTGCTTTGCCGGCCTTTTAGAAAGGAGTAAGCTCTTTTCTTGAAGGTCCCTAAGTCGTATCGGTCCGGAAAATTCACTGGTAGTAAACTATTCCACAGAGAGGTCGTACGCGGAAGAAAACTCCTAGTGAAACGTACAGTGGTGGACCGTCAAGTATCCAGATGTTGTGGATGGTATCGGGAGTTTTGCCGCGATGTGCGTTCATGCAATTTGGCGGCTGGGATTAACCCGAAAAATTCCTAAGAGCACTCCTCTTCTCCACTCCTCGAGATGCAACATCTCTTCGCAGCACCAGTGAATCGATCCTATCGGAAAGCACTCGGTCGTCGATGATTCGAGCCGCTCTACGCTAGATGCGGTCCAGTGGAAGGAGCTGGTACTGGGGATCCCCAGTGCCCTCCAGGCAGAGGAGTGTTTTACCAACCGAACATGGAGCACTTATATCGCAGGGTGGTCGGCGGTGTGCTCCCTCCGTCATCGTGGGCCAGTTAGTCGTCCTCCATGTGCAGAGATGGAAAAGATGGCCGACAGAAGTTCCCCTCGGACAGCCTTGGCAAGAGACCAGAATTCAGGGGTTCCAGAAGAAAGGCGAACTAGTTTCTCGCCAATTCTGCCTATGGGTTTTGACCTTGCCTTGGCAATGACTCTTTTGAAAGACCTGGAGGCGGAATTATACTTCTTTTTAAGGGCGCTGGTACTTACATCCCGGGACGTTGATGCGTCAGCCCAGGCCCGGTAGCATTTCTGCTTAAAGCGTGATACTATTTTACAGGAGCGACTAAACCATGGCTGAGATCTGCATCCGATGAGTCAGATCGCAGCCATGGAATGGTGCGCATCGGGGCACTCTTCCGAACCTCAAGTACCACATCAGCGACAGAATTAGCAACAACATTGGCATTGTCCGGCGAGAAACAAACCTGCCCCCAAGGGTAGAATGCAAGGAAAGACCGCATCCTATCCCAATCGGCCGACTCATAGTGCCAAACATGGCGGCAGCCGCGATTTCACACATGAGTGGCACCACACTCTGGACTAGACAACGGTCCGAGGAGTCAAGAGGGGCGTCGACGGAAATTTTATAGGATAGGGTGACAAACGAGCACACAGGCCACGTAATGGTAAGTGGTTGCTGTGGCCCATAGACATCTACATCTATCCTCGATTACGAATCAAAATGCAGATGCGTTGTCACCCGTGAGGACTACGATGGAATTCCTCGTTTCCAGTAAAAAGGGTCTCCGATTCTCTACACTCACTACGAAACACAGCAGCATTAAGTTACTATTTTACGCTGGTATTCTGTGAGAGCGTGATCCTTTCCCGGTCGAGCCGACCCATTCCTGCTAAAACTATTCTACTAATATAACTAATATAAAAAAGGTCAGCAGAAGGTTTAACAGGGAAGGTGCATGATCCTCCACATCTGGAATCGGCGTAGGCGAAGTAACTAGCTGTGTCGTATACCATATGCCCAGACAATATCAATAACAAATCTCATCGTATGATTGGTTAAATGTGAACCGAGCCATTCCACGTGGTGGGCGTTAGGATAGCCGAGGATCACGATCTCTGCGGGTGGGATCTGCAAGCAATCTGTAGCTATTTGGACATGATCGATGAGTCGATCTGTTGGAATTACCCCTATGGGACCTTTAGAGCCACCCGTAGACGCGCGGATGGTCGTCGCTGTTTACTGGTAGTCCAGGGATGGACAGATCCAAAACTTCAAGACTGCCGAGGCGTCAGGAACAGATGTCCTCCATGACGTATACCCAAACCCCAGCCAGACGATAGCGTGGCAGGAGTCGCCTTGGTCTTGTTGCTCAGCTTGCCCCGAGCAGAATTTTGAATTTTTTCTAATTAATATCGCAGAAAATAAAATTAATTGTCCGGATTTTCTCAGTGAAATCCCACTAAGAGCCCCTGTTAAAAAACTACGCAAAATATATTACTCCATGTTCCAACATGTCATAATAATTTTAGAAGTAATAGTTTTATACCAAAAGCTTTAAGGTTATTTAATAAGTATTCTGAAAACAACGATTTAGATTTATTCTGTAATAGAACTTTGAGCACTAAATCTACTCTTCAATAGATTTTATAAATAGTGTGTCTGAGTAAAGATTTGTAGGGAATGTATTATGCATATGGAAGTATTCTATTGGCATATAAGTTTTAATATAGTGATCCTACATCTACTATTCTAAATGTAAACTCATCAAATAAAATAACATAGATCTGTTAGTAAAAGTTATTTCAGCAATTTTAGATCTTTGTCATTACTACCATTCTTAGCAAAACTTTTTTTTGAAAAAGTAATAAACTCATTTGTCGCTAAACAAGTTATTTCATAAGAGTCGGTATAGTTTCTCTATAGGTAAAAGTACTTTTAACGAAGGCATTGCACTTATCAAACATGAAGCTTGTAGGTAGGATGCACTAGGTGTTTTTATGACCTATTAAAGGCAGTAGTCCATTGCGTAAATCGTTATGTTTCATCGTAATCAGAAGCAAGTTACGAGTATTACTCAACACTGGTGCACAGCAAATACTCGTAACTTGCTTCGGATTGCCAAAAAATACGAATATGCTTTAATTTTTTTAATGAAATGTAAAGCCTGCTTATGTTACTCGTAAATCTATACAAATAAATAAAATTGAAGTTTCTGTTTGTAAAGCTAAAATAACAGCTTTTTGCTAAATGCATATATAAAGTATAAACGATACATATAACAAAAAAAATGTTTAACAAAATCTGTGTGTCCGTCTGTCTGTTTGTTACGGCTAATTTCCGAAAACGCTGGACCGATTTAGACGGGACTTTCCCTGGCCATTTTTATTTTAGAAAAATAATTAGGCTTCCGTGCAAAAAAAAAAAAAAAAATAAAACCCATGAAATCCAATCGTTATAAATTCCACGCGTACGAAGTAAGGAACAAATAGTAAAATATAAAAACTTTTTTGGAACTTTATGTGTAAAAAAAATAATTTCTTATATTTACGCGAACACTACACATTGAATAAAACTACTTTTACGGATTTTATCGCGTTTAATTTCACTCAGTTTCACGTCTGATCTGAAACACCAACGCTTCGGGATGACTGCAGTTCGTAATCATATCTTAGACGGCCCCCGTTATTACATCAGATTTGATAGAACACAAAAATCAATCGAATCGAAAGAAGATCGATTCCTGCCAAGGATAATACGTGAAATTAAAAAACGTCCCAATTTCAATAGAGATGGAGGCTGGATACTGCCACCTTTTATTATAAGATGACAAACGAGCACACAGTCCACCTGATGGTAAGTGGTTGCTCTGGCCCATAGATATTCTACATTTATCCTCGATTACGAATCAAAATGCAGATGTGTTGTCATCCGTGAGGACAGATGAAATGCCTCGTTTCTAGTAAAAAGGGTCTCCGGTTCTCTACACTCACCATACGAAACACAGCAGCATTAAGCTAATATTTGTCGCTGGTATTCTGTGAGAGCGTGGTCCTTCCCCGGTTGAGCCAACCTATTCGTGCTACCACTATACTACTAATATAACTGCAGCATGGCTCTACCACGTAAAAATCCTGCTTGGGATCCCGTAATTAATGAAATTAAAACTAAGCATAAGCATACCACTACAAGACTTCAAGACAGTAAGTTCATTCTGCGTAGATCGGACCAAATGTAATAATTAAAAAGCTAAAGGTACTCCGGGTTAACTCTGATATTGGGACGTCAATCACCTTAGTTTCCCTTGAGCATGAGTGCTGGAAAGCACCCGAAACGTCAAATAAACTAAATGCGATAAAATCAGTAAAATAATTTATGTGTAGAATTTTATTATTTATACAAGCAATAGCAGGTATTCTGTCTTCAGAAAAATAAGTGGTCCAAGAATCAACCCAGCAAACAGTACAGATGTCTACCTCAGAAAAACATTATCATGATATAAGTAATTTTGATTTCATGACTCCAAACTAATTTAAGTTTTAACGCAGCATTTATAGTACCACTTATAATAAACGTAATCGAAATTCTTTCGCAAAAGACGCGCATAGTGTAGTATGTATTTAAATAATAAGTAAAGTACATTCTGCTCCTAAAAGACGCGATTGGTTGTTAGGTCACTACATAGAGTAAGCCAGCTGGCAAATCTGAATACATTAAGTGTCCTTGTGCAATATGTAGGACAATATTACAGATTGACTTCCATTCTAACACTTCTCTAATTATTAATTAAACTCACTACTATAAAAGCTGTTAACTATTGCAGTTTTGGTTACATGAGACTGTAACTGTATCGCATGGTATAATTTCATCATTTTACAAAGATACTTTTTCCTGTTGTATTGGCTATGATTTGGCCGTTACAGAGATTACTGTCTACTAAGAGAGAGGTTCACGTCGAACAGTGGAAAGACAACGTGATGATAAGCGTGGAGATAAACGAGGATTATAAATGATGCACCCAAAAAGCTTTACTACGTAAATAAAGAGATTAAAACAAGTGCGCTGTATGTATGTAACTAAAAACAAACATAAAGAAAATAAACGTTCAAAACGAGAGTTCGTGGTCACCATTTAACTACAGAAGTAATTATTAGAATAATTAGTAATTACAGCCTGCCGAAAGTCCAATGATAAACTTAGACCTCCCTATGTATTGCCTTATTATAGAGTAGTCAATACAAAAGTTAAATAAAGGAAAAACTAAAATAAAGAATCTTGTTTACAGTCATAAAAATATTGTGAAAGGTATACTGACCGGTTTATCTCTCTGAGCGAAAGATTCCGCGATAAGCCGCGCGACGTCCTGATGCTGCATGCCTTCCACTCGATGCCCATCCACAGCCAATATAAGTTGGCCCACCTCCAATCCGCCAGCTTCGTAAGCCGCACCATGCTCCTGAAAATGACAGTGCCTTTAAGTTTTTATTTCATTCAAGGCGAAAAACATTGTTTCTATTAAAAATGTAGTTGAAAACAAATATAATGAAATGGATTAAGTTGGAATTAATGCTCTAAATGATCTTTTATGTAAATTTGACATTAATTTTGTCTTTTCTTATGAATATTTTATTTTTGGTTAGCTTTGGAGGACATCATGCATATTTCAACAGTTACTTATAAGATTACAATAAGTGGTATATTTAGCTATTTTTAATGGTATTCAATTATGAAATAATGATAAACAAAGAATAGTCCCATATTTTTTTTGTATTTATATTACCGGTAAAAAATAACGTCTCTACCAGTACGTTTTCCATAATTTACATTTTAAACCCACATGTATATTGATTATTCTCGGCAGCGGATGTTTTGTATTGGCGCCACCTTCAATGGCGATTCCAAGTATAGGTTTGGTCTTCTTAACGGTGATGTGCAGGTTGCCATGGTGGTCAGGTACTACTCTCGCTGCCCGATTCTCGTCGAGTTGCGTCTCACCGTGCTGGAGGCGTTGCATCGATTGGTGCCGTCGAATGCCTCCTCGCTCGTCCAGCAGTGCTCCACCTTCTTCCTTCATGTCAAAGCTTCGGGACAACTTATGTGCCAACTCCTGTAATTATTTAACGGAATTCAAAATGCTGATTTTCATATAAACACAAACGAAAATTGTCGTTTTAAGATGTGAAGTGATTCTTTAATTGTAAATTACTCCTTGGTAAATAATGGAAGGGAATATGAATTTCTAGGGCCTAATCACTATTAAAACCACATATATACTAAGAACTGTAGAGCTACAAATCTAAGTACAGCAATATTTTATTTTAGCTTCTAATAACAGTTGAGTGCTCTAAGAGAGGACAGTGTAGCTGGGTAGTAGCGAGCAGTGTATCGGATCGTAATAATTCGACGGGGACTAGGACACGGCCGCCGGCGCAGCTCGTACAACCTTGTGCCTCTCAGTTACGATTATGTAAGTGATCTGTATACTCAAATGTGTCGAGAAGCTGTCAGTGAGATGTGAGCTGGAGGCTTCAAATCATGCGTATCGATCACTCGGTGGCGTGGTACAAAGTTATTCGATACAAGTGTATAAAATGTCATGTGGAGCCGTAAACCTAATATTTTGAACAACCTGTACAGGGATATACTTACATTTAACTGAATAGAATATACGACGCAAAATAAATTTTACAAACGCAAACATAATGCTACAATCCGACACATATAATATAAACAAAATAAATACACGTTCCTACATTAATTGAAGTTTGATGCGTTTACGCCAACATGCACTAATTGTAAAAATACCCTACAGTTGATTTCTTATATTTACGCGAACACTACACATTGAAATACTAATTTTTACGGAATTTATCGCGTATATTTAACTTTTTTACCCGACGTTTCGAGAGCTTTACAGCACCCATGGTCACGGGAAGGACTGAGATGTTCAACGTCCAGCTGTCATAGTTAACCGCGGTTACCATAGATTAAAATTTAACTTTTGTTCCGATCTACACAGTATGAACTTATGGTATCATGGAGTCTTGCAGTTGTATGCTTGGGTTGGGATTTAATTTTATTTATTATAGGATCCCAAGCAGATGGTAGCACCCAGCCATCTTCTCTATTGAAATTAGGATGTTTTTTGATTTCAATAGCCTCGCGAATCATCCTTGGAAGGAATCGGTGTTCTTTAGCGAGGATTTGTGGTCTATCAAATCTGATGTAGTGACGGGGGCGATCCTGTACATGTTAACAAAAGTTAAATTTTAATCTATGGTAACCGCGGTTAACTATGACAGCTGGACGTTGAACATCTCAGTCCTTCCCGTGACCATGGGTGCTGTAAAGCTCTCGAAACGTCGGGTAAAAAAGTTAAATATACGCGATAAATTCCGTAAAAATTAGTATTTCAATACCCTACAGTTATCACTTCCCAAAATATGCATTCAAGTCTTTTGTGATAATTTCGTGACTAGTACAAGAGAAATTAAAACTAAAGAAATGTTCTATTACATCGAAAGAATATTACTTAATCTTACTATATCCATCATGCAACACGATAGCTCGATCCAATCAAGATATTTCGTATCTACCAACTAATGATGTAACCAGAATGACAAAGTTTTGACAAGTGCTATCTACTCTTGTATTAAATGAAAGAAGAATTTCTGAAAAAAAAATGTTAAGCTGTTCAAAATAAAACATCAAAATAAAGTGCAACCGCAATTGAAGTGGAGAAAATACAATAATTAAAAAGACTATACGCATAATCATAAAGCAATTTTATCGATTGAAGCGATTTCCAATTAGAAATAAGAGAAAATATTTAAAATGTTTTTGTTAACATCGTGCAAAAATAAGAATCGTCAATGTGCTAGGACAGTTCGTTCGTTCCGTCGGCTTGAGGCCGGGCCACTTACTAGAGGTCTTCCCCAGTACCACGACTTTACTTTCTGCGTCCAGCCACCGAGTGATGAGCGCAGGCCCTCGAGATAGCCGCACTGAAACATCACTCTCACTCAGCACCAGACCAACTTCGATACTACGAGTAGTCAAGCGCCCAGCGACGCACTCTCCTAACTCGAATAACGGATTCAAACTTTATCCTGATACAAGCCAATACCTATTATATAAAATGGAAAATATCAAAGATTTGAATTTTAACTATTGGAATAACTTTGAACTTGCTCTTTTCCATATTGAAGATTTTCAGTTTGATATAATTAGATATTATGGGTTTGAAAAATAGCAATAACTATAACTAGCTAAAACTCTTCTCGAGTAGTTGCTAAGCTTTTCTTAAATGACACTAATTTATACTTACTGTACTGAGCTTAAAACTATTATAAAATTACTATTCTAGTATGAACAAAAGGAATTATTAGAAGTTATTGAAATTAATGGAATATTAAATTATTTATTTCTCTCCATACATACCTGATCCTATAAAATATAAGTAGGCATGTAACAAAGAAAAGAATAATAGACAGGTTGTTGAAAATTCTGTAATATATATATATATATATATATATATATATATATATATATATATATATAGTATTTAGCTGTTTCTGATAGCATTTATTTGTTTAATACTTAATTGACACAGGAGCTGAAAATCCAACTTATGTCATGTGGCTACCGCAGTCCATAAACATTTGGAACCAACTTACAGTAAAGAAGGTTACAGATGCATTGTCACTTCTGAGGACTTGCTGCTATGCCTCACAGCCTGTTACTAGGCTGCACTAAAAGTATCGGGAATGGAATATTTCCATTGTTCCTGTCATATTAAAATCTTTTTAATTGAAAACTCCTTGGTTTTAAAAATCGAATGCCATTTATTTATTTAAAAAAAAAGATTCTCGATCTTGTTGTTTTGTCAAACTTGTTTAGTCGTTGAGAAAATGGAATTGAGAAAATTCAAGAGCGGTATTTATGACTTTCGAAGTAGTTTAACACAAAAACAGTGTGTTGACCGGATGATTTTTGCATTTGGTGATGAAGCCCCATCCAAAACCACAATTTATCGCTGGTTTGCTGAATTTCAACGTGGACGTGTCAAGCTCAGTGATGATCCCCGTCAAGGTCGTCCAAAAACTGCAGTCACCCAAGAAAACGTTGATGCTGTGCGTAAGCTGATTGAGGAATATCGACATGTGACATACCGCGAAATTCAGGCAACTTTAGACATTGGGATAAGTCAAATACAAATAATCTCGCATGAACAATTAGGTGTAAAAAAGTTGTTTTCCCGATGGATACCGCATTAGCTCTGTGAAGAGCAAAAAGCGGCTCCCGTTACTTGGTGCGTCAGAACTCTCAAAAGATTCCACGCAGGATCCTCAAATGCTGTATACAATATTGTATTAGGTGACGAATTCTGGATATACGCGTACGAACCCGAAACAAAAAACCAGTCACGAGTTTGGGTGTTCGAAAATGAGTTAAAGACAACAAAAATTGTTCGTTCACGGAGTGTTGCAAAAAAAAATGGTGGCCAGGTTTGGCTCCAAAACCGGCCATGTTACGACTATTCCTCTTGAGAGACAAAGAACGGTTAATGCAGAATGGTATGCTAGCATTTGTTTGCCACAGGTCGTTTCTGAACTCCGTAAAAAGAACTGCAACCGCCGCATCATCCTCCATCACGACAATGCGAGTTCTCACACCGCACACAGAACAAAAGAGTTTTTAGAGCAAGAGAACATCGAATTATTGGACCATCCGCCGTACAGCCCCGACCTAAGCCCTAATGATTTCTATACTTTCCCTAAAATAAAGAATAAATTGCGTGGACAGAGATTTTCATCACCTGAAGAAGCCTGTTTGGCCATTTTGGAGACCCCAACTTCCGAATGGAATGGTTGCTTCAATGATTGGTTCCATCGTATGGAAAAATGTGTCAAATTTCGCGGAGAATACTTCGAAAAGCAATAAATACACTTTTAAATAGTAATGTTGTGTCACTTCCTTGATTCCCGAAATTATCAGTGCCGCCCTCGTATTGTACTGGCTCTGTGTACCAGACTAAGTATAACATGGCAGTGCAGAGTGCACGCACTGCTATTTGCCGGCAGAAATAGTTAAAAGGATAGTACTTATCCACACGGACTCCGAGGCAAAAATAGAGTCCTGCCACCTAGATATGCGGGCTTATTTTTCAAAGAGTAGCCTTTTAAACTTAAGTTCAGATACATACATAATGATGTACCGTTATTGCAGGTTTTGTAGTAGTAAATAAGGCTTCCACTTTTATTTGAAATTATCGCAAATTGAATGTGATTTGGGGACGTTTTTGCCTACCGATCGACCCTTACGAATAATTATATAGTGAATTGTATTGAACTACAAGATACAATGGGACCAACATGTAAAAATAACGAAATTGCCCCAATTCCATTAATGCTAAAATTTAGCATTAATGGAATTGGGGCAGTATTTTTTTTAAATAATTGAGTGAAAAAGCCGTGGTAGCTCAGGGTCTAAGCGCTCGCAAATTTCACAATAACAATAACAAAAAATTACAATAACAAAGTGCAGTATTGTTTGCGCGTGCGTATCAGCTATATTAGTTATAGCAAGAATAGGTCGACTCGACTGGGATAGTACCACGCTCTCAAAGAATACTAGCGTAAAATAGCATCTTAAAGCTGTTATTTTTCGCATGGTGAGTGTAGAGAACCGGGGGCCCTTTTTACTAGAAATGAAAAATTCCATCTTAGCCCTTAGGGGTGGCAATGAATGTGCACTTTGATTCTCTATCGAGGATAATAGTAGATGTCTATGGACTACAGCATCCACTTACCATCACGTGGATTGTGTACTCGTTTGTAACCCTTACTCGATATAATAAAAAATTTTGATTTTTTTTTTATTGAAAACCTAATATTAATTCTGAAGGCTGATAAGCAATGGAGAAAGAAGGAGGATGGAGCGCTCACACTAATGTTATACTTTCGAATTTAAAACTTTTTGTAACTCGTATGTCGATAGGTATACAATAAGTAATATAATGTGTATATAGCAAAAAAAAACGTAGATTTGATGTAGGGTATACGTCGTGCAGGGGTGGCGTAAGAAAATCTACTGCCTCATGACGTCCAGTAGGTGTCGTAAGAGACTATAGAGGGAGAATGAAACAGGAGGTAGGCGGCAGCATCATAGGGAGTGGCAACTGGGGCAAAAAACCCACCTGTGAGACAATTTGGCTGTTGATATTTAGTAGGCAGTAACATGATTTGAGTCCATGTTGTTTTTTGTATGCTGTATTTTTACTTTAACATTAAACCTAAAGCTTTAACCTTAACTTTAAGGTAAAAGGTCTACGCTAATAAGTTGCGTGTCCTGGTTACGAATTCTTTTTCTATTTTCTTTTAGCAGACTTTAAATAAAGAGAAGGAGCTTTCGTCAATTGTGAAATAAACGAAACTAGGGCCGATGCAGATGCAAAGGTAAAACCTTTTGCTAGCATCATAAATGGAGCGGGGCAAAAATCTAAAGTCATAACTATCTTTATTTCAACAAAAGATCCAATCGCATTACAATTGTTTTAAATTAATTCTTTTCTCAATAATTATTACTAAAGCGCGCGCTTTTGCTTTACATGTATTTTCTCATATACAACTTAGTTTTTGGTTATGTTTTAATATCTTTTAGACAAATTCAAATTTTTATTGTTTACAAACCTTATCTGCGTTGTACTACAAATATTACCGAAAAAATTATGTAAATTGGCCTACGGATTACGGAGGAGATAGATTTCAAAGAATCGTATTCTTTCGCCATGGGAGCTCCACTCGTATTATTCTTTTTATTAAATAAGTTATACTGTAGAGTTGAAAAAAATTCAACCCCTCAGTTTGGGAAACTTGTGAATGAAGTTTATACATTATATACTCCATCCACAAATTTCGCAACCTGAGCGGTGGAATTTTTTCTCCATATTTACCTCTGTATTATAAGGTATTTAAGGAAAAAAATATATTTGTGTAACCATTTTGTGCGGGACAAGTGAAAATAAATAGACTTATACCTAAATAAGACGAACATTTTTATATTATAGTAGTTTAGAGTTTGTACTTAAATAGGATATAAGCGTTTATATTGTGTTAATAAAGACTATAGTTTAAAGTTACACATAAAATAGGATATAAGCGTTTATGTTGTGATTATAGTTTAAAGTTACACATAAGAGAAGATATAAGCATTTTATATTAAGAAAACTAATAGTGTAAAGCTTATATTCATGTATTAGAATTAGTAATTCACTTTGTATAATAATATAACTAGCTTAAGGTAAACAATGTAACTCACCCGCTCTGTCGCGCCTCGCGCTGATTGGTCGACGCCGTCACACGGTACGCACGCCGTACTACTCGACCCGGCCGAGGTAGTATAAAAGAGGGGCGATTTTCGTCGTTCGACACATTCCGCCTGTGGCATCGCTTCCGAGCGGTTGCATCCAGGTAGTCCGCGCTTTCGTTCCTGTACGGTAGTGCTCCCCGCTCTCGCGCCCCCGCTGTCCCGCTCGCGCTGTACAGCGCTGACGCAGTGCTCAGTCCGCCGGCGGCACCGCTCTCGGACGGTCGCCTCCTGGTGGTCCGCGCTCCCGTACAGTACGGTAGTGCTGTCGCGCTCTCACGCGCCTCCGCTGTCCTGCTCACGCGGAACAGCGTCGAGGCTGCCGGTGAGTCACTTTTGTGCTACAGCTCTTACCCCCCTGTCTTCGGGCAGGGAGGTCTGACTGACCTCCGCTTTCATTTTTTTTTATTTTTCATTTTCATTTTCTATTTTCATTTTCTTTTTCATTTTCATTATAATTTTTCATTATAATTTTTCAAATTTTTCAAATTTTTTTTTTTTTTTTTTTTTTTTTTTTTTTTTTTTTTTTTTTTTTTTTTGTACTTCTACTATTGCGTGCATAGTGTGTTGTAGTACGTCTCGCGTTCTAGTCCCTGTTCTACCGAGAGCAGGGACCCGACCTCCTCTTTACTAGATTATCTTATCTCAATCAACCCAATATGGCCAACTCCAGTCTTAGTGAGTCCCTAGCCGCCCTCATTACCCAATACGGGTTAAACGACAATGACACGGTCCTCGCCGCCATGGCCACCATCGCCGCCCAGGCTCCCCTCCCTGCCCCTCAGGCACACCGTCCACCGCCAGTACTAGCGGCATACCTCGAAACGAGGAACTCTTTTGCCCCTCTACAGACAGCCCCCCTTAGAAATGGAGTACGCATGCTCCGAATCCTCGGCGTCTACCTCTCGGAAGAGGCCCGCCACTACCCGAGGCTCCGGTTCATCGGAGTCCTCTGACTCCGAAGGTACCGATGAATCCAACTTCACCACGGTCACCTCCAAGCGCAACGGAAAGCGCGCTGCGATCAAACGCACCCCCCTACTTCAGCGGCCCCTGCCGCTCCATCAACCTCCGCAGCTCCTGACGCTGCCCCCGTCCCACTGATGTCGCTAGACATCCCTACCCCATCTAAACCAGCCTCTCGCTGTGCCCCAGTGCTGGCGAAGAACCAAGTCCCGCCTCCTGTCTTCCTAAGAGACAAGGCTAAATTCACCCAGCTATCCAAGACCTGCTACGACGCAGGCATCAAATATGACCATGCAGTCAACCTCGCGGAGGCCATTAAAATCATCCCTAGCTCCATCGAGGACTTCCGCTCAATTACCCGGCTATTCACAGCCGAAAGGGTATCCTACCACACGTACGCTCTCCCCGAAGAGCGTAAAGTCAGGGCCGTCATCCGAGGCGTCCCATTTGAGTTCTCCAACGAGGAGATACTTGAGGACCTTAAGTCCCAAGGCTTCCCGGTTGAAGCAGTGCACAAAATGCACAACCGTACGGGCAAGAGGTACAACCTTGCCCTAGTAATCCTGTCCAACGTGCCGGAGGCGAAAGCCATCTTCCGGCAGGTGCGCACAGTGTGCGGCCTGTCAAGGGTGAAGGTTGAGCCCCCACACAGACCCGGTTTCCCGGCGCAGTGCCACCGCTGCCAGCTCTATGGTCACGCGGCGGCCAACTGCTCCGCCCCACCCAGGTGCGTGAAGTGCCTGGAGCCTCATAACACCAAAGAGTGTCCCCGGCCCAAAGACGCCGAATCCCCGCCCGCCTGTGTCCTGTGCAACCAGACAGGTCACCCGGCGAACTACAAGGGTTGCCCACGCGCACCTCAACCTCGCCCCAGTAGGAAAGCTCCACCGCCGGTGAATGACCGCTCATTCCCGGCCCTCCAACAACGGCCCCGCCAGGGCCCCTCCTCAGCCTATCCAGGGCTTCCCTCGACCCTCTCAGGGTCCCCCCCAGGCCCCCTCAGGGCCCCCCTAGGCCCCCTCAGGGTCCCCCTAGGCCCCCTCAGGGCATAATTCGGCCCCCCTCCGGGCTTCTCAAAGCCAATGCAGCCTCCAGTCTTTCCCTGGGGGCCCAAAAGGCAGACCCTCCGCGGACAACCTCGTACGCACACGAGGCAGAGCCCACAATTGATGACTACAACACACTATATTCCGCGATTAGGAATATAGATGTTAGGGAGATTACAGTAATCTCACGCAAACTGCGCGCGGCGAAGTCCCCCCAAGAGCGTCTCATCGCTCTTGCGGAACACAATGATCTTCTGCTTGCTCTGTTGTAAGTTAAGTTAACTTAATTAACTTAACTTCAATGGCTGATAATAATACTAACCTACCAAGATCCCACGGTCGTATCAAACCTAAGGGTTTATCGCTTGTATCATTCAATATTCGCGGCTCGCGAAATAACCTCCCAGAGCTAAAGCTCTTTCTTCGAAATCATGAAGTCGATTTCCTCCTCCTACAGGAAACTAATCTTAAAACTAAGGACACTAGAGGCCTTTCTATTAGAAACTTCTCTCTTCTTCGTAATGACAGACCCGACCGCCGAGGCGGCGGAACGGCCATCTATTACAAGAAGACACTTCATTGCTCGCCCATTTCTACTCCGCAGCTTACCAATATGGAAGCCACGGTATGCAAGCTAGCTATGACTGGACATCAGTCCATCCTCATAGCCTCCTGTTACATCCCTTCAGGAACCTATCCCCTCAAAAAAGATTTTGAAGCCATTTTATCCTTGGGCAATTCAGTCATTATGTTTGGAGATTTTAACTCCAAGCATACTGAATGGACATGCCGCACTACGTCCCCTAGTGGCAAGATACTGCTCGATATCACGCAGTCTCTTGATATCACTGTCCATAGTCCTCTCGGTGTTACTCACTTTCCCGATAACACCGATCACTCTCCCGATGTGTTAGATTTTGCGTTACTCCAAGGAGTTTCTCTCAACCTCAGAGCAATCGAGACACTAGACGATCTAGGATCAGATCACAGACCGGTCTCCCTCATTCTTGGCCATCAGCCACCTCCCCCAATACACACAAAAACCTTCACTAATTGGAAGGGATTCAAGGAGTCCCTAGCTAAAGCTCTGGACTCACAGGATTCTACCATCTCCATTCCGTCGGACTTAGACAGTCCCGAAAAAATCGACACCGCGGTCGACTCACTCTCCACCCTTATTAAATCCTCCCTTAAGGAGAACGAAAGGGTCGTCCCGGTTGCTAACAATAGTGGGCTTCCCCTACATATTAGCAACCTATTAAAAGCCAAAAAAAGCTGCTTTCCGGAGAGCAGCAAAATATCCCACCCCCCGAATATAGGCGCGCGGCCAATCGTCTTCAACGAAAACTCCGCTTCCGCCTCTCTGAATTTCAAGATCTCGAAAAGAGTAAGCTCATGGAGAATATCACTCCATCTCACACAGCGTACTATCAGATGGCTAGAGCCCTCCGCATAGACGCTATCACCCACACTCCCCCTCTCTCCCGTCCCGACGGCACGGTTGCCTTCGAGGACGAGGAGAAGGCTGAGTGCTTTGCGGATAGCATTGCCGATCAATGCTCCCCTAGTTCTCAACCTGTTGACCCCTCACACGTCCAGGCAGTAGAGGATGAGGTCCGCCGCCGGAACTCACCCCCTACCGCCTCCGAACCTATCTCTGTGTCCAATGATGAGATTTCATCCCTCATCAAAGGACTTAAGCCTAAAAAGGCTCCGGGCGCGGATGGCATCTCCAACCAAGCCCTCAAACACTTTCCCGAGCAGGTGTTAACCCTTCTATCTATTATCTTCAACGCCTGCTTCAACCTTAGTTATTTTCCCACTACGTGGAAAGAGGCAACTGTGATTGGAATTCCCAAGCCAGGCAAGCCTCTCAACCTCCCCCTCCAGCCATCGCCCCATTAGCCTCCTCAAGGCAAGGGGCAAGCTCTTCGAAAGAGTCATCCAAAGTCGTATGAGGCGCTACCTGTTTCCCACAGACGGCGACCCTCTTATCATTCCCCATCAATTCGGCTTCCGAGCCAAACACTCATGTCCCCAACAAGTTCACCGCATTGTGGAATATATCCTCAGCGGTTTCTATCCTCGTCGTCATAAGACCATCGCGGTCTTTTTCGATATAGCCAAAGCTTTCGATAGAGTCTGGCACACAGGCCTTATCTACAAGCTCTATAAAATAGGTCTCCCCCGATCGTCTAGTTCGTCTCGTGGCCTCCTATTTAAAACATCGTACCTTTCGTTTCAGACACGAAGGCACGCTCTCTTCACAGCGAACTATCAAGGCTGGTGTCCCTCAGGGCTCAGTACTTGCTCCTCTGCTGTACATCATATTCACCAACGACATTCCCATCCCGTCGAAAGGTGTTCAACTCTCCCTCTTTGCAGACGACACTGCCATCTACTGCAAAGGTGTCTCACTACCCTTCATACGGAACAAGATCCAAAAGTCAGTTGATGACCTAGGAGCTTGGTTCAAAAAATGGCGCATCGACGTGAACCCGGAGAAGAGCTCCGCCGTTCACTTCGATTATAAACGACGCCGTCTCAAAAACACTCCACCAATACGTATGCTAGGGACCCCTGTCCCCTGGCATACGTCCGCCAAATATTTAGGTGTCACTCTAGACACAGGGCTCACTTTCAAGCCCCACGTCAAAAGAGTAACCCGTCACGCACGTTTTTATTTGAGTAGGCTCAACAGTATGTTGGGCCGACACAGTAAAATGTCCCTTCGAAACAAGCGTACACTCTATAAGGTATGTATACGACCAGTCATGTCCTACGCGGGCCCCGTCTTTGCCCACGCAAACCCTAACATTTTAAATGAACTCCAAATAGTTCAGAACCTATTCTGTCGTCGAGCTGCGAACGCACCGTGGTACGTCCGCAATGCCGACCTTCATCGGGACTTAGAGCTCCCAACAATTCAGCAATTTCTTAAAAAACTCTCTGAGAACTTCTTCAAAGCCTCAGAGTCGCACCCAAACCACTTAATTCGTGAGGCAGCTTCTTATGCAGCCCCACCCCCCTCTCGCTATCGTGTCCGCAGGCCGAGAAACTCTCTCTCGGACCCGCCTAATAAACTTTCAAACGACCTGAACTGTCTCCTGGCGGCTCAGGCCAACTCTAATTAAATAAAATTATTGTAATATCTGACAATAATTTGCCTTCGTAGGCACTCCCTCAGCGGCACTTAGCCGCCTGCGCCCTCTTTTCCCAAAAGAGGGTCGCTCATGATAAGGCACAATAGAGCTTAATCAGCCGGTTGCCTGTCCCTAAAGGCGGTTTTTTAGGGGGTATCACTTAGGGTCCCCGGTAGGACAGTGAGTCCCCCATAACCACGATAGACCGGCTATCGTGGTATGCGTAATGCATTTTCCGCCTCCCTACGTACAGGGTAGCCCTTTAATTGCTTCGGGCGCAAAAAAAAAAAAAAAAGTCGTTCGACACAGTCGGCGGCCAGCTCTCTCAAGGAAAACATCAAATATAGAAGAAAGAAAAAAGTGTCAGTGTTTTATTCTCCACCAACCCAGCACACAAATGTGCCTGTAGGGCACATTTAATGGTCCTTCGCCAGCCGAATATTGTGGAAAATAATTACCTGAAGACTTCAAATAGTGCTACATCGAGTTAAGAAGACTTCTCGGAAATCGTTATTCGATGAAAAAGTCAGCTAACAGTATGGCCGTTACGCGTTCCGAGGGAAGGGGCAACAAGCCGCCGTCGTCCAAGGCTACCACCTCGGCGACCGGTACCAACAGTGCGGAAGCCAGTACGGAATCGACAGCTACAGGGACGACCGCCACGGAGACTTCGGAGTATACAGACACCTCCGCGGCAACTGATCCATCCACCGTGACTTCCGCCACCGCAGCAACCACTTCGTCCGCCGCCACCTCAGCCGCAACCGCCACCCCCGCCGCGCACCCCGCCAGCACCGTCGCTCCTTCCGTAACTCCATCCGCGGCGACAACGCTAACTGCGGGTGCGAAGGCCAAACAGCTGATGAAGCCGCCCGCTACTGTCACCAGAGCAACTCGCCGAGAAACAGAAACTGATACAGTGAAGCGAGCCATAAGAAGCACCGCCGGTCCATCGAAGCAAACCGGATTACAGGAACCCCGCCTGCCCAGCAAGAAGGGAGGAGGGGGGGATCTACACGCAGTAGAACGAAGCAGCTCAAGCTTGCAAAGGCGAAAGAAGATTTGCTACGCCTTCAAGTGGAATTAGCCGCAGCACGTCTTGCTGCCTTGGAAAGGGAAGACTCAGAAGAGGAGGAGGAAGAAGAAGATGACGCCTCCCTCTACAGATCAGAAGTCAATGCAAGAGTGGACGACTGGTTGGAAAATCAAGTGAATCGCCCGGTGTTAGCAATCACCAACGAACCTCACCATGCCATAGAAGAACCAACAACCGCCCACGCAGAAGAACCAAGGCAGAAAAAGCATGAAGAAACACATCAGTCACCGGCGGGAGGTCAAACTGACGTAGCCCTCCTAGCTGAAGCCATCACTCGGGCTGTCAACGCCGCCCAACGACCTAAGTTCGTCGAGTTACCATTCTTCAGTGGGTCTCATCAGGAATGGCTACCCTTTCGCGCCGCCTACTACGAGACAGAAGCAACATTTAGCGCAGTTGAAAATACGAATCGACTCAGAAGAAACTTGAAAGGGAAGGCCAAGGAAGCAGTTGAAGGCCTACTTATGACCAACGCACACCCGGCTGAAGTAATGAAGACTTTGGAGTCAAGATTTGGAAGACCAGAGTCAATAGCCATGCTGGAGATGGAGACGCTTAGAGGTCTGCCGCGCCTTACTGAGTCACCAAGAGACATATGCATATTCGCCACCAAGGTCTCCAACGTAGTGGCGACACTAAAGACTTTGGGTTGTTTTAACTACATGTACAATCCTGAACTCGCGAAGACAATAATAGACAAACTGACGCCAACTCTGCGTTATAGATACTACGACTTCTCAGCCATGCAGCCACGTGAAGACCCTTGTCTCGTCAAGATAGAGAAGTTCTTCAAAAGGGAAGCAGAATTGTGTGGACCCTACGCGCTGCCCGAACAGATGACACCGCCTACTACAGCCGCACCACAAAGGAAGACTCAAAGGATCAAGAACGTGACTGAGAAGACATACATACCAAGGTGCGTCGTATGTGAAGATACGGGGCACACCAACGCCACAGAATGTGAACAATTCAAGAAGTTAGATGCAAATGCAAGATGGGACATGGCCAAGTCCAAGCGCCTCTGCTTCAGGTGTCTTCGCTATAGGAACAAGACACACCACTGCCGACCCAAGTCATGTAATGTCAACAGCTGCAAGTACTCCCACCACAAGATGCTGCACTACGAAAAGAAGTCGGAAGACACAGAAGCAAAAGAAAATCAAGGGGCATCAGCCAGAGGTCATCAACTCAACGTGGACCGTCAAGAAGCAATCGTATTTAAAAATCCTACCGATCCAGGTTAAAGGACCAAAAGGAGCTGTCAACACCTTCGCGTTGATGGACGACGGCTCAACAGTCACGCTCGTCGACGATAGCATAGTAACAAGCGTCGGAGCAACGGGCCCCATAGACCCACTGAAGATAGAAACCATCAACGACAAGAAAGTATCGGAGTCAGCATCAAGAAGAGTCACCATCAAACTAAAGGGGCTCAACGATCATGAAGAACAAATACAAGCACGCACAGTGAAGAACCTGCAAGTCTCATCTCAACGGGTCCCACAGGAACTAGTGGAGGAGTGTCAACACCTCTCTGATATCCAAGGACATCTCACATATACAAACGCAAAGCCACGAGTACTGATCGGTCAAGATAACTGGCATCTTCTGCCGACATTACACAGAAGTAAGAAGAGGAGACAAGAACCACCCAGTGGCATCTCTCACGCCACTAGGTTGGGTACTCCACGGAAGCCAGACACGAAGCTTCGGACGGAACATCGATTTCGTGTCACACATCGCAGAGGATCCAGACGAGAATCTAGAGGACCTTGTGAAGCGATACTTCGAGATGGACGCACTCTGCATAAAACCCAAGAGACCGAAAACTGATCCAGAAGAACAAGCACTTCGTATCTTGGAAAAGACCACAACAAAGATAGAAGAAGGAAGATTCCAGACCGGTCTTCTCTGGCGCAAAGACGATGTCAAGTTACCATGACAACTACGAAAACTCGCTGAAGAGGCTCTTCAATATAGAGAAGAAGATAGATCGTGATCCTACTTTAAAGAAGAAATACGTGGAACAAATGGACGCTCTCGTCGCAAAGGGCTACGCCGAACCTGCCCCAAAACAGAAGACAGCTGACAAGACTTGGTACCTACCTCACTTTGCAGTAGTCAACCCAATGAAACCGGAGAAATTGCGGGTGGTACACGATGCCGCAGCCAAGACCAAAGGGGTGGCACTTAATGACATGCTACTCAAAGGGCCTGACCTACTACAATCGCTACCGGGTGTCGTCATGCGCTTCCGACAACACATGATCGCGGTTACGGCGGACATCAAGGAGATGTTCATGCAAGTCAAGTTGCGAGAACAAGACAGAGACGCACTGCGTTACCTGTGGCGTGGGGATCGACGAGACAACCAACCTCCGGAAGAATACAGAATGACATCGTTAATCTTCGGAGCATCGAGTTCGCCTTCGACAGCAATATACGTCAAGAACCTGAACGCCAAACAGCACGGGGAAACTCACCCAGAAGCCGCAGCTGCCATCATAAAGAAGCACTACGTCGACGACTACCTGGACAGCTTCAGAACCCTCGAAGATGCCAAACGCATCACGAAGAGTGTACGAGCCGTGCACATGAAAGCCAGCTTCGAGTTGAAACAGTGGAAATCGAACTCAGCGTCACTCCTAGAAACATTCGGAGAAGACAATCAGACAGAAGACATGGAACTCTACAAAACAGAAGAAAAAATGGAACGAGTTCTGGGTGTTGTCTGGAAGATCAACTCAGACGAACTCACCTTCAACCTTAACTTAGCCAGAATATCCTCAACACTCCTAGAAGGGAAGCAGCCGACGAAAAGGGAAGCACTGAGAATAGTGATGTCGCTCTTCGACCCGCTCGGGCTCGCCTCACCTATCACCATCAGGGCAAAACAACTACTCCAGGAAGTCTGGCGTAGAGGAACAGCATGGGACGACAAGATCGACGAGGACCTGGCGGAGCAGTGGGAAATGTGGATGGAGCATCTGAAAGGCCTCCGCGAAGTAGCAATCCCGCGGCAATATCTTCACTACAGCGACGCGGCCTCCCTAGAACTCCACGTCTTCAGCGATGCCAGCGAGTCAGCCTACTCTGCGGTTCTCTTTTGGAGAGCTGTAACAACAGTAGGCGAGGCCCACCTATCCCTCATTATGGCGAAAGCAAAGGTGGCACCGTTAAAATTGACGTCCATCCCAAGATTGGAACTACAGGCTGCAGTCATGGGCACCAGACTCGCAGAAACAGTAGTCGAAGAACACGAGAGGAAACCTGACCGCAAAGTATTCTGGACGGACAGCAAGACAGTACTAACCTGGATAAGGACAGGGCACTTCATATAAGCCCTACGTGGCTCATCGTCTAGCAGCAATAGAAGAAAGTTCCAAAGTTAACGACTGGCGCTGGGTGCCAACAAAGCTGAACGTGGCGGACGATGCCACACGAGACGTGCCAGCAGCATTTAATAAAGACCATCGATGGTTCAAAGGACCTGACTTCTTATACCTAACAGAAGACTTCTGGCCGACGGAAACCACAAGAGCAATAGCGGAAGAACCTTCCGACGAAGAAAGAACACATCACGTGAGCAACAAAGGAAGACTGAAGCTTGCAGAAGGTCTACCTGATCCAGCGAAGTTCTCCAACTGGGACCGACTCCGATACTCAACCGCACGTGTTCTACAGTTCATTCAACTCTGCAGAAACACCAAACAGAGAGTCAACTACAAACGAACAAAGAAGAATAAAGAGGCTGATCCCACTTGGAAAAAGAACAAAGCTACCGTAAAATGTCAGGCGCGCACGACGACAAAAAAGCGGTCACCAGAAGACATAAAGCCACTAATGGTCTCAGCCGAGCTTCTTAAAACAGCTGAAGAACTCCTGATGCGATCCTCTCAAGAAGAATCCTTTACGGAAGAAATAGACAGTCTAAACAGCGGGAAGCCGATCAACAAAGAGAGCCGCCTTCACCAGCTCAGCGTAGAGTCCATAAACGGCACACTACGACTTAGAAGTCGTATTCGAGCGGTCTGCGACATGGAAGAAAAGTTCAAGAACCCGATGATAATCGACGGTGATCATCACACGGTCAAACTCTGGGTACAGGCTATACATCGGCAACTCCATCATGCCGGTGTAGAGGCCACAGTCAACGAGTGTCGGCAGCAGTATTGGGTACTGAGACTGCGTCCTACCGTACGCGCAATAATACGAAGATGCCTATTCTGCAGAATGAAGACGCAAGTACCGCCGCATCCGAGAACCGGAGACCTGCCAACATGTCGCTTAGCTCACCACAAGCGCCCCTTCACCTACACCGGGGTGGACTATTTCGGACCCCTTTCGGTGACTGTCGGACGAACTCGACAAAAGAGATATGTGGCCATTTTTACATGTCTCACTACGCGAGCCATACATCTAGAAGTCGCCGGCTCACTCAGCGCTGACTCCGCGGTAATGGCCATAAGGCGAATGATCGCGCGGCGAGGCTGCCCGACAGAAATATGGTCAGACAACGGCACCAACCTGAAGGCAGCCGATAAGGAACTACGACGGGCGGTCGACGCAGCGACCTCAGAAGAAGCAGCGAAGAGGACTATCTCCTGGCGCTACATCCCGCCTGGAGCTCCATTTATGGGCGGAGCCTGGGAGCGAATGGTTCGCTCTGTCAAGACCGCTCTCATCGCGACGTTGCACGAACGTCATCCGACAGAGGAAGTCCTCACAACACTACTAGTAGAAGTAGAATACACAGTCAACAGCCGCCCGCTGACTCACGTCTCAGTCAGTCCAGAGGATCCTGAAGCTCTTACTCCTAACCACTTCTTGTTGGGAGGACCGGGACGAGTACCACAGCCAGGCACTTTCACCGAACGAGACACCCTCTTACGGTCAAGTTGGCGAGCTGCGCAGAGACTAGCCGACATCTTCTGGCTACGCTGGGTGAAGGAGTACCTCCCTGAGCTCCAACACCGGCGGGAGCCCCACGGACGAGGCCAAGCAGTACGCGTCGACGACCTCGTACAGATCGTCGATCCGAACCTACCCCGCAACGTGTGGATACGAGGAAGAGTCATCGCTACATATCCGGGTCCTGACAACATCGTGCGGACAGTGGACGTGCTGACAAAGGGAGGAGTCCTACGCCGGCCAATAAGGAAGCTGGTGATCCTGCCTCTATCTACGGACGTCGAGCCCGCACCGGAAGCTGATGCGACGCGGTCGCACGGCGGGAGTGATGTGCGGGACAAGTGAAAATAAATAGACTTATACCTAAATAAGACGAACATTTTTATATTAAAAAATAGTAGTTTAGAGTTTGTACTTAAATAGGATATAAGCGTTTATATTGTGTTAATAAAGACTATAGTTTAAAGTTACACATAAAATAGGATATAAGCGTTTATGTTGTGATTATAGTTTAAAGTTACACATAAGAGAAGATATAAGCATTTTATATTAAGAAAACTAATAGTGTAAAGCTTATATTCATGTATTAGAATTAGTAATTCACTTTGTATAATAATATAACTAGCTTAAGGTAAACAATGTAACGTCAGCTCTGTAGCGCCTCGCGCTGATTGGTCGACGCCGTCACACGGTACGCACGCCGTACTACTCGACCCGGCCGAGGTAGTATAAAAGAGGGGCGATTTTCGTCGTTCGACACAGTCGGCGGCCAGCTCTCTCAAGAAAAACATCAAATATAGAAGAAAGAAAAAAGTGTCAGTGTTTTATTCTCCACCAACCCAGCACACAAATGTGCTTGTAGGGCACACATTTTAAGACGACATTCTAGTTGTTACCTTAATATACTGTAATGGGTCAAAAATTTAAAGTTTTTAAAAAAAGTAAAAACTAAATTTACCATAGTATTTACCTCTGCATTATAATTTATAACCTATTTAGAGAAAAAATAATAATGTAACCATTTTAACACGACAGTTGTTACCTTGATGTACAGAAATGGGTAAAAATTTAAAGTTTTGTTAAAAAATAAAAAATGAATTTAAATAACTAAAAAGGATAAAATTATTTTCACATAACAGCTTCTGCAGTCGAGGCTTTATCTTTCTATACACTCCATGTTAGCACCGACTTCTGAAGCTCTTATGTGAAATTTATTGTATTGTTTTTAGTTCTTTAAAATAGGCTTAAGGTTAAATTTGGTGTTAAATTTTAAATTCAAACATTCAAAACAAGTACATTCCATCATCATCATCATCATCATTACAGCCCTTCACAAGTCCACTGCTGAACATAGGCCTCCCCCAAGTAATGCCACAAAGCACGGTCCTGAGCCACCTGCATCCATCGACTTCCTGCATGTCTTACCAGGTCGTCACTCCATCTAGTGGGGGTCGCCCTACACTACGCCTACCGGTACGAGGCTGCCACTCGAGAACCTTTCTTCCCCATCGGTTATCGGTTCTTCGAGCTATATGGCCGGCCCATTGCCACTTCAGCTTACTAATCCGTTGGGCTATGTCGGTCACTCTGGTTTTACTGCGGATATCCTCATTTCTGAGTCTATCACGCAGAGAAACTCCGAGCATAGCCCTCTCCATAGCTCGCTGAGCGACCTTAAGCGTCCTCATACGGCCAGCAGTGAAGGACCACGTCTCAGATCCGTAAGTCATCACTGGCAACACGCACTGGTTGTACAATCTAGTTTTTAGAGATTGAGGTATACCTGACGAAAAGATATGCCGTAATTTCCCGAACGCTGCCCAGCCGAGTTGAATCCGTCGATTGACCTCTCGGTCGAAGTTGGACTTACCTAGTCGGACTATTTGTCCCAGGTAAACGTATTCGTCAACAACTTCGAGCATAGTGCTCCCAACAACTACCGGCATAGGTGTGACATGGACATTGAACATGATCTTTGTTTTGTCCATGTTCATCTTAAGACCTATCCGTTGGGAGGCACTATTGAGGTCATTGAGCATAGTGCTTAAGTCCTCCAGCGATTCTGCCATAAGGACTATATCGTCGGCAAATCGAAGGTGAGTGATGTACTCGCCATTGATGTCAATACCGTATCCTTTCCAGTCCAGTAGCTTGAAAACGTCTTCCAATGCAGCGGTGAAGAGTTTCGGGGATATAACGTCACCCTGTCTTACACCTCTCTGCAGTTGGATAGGTTTCGAGCTCTGGTTCTGTACTCGGATAGCCATCGTAGCCCTACTGTACAAACACTTCAGCACTTCGATATACCGACAGTCAACTTGGCACCGCTGAAGGGACTGTAGCACCGCCCAAATTTCGACGGAATCAAAGGCTTTCTCATAGTCCACATACGCCAGGCAAAGTGGCAGATTGTACTCTCCAGTCTTCTGTACAATCTGCCGCAGGGTATGTATGTGGTCTATGGTACTGAAGCCTTTTCGGAAACCGGCTTGTTCGGGAGGCTGGAAGTCGTCAAGTCTGCGTGCGAGACGATTCGTAATGACTCTCGAAAACAGCACGTAGACGCGGCTCAGAAGGGAAATCGGTCTGTAGTTCTTTAAGAGAGCGTTGTCGCCTTTCTTAAAGAACAAGACCACCGCACTTCTGCTCCACGCCTCTGGAGTAGTGCCACCATGGAGGACGGAATTGAAGAGCTTCTGAAGGACTTCAAGTACCGGTGTTCCACCCGCTTTCAGAAGCTCCGCTGTAATTCCATCCTCGCCTGGGGCCCTGCCGTTTTTAAGGTGCTGGAGAGCCATTCTAATCTCGCTTAGACTGACGTCCGGGATATCATCGGAATAGTGTCGGATAAGACTTGCTCTTGGATCGTTACTCACACTTGCGTGTGGCTCCAACGATGATGTGTACAGCTGCCCATAGAACCTCTCAATCTCACTCAAAATCTCAGGTGTCCCGGAAACGATGTTGCCACACTCAGTCTTCAGCCTTGACAGTTGGCTCTTTCTGGCAGACAGATCTCTGGCAAAGACTTTGGAGCCCTGGTTCCGCTCGATCGCTTCTTTAATACGAGAAGTATTAAAGTTGCGTAAGTCTCGCCGTATGCATTTGGAGATCTGTCTGTTCAGTTGCCTGTATGCTGTCAAATCTGTTGACGATTGCAGCCTCATCTCCCGTCTAACAGCCATGAGATTAAGAGTGTGATCGGAGAGTTTTTGTGTTCTTCTGCGGCGGGTCTTACAGAACTTAGCTCCGACCGCATGGATAGTTTCCACGAGCTTGTCGTTCATATCGTCCACTGCATTGCAATCTTCTAGCCACTGGAAGCGGTTACGTAACTCGAGCTGAAAGGTTTCGGGATTCTGGATTAGAGCACGAGGGGGACGGAGCGTTGACTTCATTAGACGAGACCTCTCCAACTTAACGTTTAGGTTCAGTGTGCCTCTAACCATTCGGTGATCGCTGCCAGTTTTCACCCTTGCGATCACTGAGACATCACTGAACAGTTGGCGTCTGGTCGTCATAATGAAGTCAATCTCATTTTTTGTCGAACCGTCGGGGCTCGACCAGGTCCACTTCCTGTGGGGCCGCTTCTGGAAGAAAGAGTTCATCATAAAGAGTCCCTCTTTCTCCATAAAGTCGGCCAGCTGCTGGCCCCTTCGGTTCCGTTGCCCTACTCCAAATTTCCCTACCTTCAGCTCACCGCTTTCTCTTGTGCCCAGTTTTGCGTTGAAGTCTCCCATCAACACCGTGTAGTAGGTTCTGGAGGAATGTATGGCTCTGGAAATATCCTCATACATTTCCTCCACCTCCTCATCGGGATGTGCCGAGGTTGGTGCGTAAACCTGAATGACCTTCAGCGAATACCGTTTGGTGATTCTGAGTATCAGGTACGCGACCCTCGTCGACACACTCCCAATCTTTACAACGTTATTGACGAGAGATTTGTGGACGATAAATCCGACACCTCCTTGGGACAGATGGTCGCCCTCCCGGTGATAGAACAAGTTGCCGGACTCGAGGATTGCCGTGTCCTCCCCCCTCTCTTCGGACCTCGGATAATCCAATAATATGCCAGCGCAACTTGTCTACCTCTTCTTCCAGCTCCAGTATCTTCTCGTCAGTCCTCAGGGTGCGTGCGTTATATGTTGCCAGGTCGAGTCGTCGTAGGTGGCAACCGAACCTCCACCGGAGATTCTTAGCACCCCCCTGCCCCGCCGTTACCATGGTCGCCACCGTAGCCAGGAATAGCGGGGCCGCCGGGGACTGGGGGCCGTCTGTTTGTGTATTTGTTCATTGGGGGGTATTTGCCATAGTTGCCACGCTTGGCGAGCGGGTTGGCAACCGCAGTTTTTTATTACGTCACAGTTGTCATCAGGAAGACGCTGCTGCCCATCTCCTGCCTGTCTCCCTCTGTCGCCTCTTACGACACCCACGGGAAGATATGGGGTAGTGGATATTCTTAACCGCCACTACACGGCAAGTACATTCCATAGTAGGCCTTAAATGTGAGAATGCACTTGTAGCCTTTTAGTTCTTTCATACTTGGTTCAGGGTTACGATTACTGCAGTATGTTGTCTTGCCTAATGTTTTTAATTATGATATTTTTAAAGTGTATTTGTATACTCGTATTATGTAACTCATACAATAATTTTCTTTTTAGTATTTAGCCATAAAACTGACTATAGTACTTATTTACGTTCTCATCACATACACCTCCCCAATGAAATGAGATTTCGAAAAAATATTCGATTCACATCACAACCCATAAAGTGCTTTTAAAACAGCTGAATCCATATAGGTATATTTTAATAAAAAGCTTTTAGACGTGTAACTGAGTTTATAAATAGAAAAATATTTCTTAAAGTGCGATAGACGATAAGTAGGTGACACTGAATTATAAAGAAGGCGCGATACATCTGCAGTATCATTATTCCTTTCCATTCTACAGATTATCTCGAAGCAGCATCAAGAGCGTCCACCTTGCTGAGAGCTCTGTTAGTCTTCTATAAATAACAAGATAATCTCGGTTATCGTACTCACGCTGTGTCTCAATGTTCACAGCTACAATACACAACCTCAGTAAGAAAACCAATAAAAGTTCTTTTTACTTTATTATGTTGTTAGATTATTCCATTGTGTTTAAAGTTTTGTATCATATTTGGATTTGGACATCTGTCACTAAAGACACTCTATGTCGCTACTATATAAAGCATTTTCACACTATGACTTTGCACGCATTCGACGAGCTTATTATGAGAGGACCCAACAGCACAGTAAATTAAATATTTGTGTCAATCCACCGGTTAAGTGTGATGATTAAGGCAAAACCTCCCACCAACAAAAAAGAGCCATGTCAAGAAGTATAAAAGTGGTGAAGCTATGCGATATAGTTAGCGAAGTTAGCCAGGCGTCCGGATAAAGCCGGACACAGTCAGTTTTTCAGTCAGTTTCAGTCAGTCAGTTTTTGGTTATGTGTTCGGCCAAATTAGAAAATATCCGGCGGCGGTTTTTGTTATGCTGTTTATATTTGACCAATTTTTTACATTTTTCATGTACTTACATACATAATACTGAAATTATTGAAATTAATATTGTAATGAATATTGAATAATTAATAATAAATAAGACTGATTTTATTCAATATGTTATTGAATTTTATTGTTACTTCGTTAGAATTCATGAAGATTTTATGGTAAATGATAAAAAGCATTGTTTTATTTAAAAAAATGTCATGTTATACTAAGACTAAAATTTCCGGCTAAGCTCGGTGGTCTGTCCGTCTTTTCGGTTTTAAGACCTGGCAAACCTGGATATAGTAATGGAGAAGAGGCGCAATATTTGTATAGCTATTACAAATAGATATTTAATTGGCAAATGTTCCCTACGGGAAAACGTAATGGGAAATGCCCATGTCCAACCGTGGATTTTTAGGGGATAAAAACCGACCAAGAGCGTGTCGGGCCACGCTCAGTGTAGGGTTCTGTAGTTTCCCGTCCGTCACAATAAGTGTTCCCACTTATGAGTTTAAAGGTGGGTATCCATTATGTTCGCGCTCCAGTAGCGCTCCGCGCTCATGCAACTGCTCCCGGTAGTGGGTACTGTTGTTTCCATCCAAGTTCAAAATGATTTTCCTAGAAAGTCCTTATAAAGTTCTACTTTTCAGATCTTTTCATATTTTCTAAACTTATGGTTCAAAAGTTAGAGGGGGACACATTGTTTTTTACTTTTGGAGTGATTATTTCCGAAATTATGATATATGAAAAAATGATTTTAGTAAACCCCTATTCATTTTTAAATACGTTTCCAACAATATATCACACGTTAGGGTTGAAATTAAAAAAAATCACTTCCTACTTTACATATAGGGGGGCTACCCTAATAAAACATTTTTTCCAATTTTTATTTTAGCACTTTGTCGGCGTGATTGATACACATATTGGTACCAAATTTCAGCCTTCTAGTGCTAACGGTCACAGAGATTAAGCGAGGACGGACAGACGGACAGACAGACATGGCGAAACTATAAGGGTTCCTAGTTGACTACGGAACCCTAAAAAAGAAGAAGTTTAATGAACACTGAACGCGGTACTGTTGCACTTGAGACGTGCGTATGTAACAGCACATTTGCATCGATACAGATGTGTTTCAGACGGGCACGTGAATCTCATGTGTTGCGTTCCGACAACGAAGAAAGAAACAAGGAAGCGTGGAACGATTAGTGGTTAATAAAAACAGCAGTAGAACCAGAGTGACCGACATGGCTCAACGGATTAGTAAGCTGAAGTGGCAATGGGCCGGCCATATAGTTCGAAGAATCGACAACCGTTGGGGAAAAAAGGTTCTCGAGTTGCAGCGGTACCGGTAGGCGAAGTGTAGGGTGACCCCCCACTAGATGGAGTGACGACCTGGAAAGACATGCAGGAAGTCGATGGATGCAGGTGGCTCAGGACCGTGCTTTGTGGCATACCTTGGGGGAGGCCTATGTTCAGCAGTGGACTTGTGAAGGGCTGTAGTGATGATGAAATACATTGACGTGACGCAAAAGCGGAGCTATTACGCGTTTTATTGAACTTGCTGTGAACTAGCAATACAAACGCACGGCTGGATTTGTGTACGTGTGCAAATGTAATATAATAAAATGAATATAATAATTATTTCGTGACAAATAGTTTTTGTCTCGTTCTGACACGCATCAACTGTGCGTGAAAAGTCATCATGTGTAATGACCCTTAATCTAGTTTATTTTTGTACTCTTCGTGTAATAGTTTATATATATTTTTTTATTGTTTAACGTAATCTGGTGGCCAGAGTAACAGACCCTGGGTTCTAATCTCAGTCGTTTTTCGGACCCGGTTGTCTCGATATCGCATATGCGTTCAATTGCACACGCGTAGCTAATATCAAGTGAGTGCTTTTATAGAATACTTTGCTTATGTTAGTTCAATCTGAAATTTTTATATTTGAATAACCCTAAAGTGGTAGTCACGATGCAGCTATATTATAGTTGCCGTAATAATGGATCGTTTCGAACGGGGAAATACCGTGCTCTAATAGGATACCGTCGTAAAACAGTAGCTAAATGCTGCTGGATTTCGAAAGTATAGGGTGGACAACCAGATACCCTTTTTATTGGTAGCGAGGCATTCTATCTTAGCCCTCAGGGGTAACAATGCATCTACATTTCTTATGATTCTAAATCGAGGATAGGTGTAGGTGTCTACGAGCCGACCACAGCGTTTACTTACAAAAAATGAAAAAGAACTGTATTTATTTTTTAACGTAATCGCATTTTGAGCTACTACATCTTGAGAAAAATTTGCAAGTTGGTTCTCTTGGAAAAAGCCTCTACAGCGCACATCACCCCATCGTCGCCATCAAGTTTTATAACACGCAAGTGCTTTCAAAATGAACTGAATTTTACCAAACGAAAGTTTTACAATCTCATCTAAATAACAGGTGGTCATACATGGATCTCCTTTAAAAACTTATTCGACTTTTAACGTTTTTTAAAATTTTTAACATAATAATTTAATAACCGCACGAAGTTCCAGTTTCTCAATTTTGCATACGAAATAAATTCCCGTCAAATGTAAAGTTTGAAAAAAAATTGAGTATAGTTTTTAAATTAGTTTATAGTTTGTGTTCGAAAAATTAAAACGCATTTCCACAAGTCATTGATAAGTGTCCTATTCCGAAAACTTATTGATGAACTTAGTAATTCTAATATAACTCAGTTATGACATTTGTCTTTGCGTTAGTAAAAAATGAGCATATTTTTTTGTGAAAAAATATTTTTAAAGCTGTTAATATTAAAAATAAAATAAAAAATAGGCGTGCCTCTACCGAAAAAAGCTTAAAGATATTCCTCTACCACCCATCTTGCCACGAGTTTTCAGGCCGGCCGTTCTTCTTGGTCGTGGGCATTGAATTATATAACACTAGATCAGTAATAACCGCGCCAAAGCGTTGCCACTGCACATATGGCCACAGCCATATGCCTAGCTAACGTGAGTTCATTGTTCAATGTGACGCCGACAGAGTTGAGCCGCGTCAAAAATGGGTAAATGCGTAGTGAAAGAATGCTATTCAAGGTCACAAAACGTAATAAATCAAGCGGAATCACTTCAACACATAATATTTAGTTCTTGTTTTCATATAAACGTAAAGAACCTCAAATAATTAAATAAAATTATTGAATATTGCCATTTAGGTTCAATGTTGCCACTTTTCCTCATTTGTGATTATCCTATATTAATGGGAGACTATATAATTAATGGAGTAAGTTAATTTGTTACCTCTGAATTTAAATATTTTGGAAATTATAATAAAAACTACGTTTTAACTTTCATAGAAAATAATTAATTATTCTTATTTTAGTTTATTCGTGAATTATCTGTTAAATATTATTTAACATTTTTTTTAATAAAATTTATATGAAATTATAAATATTATTATTTATAATTTCATATAAATTTTATATTAATTATATTTTATTACCTATTTTATATTGTTTGATTTATTAGTACCTACCATAAAAATACGTTTTATTTCATCATTATGTTTACTTCTACTCATTTGATAAGCTTTGTACCCTTTTTTTCTAAGGGGACGTAATAAAGATTTTAAAGTAAAATATACTTTTTTAATATAAAAACAATTAACTGCAGCTTAAAAAAAACTAATTTTTATTGTGTATTTTAGGTAAAATTTCATATAGTAAGCCACACCAACCTGCCATTGCACGTTTGTGTGTCTATCTTTATCTAATCTTAGCGACGATATTCTTTTCGTAACTTGTGTAAGTGAGATAGATATATGTTTACTTAAAACTGTTATTAGTTTCAAAGCTACGTCGTCTCGTTTGGATAGTGGTTACAGTTTTTTCGACGCCTGTAATGTGGTTCGCTCCTCTAGTGTTGTACAACTCAATGGTCGTGGGGCGGACAAGCAAAGAATGCTAACACTCACTTGAAAGAAAACATGTTTTGTTTAGAATATAACAATACCAATACAAAAGCCGTGGTAGCCCAGATGGTTAGCGCTCGCTGTAAATTTCACAATACGCGAGCAAACCTGATTTGCTCACGTATTGTGCGCGGCGGCGGGTACGCCGGCACTAATGAAATTGTTAATTGCAATTTTAAGTGTTGATTTACCACGTGCTCGGTGGTGAAGGAAAACATCGTGAGGAAACCTGCATGTCTGAGAAATAAGAAAATAAATATTTCGAAGGCGTGAAGTTCGCCAACACGCAATGGGGCAGCGCGGCGGACACTTCCTTGCCGTAAAACCCTCTCAGAAATGAGAGGAGGCCTGTGCCCAGCAGCGGGACGTATATAGGCTGTAACTTTACTAACTTTACTTTATAAAAATACCAGATAAATACATTGTTAAACCCTCAGATGTTTTAAACTTATTAACTCCTTTTTATACGTCTTTGGTTCAACCTACAAAATTTTAAGTAGCCAGCAGTAATCACATCGTGGTATTTTTATCTCTACTTGCTTGTTACTTGTTGATTTCTTATTGTCCTGATCATTACATGTGCAAGAAATTAAGTAACACATATCTATTAAATAGCCATATTTAGTTTGTGTAACATCGTCTTATTAATATGCATTTTTACATAACAAAAGGCTCTGATGGTTTTATAGGTTAAAATTATACCGTAGCGGTAAGTTATAAATAACATGTCAACGCAATTTAAAATGGTGCACACTATTGAAGAAAAAGTTAGTTGTGTGCGGTATATTGTTTTATTGGTGTGAAGTTAGGTTATCCATTCTTTTTAATATTACAAATGTAAAATATTTTGTTTGTTTAAATGTTTCTTCATCGGCTAGATGGATTGTAACGAAATTACAATTACAATGCAATAAAGAAATTACAAAATTGTGACACTTATATCATTTTATTTTCATTCCATTTTTATTTTTAAAATAACTCAATGCTACATTTAAAAACCACAACTCAATTAGACTATTTTTTAAAGAGTAGCATAATTTTAAACTTAATTTCAAATATATAAATAATGATATACCGTTTTATAGTTTTTGAAAATACGAGTAAATAAGGCTTTTATATGAAATTATGCCCAATCGATTTTTTCCTACCGATCAACCCTTACGAATGTGTGCGGAGCCGTAAAATCAGTTAAATAATGGATTAGGTACCACGCATTTTGAATTTGAAAGATAAAAAGAACGGGATGGGACGATTGTTTGAGATTTTTTTATTAAATTTTCTTTACCATTTGCTTATTTTACTTATTCTGAACCTTCTCTGCAAATTTAGCCGGTTCTTGCAAAATAACCTCGTGCAGTACCTACGATAACCTACGTTACTTATGTATTATGATAACTTGAAATACAAGGAAATGTATTGGAATTATAAAACCATGTTAAGTAATCGCCCACGCAGGAGAAAACAGCTTTAAATAAATACATTTTAGTTAAATGGATAACTTGGATATAATTTGAAGGAGCTCCTTCGCTGTAAGGTGGCCGCATAATCCATCATCCTATTTAACTCCGTAGGTGTTGTAACAGAAGAATTAGGTAAATGCTGGAAAGATTTCTGATAGAGATGCACGCAAAATACACGCTTAGATGTGGAGTTGCGGAAAACAACCCATCGTAAACTGAACTAAAATAAACTAAACAAGAGATGTTAATAGAATGTTGTATTTATGCAAGGTGTAAAATGTTTAGACGGGTGATATGTACTATCCGAACTATGAATGTGCTACTGCTGCTTCTGTTTCTGGTAATCTGCTAAAATTTTTTAAATTATGATAAATTTCGGTATAACTACAAATAATACACGGTTGCACTAATAGTCGCCACACACGGTCAGTTCAACTGATCATTCCAAAAATTTAAAATAGTGGATTTTAGATATATTGATCATTATAAATACATCAATATCGGAGTTTTATATATAAGTTTATTTATCCAATAGACCTAAGTTTTAGGAATAGATTTTATTGTATGCGAAAATTTTTGTGTTTATTTTGCTAACAATATAAGCGGATTTGTGGAAATTTTAAAATGCAATATTATTACTTTACCAATTTCCTGCACGAAGACTATATTAACACTAGCATACCTAATCATCCCAAGCTAGTTGAATAATACTCAAAAAAAAAAAACGTTCAAAGCTGTTGTAGGCTTACTTGTGTCATCTGTCAAGTTGTTTATCACGAAAGTTTCCAAAAGCAATGACATGCCTGACTTATAAACAGCTAGATTATCGGAGTTTAAAATCAGTTTCACTTTTACTCACTATCGCGTGGAGTACGCACAACTAATTAATCTCTCTAAAAATACCGATTAATCGTTTACTTTCTGCAAAACGTGAAATCGTGACTAAACATTGGCTTATAAAAGCGGTATATGAAAAATTATGTATTTAGTTCTTAAAATTCTTCGATCATTGTTGATCGAAGTTAAAGTTGGTTGCTTGTGTTACCAAACAAATTGTAAAAGGCCGAAATTTTTTGAAGCATCAAGATGGCGTGACACACCACACTTCCCACTTTCGGGCTATGATCCTAATTTAAAATAAATTTATGCAACGTTTACGTAAGGAGAACATGCCCAATTTTTTCGACATGATTTTGTAAAGTCGTTAAGGTTATATAACAGTGAAACGCTTATATATTCTTTGTCACGTGCTTTTAATAATATACAAAAAAAACCTTTAAAAACACCAATTTGAGCAATACATATAATGGATGTTTTTTTAAATAAAGTACCTATTTTATGGCCTGTGATAAAATCATTCAAACGAATTGAAAAGAAGTGGAACAATAATATCTGTCTTTGCATCTCGAAAATTACCTTATACATTATTAGCTGCAGCATAGAGGCTGTTTGCAACGTTAGTGTGATAAAACCGAAGCGCTTACTTTTGGTTGTGTTCGTTTTGTTATTTCCGGTCTGTCCGGTTTAAGGCAGATGTCTGCCCAAACCGTGGGAACTAACGGAGTCGGGTTATTAACACAGAACATTGCTCCTCTTTGTTTACTGCTCTGTGATTCCTTTCTTTTTGATAAGAAATAAAATTTCATTTTCGTGATTCTTCTTCTGTACCCTACGTTCAGTTTTGACGAAATGAGCTCACAATTAAAGAACAAGCAATCTCAACCCGTAACTGTAAACAACAAATTTGGTGTCTGACTCGGATCGCAAAACTGTTTACATAACGCTTGTTTTCATAGTAGATACGCACCTTTCATAAAATAAACCGAAAAAAATACAAAAGTATTCACCGCTTTCTCCAACCCTCGGATTTAACTTTTCAATATAATGCTAAATTGACAAATGAACTAATAATCGAGTTGGTAGCAAAAGGTAAGATGTAAAAGTGTGTACAGCAAGTGTATAAATGGAAAGAAAGGATGAATTTTTATCATCAGCCTGCAAAAGCCCTTGACCTCTCCAATTGTAGGGAAGTGGAAGATCTTTCTTTTCTTAGAAATATCACATAGAAAACTTTTTATTTTATTGAATAAGGGTGATCAACGGGCGCACAGTCCACCTGATGGTAAGTGGATACTGCGGCCCATAGACATATCTACATTTATTCTTGATTAAGAATCAATATGCAGATGCGTTGCCTCACCCCTGAAAAATAAAATGGAATACCTGGTATCTAGAATAAAGGGTCTCCAGTTCACGACACTCGTCATACGAAACACAACAGCACTGGTAGTCTGTGAGAGATTGGTAGTTCCCCATTCGAGCCGACCCATACGTGCTACAAACATAATACAGCTGCAGCAAGGCTCTACCACGTAAAAATTTCTCTGTATTCTCTTGATGCCACAATAGTCAACCTCAACCGCTCGATCCAGTCGACCCAAACGTCGCAGGCACATTGCACAATGTCACTACACCCACACTAAATGGGACAAACACTAATAGGACAACAATGGGGCGCGTCGCACCCGCAGACGAGCACGACGCGTTCCAGCTCACACCGCGTACACACCGTACACCCGCGTTCCTGGGCATACCTCACCGCCCAGACCACCGACCGACACGAGCAGAGCAGTCAGAGACGGGGGTCCGCACTCCCCCCCCCTCGGACTGCGGTTAGATAGCTCAAGAAACGCCTAAAAAGGCGACATGATGATTGGTAACAATACCAAATCATAAACCACTCATCATCATCCTCACCTCATTGCCTTTCCCTTTTTTAATTAGAGCCCTGAGTCAGAAGAAGCTGTAAGAGTCGTATAGACTAACAGCGCTAACATCCAGAAAATAGTAGTCATAGTCAAGCCCATTTTAAACAAGCACCTTATTAATTGTAATTACACGAAGGATTTTTGAATCAACTCCCAATCTAAGCATTCTAAATCCCTTCTTTTCGATGTTATCAGAATTCTCATAATACGAGTAGAATGATATGTTGAAGTTATAAATTACCTCGATATTAAAAATATTTTATGAGGATGCCTTTCTAGGTAGTACCTACGTGTAATTGGAACGCCGTAGCATACCAACTATACATATTTTTATACATATTTTTTTAAACAATTGATTATAATTACTATTGAAATTATCAATGTCTTATGAAAGACGGAGGTTTGATGGTTATTGATTAACGCAAATATAAATCATTACGATTCGTAAATATAATGATCCTTAGAGAGGCATAACATGGTTCGCGAGATTCTGATTAAAAGCCTTGGTGTAGTACAAGGATATTATAAGTATAAAATGGTGTAGTACAACATCGAGATACTACGTACGTAGTACATGGTGAACTCGATTCGCACAGGTACTGGCTTCGCGCGTTGCTGGCGGTCGGCGCGGCGCGGCGGTACGGTCAGTTATTAGTTATTCTCAATCTCTAGGTAGTTTGACTCAAAGAGTCGTTGTAAACGCACGTTGCGTTGTTTTTTTCATTTTGTCCCATTTTGTTTATAAATACAATTTAGTGTAATTTTTATTATACTTAAAGACGAAGGCTTTACAAGTAAGTAAAATATTAAGGCATATAAAAAATGCGCTTAAGCTGATCGTAAAATAATTTTTTTGTTAACGTTGCGTCAGTGTAAACAATAGCATTGTGGTCGGATTTCGTTTTTTTTTTGTTTTAATGTATGCCTGACGTTAACGTAATTTAAAACTTATTTTATTGTGCGGATTAGACCTTGATTTAATATAAGTAGGTTACTTTCAAAACCAGTAAGTAAGAGAACTGACGAAAAATCATATAACTATAACGTAAACACATAATATATATATATATATATATATACATTTTAATTTTTTGGTTTGTTTGTTCTTTTGAATGAAAATTATTATTTTCAATGATTTGCTGTCGATGATTCATGATGTTCAAACGGCTCATTCATAACGAGTAGATACATAGTGGGTAACCTACAAGTAAACTTTTGACAAAAATATTATAATGGACTTCTTATATTTACGCGAACACTACACATTGAAATAATACTAGTTTTTACGGAATTTTTCGCGTATATTTAAATTTTTAAATACCCGACGTTTCGAACGCTTTACAGCACTCATGGTCACGGGCAGGACTGAGATGTTCAACGTCCATATGTCATAGTTAACCGCGGTTACCATAGATTAAAATTTAACTTTTGTTCCGATCTATGCAGTATGAACTTATGGTATCTTGAAGTCTTGCAGTTGTATGCTTGGGTTGGGAATTAATTTTATTTATTATAGGATCCCAAGCAGATGGTAGCACCCAGCCATCTTCTCTATTGAAATTAGGATGTTTTTTTGATTTCAATAGCCTCGCGAATCATCCTTGGAAGGAATCGGTGTTCTTTAGCGAGGATCTGCGGTCTATCAAATCTGATGTAGTGACGGGGGCGATCCTGTACGTGTTCACAGACTCACAGACAGACGAAAGTTAAATTTTAATCTATGGTAACCGCGGTTAACTATGACATATGGACGTTGAACATCTCAGTCCTGCCCGTGACCATGAGTGCTGTAAAGCGTTCGAAACGTCGGGTATTTAAAAAGTTAAATATACGCGAAAAATTCCGTAAAAACTAGTATTATTTCAATTATAATGGACTCTTAAATATACCCGTATTTGATTTATTTTGTCTATGTGGACCTACATCTTGGTTAGATTCATTTGCATATTGAATGGTATTGGTTTTCTGTGGCAATAATTTTTTAAATAATTTTTTATAACATACCGTTTGATAATATGTTAAATAATTTGATTCATTAACGCACGTTTTCATTAGCCACCAAAACGACAAACTCATATTGATTAAAAAATTCAGAAATTTAAAAAATTATATTAGTAAGTAGCTAAGTGCTTAAGTAGGTATTTTAGGATTGATCATTTCATATTTTGATAAAATATTTTCATTTAAAACGATGTACTTTCAAGTTTTCCTCGAATTAAACGTAGGTAAGGATAGAGGTTAGAATTTTACACCGGCACGGTATAAAAAGGAAATTTTCCATAGCCTGCCTATATAAGATTATTCCTGATAATAGTTATTTATTTTCTGTATATAATTATTTTAATAAGTATTAATATTATGTCTTTCATAACTTATATTATATTTAACAAAAATATTAAATAAAAGATAAACGTTTAACATCAAATACTTATTTTTCAAAATAGGTTATAATATGCTAAAATTATAGGGTATAATAGAACACATGTATTTAAACTGAATAAAAAACACATAAACCTTTGTAGATAAACCTAGCATTAATAAGTCCGTCCGCGAAAGCGGTTTATCAGCAGGATTAATTCTGACCCAAGGGTCAGTACAGCGCACGACGAACAAGAAGATATTATATCTGAACTCTTTAATGATCTCCACTTTGCAAAAGCGGTCCTCCTATCCTATCTTTGGTTTTAAAATACTGTTATATTGTTGAAACTGGTTAAACTAAATAAATATACATAATTTTAAGTAACGTGAAATTATAACGGCATTTTCTGATTTTATTGCAAGTGATAATAATTCGAATTGATAAAAAATTACGAGTGGTAGGTGTATTTTATGAATTATGTCATCAGATAGAATACATTTCAACTTATTCGCAAAATCAAAGTTGAATGCGATATTGTCTTTTTTGATATAGAAAAGTTTAGTTATAAGTGGTGAAGCCATGCTGCAGTTATATTAGCAGTATAGTTGTAGCACAAATGGGTCGGCGTGACTGGGGAAGAACCACGCTCTCACAGAATGTCAGCGTAAAATAGTAGCTTAATGCTGCTGTATTTCGTTTGGTGAATGTAGAGAACCTGCTCATAAGTCTGCATCATAGTAAGTGCTCACGGGTGACAACGCATCTGCATTTTGATTCGTGATTGAGGATGGATGTAGATGTCTATTAGCCACAGGAACCGCTTACCATCAGGTGGACTGTGCTCGTTTATCACCCTATCCTATAAAAAAATTAAAAAAGTCAGAAATCAGGCTATGGATATATTTGTGCAACATGTTTAACACTAGATATGGAATACGTATGAATGTTTTGTGTATGATATTTATTCTAGCACTACTTTCTAAATGTATCAATATGCAATATTAATGTTTTACATGGTAGAGTCACTACAGCTATGTTATGACTGCAGCATGTATAGTTAGGTCGCCTCGACCGTGGTAAGGTCACGATCTCACTATATATATATATATAGAATATCGGACACCAGTGTAAAATAGATGTATTTCGTATGGGGAGAGAGAAGCGGATACCATTTCTTCTGCTGAGGAGTCCTACATTATTGCCCAAAGGTTCAGGTTTTGCTGCAAAAAGAGATTCGAAATTTTAAAAATTTTAAATAAGTAATTTTTCATCCCATTATTGCTATTTCATTCCTTTTAAACGTGAAAATTAACACAGTTCGGTATCGGGAAAAACCGCTATGACCCTTTCGTTCCTCCGTTTCTTTTCTCCATTCCATCTTAGTCCTCAGGGGTGACAATGCATCTGCAATTGGTTCCTAATCGAATATAGATGTACATATCTATGTGACGCAGCATCCGCTTATCATTAGGATGACTGTACGATTGCTGTCCCCCTTTTTCTATAAAATACCTATGTCTAAAATTACCAATCTTTCGTGAAATGTGAATTGAGAAAGTTATATTTGATGAAAGCCATGCCAAGAACATAATTATTAATTATAATAAAAGGTGATATATTCAGTATAACATTTTATTATATAGTTTCTAAAATCTGCTATGAAATTAGATCTTTAGACAAAATCTAAAAAGTAGAAACTTCAAACGCAAATGGCGCCCATGTAAATAAATGGGTATTGTTATTGTGAAATTTGTTTTATCACCCTTTACTTATCATAATATATCAAATGACGGTACTTACGATAACTACAATCGTATTAAAACATAAAAAAATTAATTACCATTCAGACAACGAACACGCTTGCTATGAAATAACCTCGCACGTGTTTTACGTCTCCAACACTAACCACTTCCATTTAATTTGTATGGGCGAAGTAGACAATGAGGAAAGGAAACCAATCTTCGTAATGTATTTCGTTGAGGTGACTGGTGAAGCGAGTGCCTAGTTGGAAGAAAATTTCTACAAGTTAAAGGTGCGTGTTCATTAAAGCGCTTACAGTGTGGACATCCTGTCCATGTTCATATAAAATCGTGATAATATTTCCATTTCCAATATTAATAATTTAATTTAAAGCACCATAAAAATGTTACGTAAACAGTTCGGATAATGAATCAGAGCTTTTTACGTAACATTAAGTTACGTAAAATTTTCATACAAAAATGTTAGCCAACGACTTAAGTTAAATTATCTAAAATTATAATGTCATAATGTGCCATACAACATAATACTTAATATGTGTTCGTGTATGTGTACGAATGTCCATGAGAGCACGCGCGGTCGTCTCTGCATGTTTAAATTTGAGAAAACGCTAATGTGTAAAATAGATAGTGTAATTGCAATGAAAGAGCAATCACAACAATAATTTTTACAAATTATTGCACATAAGGCGTATTTTTGTTGATTATAGATATATGTTGAGTATCTACTTTAATATTATTACGATTGTAATATTATCTAGAAATAATTTAATTTGTTATTTTTATATAAAAGTTTTTATATTTAAAATAATATAATATTTGATTAGGTCTACGAATTTCTTCAGAAACCTCTTTGTTCAACTCATAACACAATGTTATAGGTGTTGTAATCAAGTAATGCGGAACTAAATACTAAATATAGGATTATGGAAGATGTTCAGTCCACCTTTACTTTTTTCTTATAGTTTTTGTAATTCTTTTGCTTCAAACCGACTTAAGAGCCCTCTTATATTTCGGCGTTACGCAAATTTAGGTATTTTAAGCTTCGAGCGGGCGACGACCTACGCGAGCGATACTTTATTGATATTTCTATTCACTCGCTCGCACTATGAATACTGTGAGTATAGCGACTAAACTATCTTGATCTTCCATTATATAAGTTTTCTTAGAATGGAGTTCAGTGGATGGAAAATATTTGGTGTGTCATTTTTATGTTATTTAATTAATTTATTATAATCTATTTGATATATTTTTCATTAGTATTTATGAACCTTAGTGTCGAAAATAAGTACACATAAATATTTTAATTGTTTCGCAGTAATCGATTGTTAACCGATGTTGATTAATAATCGATTATATCTACTAACGGTAGCACAGTGGTATAAATAAATAAATAGTACGGTTTCAACCTGTTTTAATAAATAAAATAATCAAATGTAACTAATATTTTTTTATTCGGCACTTACAGTTAATTACCATATTTTTTATTATAAAAATATTTGCAGCTACGGCACTGACCGAGCTTATCTCGAGGGGCAATAATTTCAGGCAGTACACACTTTTTATAAAACGCTTGTAACTTGGGTAACATATTCAAAATCCAAAACTTGTCGTCTTTGTAGATTTTTAGTTCTTTTGCTGCATAATCTAGGCCAGTCCATATGGCAAACATACAGACATTTTTATTCTCCATTATTATTTCTCCAAAGATAAGATATTTCTTTTTTACGTTTAGTAACACATTGATACTTGTATTTATATTTCCCCATTCCAATTGGTAAAAAAGCTTAGTTACAATCAAAATAACTATAAATATTATACTAATTGAAATGTACTGTACGAAAGTAAGTACTTCCAACGATCAAAAACTGCGGGCGTAGTTGACGATGTTCTAGCACGCACAAAATAGCTGCGCCACGGCAATCGACACACATTACGATAGTATGGAAACGAGACGGAGCACGCGAAATAAATTGACGCAGGTCCAACGTCGAGAAAATTAATTAAAAATAATAGTAACGATTTAAAAATAAAAATCATAGTATAGTTTAAGCAAATGTTGATGATTATTTTGGTATAAATTTTACATCACAATGATATAGAACTACGGAGATTTTGGGGCTTGTATCGAAGCTTTTTCGGTCGTTAATTGAATTGTGTCGATTTTTTTTCTTTATGTGAAAGGCATATAACGAAAATGTATTCTATTATTATTAAAGTATATTTGTGAGATAAAAATATTTTTTGATGGTCGATATTCAATAGAATCTACAAATTAGAGCTCCCAAATCATGTGTCTCAGAGGTTTGGCCTAAACATGCATCAAGAGAATGATTATTACTAAATAAATAAATAAGTTATCTAAAATTTGTTCTGAGCTCATTTTAGTAGATAAAATGAAATATTTTACCACGTAATTATTATTTCAAGCAACAAACAAAAAACATATAATTTCAACGAGGAAACCTTGTAATTTTGCGTTTTTTTTTTTTGTAATACTCCTCTTAAATATAACTCGGATGTTCATGTTTTCAATTGAAAATAATGTAAATTTTAGTTTGTAAAATTATGGTAAAATAGAAAAAAAATCATAAGCTTGCCGTGGTGCCGAAGCACCTTAATTCTGACAATTAGCGTCGCGGCGCGACGTGAGAGAGTTGTCAGGCGAGACTTGCATGCGACGGCTGCAGTCCCGCTAGCCAAATATGTAGGCCATTCACCGACTTAATATTTGATGCAACCTAAATTGTGTCTATTAATCCCTAGAAACTTTCTCAACGTTGTAATTTATCCAAGATCCTTGCCCTTTATATAAACTATTGAACAAATATCCTCTGTATTACGATAAATAATTTAACATTAATTCTATACTTCCTTTACATCGGTGGTCTAGATATCGTCTTTAATCAAACCACTTTAGACACTCTAGTATTGTTTTATAATCGGCGAAGGAAGAGAAAGTGATTTATCGTGAACGGGAAGTGAATAATCACAGGAAGTATACGGTCACGCTAGTCTTAACGCACTCAAGCTTCCCGCGTATAATCTCTGTATTTTAGTAATACATGAAGTGACAAACAAAACTTAGAGTACACCTTACGGTAAGTGGCTACTGCAGTGCAAGGACACCTGTATAGAAATTTAAACGACAGACTTCTATAGATACATCGTCGCCTCTAAGGACTAAAGGAAAGAAAATATACACAAACTGAAGTAGAATGCCCCGCAGCCTGTAATTATACTATGTATCTATTATACTGGTTCTCTTCATCCTTTAGACCGGAAACAGATTAGTGCAAGCGCTGATATTTGGCGATAGAAATCGGTAAGAGAGTGGTATCTATTCAGACGCACACTTAGCCAGAAAAGGAATACTAACACCTAGAAATTTCGTTATTTTTACCGAGTTCAAAAAGGAGGAGGTATTCAATTCGACTGTAAGTTTTTTTATGTGTGTTACCTCATAACTTTCTCTGTGTAAACCGATTTTAATGATTCTTTTATTTATCTGAAAGCTGGTGCTTCTCGTGTGGTCCCATATAATAATTTAATCAAGATCTGACCGGTAGTTTTTGAGTGATCTTTAATAATGCGTATTTAATTTATTTCGAATACATTGATTCGGTCGTATTGAAGTCGCTTGTACAAAACTTTTAATTTTACCACTTGTTTATACTTATTTTATGTGCAGCTAACAATACAAAAAGAAACAGAACAGGAATTCTAATAATAAATAATACTAAAAACGTGTAGTGGCGGTTAAGAATATCCACTACCCCATATCTTCCCGTGGGTGTCGTAAGAGGCGACAGAGGGAGACAGACAGGAGATGGGCAGCAGCATCTTCCTGATAACAGCAACTGTACGACAAAAAAAAACTGCGGTTGCCAACCCGCTCGCCAAGCGTGGCAACTATGGCAATATACCCCCCCATGAACAATTACACAAATAGACGGCCCCCAGTCCCCGGCGGCCCCGCTATTCCTGGCTACGGTGGCGACCATGGTAACGGCGGGGCAGGGGGTGCTAAGAATCTCCGGTGGAGGTTCGGTTGCCACCTACGACGACTCGATCTGGCAACATTTAACGCACGCACACTGAGGACTGACGAGAAGATCCTGGAGCTGGAAGAAGAGATAGACAAGTTGCGCTGGAGTATTATAGGATTATCCGAGGTCCGAAGAGAGGGGGAGGACACGGTGATTCTCGAATCCGGCAACTTGTTCTATCACCGGGAGGGCGACCATCTGTCCCAAGGAGGTGTCGGATTTATCGTCCACAAGTCTCTCGTCAACAACGTTGTACAGATTGAGAGTGTGTCGACGAGGGTCGCGTACCTGATACTCAGAATCACCAAACGGTATTCGCTGAAGGTCATACAGGTTTACGCACCAACGTCGGCACATTCCGATGAGGAGGTGGAGGAAATGTATGAGGATATTTCCAAAGCCATACATTCCTCCAAAACCCACTACACGGTGTTGATGGGAGACTTCAACGCAAAACTAGGCACAAGAGAAAACGGTGAGCTGAAGTTAGGGAAATTTGGAGTAGGGCAACGGAACCGAAGGGGCCAGCAGCTGGCCGACTTTATGGAGAAAGAGGGACTCTTTATGATGAACTCTTTCTTCCAGAAGCGGCCCCACAGGAAGTGGACCTGGTCGAGCCCCGACGGTTCGACAAAAAATGAGATTGACTTCATTATGACGACCAGACGCCAACTGTTCAGTGATGTCTCAGTGATCGCAAGGGTGAAAACTGGCAGCGATCACCGAATGGTTAGAGGCACACTGAACCTAAACGTTAAGTTGGAGAGGTCTCGTCTAATGAAGTCAACGCTCCGTCCCCCTCGTGCTCTGATCCAAAATCCCGAAAACTTTCAGCTCGAGTTACACAACCGCTTTCAGTGCCTACAAGATTGCAATGCAGTGGACGATATGAATGACAAGCTCGTGGAAACTGTCCATGCGGTCGGAGCTAAGTTCTGCAAGACCCGCCGCAGAAGAACACAAAAACTCTCCGATCACACTCTTAATCTCATGGCTGTTAGACGGGAGATGAGGCTGCAATCGTCAACAGATTTGACAGCATACAGGCAACTGAACAGACAGATCTCCAAATGCATACGGCGAGACTTACGCAACTTTAATACTGCTCGTATTAAAGAAGCGATCGAGCGGAACCAGGGCTCCAAAGTCTTTGCCAGAGATCTGTCTGCCAGAAAGAGCCAACTGTCAAGGCTGAAGACTGAGTGTGGCAGCATCGTTTCCGGGACACCTGAGATTTTGAGTGAGATTGAGAGGTTCTATGGGCAGCTGTACACATCATCGTTGGAGCCACACGCAAGTGTGAGTAACGATCCAAGAGCAAGTCTTATCCGACACTATTCCGATGATATCCCGGACGTCAGTCTAAGCGAGATTAGAATGGCTCTCCAGCACCTTAAAAACGGCAGGGCCCCAGGCGAGGATGGAATTACAGCGGAGCTTCTGAAAGCGGGTGGAACACCGGTACTTGAAGTCCTTCAGAAGCTCTTCAATTCCGTCCTCCATGGTGGCACTACTCCGGAGGCGTGGAGCAGAAGTGCGGTGGTCTTGTTCTTTAAGAAAGGCGACAACGCTCTCTTGAAGAACTACAGACCGATTTCCCTTCTGAGCCGCGTCTACGTGCTGTTTTCGAGAGTCATTACGAATCGTCTCGCACGCAGACTCGACGACTTCCAGCCTCCCGAACAAGCCGGTTTCCGAAAAGGCTTCAGTACCATAGACCACATACATACCCTGCGGCAGATTGTACAGAAGACTGAAGAGTACAATTTGCCACTTTGCCTGGCGTATGTGGACTATGAGAAAGCCTTTGATTCCGTCGAAATTTGGGCGGTGCTGCAGTCCCTTCAGCGGTGCCAAGTTGACTGTCGGTATATCGAAGTGCTGAAGTGTTTGTACAGTAGGGCTACGATGGCTATCCGAGTACAGAACCAGAGCTCGAAACCTATCCAACTGCAGAGAGGTGTAAGACAGGGTGACGTTATATCCCCGAAACTCTTCACCGCTGCTTTGGAAGACGTTTTCAAGCTACTGGACTGGAAAGGATACGGTATTAACATCAATGGCGAGTACATCACTCACCTTCGATTTGCCGACGATATAGTCCTTATGGCAGAATCGCTGGAGGACTTAAGCACTATGCTCAATGACCTCAATAGTGCCTCCCAACGGATAGGTCTTAAGATGAACATGGACAAAACAAAGATTATGTTTAATGTCCATGTCACACCTATGCCGGTAGTTGTTGGAAGCACTATGCTCGAAGTTGTTGACGAGTACGTTTACCTGGGACAAATATTCCGACTAGGTAAGTCCAACTTCGACCGAGAGGTCAATCGACGGATTCAACTCGGCTGGGCAGCGTTCGGGAAATTACGACATATCTTCTCGTCAGGTATACCTCAATCTCTGAAAACTAAAGTGTACAACCAGTGCGTGTTGCCAGTGATGACTTACGGATCAGAGACGTGGTCCTTCACTGCTGGCCGTATGAGGACGCTCAAGGTCGCTCAGCGAGCTGTGGAGAGGGCTATGCTCGGAGTTTCTCTGCGTGATAGACTCAGAAATGAGGATATCCGCAGTAAAACCAGATTGACCGACATAGCCCAACGGATTAGTAAGCTGAAGTGGCAATGGGCCGGCCATATAGCTCGAAGAACCGATAACCGATGGGGAAGAAAGGTTCTCGAGTGGCAGCCTCGTACCGGTAGGCGTAGTGTAGGGCGACCCCCCACTAGATGGAGTGACGACCTGGTAAGATATGCAGGAAGTCGATGGATGCAGGTGGCTCAGGACCGTGCTTTGTGGCATTACTTGGGGGAGGCCTATGTTCAGCAGTGGACTTGTGAAGGGCTGTGATGATGATGATGATGATGATGAAAAACATGTGTTCGGATACAGAATACTCACTTGCAGAAATTACGACAATGAAAATAGATTATTATTTCCATCCATAAAATATCTGATAGCTGGATAACAATTTGACTCTATCAGACATTATCACAATTGACATAAAATATAGCTGTAACTAGAGAGAGTGGGCCACGGTACCCCATTATGTTAGATAGGAGTAAAAACTAGGACACGTGATTGTTTCATCACTAACGGTGTGCAATTACTATGATAGATATAGCGCCACTATTCGTTACTTTGTTATAAAATCACCATTAATTGTTTATTTTACTAATTATTATTGTTGATATTATTATACGTGGAAGAGCCATGCTTCAGCTATAACGAAACGTAGGTGGCTGATTTACCACTAGCAGGGTGGGATGTGTTTCGACAGCGATGAGATATTTTCTTGAAATACTCAAAGATCGTCGGTAGTTGGCAATCCCTGTGTACACCAGAGTTTCACTGGTACACACGCTTTGCGAATGAAGCTATTAGTGTGGTAGAGACACGATGCAGCTATATTATCGTTGTAGCACGAATGGGTCGGCTCGACCGGGGGACGTACCACGCTCTCAGCGTGACAACATAACGATGATGTGTGTTCGTATGGTGACTGTAGAGAACCGAAGACCATTTATACTGAAAACGAGGCATTCAATCTTCGTCCTCAGGGGTGACAACGCATCTGCATTTTGATTCGTAATCGGGGATAGATGTAGATGTCTATGGGCCACAGCAACCACTTACCATCAGGTGGACTGTGTGCTCGCTTGTTTCGTTATCTTGTTATGTGTTATATTATAACCATATCCTATAAAAAATTACTTAAAGTTTAGATAAATAAAATTAAAATAATAAATTCGAACATATATACTATTTTTGATTAGAACTTACGTGTAGTACGACTAATGGAATACTAAATTAAGCCACACAATAAACACTCATCGATTCATTCCCAGTAATAAGGTAAAGGTTTCCAGGTGGAATCAAATCAGAATGATTTAAAACAAGAATCTTTGACCATGTAAATAGCTACTACATTTTTATATTCTTTTAGAACTAAGTCTTTTAAATTTTAATTTTACGATAGATTTTCTCGGTTGTATAATACTTAATATTATATTTACAGTTTCAGACAGCAATAAAGATGAAATATTACAAATATAAATAAATACAAATTGTTATTTATGCTTATAACTTACACAATATTATTTTTTTAATATTCCTTATGTAGTAAATATTCTGCATAAACGATTTCCGTTATAAATTGTTTAAATTAATACCTAATTATTTTTAAGTCTTTAATTTTGGTAACGACTGATATTATTTAGTCGGAAATATCGGTACAAAAATATCACTGCCAATAGAAAAGTTTTATTAATTTAGAAAGTTTTAATATATTTATGTACTATATCGATCATGAATCATGATACAAAAAATAACGTGGATGGATTTATTCATTAGCAGTTTTCATGTTATATTATTTACTTTTATCAGTACTAATTTATAGCTGCCAGTTTTAACAGCCGTATGTTTATTTCAACAAAATCGCGCTATTACTCTCTAATGAGTGCACACTTGTTTCATAATAGCAATAATACAAATTGAAATTTTGCATCGAGAATTTTAAAAAATGCCTAATATTTTGAATCACAACTACTTTTTTGTTTATGGTACTTTAGTAGGCATAAAAACAAACATAATATCGAAGCGGTAAGTTCAGGTGAGTTAAATTTATGGCAGCTTCCTATTACGTGGTGTGACGACCTGGTCGTACATGGAGAAAGTCGATGGGTATAGATTGGCTAATGACCGTTTTCTGTGTCATTCTTTAGGAGATGCCTATATATGACTGTGGACTAATGACGAAATGCGTCGATGATTAAGATGATGATACTAATCAGAATTTAATATTGTTTAAAAGAAATATTGTGTGACAAAAGTTTTATGTGAAAATAGCCAATTAGCATTTTCTGGGACTCACTGTAAATCGACCTATAAGTATAGCACGAATCACGACGAGAAAGTGATAAAAGTGTAAATTGTTAACACTGATTGGGAGATGCCTACGATGTCACGTACGAAAGGTGGTCTGGTTGGAGTGTATTGTGACACATAAGGCAATCTTATTGTGTCATGTTGTACAAAAGTGAAATGTTTAATGCTTCGTAACCTAATGTTGTAAAATCACACAGATATCTCACAATTTCGTAATAAGTTTTTACATAAACGTACTTAATATGATTAGTAGTTTAGTAACGCAGTAATATATAAGTTAATGAGTTAAATATAACAATTGTTCTATAAAAATATAGTACATAGTATTTAGGATACGCGCTAATCTGGCCTAACATCCTCTTGTTTGTTGGTATTAGAATTTTTCATTTGCTCAATTATATAAACATATTTTTTTGTCAAGAGATTTCTATCACTGAACTAAGATAAGGGTATCAGAGATAAAACAATATTATATCAGCAGCAATATGTAAATACAAAACAAATAATATAAACACTGACGACCACGAGGTTTATACGTGGTAGAGCTGCAGTTATACTCGTATTATGGTTGTAGCACGAATGGGCCGGCTCTACCGGGGAAGGACCACGCTTTTACAGAATACCAGCTTAAAATAGCAGTTTAATGTTGCTATGTTTCCTATGGTCAGTGTTGACAACCATAGACCCGTTTTACTGAAAACGAAGCATTCCATCTTAGTCCCCAGAGGTAACAACGCATTTGCATTTTGATTCGTAATCGAGGATAAATGTAGATGTCTATGAGCCACAGCATCCACTTACCGCCACGTGGACTGTGTGCTCGTTTGTCACCTTCATTCTATAAAAAAGTTGTAAAAATATTATCTGAAGTAGAATTTGGAATTTTGAACCTTATTCTCATCCCTTATCATCACCAACATCAGTCTGTGGCTATCTACTGCTAGACGTAGGTCTCTCATCAGGCGCTATTTAGTTTAATTTTCACCTTCATGTATCCAGTTGTTGCCAGTATCATAGCTGCGTCTAGTCATCCATCTTTTCCTTATTAGGTCCTAAACAAATCAGCGTTTATCATCGGCCTCTCGTAATAGGCAGGACGTTGAGGGTAAATTTTTTTTATAGGATATGATGACAAACGAGCACACAGTCCACCTGATGGTAAGTGGTTGCTGTGGCCCATAGACATCTACATCTATCATCGATTACGAATCAAAATGCAGATGCGTTGTAACCCGTGAGGACTAAGATGGAATGCCTCGTTTCCAGTAAAAAGGGTCTCCGGTTCTCTACACTCACCATACGAAACACAGCGGCATCAAACTACCATTTCACGCTGGTATTCTGTGATGTATTAAATAGTTCAATGGCTGTGTTGCTTATCTCAACACACTAACTACTTAGTTGTAACAGTATTCTGTTGACGCAGTCCGGGCTTGTCACAGATCTTGTATTATAAGAGTAATGAAATAGGTTGGTTAGGACAAGACTAGATCAGTCTCAGTCTTTCTTTCTCAACTCCTGATTCCTAGAAAATTTTGACAGCCTCGTTAATCTAGTGAACGCAAACGTGGCTGCTGATCATAGGGTCCCGGTTTCCAATTCCGAGTCAGGACAACGAAAATTTGTTATAGAATAAACTCATTATCCTATAAATAAATTCTCAGTTGAAGAGTGAAGAGTGAGAAAGTTGGCGGTATTTGACTACTGTGTATCGGAAAACATTAAAGCCGTTGGTTCTGCGCGTAATCTCTAGTCTAGTCTAGTCGGTTTGTTGTCCCTTTGGACAATATGATTGAGTGAATAGAGAGTGAACCTGTGCTTGCGCATACGTTCGAGCACTATAATGCTGTTCTGCGCAGATGTATAGTCTCTCATGAGACGACGCCGTGACCGAAATTCGATCTCGAGTACATTTTATTATAATATCTCTTGGGCGTTTGATTACTTGTGTGCAAAATTTGTTGCAGTGGTCCTCCTAAACTCCGCCTAAAGAACATAATGCACGTGTAACTCCACGTGAAATTATCTTCTTACGTTACTCATTAACAGTAACATAAAACGGAGAATGTGCTCAGTGTGCGTACCGCTTTTACGCATGAACAGTTTATCGGATGCGAATTATATAGCGCACGCGTGCGAAAGCTGTTGAAACTTACTCATTCGTATGGGCAGTGGGCACCGTCACCGTATTCAGAGCACTTACTTTCGTAATCATCTTTCTTTCTCAGTAAATACGAAAGGGCTTGATTGAAATCGTTGTAATTATTCTTAATTTAGTATAAAATCTTTATTTTTCTAGATTGCGTTAGTTTGAAATTTATTTGATACTGCTTTAGGTCAAGATATATTGTTTTAGATGATATTCTTATTCAAATCTTCACCTAATATTAAGCTCTTAACTCTTTTTTATTATAAATCCTTGCCATCGATTCTTTTAAACCACCATCAAATAACAAACTGCAGTAAAATTTTTAGTATCCGATAGATTACAGAGTCATCATTTTCAACGTAGACAGAAATATGTTTAAGGGCTCGGCTTTACGGGTTAATACCTGTAAAGTCCGAGAATACGAACGAGAGCATTGCGACAGACCTTTCCTGCTTATAATCAGCTTAAAAGTAAACGAAGGCCTGTGACCAATTTTGCGACGTATGTAGGATTGTTGTCGCCTTAGTTTTTAATTTAAATATTTATACGTTAGAGAGGTTACACTAATTTACTTGCTTAGTATTCTGATTTTTTTTCAATTTTCTAGCAATTATGCTGATAAATTTGCCCTTAGCATTCAGAATTCAGATTTTTTTCAGTTGGAGTTTAGTTATTTATATGCGAGCCCCATAGACATAAAATTTAATTGATGCCACCGGTCCCGTTTCTTGAAAAGAATTAAATTATTATCGTCATAGAATATTCAAATATAATATATAGCATGATCGAAGTAATATACTATAACGAAAACGGAAGGAAACTATTTCTGGCGTGGTAGTTGCAAGAAATTATATATATAAATAAATTATATGTCAATGTATGGAGACCTTAAATGGTAACAAGGCAATTCTTTTAGTCATTTGCGTTTTCTTAATCTTAATATTTTTATAATTAAAGATCAATTTTTTAATAGAATAAGTGTGACACACAATCAAAAAAATATTATAAAACTACAAAATTCTTTAGAAAGATGAAAAATGTTTTAAAATAAGCGTTATGGAATTAATGGCGTCGCAGACTAAAACAAACTTAAGAAACAGTAGTAACTTCATAGACCTGTTATACTACTGCGTAAGTAACTTAAATAATATACTCCACCTGATGGTAAGTAAATGTTGTGGCCCATAGACATCTACATCTATCCTCGATTAAGAATCAAAATACAAATGTGTTGTCACTCCTGAGAACTTATATGGACTGCCTCGTTTCCAGTAAAAAGGGCCTCCGGATCTCTGCACACGTTATACAAAGGACAGAAGCTATAAGCTGCTATTTTACGCTGCTATTCTATGAGAATCTTCTCCGATTGAGCCGACCTATTCGGGCTACAACCATAATTTAGCCGCAGCATGGCTCTACAACGTGTAAGATGTAAGTGTTTACGGAGCACAGCATCCACTTATAATCAGATGCCCACCTGATTGTAAGTGGATGTCGAGTGCGTTTTTTTTTCAAATGTACTACTACTACTTAATAACAGACTAAATCGTATTTAACGTTATACTTAAGTAACCCTTACATAATAAGGTGAATCTTTATTCTGCCTTTAAAATTTCATTTAGTCTGCTTTTAAAATTTCAAATGCCTAAATGAGGAAATCATTATGTAAGTTTCGCTATGAATAGTGCTCTAATATGCATGGCATAAACAAAACAGATCTACATCGAATAGAACGGCTTGTCTTTGTAAAGATAAACAATGGCCTTATTCAGCACTTTCTATTTGCCCGTGTTCCGTGCAGCTTAATTATGAAACTAGGTACTTTAATGTAATAACATTGGTTTAATATAATGCGATATTTAATAACATTGCTCAACGATAACAAGTTCCATTCGGTCCATATAAAAACCTTGTTTTCGTTGTCGAAAAGCGATTGTTCTGCGGATCGCACCCACGTCTCTTGAGTCACGAACGTTTTACGCGGTGAACTAAATCGGTACACCATAAACTGTACTTATACATAATTATTATACCTACTTGTGACAATCAGCTTTCTCGCGCAGTGCATCTATAACTGTTTTTAAACATGAATCTACGTACAACTAGAAAAAATATATAAACAGATAACAACAAAAGGTAAACACAGCGATGCATACATTTGAAGTGACGTCTACACCAAGCCAAAAACACGCTCAACTTACTTATTGTGTGAACACGCACTCGCACGCACATGTTGTTGGATAAAAAACCAATAACATGGTTAGGTGAAAATGCGCACGTGTAGCAGTAGAGGTGAACTAAAGTCAAGAACACGTCAAGAAATTGAGCATCTTTTCGACGTCATTTGAAATGAAGGCAGTGCTCCGTCTATCTTTCTTTATTGTCTGACTATGAAAACTATAACCTTTTGATTCACTTCACAACCCTTCTCGCGGTTTTTATTAGATTTTGATGGAGAGTTCTGTCGCTTTCATTTAGGATGTTTTATTGCGGATATATGTTATATATCCGCAATAAAACATCCTAAATGAAAGTTATATATAATATATAATATAATAAAAAATATAAAGTAGGAAGGAAATAATATATAGAATTCGTATATATTATTTCCTTCCTACTTTCCCCTCAGATGTGTAACAGTCATTTAAAGAAACATGATGAAAACTGGCTCAATATAGTTATAGACATTAACTATAAAAATATATACTTACATACTTCTATAAAAGGAGTACCTCACAGGATTACAGATTCATTGCAATTCTTGGAATAAAATAATTTAAAATAAAGTTAAAGACAACCTTCCAATCGTAACGTTTTTGGAATGCTTGCAAAAAGACGCCTAAATCTTCGCTAATACATTTGTGAGCAAATAAATTTAAAAAACAATTGCAAATGTACATTAAAAGTATCAATTTTATCCAGTATGTCAAATTATGTCTATTCAATAATAAAATTGGAGTTGGTAATTACCTGGACTTATTGCAGAATTTATAAATTATAAATTGCAGCAAAATTTTAAAATGTGAGAAAGTCTTAAATGCTGTAATCTTCAGTCATTTCAAGAAAAGCTCTTTTTTCTCTTCGCAACTTGCGAATAGTGAGACGCCAAAATTTATTTAGCGTCTATTCTTTTATATAACGATTGTTGTACTTGTGTCTGTAATATAGAGTTTTAAATGATCAATAAAATAAGTCAAGGGTTTTTATACATGTAAAGTTGTCTAAAGCCTTTGACTCCCCTTATTCCAATTCAACGTTCCGAATTCTATTTTCCATCGTTTGGTTTTCAAGACTTAATCTCTCATCACTCTATCAAATGTCTTGAGAAGATACAAAAATGGCGAATTTTTATCACTACCATAGTTATAATACATTGTTTGTATCTAGTCAAAATAAACCAAACATTTTTATGAATTTGCAGAGCCAGTTGTTTAGTTAATGCTTATTTGACAAAACACTAAGATAATAAACAGCTACAAAATTATTTAGAACGGTGAAAAATTTTGGAAAAGCGTCTCATACCGCAAAAAAACTAATAGAATATTAGTAGTTTAAATTATAATATCGCTACTTTCTTATAAGAAAATCAAATTATGTGCATCCCCTAATTAAACACATGCGTCTGGTGGCTTATTGGTAGTCGATACTGACCAAATAAGTACCGTAGCCACGAAGCCAGTCTTCGCAAAATTTGACATTTGCTGTAATATTCCATATTTTATATTTTAGTTCACATATTCCTGCGGGACTTGTTCAGTGAAACGGATTCTTACTGTCTTAGTGCCTATCTGAAATTAACTATAAAATACTATTTTTTAATATGGGGGATTATGTATTATTTAAAATCAAAACGTTGTCAAACTATCTTAACTTTATAGATTTCATTGACTGAGAGATAACTTGTTATATATAAATCTTCAAAAAGAAACAAAAGTATATATATATACTATTATTATATAGTATAATATAGTATTATAATCATAATATCTGCAATAAATATTTGAATGCTTATTTATAATTCCTTAAGATTATACTATTCTAATAACATCATTGTTATTTAATAGTTATACAGATTGAAACCGTGAATTGTAAGTTAATGCTTTAATATAAACTTTCATTCGTTTAAGGTAAGCTGCATAATTTAGGACCGTTTTTCTAAGTTCGAAAGCGTCAAATTGGGCTAACACTGTTGCGATTAGTTTTACTTTCGCTGGAGAAAGTCACTCGCGCATTAAGTTTATCCACTTTGATAGCACGCAACAGGACGCATAGGATGCTATAAAATTTATTGTAAGTTATAATTGATTTATTTATGAAGTGGTCAATATTTTGTAAAATATAGAATAAAATAAAATAGGTAGACAACGCTCTCACAGAACGATAGCGTAAAATAACAGCAAAATGCTGTGTTTCGTATGGTTAGTAACGAAGACTAACGACGTGTTGCTGATATTAAGGTTTTTTTTATAGAATAATAAAATATATAGCTCACAGTCCACCTAATATTATGTCCTAATGAGTATGTATGAAGATATGAATATGCATCCTAATGTATGTATGAGGACTAAGATGGAATGCCTCGTTTCCTTTAAAAAGAGTCTCCGGTTCTCTACACTCACCATACGAAACACAACGGCATAGAGCTGCCTTTTTCGCTGGTATTCTGTGAGAGCGTGGTCCTTCCTCGATCGAGCCTATCCATTCGTGCCTCAACCATAATATAGCTGCGACATGGCTCTACCACGTATAAAAGTCTTCCATCTTAGTCCGCAAATGCAGATGCATTATTAGCGTCTGTACTTTGATTCTCAATGGAGGATATATGAACACAGCCATAAACCATACCTGTTTGATAACGCCTCCAATAAATCATAATATATAATTTTTGCAATTTATTTTATTTGAAATATTTATTAATCCTTTAATACATTTTCAATTATTTAGTAACATTTGCGTATTTAAGCTTAACAATCCAGAAATTTTTCATAATCCGAAATCAAAATATCCCTTTATAAAATAAAACTTTTGATTATTTTTTTAAATTTATTTATTACACAAAATACAGTCGGTTGTTCTTTATACAACTTTCGCCAAACTGCAGAGCAGTTTGTTGGCGAATACATCACCCTCTTACATTATATGTACCTACTGTAAAATTTATGATCCTTAAGAACTTAAAATACACATAAACTGTACCTACTCTAATATAAAATGCAGTCCTTTAAAAACTTAAAATAAGAAAATTAAATTTACACTAATTTAAAAGATTTAATGATTGATTAATGTTTTCTTCCGTTTGGGAAACCTAATTATTTTTAATGAAAAAAAAAATGACACGTACTTACAGTCCAGCTGATGGTAAGTGGCCACTACCGCAGTCGAGCTGAGCCATGCTATAAACTATACTACAATATATTAACATTACATTTAAAATAGAGTATAAAAACGTTGTAGTAGGAAATACCTAATCTTGACCTGGCTTAAATAAAAGGGAATAGCTCGGAGGTCCGGGATCACTTACCTAATAAATTATTGAACAAATAGTTCTGTAGTTAAAATAACGTTGTAATTTTAATACTTAATCTGTGACAATGTTAAACCTTGTATCCGTACATTCAACATTAATAATATTTAAAAAATACAATTTTCTGTCACAGATCACGAAACGCTGGCACAGATAACTGAGCGAGACAATCATGTGTTTTTGTGCAATTATGGTTTGTCATAGCCACTCATGGCATTGTATACGCTCTTGCGCCGAATTCGCTAACATTATCTAGCCGTTTCAAACATACAATTTCTAAACTTTCTTAAAATTACAGTATAATTTTAGTATTGTTATATAATTTTCTGTCACTAAATGTAGATTCAGAAACAATATCCTTCATCGTAGATTTTCAATTATATAGTGTGAAAGTTTCATTATAAATTGGATGAAAATAATAGTAAATGACGTAATAGATTTTTATAAACATAAAAAATTCTCCCGAAATTGATTTAGAATTCGATATCGCATCGAATGTATCAAAACTGATATTAAAAGCTTACTCCCGAACAATTGGAATTGAGAAATATGATCGAGTTACGATCAAGTGTTATCAGCGTCATTAAGCACATCCAGATTTTTTTTCTTCGAATGTCATTTTAATAAACTGAAAATAAAATTTTTAATGTTATAATACATACATTTTTTATACGTTGTAGCATAAATGGGTCGGCTCGACCGGGGAAGGACTACGCTCTCACAGAATGGTATTCTGTGAGAGCGTGGTTCTAAAATAGTGGTGTAAAATAGCAGTTTAATGCTGCTGTGTTTCATATGGTGAGTGTAGAGAACCAGAGACCGGTTTTACTGGAATCGAGGCAATCCATATTAGTCCTCAAAGGTGATAACGCGTATGCATTTTGATTCCTAATCGAGGTTAAATATAGATGTCTATGGGCCGCAGCATCCACTTACCATCAGGTGGACTGTGTGCTCGTTTGTGACCCTTATCCTACAAAAATATACAGGGCAATAATATCAAGGAAAAACATTCTTGTCGCTTGTGACTACGAGCACCTTTCTAGCGGCCGCCAGCTGAATTTTCCCATTCTTTAATTTCAATTCGAGTATCGATTGTACGCTAAGTTACAGTTTCGCGAGTACAAAAAATTACTTGGAGTTCGAACGAAATTCGATTATGAATCAATCGAGTTTTCTTCGAACATCGATTTGATGATAAAAATCTAGCTTAATTTAAAAACGAAAAACCGTTATATGAAAAAAAAAAATACATGATTTATTATTTAAAAACAGTAGCTGAAGGAAAATGGCCGGATTTAGGTAGTAAATGTCTACAAATGTGCACTAGTACAAAAGCCAATTTGTTTAATACTAACATTTACACGTAAAAGCCACAGTGAACAAATTGTTTATGTAAAGGACTGTTATATTTGATTTAAAGTATTGTTCGAAACTAAATTCCTCCCCTCACCTCGCCGCATTGCTCCAGTTGGTGGTTGCGTTGTAGGACTTCACAACACGTCCTCGAAATATTTTACTCTACAGACATGCCAGTTTCATTACAAAGTATCCCCCACCGCCGAGCACATGGTAAATCAGCACTTGCAATTAACAAGTTCATTAATGCTCTCGAGGATCGGACCCAAGTTGCTCGCATACTGTGAAATTTGCGGTGAGCATTCTACTTACTTATTATTTGGAGTACAAAATCTTTGCGTTCCGTTTTATATTATATAGTATTTAAGATACTTATACGTTCATATTGGGGAGGCAGCCGTAGCAAGGGTATTTTCACACTAGCAAATCGAGTTCGATTCTCGCCGGGACCAATTTTAATAGCCATTTTAAGTGCTAATGTACCACGAATTCGATTTTGTTAAAAAATTGTTATAATGCGTGCCGGAGGAATTAAAAATATTTCAGTCTAGTAAATTCCTTTTACTATCAACCCAGATAAGAGAGAATGGTTTGTACACAGTAGAACACTATTCCCTACTGTTGTTTTACGTTCATATTGATGTAAGTTCAAAATATAATAACGTAATTTTTTTTCACATATTTGTATTATCAAGTGTAACTATGTATGGAAGGAAACTCTTATTCTTTGTTATACAGATATTCACTGTATACAAACCCTACACCGGAAGAAGAGCGCCCAAAATATGTAATGCTCAGTGAATAATTTATGATTGTCATTGTACATATGCCAGACGACATGATCAGTATCCGTTTAACATCTCTGTGTAGTTCTTTATATCTAAATTAGCATTTTATTAATTTCTTCTTTATAAATGTATCGCTATTTTATTTGATACAAATTGAATACTAAAGAACGTGTTTTTTAACTTATTTTGGATTTGGAAGCAATTTCTGAAACTAATTATAATTTCTGGTACAAACTGAATGTATCGAAATGTACTTACTACACACACTGCATTCAAAATAATTTCAAAATTCGCAAATATAATTATTTAGGTCTGATAATTTTGGTTTTTTACCTAACAATCATTTTAATGCATAAAATATAACACAAAAATTTTTATAGTAGAAACACATTCGGTATTTTTATAAATTTGTTTTGCAACGTATGGAAATGCCGTAGATATACAGTAGCGGGGTGAAACCACTACTTGTGAGCGATCTATGGGGAAGGCCTGTGTTCAGTAGTGAACTTTTGATAACCTGTAATGAATAAATGATTAAAGTTTATTGCGTCTAAGATCTTAATTTAATAATGTTGTATTAATTTTAATGTCTTATTAGTATTACAATACATATTTAATTTATTTTATTATTTCCAGATAGAAGATAGGCCAGTTTGACACCGCAAGCACGCTAAGGTCTATAAATAATAATGGAAACCTGGTTAGACGACGTCAAACGTGTAAGAATCCCCCGGCCTAAGTTCGCCAGCAAATATCCGGCGGAACCACCCAAAGATTACTTGGAAGACTGCAGTGACCTTGGTGGCAAACAACGGCATCATGGCAACAAGGACTTGGCTAAGGCTACTGAAGAACTTCGACGAGCGCTACAGGAGAAGCTGTGACTTAATAATAGCATTAGATTTTAAGCTTTAAGAAAACCAATGGATTTATTCGCGTACTTACTATTATGTCTGCATACGAACGATTAGAAATAACACAGCTTGAATCTAGATGGGATATGACCTAAAACACTGATGTATGCTATTAAATAACTTTATAAAACCCAATGTTACTTTATCGTTTGTTTGCACAATATAACCGATCTGTCTCAGATCTATCAAACAAAGATTACTTTCAAAGTAGCGTATAGAATCTGTATAACGTAAAAGACATACAATATAATCTATATACAGAATGACCTTTTGTACCGTCTGGAAAAAGTAGGGTGTAACATGTCAACGGAGTGGAAGCCTACTTACTTTCTCGTTTGTTTGCACAATGTAACCGACCTGTCTCAGATCTATCAAACAAAGATTACTTTCAAAGTAGCGTATAGAATCTGTATAACGTAAGAGACATACAATATAATCTATATACAGAATGACCTTTTGTACCGTCTGGAAAAAATAGGGTGTAACATGTCAACGGAGTAGAAGCCTACTTACTTTATCGTTTGTTTGCACAATATAACCGACCTGTCTCAGATCTATCAAACAAAGATTACTTTCAAAGTAGCGTATAGAATCTGTATAACGTAAGAGACATACAATATAATCTATATACAGAATGACCTTTTGTAACGTCTGGAAAAAATAGGGTGTAACATGTCAGCGGAGTAGAAGCCTATGGCACAGATATTTTACAAAAAAAATGTTGAATTAAGTAAATAAATAAATTTAAATCTATTGAGATTCAAATCATATCCACCTTACTTTACGAACGGCAATAAACCAATAAATTAGTAGGCATCTTTGACCCTGTCACTTCGCAGGGTCACAGGCTCAAGGGCAAAGGGCAAAGTAAATATTCAAAAAAAAAATTCAAACTTTTAATTTAAAATTTTATTTTTTGTAAAATATCCTACTACTCCGTTCACATGTAACACCCAATTTTTTCCAGAAGGTAAAAAGGTCATCCATCATATATAAGCAAAACACCACTGAGTGATTTACTCATCACGAGATCTCTAAAATTATACACCCGATTGACTTGAAATTTAGTATGGTTACTCATTTCGCAATGTAGACCTTCATTAAGAATGTATTTTACAATAGTCCTATCAAAAAAAATATTGATAATATTTTACATTCAAATATTATCATGAGCCTAGCGAAATGAGCGGGCATCAGCTAGTGTTGTAAGTAATATAAGACAATTAAAGTCGTTTAATTTTACATGGGTATTTTATTGAGATTAAAATATTTTTAATTCTTTGTTCAAATGAACTTAATACTGTCCTCAGCAGCATAAGTCTGTCTTAATGGTATCTAACAATACCTTTAGCTATAAGATGTAACGTATTGTACAGTATTAACTTAATTCTATAAAACGCTAAGAATAGTTTCTATGACTGACGTAATATTAGAATAAGATATCTTTTTGAATCTGTAAAGAGATTTCAAATAAATAACAATTTTAAACTATTAAAACCATTTTCTTTCCAGATCGGTGTCACGTAGTGATTCTACAAAATATCTTATTTATCCGCAGATGCGGATTTCTATAAAAGAGAAAATCTCCTCGTTTCTAACGGATGGCAAATTAACCATTGCTAATTGTTTAGATCTAAATTATATTTGTCAGCTTTTTAATTATTATGGTCAGCAGAGTTTCAGCATCTAATGCACGAGGCGTTTGGTCTGCCGTAGAGTTTATGACAACACCTTACTTCTTTCACCTAAATCCTCTGTTAAGCAGTAGGTGGCTTGTTATACCGCAATAATGCATTTTGACACGTTAAGTTAATGTACTTTAATTACATTACCACCTTTTGTTAATCGTGACTTTGCCGCTAAGTCCGGGAAAAATACGCGGTGAGCCACAGAGCAGAATGATTGGGTTAGGTAGACCGATAAAAGACCTCGCTATCTCAGTATACCAGCATAAATAAAAGCATAATACTGCTTACAGAGAAAAAAAAACGCTATAAACTAGTAACGAAGTTTCCATCTTATTTTTTCAATTGATATTCGTTTGTCAATTCTATTACTACTACTAAAAATGAAATTTTTTCTACATCTGTGTCACATTTTATGTCTGCCCGCAGCAGCTTACTACTGATATTTTTTTTATTAAACTGAAGTCACAAACGAACAAACAGTCTGCCTGATGGTGAGAGACTACTTCAGCGCATGGACTTCAAACAAAAAAGTCTACAGATGCGTACTTGTCACATTTGAAGACTATAATGGAATGCTTCACAGCCTGTAATCACACTAGCTCTCTTCACCATCAGGCTGGAACTCAACAGCGCAGGCATTATTATAGGGAGGCAAAAATGGGTAACTCCCTTACCTTAAGGGCCTATACTACCTCAAATGGCTTAGCAAGATCCTCCATTATGCCGAAACTATTGAAGCATTAATTTTGAAATAAATATATGGTAAAGTTGAGAATTAATGTCAAGTACTATATTAGACGAAAACACGATTCCGTAAAATTACCTCCAAACTGAACGATAAACCGCTGGTATTCATAAAATACTTTAAATTAGATCATGAAACGTAGTATACTAACTGAACTAACTATGAAGCAGGGCTTATGTTTTTTATTTTTTTTAAATTACCATTATTTTCACTGTAAAAAGAACCTAAACTATCGGCGTCCTGAAACTTTAATAAAGCTAATGAAATAAGTATCTAACGACCTATCTACCTACAGTATTAGGTGATTACATATATGTCGGTACATAACATACGACGCGCGGGGAAGTGTGGGCGAAATTAAAATTTGAACTGAGAGAGTATTAGCCCTTAATTTTACCCAAACGGACTCCTAGGCTGGAATATGACCCTGTTCCACAAAGAGGAGTATTTGTCTTTACCTCTACGCTTTGCATATGCTTTACCACGTGCTCGTCGGTGAAGGAAAACATTGTGAGGAAACCTGTATGTCTGAGGAATAAGAAAAAAAATATTTCGAATACATGTGAAGTTCGCCAACACGCATTGGGGCAGCGCGGCGGACACTTCCTTGCCCTAAACCCTGTCAGAAATGAGGGGAGGCCTGTGTCCAGCAGTGGGACGTATTATAGGCTGTAACTTTACTTTACTTTACTACGCTTGGCAGATGGAATGGCGAACGCAGTATCAGACGTGTAACTCATTTGGCGTTGCATCCAACCGTTAATTTACATATTTTACATTTACGAGATATTTCTACTGCCATATTATCTACTATATGTAGAATTATTCGTGTTAGCCCCTTACAACACCTATCCCGCGAAATGGGAAGATATGGTTGCTACATGGTTGGAGAACGGCAATACAACTTGCCGTTCTCCAACCATGTAGCAACCACATTTCCGTGTAGAGAGTTTTTATACATTGTACTGCCATGCACCTATATTATGGTTGTGGCTCGACCAGGGAAGGACCACGCTTTCAAAGAACACCAACGTAAAATAGCAGCTACATGCCGCTGTGATTCGTATAGTAGTGAGTGTATAGAACCGGAGACCCTCTTTTCAGGAAACGAGGCATTTCAGCTAAGATTTTAGGGGTGGCAACGCATCTGAATTTTCCTTTCTAATTGAGGATAAACGTAGATATCTATGGGCCACAGCATCCACTTAATATCAGTTGAATTGTTTGCTCGTTTGTCACCCTTATTCTATAAAAAAAAACTAGCATATATTTCTGTGTTCCGTGTGATGAAGAGACCGGAGATTCAATTTCTGTCCCGAGTGAGGACGGACTACTGTGGCAGCATACCATCAGGTGGTCCATGAGTTTGTTCTGTCTGTGTTGTGGTTTATGGCCTTTACAACAAAAGTTTGTTATGGGCAACTGTTTTCAATAGGCATAAACAGTATATAGTACCTGTAAATTAAGCGTCTATTCTTGTTAAATACGAGCACATTTATGTCCCACCGCTGAACCCAAAACAAGTCTTTTCCCATTATTGAAAAAATTTGGAACTTGAAAGAATCCAACTGAAGGTAGTTCTCGCTATATTATTATTAATTTATATGCAGTACAGGATTCCCCAGTACGTTTTCATTTACCACCAGGCACGTTGTATAAGCACTATGTAAAATAAAGTCTACAATGCGTATCACTCCTGGGTACAGACCACCCGCTCATTTCTGAGAGGGTTTAAGGGCAAAGAATTGTCCGCCGTGCTGCCCCAATGCGTGTTGGCGAACTTCACATGTCTTCGAAACATATTTTTCTTATTTCTTAGACATGCAGTTTTTCTCACGATGTTTTCCTTCACCACCGAGCACGTGGTAAATCAGCTCTTAAAATTGCAAATAAAAATTTCATTGGTGCCGGCGGGTATCGAACCCCGTTTGCTCGCGTAGTGTGAAATTTACAGCGAGTGCTAACCATCTGAGCTACCACGGCTTCATGCCATACATAACCATGTAAAATGTTAATTGATAATTCGGTGGTACCTGCGAGGATCCCACTCCAGTTCATATAAAACCCAATGCAAATACTATATGACCCCAACTTTAAAACACATTACACATCAATAAGTGTCACCACTAACATGATGTGGTAGAGCCATGCTACAGCTATATTAATAGTATAGATGAATCACGACTGGGTCGGTTCGACCGAGGAAGTACCACACTCTTACAGAATACCACTGTAAAATAACAGCTTAACGCTGCTGTGTTACGTAAGTTGAATGTAGAACTGGAGACCCTTTTTACTGAAAACGGGGATCTTAGTTCTCAGGGGTGGCAACGCATCTAGATATTGATTCGTAGTCGAGGATAGATGTAGATATCTACTGCCACAGCAACCACTTACCATCAGGTGAACTGTGTACTCGTTTGTCACACTTATCCTATATAAAAATCTCGTAATTTAATCATTTGTACGAATAATGTAAAAGCGTCATTTATTATCTATCTTATATTCGACGTAAAGAATAACATACTAGAAAACCTCTTACTAAAATTCAGCTGACGTTATCAGATTTATACAATCTAAGCGTAGCAACAATGACAAACTGGACGAAAGATTGTGTCAAATTCTTGGCTTTTTGCCAAACTGTTCAGCGGCAGTTGAGACAAAGTTCCTACTCGTATATCTATTGAGAACGATACAAGTAGCACAACTTACAGATTTCATACTTCCTTTTTAACAAGATTTACTAACGCTCCTCACGTCTCGTACAATTAATATGTTTTGAGACAGGTTTAAGTTTCATTTGCTTGGTTTATGGTTTGAAATAAATTAGTCTGTCTTCTTGCGTAAATATACCAGAGAACTAATGTGCATAATCAAAGATCCAATTTATTTCAGTACTTCGCTTCTATGGCTGACAAATATTGCTTATCAACTTCTCTGTCCGCGAAAATACTTAAAATTGAAATATTCATATATGACTCATGGGACAGTGAAGTGGTTAAATCGTCTTGCATAAACTAGACTAAACTATTTTATCACTGTCTGCTGTAGTAGATGAAAAGGTGGGGTTGTTTTTAGTACAATTGACTTGAAAATTGTCAGAGTGAAAACAGTTTATTTTAAAAGATTTTCAATAATACAAGTACTATGTAAATGGAACCTTTTTGTTTGTTAAAGAACAGTGAACGTTATTTATTTTATTAGACGAGAATGCGTCTACATGCGTGAGTATGGGCAAATCTTCAAATTGGTGAGAGTAGAGCTCATAATTTTGCAGTCTGCGGGATTAGATATACAGACATATTTCAATGAATTTAACGCCATTATCAGTTCGGAAAATCGTTTCCGTCTGTCAGTGAAATCACGTTGCGCCATTGATGGTTAAATACGAGTAGTATTTCGTAAAGACTTGTTATTTTCTCCCTTACGGCGTGTAAGTATAAATTAAACATTTTCTTGACCTTATGCGGTATAGCATCGTTAATTAAAGAATTCATAATTTTAAGTGTAAGGAGATGTCTGAATGAAATAAACTAGAAACTCCAAAAGAAGAGGAACGACGTAGTAAGATAAGTATTAAGTATGGATGTAAATTGTAAAATGAAAGCAAAAATGCAAGGAGGTAAAAGGGGTATGAAGGAATATCACAAGAAACGCTAAGGACTGAAAAGGAAGTGGTGGCAGGCATGCTGTAAACTTTTTAGCGGGAGTGCAAAGTTGTTTTAATCCTACAATATAAGGGAAAAGGGTCACAGGAGGACTGTAGAAACTACCGTGGAATTTAGCTTACTAGCATAGTGAAAACACTGTATGGTAAGGTGTGGATGAAAGAGTAATACAAAAAAAACTGGCAGTAAAATTTGGGGTGTGTAAGTTGGATTTAGAAAGAGGACGAGGTATACAGATCAGTTCTTTTCTATGAGAATGATCACAGAGAAGTTTTTAACAAGAACCAGTAAGTTTTCTGTGCATTTATGGACTTAGTAACGGCTTAAGACAAAGTGGACAAGGTTGCTTTATGGAAAACACTGGACTCGTTGAGTTTAAACGCTGGGCTGTTATATGCTTTAGAGTCTCTATATAGGGACTCTAGTGCTTGTGTCAACAGCATCAAAAGGGTCTACACGGACTGGTAAGACATCGATAAAGTGTGATAAAGTGATAAAGTGTGAGGCAGGGTTGTGTAGCTTCGCCATGGATGTAAAATAATTTATGGACAGTCGTTGGGAAAATTTGATAGTTAAACAATGTGGGGGTAAGAATGGGTGAGTTAATCGTCAAATGCCCCTTTGTACGCCCACGATAAAGTGTGATAAACTGATAAAGTGTGAGGCAGGGTTGTGTAGCTTCGCCATGGATGTAAAATAATTTATGGACAGTCGTTGGGAAAATTTGATAGTTAAACAATGTGGGGGTAAGAATGGGTGAGTTAATCGTCAAATGCCCCTTTGTACGCCCACGATAAAGTGTGATAAGGTGATAAAGTGTGAGGCAGGGTTGTGTAGCTTCGCCATGGATGTAAAATAATTTATGGACAGTCGTTGGGAAAATTTGATAGTTAAACAATGTGGGGGTAAGAATGGGTGAGTTAATCGTCAAATGCCCCTTTGTACGCCCACGATAAAGTGTGATAAACTGATAAAGTGTGAGGCAGGGTTGTGTAGCTTCGCCATGGATGTAAAATAATTTATGGACAGTCGTTGGGAAAATTTGATAGTTAAACAATGTGGGGGTAAGAATGGGTGAGTTAATCGTCAAATGCCCCTTTGTACGCCCACGATAAAGACATATTTACATCATCGGCGGAAAAGTTGCAAATGTTGGTTACATTAATAAACCGGTCATTAAAAAAAAAGGGAATAAAAGTGAATGCAAATAAGACGAAAGTGATGGTATTTGAAAGAGAAGAAAGTAATATAGAAGGGTCTTTAATTAAGACAAGTGAATAAGTCTGTGTACTTATTATGTGTATTTATTAGGGAAATTAGATATGACAAGGATAAAGAAAGTACAAGTGAATGCAGGACACGGAGTAAATGTGGCTATTCATTTCATTTATTTATTTATTACTCTTTTCTACCTATGATATCTACACCATAATATTGTTACGTATAAAACATTATCTTAATATATATAAATTCCGTATGACGTTGTTTGTCCGCAATGAACTCCTAAAGTACTTAACCGATTTTAATAAAATTTGCACACCGTGTGCAGTTTGGTCCAACTTGAGAGATAGGATAGTTTTTTTGCCTATGAGTGTCTCACAATTTTTTTTTTTGCGAATCTGAAATCATCAAAAAGGGCTGAACAACGTCTGCCTGGTAAGCTAATATAACACAAGTTATAGAGTATATACACACAAGTTATAGAGTATTCCCGTATTATTGTTGTAAAGATAGTCTTATTAAGTCCTTTTTAAATTTTTTCATTCAATGTATTAGGGCAAGGAGACACTGAGAAGTGATCTTGTTTAAGCGTGAAAGGTACATCTAAATGTTTTACCAACAATATTGGTGAAATACTTTGAAATACTACTTTAATAATTAGGCGAGAAAGAATAGTTCTGCAAAATATACAAGAATTTATCAGAATTTATTTAAAATATGCAAGGATCATTTTCATCACAGTGAACTATTTATAAAAAATGAAAAACTAATAACCCTAAATGTGATAAACATAAGTGGATTTACTTTATCAATGACGTTATAAATACATGTCGTCAATATTGTATTGTACATAGTTTGTAGGTCATCGGCATACTGATGGCGCAAACAATCAATATTAGATGTGATACAGTTAATGACAACTGAGGCATTGTTGTTCCTAGAGTATTTTAGTTTCAGTCTAAACGATAATTTTATTAGGTGGTGTTTTAGCGATGCTGCAGTTATATTAATAAAGAAATTACCCGGGAAGGACACGCTCTCACAGAATACCGCGTAAAATAGTGTTTCGTATGGTGAGTGTAAAAAACCGAAGACCCTTTTTACTGGAAACGAGGCATTCCATATTAGGTCTCACGGGTGTCAACGCATCTGCATTTTGTTTCGTAATCGAGGATAAATGTAGATGTCTATATATAATTCTGATTGATCAAGAGCTTAGAGAAATTTATTTACAAAAAACCCTTTATCAACAAAACATTAATGACATTGTATGCTAAATTACGATTGTATCTCAACATCGGTGCCAAGTTGTAAAAAGCGGGTTCTCAATGGACATTGCATATCGTGATAGTTAATATGTAAATGTGATTAAAATCGACTATAATAATATGTTTACATGAACATATTAATACTGCCAATTATATCTAGTAAATGAAAATTTCTATGTATGACTGCGAAATTCATAGACTAAAATTTAAAACTTTATTGATATATATAAGTACAATAATGTCTGTTAGTTCAAGTGAGCTTTCTTATTAGAGAAATGAACGTATTTTTTCGATTACTACTACTCGTATGTTAAATTACTTACCGTATCATCGTAGTGTTGTGTATGTAAAGCGGTAGTGCTGCCCTCTTTGGAGTTGCATGGAGAAGAATGTCTCCTCGACCGACGACCCTCTTCTTCGTATTCCTACGCCAATTATTTTAAAATTACTAAATTATATTTCTAACGTATTTCATAAAACGACAGACAATTTAAAATATTCAAAAGATACACTGAAATGTAAAGATCTTTTGATTTATATTTAACATTTGTAACAATAAAAATATTATATACAATTAATTATAGAATACAATAATTATCTTCGCAACAATTCTTGCTTGTAACTTGTGAATATCAAAACATTGTAATAGAGAATACCACAACATCAATTCGTGCAGGTCTCATTCAATAAGCAGGAAAATTAAAATAGGAAGCAAATAAGAACAGAAACGACGTGCCCTGTTTGATAAGCATTTTTCCAAGCCGCATCAGTCGTGCATAAACAAGAGGTACTACTGTAACGAGTATTATATATAAGGATGGTATCGTGAGATATGAAGCAGGCAATGATCGCGAGGAGACTGCATGGCGACAGTTATTTGTCCCGACACCCGACTGTCTAATTGATTTACCGTGCTTTTTTTGTTGGTTGAATACTCAAAGATTTTTGCAGTTATCACATTTAGAAGTAGCACCGTCAGTATTTTGTATACAGATTCAAAACAAACATGCTATCGTGTACTGTTCATAAAATTATTTTAAGCTATCCGTAAAATAAATTTCCTCGCATTTTTTAATTCTTCCCTATCAAATATTTCTATGCTATTTGGTTTCGTAAGAGGCTACTGAGGCAAATATACCAGGAGATGGGTAGCAGCGTTTTCTAATTACCACAAGAAAATGAAAAACTGCATTTTTTTAGTCTGTAATGATGATGATGAATGATTGATCCAACTAGTTCCAGCATTGTCATTATTTATAAAATAAAAATTATTAGTTTTCGTATCTTGATGCATCCAATTTGGTTTAATCTAAATAAAATAAACACAAACGTTATATTAACGCTGCTTAGTAGCGGCTTATGAAATCTACTACCGCATATCATACCGTGGGTGTGAAAACAATGAAAAACTGCGCGAAATATCAAGAGGGATATGAGGCAATATATGGCGGAGGACAACGTACAGCAGTGAACTTAAAATAAATGACGAATGAAGCGTTATTTAGTACAAAGTTAGGTAAGTATTATGTTAGGTAGGTATATTTTTGGTTGATATAAAAAATTTGCTTCTCGCTGGCTTTAAAATAAGCCGGGAGAACACCATCTTGAAATTTAAAGTGCCGAAGTGTATTTTTTTTTCTTATTTGAACGAGACTATACGTGCCTTCTTGATTGTGACTTCCCGATAACCAGAAAGCAGCTAAGCTTAAGCATCTCACTGGTTCACTACTAGTAGTATGTAACAAATACGAAGCAACTATTAAAAGACCTCATAATATTTCCTTACAAAATTGAATAGTCCAAAGAAAATTCAAATATTAACAATGAGTGTAAGCGGCAATGAACTAAACGGCAAAATTTTGTATTCTAGTAAATAAAATCAAAACAAATAAGTTTAATGATTTACTCCAGTTTCTTTTTGTCCGATTTTACTTCAGCAAGACAAAGGTATGACTCATTAAGCCAGTGCAAAATAACACCTGCTGTATCATTAGCACTTGCGTGTTATACACTATGTTAGACAAACTGTTGGACAAACAGGAATGGCGGAGAGGTGGGCCGTGTAGTAAAAATAATTTCACATAAAACTCTTGTTCGTGTTACTGTTGAGCTTGTTAAAATGTGCTAGTTTTTATTTTCGTAAGCATATAGTCAAGTTACTCGTAGAAAATCTTTTTATACTTATTACATTGAACTTAACCATAAATTGTATTAAGCAGCTCCCTGCTTACAAAAATAATATTTTAATATACATAAATTACGTGTCATGTTGTTTGTCCGCGGTGGACTCCTAAACTACTTAACCAATTTTAATTAAATTTGCACACCGTGTGCAGTTTGGTCCAACTTGAGAGACAGGATAGTTTTTTTGCACATGAGTGACCTCCAATTTTTTTTTGCAAATTTAAGGATTTTTAATAGGACATGACAGGGTCGTCGAAAAAGGCAGAACAATGTCTGCCTGGCAAGCTTTAAATTATAATTTTATAAACTGAACGAATATAAGAGTAAAACAATTGAACTGTTTTATTCATAAAACTGTAATACTTAATTTGTTTGTGTTTTATTTTATCTCTTGAATTTGTTTTATCTGATGAATGAAAAATCAGCCCTAAGTAATTTTAGTTTTAAGTACCGATATCGTTACAGGTCAGGCGAACGTAGGCATTCCCCATAACAAAAATTGAAGTTTTTTTTTTTGTTCAAAATACACTCCTTACTGTATTTCTAATAGAACGAGGAATTAGATAACACCAAAAACGCAACGAATTTCTTTAATTTACAGCTGTGGTGAACATAAAAGTACTGTAAGGTCAATAAAATCATATTTTTTTTAAACCTTCATATTTTTGGCACCACTTGAAATATATTTTTCTTTGTATTTTTATTTGAGCGCCTGATACCTGTACTATTAGGTGCTCCAGGATTATCTATTCTTTCTGGGACATGCTGCGATGCGTGGTCACTTCTGAGACCTTAGATAGTCAATAGATAGTATGCTTCTTTACTTGCTTTATGCTTCTACGAATATTTTAAAATTTTAATATTAATAAATTAAACGCTATAAAATCCGTAAAAATAGATTAATTCAATATCAACTGACATAGCCCAACGACCAATGGATCAGTAAGCTGAAAATCATATTATAGCGTTTTAACAAACCGACAACTGTTAATTAGGAAGGAAGGGTTTTTTTTATAAGAACTTTAATTGTCTTTAAAGTTAGTTAATTCGTCGGAATTAATAAATAATAGGTCCTTACATATGAAATAGGAGTTTTTTACGGGAGGAATATAAAGTAAATTTTTTTGTAAAATATATTTAGTTAATCAAAGTATGCACCATTGTTATCTCTGCACTTTTGCCATTATTTGCCATAGGTAGTTCATTGATTTTATTTTTTTACCTTTATTAGAAAAACCATTGGGGCGAGAATCAATAAACTCTTAGAAGGTGGTTTGGACTGCCGCATCGGAGTTGAATTTTTTCCTTGTAAGAAGTTTGTCCAAATTCCGGAAAAAATGGCAATCTGTTGGAGGTCCGGGGAGTACGGTGGATGTCGCAGACATTCCAATTGTAGCTCATCTGACTTAATGGTTGTTTGTCTTGCGTTGTCGTAAAGAAGTAGTAGCCTAGAGCGATTGATCAATCTCGGTTGTTTAGCAGCTAGTTCTTCGTTCATGGTTTGCAGTTGCTGACAATGGATATCTGCCGTAATCGTTAAGCCAGATTTTAGAAATCTGTAGTGAGCGACACCGGCGCTAGTTCACTAAACACTCACAAGTAACTTTTTCTGAGTCAATTTTGGCTTAGGGCAGGATTTGGCTGGGTCTCCAGGGTTCAGTCATTGCGACGAGCGCTTCCGATTATCGTACATTATCCACTTTTCATCACAAGTAATGATTCGATTTAAAATCCCTTCATTTAGCTGGTACATTTGAGTCGACTGAGCAAAGTAACACAGCAGTCAACGCGTGTTTGCAAGTTCGATTCACTTAATTCATGAGATACCCATACTTTCCCGATTTGTTTCAAGTGGATTAATACAGTTTTATCACTTACCCCTATCTCTGAAGTGGTTTGTGATAGATCCGCTTCCACAATAGCCTTTAATTCTTCATTTTCCACTTTGGTCTCCGGCCGTCCACGTGGTTAGTTCTGAAGGTCGAAATTTCCAGAACAAAAACGTTGAAACCAAAAACGTAGCGTGCTTTCTTTTGCGACACCAGTGCCGTACACATCATTAAGCCTTCGAGCTGTTTCTGCAGCACTGGTACCACAGTAGAACTTGTACTCGTAAATATACCGATATTTCATGTATTCCATTGTGCGGTGATAAGCGACGCCAAAGAAAAAACTAATGAGGAAAAAACAAATGAATAACTGTTTTCTAAACTCAAATGTACCAGCTAAATGAATTTATAAATTTGAATTTGGAATTCTTAACCAAAGAGGAGATATTTTAGATCAACGTGGTCAGTACGACAAAACGCTAATTTCGTATATAATTTTATTTTTTATTTTTATTTTATTCTTATTGGAAAACTTACAGCTAACATCAACAGTAAATAAATGAATAACAACTAGAAGGCCATTTAAAAGTTTTCACCTATAGATAATATGAACTTAAAAACAATAATTCTAGTCGGTAAAAGATAAACATCGATTAAGAGAAATACAGTAAATTAATTAGATTAAACGGAAAAACACTCAACAAAAGAATTTTTTCACTAAAATATTTTTGATTCGAAAAACACTGGTGCTAAACAGATCCAAGTCAACGCTATTGGAAATGTCGTTAAAAGTTCTGCACGAACGTATCTTAAAAGAATTTTGTCTGTATTTATTCCGGGTATGCGGCACGTGGAGTAAGCGAGGTCTTAATAGCACTTGTTGTAAAGCCTAATTTACTCAGTAGCTCCAGACAGTCAGTATTACCATTTGCGAATTTAAAAAGATATATCATATCTGCTATGCGCCTACGTTCGTGCAGAGGCAAAATATGAAATTTTTTACATCGTGAAATGTAGTTATTAGTGTAAAATTGCGTCTTAAGTTGCAGAAAACGTAGAAAACGCTTTTGTACTTGCTCAATCCTATCTATATAAATGTTATAATTTGGATTCCACACTTGAGAGGCGTACTCTAAATGGCTGCGAACAAGAGCGCAATAAAGTATCTTATATGTTTTAATATTATGAAAATCAGTGGAAAATCTCAAAAAGAATCCGAAGAAGTGCTCTATTGGCTTTTTTAATGATATTGTCAATATGTGCATCATAGAGTAATTTAGAATCGAAAAATACACCAAGATCCTTTACTGACTGTAATCTCTTTATAGTAGTGTCTTGTAATTTGTAGTGAAAGACAGTGGGATTGGGTTTACGGGTAAAAGTAATAAGGACCCAATATGTAAGTACTTTTAGTGATAATGTTGCTTGTAAGGTTGTAAGTCAGAATTGTCATCTGATTAATGACAAATTTTCTAGTTTCTTAGAATAATTATAAAATTTGTTATAGATATGAAATTTCCAATTGGAAAAAAACTTACGGACATTGAATATGCTCGACATTTAGTTTATAAGTGATATATAATTTAAATTCGCTCCTATAAACAGTGCTTTTTCAGAATATATACGAGTATTTCATTAAAAAAAATGTTATGTTACCTTCTGCTGAGTGATGATAATTTTTTTTATATTCGTTATTCTGGAAATCTGTAATTACACTAACGATTTAAATGTTGAAACTTTTAAATTTAAGAGTACAATATTGGATGTTTGGAATTAGATACAAAGAATTAAACAAAAAAAAAAAAAAGAAAACAGAAATCGTGTCAAGAATCTTTGAGAAAGCTTCATAAGTTACAAGTATTTGCATGATTTCTGAAAATAGAAATTTAATGCTTTATTATAGATGTCAAGCTTTTATAATTAAAAGCTGTAAATTTGTAAATGTGTACAAATATAAACATTATATTATGAATAATAAGTAAAACGATTTTCTTGTATTCGGATTATTTATAAATATTGTCTTTTTAGTCTATTTATAATAGTAATTTGTAATATAATATTATAATAAATAGATACGTTCTAAAATAGCAATATCAGAGATTTCAAAACGATGCAACGATTGGATGGTTGGACGAATTCAGCTTTCAGAATCCACTGTTAGTTATGTTTATGTGTTCGTTGGAGTATACAACATAATGACTTGTGAATTCTCATCCTCACCATACTGTGCGGTTATTTCATCTCAGTCCTCAGATGACAACGCGCCTGCATCCTTGTTAGTTTGTAGTTGGTTGTACGTCTATATGCTGTAGTAGCCCTTTACCATCAGGTAACTGGAGATAAGTTCATTTGAGATACAGTTTTACAAAAATCATATAGTTCCAGCAATAATAATTACAAATGTCAAATAGGTACGAAAGTATTTTTGCAGTTCTATTCTGAAAGGCGCTGATGATTAATAATGAAAAGGTATTCGACATAAAGCGTTAGAAAAAGATTTATTATTGTAGAATTTTCAATCAGCTTCATGACTAATAATGATAGTTCCTTATTATAAAGTTATCTAATCATTTACTTATTTTCGATATTCTAATAATATTATTGAGCATGTGTTTGTAAGAATAAGTTAGATATATTGAGCAATATTAAAATTATAAAAGCTAAAACTGTCTAGTCAAGCAATATTTTTTTTTGAGAAAAATTATTAATAACCGCTCTTTCTTTATCTCGTTTGTGATAATGAAAATTTATATTTTTATCTGTAATTTATATAAAGTTGTAAAAAGTCTATTTTGCGACAATACCTTGGCCATGGCGCGTACGTCCATCAGCATGTAGTCGCGGAAAGCGACGCGACGACGACGACGTGACATAACGTCGCCCGGACGCCGTACGTGTGTCGTGCAGTGTGAGTTGGCGCGCACTGACGCATAACACTGCCAAAAGCTCTAAAAGCACGCACCCCTATTCTACTCATGTGCCCGTATTCTATTCTACCTATCAATGTTTGGCCCAACAATGTTTTAGGAAGCGTGATACAACAATGCGTTATATGGGCAGCATTTACAAAAGCTTCTAGGTATTTGAATAAATTAAAAATTAGAAAAAAATGGTTAAATAAAAAATCCCCCAGTTAATTTTGTTGTGAATATACTTATTTCTGTTTGAAAATATGAAAACAATTAAATTTTAAGACGATGCTAATTAAACTAAAAAGCGACAGTAGAAGCGAACTCAAAAAGGTCGTGGGTTCGAATCCACCATTCGACTACTGGCGTGAACCACTCGTAACACAAGCAATTTAAGCATACCACGAGTGGTTAAGGGGAATATTAGTAATGTGTATAGCATTGTTAATATTCTTTAGAAAAAACTGTTCCTCCTAAAAATTTAATAAAAGATAAAAACAAAAAATAATTTACATAGATGGCGTGTAGTGACGGCGTAATAGAACGCACCACTCCCAATCATGCCTAAAGACATTATTTAATCTGTACCTATCTAAAGTGTTTTTGGAGGCGGCAGACAACAACCATAACATGAAATGGGCAACAACATCTTCAAAATACTTAATAAAATGCGCGGTTGTAGACCCGGCCGTCGAGTGTAGAAATTATAGCAAATATTCTCCATATAACAACAAATTGGTGAGGCAATGTTCAGCAATGGACTTTTTATAGAATGTAATGAATGAATGAATATAGTGAATGTACGCAGCGTGGGACGGCCAAAGTAATACTTTAATTATATTTAAAGCTCTTGCGATTGAGACCTTTGTGCTTATGGCTAAATTGAGCCTTAGTAGATAGGGTGGTTCTTCAAAGTTCGTTTACCCTTCGAATGTCGTAAATAGCTATCTTCATGATTTATCAGAATAGCTCCTACGCCAACTTAAGGAGTGGATAATGTGATTTACGGTAATGTGTAATAAACTAATAAAACGGCGACAGAAGTGGAATGAAGGAAAGTTGTAGAATTATTTCGTTATATGACATGTCCCGATACCATCCACACCATCTGGATGCTTGGCGGTCCACCACTGTACGTTTCAAAAGGAGTTTTCTTCCGCGTACAACCTCTGTGTTGAATAATTTACCACCGGTGATTTTTCCGGACCGATACGACCTGGGGACCTTCAAGAAAAAAGCTTACTCCTTTCTAAAGGGCCGGCAACGCACCTGCAATTCCCCTGGTGTTGCGGTTGATCATGGGCGGCGGTAGTCACTTAACATCAGGTGAGCCACATGCTCGTTTGCCCCCTCTTCTATAAAAAAAAAAAATACTGCATATTTGAAAAATGTAGAAGCACATTAATAGTATTGACGTCATTTTTACATTTTAATAACATAGGTATAAATTAATTATTTCTAAATAATATTTAAGTATGTCGTATCGTACGAAACAGATGCATTACAATTGTACTTTATTTCTTTACCTTTCATTTTCAACGTTTTCCTTTTATAGGATCCTTCTAAGGTAAATAAGAAAATTTTTTAGTCAAGTATCCATCTCTTTGTAGTGCCGACGTAGGGGAATCCCTTATCCCATATGATCTTGTGGTTGTCGTAAGAGGCGACAAAGGGAAAGTTAATCAAGAGATGTAAATCGAAAATGCGCTCATGTTACACGTCTATTTTTAAAAGTATTTTAAATACACACGTTTCCACAAATAAGCTTAATACTATTACTTCCAATTTTCCGATAATTTAATGTCAAACGTCAATAAAAAATATTAGAAAATCTAAAAGCGCACGACTCATAATGCTCATATGATCGTGAAAAAATGTAGAAAAAAAATCACAATCAACAATAGAAAATATTTTATTTTATTTTACTATGTTATTATTATTGAGATTCAATTTTTTTTTTGATAATTGCTTATTGAAAAAACATTTAGAGTAGTTAGAGTTCGACTTATTACTTACTTTAATTTTTAGGTATTATTGAACTCAGGCTTTATCGTAAAAAGTAGTCTTTTTACGTGACTCGTTAGTAAAAATTTGTTCTCATCAACTTTATTTCGTTTTCAAAAAAAATTTCATGTAGTCATAACCAGTATTTTATTCTAGCATTCACCAAAGTACACCTCAGGTCACTCTATCAAGTTCGGAGGTAAGGTCTCATCATAACTAACAACACTTATTTCTACTCTTCGAGGAGTTCTAGTAGCAGATACCGAAGTACACCTTCAGGTTAATCTGTAAAGTCCAAGACGTATTGACCCTATGATCCTTGTTGATTGAAATAAATAAATAAATAAATAAAAATATATTTATATAAAAATCCTACGTACTTTTAGCGAAACAATATAATGTAATGAAAATCTGTGATTATAAAAATAATTATATTAATATCTTACCTTGGTCAAGTATGTATCAAATTTGGTTTTTGGAATATTTTGTATTTCTACAGCGATCGATATTTTTCATCACGAGGCGCTGTTATCAAACGATATAGTAACACTAACGACGCGACGGCGGTCAAGCCCGGAGTGAGTCAAAGTGTATCTATATTTATAAAATTAATTATTAAAAGGCTGCTCAAACACCGAAAATTTCAGAATTTCTCACTCGAAAAAATTAATTCTAACTAAAAAAAAACACCAAAATTAAAGAGCCATTTACATTCTATGGCCGATAGATGAAGAGATTAACAAATAGATTTTGTTGAACTATTGATATCTTCAAAAGTTATCGTGTTTACCCCTCCATGCGGACTTGATGAATTTACATCACAATCATAAGGCACCACGAAGCAAATAGGGCACTAAAACCACTTTTTTAATGTATAAAAATTGCAATTAATTGATTTAAAAAAATAAGTTCAACAATCGTTTATCCTTTTGATAATGTATATGTTCAATATGATCGTTAGATACGATTTCATGGGACAAAACGTTGGATTCTTGATTTTAGGCGCTAGTAGAACATACTTACGCGCTTTAACATAGACCGCGGTTGCTAACCCGAAAACCAAGAGTGGCTACTATGGCTAATATATTCATATAAGTGGAATCCAATCTAGGGGTAGGCCTATGTTCGGCAGTGAACTTCGATAGGCTGTAATAACGCCGAAGGTGATAATGAAGGGAACTCTCAGTTACCAAGGCTCTCATTCGCTACATTAGCGAATAATAAAACAATCGAATCTACCAAATGTCCGGTGAAAAGCAAGCTTTATAATTGAAGGTTACGTTTTTGACATGAATTTAACCATATCAGCTTCATCTTTGTATGTCCACAAAAAATTCTGCTAAAGTTTGAAAGTCGTGATTTGCAACATTTTTATGACCAATTTAACCGATTTAAAATAGACATAACGAAGAATTTTGTACAGTCTGAAAAAAATATGAACGTTACGTGGATGTTGTCATAGGACGCGCAGGGGATCTCCACAGTTGCCTACTCTCTAAGACCTGTCAAGGTAAGAGGATACTTGTGTGCTCTACAGTGGGCCTCGTACTGACTTACGCTACGTTATTAGAAAGGAAAATATATACAATAGCAAAAAGTATCTAGACATTTCGTGTTATTTTATTTAAGAAGGAAATTAAACCAGAATTGTATTTACGTTGTCAAGTCAGAAAAATTTGCAAAACTTAAAAAAGTTGTATAAATTACACAAGTTTCACGTGTCTGAACAAATTTTCGAAACAATTTTTAAGCTCCCCCCTCAGACATCTCTTCCTCAGCCTGCTCGAACGCTGCTAGCGCAGCTTCCGACGGTAAAAAACTATATTACTTTCATGTGTTTTTTTTTAATTTAAGGAATAAAATTTTTAACAGGGTTGTAAGAAGTAACGCAAAACCTTAATCCGTGTGCTGTCCTGGAAGTCCGTAAGTACACGTGTGATGGTGAAGTAGTAAGTAGCCCGCGGAGCCCAGTGTTCGGTCACTTGTTGCTCATAGCAGTGAACACAGCTCCGAAGTGGATTGGTATTGACCGCGCCATACACCGAAAAGAGCAGAGCAACATCTCCCAGGTGACTGTAATTTACAATGTGGTAGAGTCACCATGCAGCAAACTGTGGCTGCAATATGAACTGCTCGGATAGGTCGCGACGGCTTAGAAGGAAGACCCTAGCACAATTTCAGCGTGAAATAGCATCCACATAAGTGTTAATGGAATACTAATCCTAAGATGGTTTAAATGCCATGGTGTTCCATCATGGGTCGAATGAAGATAATGAAAGTTATCTTCAATATAACAAGAAGAATTCGGCTCGCTTAAAATGTAATAAAGTACAAGTAAATTTCTAGAGTTACGCCTTGCTGTATTAAAAAGGCACATAAACTTTGAACGATCGGAAAATATGTGGTCCTGAAGTTTTATTTTTGGTTTATATATATATATATATATATATATATATATATATATATATATATATATATATATATATATATATATGTATATAAACCAAAAATAAAACTTATGGAATTATTAAAAAGGCGCTCCAACTTGCTTAGACGACTTTGTGACAAATCTGGGTCACATATACGAGTATCTGAATAATCGAATGTAAGCTTAGATCAGAATGGTAGATATATTTTTAAATTAATTTAGTGTTAACTTCAGAGATCAGTAATCCCCAGACCATTTGTATATAACAAGTGAAGGTTTATTTTTTATGGAATTACACTTTGAAATTAATGTACTATTATTTTTAATACAAGATAGAGATTTTCATATTCAAACTTCATTCATAATTCCTAACAGTCTATATAAATCAACTACTGAATATTACTTCCCCATATACTGTCCCATAAAGGGAATCATCATCATTAACAGCCCTTCACAAGTCCACTGCTGAACACAGGCCTCCCCTAAGGTATGCCACAAAGCACGGTCCTGAGCCACCTGCATTCATCGACTTCCCGCATGTCTTACCAGGTCGTCACTTCATCTAGTGGGGAGATGTCCTACATTTTGCCTACCGGTACGAGGCTGCCACTCGAGAACCTTTTTGCTCAAACGGTTATCATTGCCACTTCAGCTTACTCGTACTAATCGGTTGGGCTATGTCGGTCACTCTGGTTCTACTGCGGATATCCTCATTTCTAAGTTTATCGCGCAGAGAAACCCCGAGCATAGCCCTCTCCATAGCTCGCTGAGCGACTTTGAGCGTCCTCATACGGCCAGCAGTGAAGGACCACGTCTCGGTTCCATAGGTCATCACTGGCAACACGCACTGACGAGAAGATGTGTCGTAATTTCCCGAACGCTGCCCAGCCGAGTTAAATCCGTCGATTGACCTCTCGGTCGAAGTTACACTGGACGAACACACACATAAGGGGAATATAATAAAATAGATATATATATATATATATATATATATATATCGCAGTTTTTTAATTATTTTGACCTGTTAGTGTTGTATATCTCCTGTTTCGGTCCTTCTGTTGCCTCTAATGACCCCTACGGGATGACATGTGGAAGTGGTTTCCCTTACGTCACAACTACACGACCACCAAACAACCAACCTTACTGCCTCATAAATTAATTACTTAGGATAATGAGGGCTAATAATGAAGAAATGTTTGAATGTATATTACTACAATATTCTCGGGATTCACTCCGATTCTCCATAAGCGAAACCAATCGCCTAAGCGATTGGCAGCTCTTTCGAGCACCTTAGTGCGAAATTTTAAATTGTAAAAGGCGACGAACAGTGCCATGTCATCGGCAAAGAGCAGTACTGTCTATTGGGTCCTTAGGGATATCACTCGTGAAGAGTATGAAGAGAAGTGGAGAGAAGACAGAGCCATAGAGGCTTCCAGCCCTAAGGAGGCGCTTCCAGGAGCTTCTACTCGATAACAAAAATAGCGGTTGGCAAGAAAGGCTCCGATTGTAAGTGTGCCTAACAAACACATTAAGTTTATAGAGCTTGTCAGCAAGCAAGCAAGCCATCGTACCAAACTTTGTCAAATGCCTTTGCGACATCTAAGAAGAGGGCACCGGTATTGATGGTTTGGCGATTGCTTGTGTGGGGGAAGCCTTGAAGAATGTATTTTGTTAGGTGATGAGTCTGGTTTATTCATGAGTATTCGGCTCGAAAGCCGAACTACTCATCAGGGAGAGGCTTATTTGCGAAGTCGTATTTTCGGAGTCAATTCAATATAAGTCGCTCGTTAATTTTCTCCAGTGTGCTGAGGAGACTAAAGAGTCTGTAGGTGGAGGCTAAGTTAAGCAATTTCCTTGGTTTCGAGATTCCTATTTCAGTACCCTGTTGCCTGTTGTAGTGTTGCCCAAAATCGCTCTTGGTCTTGCAATCTTGGTCTTGTTCTTGCATTTTTGAAAGACCAAGACTAAGAACAAGACCGCCTAATTTCAGCAAGATCAAGACCAAGACTGACCGTGCAAAATTTGAGCAAGAACAAGACTAAGCCCGCGAGACTCTTGCGTCTTGCAGTTAGGAATGAGTGTCGTTTCAGGGAGTATAGGAGTTCGTGTATACGCTTAGGGACTCTATGAGACGCAAAAAATATATAAAAAAAATTTGGAAAATTGGACTTATGCGCATTACGAACAATACCATAAACATACATAGCGGATGAAAATATCCACTAAAAGAAAAAATAGTGCATCCCTAGTTTTGACCATCGGCACTTTGATAGTGCGCGGCGTCTTGTTGTCGGCATTATCAAAGGTCAATGAGTCAATGGTCAATGGTCAAGTATATTAACGTGGGAGCACTACACTACAACTGACCTGTTAAAGAAATTTTGCAGCTATTCGGAAGTACAAGGTCAAGATACACGCGCCGGCGGCTTCTATTGATATCGCATTCAATCATCGCCGCCGCGCCGCACACACTACATTTGACACTGTTTGAATGCCGCCACAGAGTACATGTTCCAAAGAAAAAAATAAGTATCCGGGTGCTCAGAATGGACACGAATGCATTATGCCGATCTCGCAAGGAATATTGTAATTAATTAGATAATGGTAAGGATAGGTAGATAAAATAATAATTTATTCTAGTAAGTAATTGTTATAATATTAACTATATGGGTTTATAATAATTACGAGGGTGGATTGAAAAGTACTCGGCCTAACCAAGAAAATAAACACATACTAAATCAGTTATATTTTTATTTTTCTACATAATCACCATCAAGTTCAATACACTTTTGCCACCTCCCCTTCCAAGCATTTAAACCGTTGAAAAAAAATGATTCTTCCTTAGAGTCAAAATATGCGTCTACAGCTGCTTTGACCTCGTCGTTTGTCGAAAATCTTTGACCTCCCAAGTGCTTTTTTAGGTTAGGGAACAGAAAGAAGTCTGATGGTGCCAGATCAGGTGAATACGGCGGATGCGGTAACAGTTCAAAGCCACAGTTGTGAATTTCAGCCATTGACTGTACTGACGTGTGAACACGGGCGTCATCTTGATGAAACAGGACTTTTCTTCTGAGCATTCCTCGACGTTTTTCTTTTATTTCCTCTCGTAAACGACGTAGTAAGGTGCAGTAGTAATCAGAGTTTATAGTCTGACCCCTTTCAAGATAATCAATCATAATCACACCTTTCGAGTCCCAGAATACTGAAGCCATCACCTTATTTGCCGACAAAATCGACTTAGCCTTTTTTAGGGGGTGGTGAACCAGGTCTTCTCCACTGTTTTGATTGTTGTTTTGTTTCCGGTGTACAGTAATGAACCCATGTTTCGTCCATAGTAACAAAACGATTCAAAAAATCATCTGCATCGGCTTCAAATAACTCCAAACAGTCGCGTGAAATAGTCAATCGCGTCCTTTTTTTGTTCAACTGAAAGCAGTCGCGGAACCCACCTCGCAGACACCTTGTGGAAACCCAACTCGTTGACAATGATGTTTTGAGTTCGTTCATAAGAGATGCCTATAATCTCGGCTATCTCTCTAATTTTTAATCTGCGGTCTCCTATTATTAAATCAAGTACTTTTTTTAATATTTTCGTCAGTAGTTGACGTCGAAGGCCTTCCAGAGCGGGGTTCATCTTTCACACTCTCTCTACCACGCTTAAATTCTGCTATCCATTTTTGGACGGATGAATATGACAGAGCACAATCGCCTAATGTACTGACCATGTCATCATGGATGGCTTTTGATGATAGCCCCTTCTTATGGAGGTACTTAATGACGGCACGCTGCTCGATTTGCTCCATTCGCGGAAATTATGTCCGATTACTTTGTTAATAAATTTATAAAATCACAACTAATTATCGCACACGTTTCGAACTTCACACAATGAATTAGTCTGAACTGAACTAAATAATGTGGGTAGATTTAATTTTTAGAATTGAATGGATCTGTGTTAGGCCGAGTACTTTTCAATCCACCCTCGTATTTACTATTATTATTATTACCTAATAGATAAACATGTTCAATAAGTTCACTGCAAATCTCGATACTTGGAAGTGTGTGTTTTTGAACACAAAGTGTTCGAATATGTCGTCACCCACTTGATAAATATTGTAGACACTTTTAACACACTTGAAACGTGTAAACATTTTGTTCAATGCTAATCGAATAATATAAAAAGTGTGCATATTAAACAAAAAGCGTAAAATAAGATCTATGTACTTTTTAGGAGCCCGAGTATCTCTTAGAGAACCGTTTAAAGAAATTGATTGCATCGAATTGATGTAAATAATAGTGATTTGCACAATTTTAATAGTAGAAATAAAAATAAAATCACAATACCTGCTTTCAGGTTACACAAAGTATATAATGCGTTCTTGGGTAGCGATATACGCTTTTATAATAAGATTCCAAAATATATGTAGATCTTTCACCTTTTCAATTTAAGTCAGACAAAAATGCTTGGAACTGACCTCTCGTACTACACAGGACTAACAAGAAATTTCTAAACCGATTTGGTATCTACATATACATTTGACATTTTATGTTTGACTTATCGCTTTACATAATTATAGAACTATTGTAAAAATATTTTGAAAAGAGCAACTACTGAGTTTCTTACTTTCTTCCATGATTCTTCTCAGTAGAATCAGAACGTCTGGACATGGAAAAGAAAAAATTGGGGAAAACAGTGATTATATGACTATTCAAAAGTATGTTTTTAATGTCTACTTGAATAAAACATATTTGAATTTTGAATTTCAAACGAGTGAAGGCAAATTTAATTTAATTAACGTAGATTAATTCAATCACAAGAAGAACATAATATACACAGTTTTATTTACATATTTACATTTCATTTTTACGTAGGCACACTATACCTATCTGGCAACACTTTATTAATCTTCTGAAGAATCATTAATTTTATCAAAGGATGCCGATCTTTCCTTTGTCGGTCTTTCGGTGTGTACTTACAAATAGTAGTATTTATTTTAATTCCAGTCATTCCCAATTGAGCTTTGCTTTGAGTCTAATGTATTAATTGTTTTTACTCTAATCCTTGTTGTTCTCGGAGTGATAAGTTTACAATTTGACATGAGTGACGAAGAGTCGAATAGTTCTAGTCGGAGTAGTGAGAGTTGGAGTTATAGATCTAAAAGACCTAAAAGTAAATTTGATGAGTTTTTCGACATAATTCACGCATCCCAAATTGCTTTGTCTAAATTATGCCAACATAAAAAGGATGAAATAAAAATGAAAAACCGAAACACTTCAGGCTTAAGGAAGCATCTAATATCTTTCCACAAAAAGGAATCACAAATATTTCTTCCTGAAAAACCAAAATTAAGCGGAGATTTATCACAAGCTTTTTAATAACCTATCCATTGAGACACACTATTGAGGTCATTGAGCATAGTGCTAAGGTCCTCCAGCGATTCTGCCATAAGGACTATATCGTCAGCAAATCGAAGGTGAGTGATGTACTTTTTACGCCATTGATGTTAATACCGTATCCTTTCTAGTGCAGTAGCTTGAAAACGTCGTCCAACGCAGCGGTGAAGAGTTTCGGGGATATAACGTCACCCTGTCTTACACCTCTCTGCAGTTGGATAGGTTTCAAACTCTGGTTCTGTACTCGGATAGCCATTGTAGCCCTACTGTACAAACACTTCAGCACTTCGATATACCGACAGTCAACTTGGCACCGCTGAAGGGACTGTAGCACCGCCCAAATTTCGACGGAATCAAAGGCTTTCTCATAGTCCACATACGCCAGGCAAAGTGGCAGATTGTACTCTTCGGTCTTCTGTACAATCTGCCTCAGGGTATGTATGTGGACTATGGTACTGAAGCCTTTTCGGAAACCGGCTTGTTCGGGAGGCTGGAAGTCGTCGAGTCTGCGTGCGAGACGATTCGTAATGACTCTCGAAAACAGCACGTAGACGCGGCTCAGAAGGGAAATCGGTATGTAGTTCTTCAAGAGAGCGTTGTCGCCTTTCTTAAAGAACAAGACCACCGCACTTCTGCTCCACGCCTCCAGAGTAGTGCCATCATGGAGGACGGAATTGAAGAGCTTCTGAAGGACTTCAAGTACCGGTGTTCCACCCGCTTTCAGAAGCTCCGCTGTAATTCCATCCTCGCCTGGGGCCCTGCCGTTTTTAAGGTGCTGGAGAGCCATTCTGATCTCGCTCGGACTGACGTCCGGGATATTTTTTTAAGCAGAGGGGGCAATCGAGCATGCGGCTCACCTGATGTTAAGTGACTACCGCCGCCCATGATCAACCGCAACACCAGGGGAATTGCAGGTGCGTTGCCGGCCCTTTAGTTATGCCGTTTAGTTGCGTAATATATACAAAAAAGTATTTTCTTTTTTGGATGCATGTCTGTCGTGTTTGTAAGTCTTTTTTGAAGTCGATAAAAAGCAATGAAAACAGTGAAATATTTTTTTAAGTCAATTTCTCTCAATGTTCAAGATGTGCAAATGGATTTCTCTCAATGTTCAAGATGTGGAAATTACTGCTGCGTCAATCACCTCGCAGGACAGACGTCTGTGATTGGAATTTGTAAGATGTGAATTTTTCTACGACGAGTGTCGGTGACCCATGGTGCGATGGGCGGTGCTAATAGCGAGAATCTATCACCCCTATTCGTCTGTTTTTGGGAAATTCCTATCTTAATGAATATCCCAAGATATTCTGGGATATCTATAATATATATATATATATATATATATATATGCTTCCGAAAGATGGTGATGTAATGAACCCGTTTAGGTCAGACGCGGGAAGCAGCGTCGAAGGTGTTAGATGTCTGGTTTTCTTATCACCTATCCGCCAGCCAAGCGTGGCGGCTATGGAATCTACCAAATCCTTACTATAATGGGGGAAGCACGTTGTCAGCTTGCAATTTTACGGGATAATGAAAATGACAATATTTCAGGTGGTTATATCCCTATCTGTCCGACGAATGTGTTTTCGTATGTTCATTAGTCGACTATTAGCCTAATGGTCGCCACACACGGTCAGTTCAACTGATCATTCCAACTGATCAGTTCAAACTAAAACTGTTGATATTTTTTAAAATATTTAATTTTCGATATATCGATAATTATAAATATATCAATATCGGAGTTTTATATATAAGTTTATTTATCGATATATCGAAAAACCAATATTTAAAAATATCAACAGTTTTAGTTTGAACTGATCAGTTGGAATGATCAGTTGAACTGACCGTGTGTGGCGTCCATAAGATTTAATTTTGGGATACGCAAGATTATAATACCGTCAAATTCCGAAGGATATTATAAAAAAAATTAAACGATCATCCTGTCCTTTCGAATTTTTTCTTAATACACTCATGGTGGATGATCTAACATCCACCCTCAGGTATCCAGTTTACACGTTTGCACAGACACCTTTCTTTAAAAATTTCCTTAAAAATAAACTGAAAGAATAATAATTATATTTCATCATGGCATCTTTCACCTTTATATTATACATATAATCATTAAAGTGATATTCTAGAAGCACACTTTTTTGAAGTAGAAAATATTTAAAAAAGAGTGTATGTAATCCTTTTAATAATATAATATACTCGTATATTTGAATAACTGTTTCCATCAAAAAATACAATGGGATACAAAGAGAATAATAAAATTGTATATAAGATTTTAATATTTTTTTAATATAAATGAAAATGAGTTGGGCTCGTCCGGGATTTGAACCCGGGACCTCTCGCACCCGAAGCGAGAATCATACCCTTAGACCAATGAGCCGATGTTAGGGATGTTTAAAATGTACATACAGCCTAAGTATTAAACACGACGTTAATCTAATACCTCTTTTTAATACTGTAATAAGAGCCTATGTGAATATGTATTTCTATTTATATCCTCTACACCTGCTAAAATAAACTATTCATTTTAAAGCGTTTAATATGAGTATATAAAATTAAAAAAATTCATTTTAAAATTGAATTTAATGACCATTTTGTTTTCACTTAAAGTTTTGCGTAAAAATAAATATATTTTACACAAAACATTTAGTTTTCTGTAAAATATATTTATTAAAACATACAACTCAGAATATCAAAATATTATAATAGATGTCTAAAACAAAGTAGTTGGCCGCTATTGCCGATTCACATATTATAATGCCAATTAGGTATCCTTCTAGACCACTTTGCGAGATGAAACTCGATTTAAATTTTGCCAGATTTACCCCCGTAGTACTCTAATCTTTATCTAAAGGAAATAACGGCCATATTCGTATGTTTTATGTGCAACTCACTAGCCGTTATAGAGTCATGCAAGAAATGTGAATGACATAGAATAGTGGTTGTGCCGAGGTGCCACTCTGTCTGCCACCACATTATATTAATTTGTATGCAGACAAAAGAAAAAGCGAGAGAGAATCTACTGCTAATATGGATATTGTTATGTTTAACGAAGGTTTTACGATAGTGAAAATTTATGACATTAAGCATGGTTTTGTGTTTATCATTCAAAGATACGTCTGAAATATTTTTATATCAGAACTATTCTAGTGTTCTACCAACTATAGAATACAAGGAGAGACTAAAAGAAAAGTGCGAGTATGTTGTCCTCGTGATGTAAAACTGTCGAGTGACACCCAGATCATAGCTAGATAAGGCGCAGAAAAGTGAATGTGGTCAACAAATAGAATATCAAGAGGTGTAAGTAGGTAATTCTGGCAAAATCACCTCGTGGGGTGGGTCCAGGTCGTCTTCAGGCGGTGGCGCGTCGGTCGCCCTCCACGTCCTGCCGCTCCTGCCCCACACAACACCAAGTCACTTTCTCATCACAAACCATAAACTGCAGTATCATAATATGCGAACTTAATGCTTGGACATGTTAAATATATTTTCGTATGTTACAACTTTAGACTTTTGTTTATGATTTCCATTCATAGAATTTTGCTAGTTTTAAAATGTTAACAGTATCTTAATGTATTATTGTCAGTAGGTCTCTTAGTTTACGTAACTCGTTAAAATGAACATATTATAATATGAAACTTGAAATTTTAAATTTAATAAATTTTAAGGCATTTAAAGAATATTTTCGTTTGACCATCAAAACAAGAATTATTTTATCAGGCAGTTAATTTAAAAGAACCCTTACGGATGCTGGATGAGTGACGGAAAACTGACGTTGATGCAAATTCGAACGTTTCATGATGTAATAAAACAATCGACTATGCTGAGTACGAGTGTTGGCGATAAGCCAATGAAATGACTTTGTGCTATCACTGTGGAAAGGTCTTAGGAAAAAATATGAGATTATTTTCTCTGTGATATTTAAAGGGGAACGAATGCAAAAATCTGACAAGGACTCTCTTTTTCTCGTTCGCACTTACTCGTAAAAGGTACTTTTGCACTTAGCGCTTTGTAAGAGTCGTCAGTCGGCGAAGGATTAACGCTACGCTCATCGGAGTGGTACACCTAAAGAGTTCTCGTGGGACAAAGTACTTATTACTTATTTTGATTTTGTCTAATCATAGTTTTCATATAAGTCTACTGTTTTAAATGCTAATCGTGGTCATGACAAGATATGTTTTAATATATAGTATAGCTTTCTATTCACCTGTAGGCGTGGTCGTGTGCTGGTAGACCCAGACCGGAGTCCTCGGAAGGAGAGCGGTGGTCCACTATTAGCGGTGCCTCCGATGGCCCCTCCTACAACATATAGCTCTCTACTCACCTCACCGATATTCACTTTCTTGCTACTCCTCGAAATAGACTAACTCATAACTTTTGTATAAATTCTCCTACTTTATTTATGATGACATTAAATCCCTAATTAAAATATAATCAGTTTTCCAATAACTCATAGAATCAGGCGTTACTTTGCGTAAATCCATTATAATAAAAAATATAAATTACTTCGCAACCTTCCGTTAAATAAATACAATGATGTGTCTTACCTGGATTGAAGAGCGCCTCCCGCCCTCCCTCAATTGCATGCACTAACTCCGTCACCACTAGTCCCAGCACCACTACTCCCAACACCAGTATTCCAGGTAAGACACACCATCGACGATAATACGACACGTGTTTCGCCTCTACACGAGGCATCCTCAGGTAATGTGACTCTACGGCGGCTGACCGCTAAGTTGCTCTTCAATCCAGGTATATTTTTTAGTTTATTAGTAGTTTTATTTTTTAGTTTTCCAATATTACATAATGTTAAAAATAACTCTGTATGTACATATGTATAAATATAGTCCTATGTGTACATACACAATTTAAATTTAAAATATAATTATATTTTTTCCATCTGAGCTCCACTGGCATTAAAAAAAAATTGGGTTGATTTGAACGATATTTATTTTTATAATAAGTATAAATATTTCATTGGTCCTGATTTATCTTTTTATTGTCTTTATTAATTGTTAATACGCCAACCCTTCCCCAACATGCCTGCAACGGAATTGATAAAAGATGGCTATCAAAATAGAAAAATATTTTATACATGTTAAGTTTAGAATGGTTTGGTACCGCTGTACGGTTTTATAGGTAGAGTTGAACGATAATAACATTCCACTATACACGACAGCAAATATGCACGATATAAGCGTTAAAGGCAACACTGAATATTATATTTTTGATACAATGAAAGCACAAATTGAGTTTTTAACATGAAACATGCAAAATATGTAGAGCAACATGCGTGTGACTCACCGGGTCGTGCAGATCGTGCATGGTGGATGATGGCAGCATATGCCGCTCTCCTCCGCGCTACGAAGAATTGAAGCTTCGTTGTCATTAAAACTGTTTTACTATCGCAATTATCAATGAAGATGTAATGTTTTACTCCATATGTAGCGGATTCAATATTATGTAGTACTAAACAGGGCAATGATCTAATTGTTTCCTATAATGTCTGGTGGAAGGCGCTAGCGTCTATAATACAGTTTTTAATATAAAACTAGTACAGCCGCTAACGGTCAACCATATCCTACTAGTATGTTACCAGTATACTGATCTCTGATCCTGTAATCGTACTTAATTTGGAAAATTTTGTTACATGTTTTTCTGAGAATAAAGATTATATTATATATATATATTATATAATGTATATAAAAAAAAAAAAAATTATGTCTAAAATATAATTTGTATTCTGCAATTCTCAAAAAGCTAGCAAGATAAATCTTTAATACTACAAATGTGCTTACCAACTTTTGTTATGAGAATATTTATAGTATACTGAAAATTAAATGAAAGCTTTAAAAGCTAAATAGAAAAGCTCGTCTCTTTCTATTGGCTAACTAATAATACTGAGTAAGTATACTATCAAGCTGTGTTGGACAGGACCGTAGTTAACAGAGCGAGAAATTCTAATTAGTGCTTTTAGAAGAGGAGCGGATTACGAGATAGCGGAGGGCTGGGGCTAATGAACTGTGTTATTTTTCTCACAAGCTCGGTGTCGTCTAGGTGTGTAATGTTTATTTCGTTTCGTGGTTTAATGTAATGGAGCTTTAATTATAAGGCACTTCTAATGATCAATACGATGGACGGATAGTTAAATATGCTCTGTGTTACTGGGCTCTGATATCATTTAGTATTTATTCTGTCTGTCTGAGTAGTTTTAGTTCTAAATAAACATGTTTCCTTAATTATATAATGGTAATTATTTTATAAAGTTCTAAAGTAATGAGTTTTTATACAGTTTGGGAATATTTTACCTTAACATGATGTTCAGATGCTTCTTCGTTCCGACGGTATACTAATTCGTCGAATCTTGGTCGATCTTCAGGTAGCATGAACTCTCGAATTTCGGTAAGAAGAGTATACTGCCAAATTGAAAAAAAAATGAATACCATGATAAACCAGTAAAAGAGTGTATGAAGTGTGGTGGTTATCTAAGAAGTCTCGTTACCCTTTACGTCCCATCACTCCTGTAGGTGTCGTAAGAAATAACTATCAAAGGTACTAATAAAATATATATGGCTTCCAATAAATGGTGGTATACCTAACAGATTATTGTCGGTGTAAATAGCCGGCGGTGGGCGGCAGAATCAAAGATGCGAAACCTCTTATACAGCGACCATCAATCCGCCTGCAAGCGTGACACTTAAGACAAATCTTCGCCACAAAGGTAAGGTTAACTTTAGCTGTGAGTTTACAAGACCTGCTGAAGAAAAAGAAACGAAAGAGTGCACTGCAGTGATCATTTCAATTTTTTGGCTTGTGAGTTCCGACAGATGGCGAAATATTGTACAATATATCATTACGTTTTTTATAAAATTGTGTGACAAACGAGCACACAGTCCAATTGATGGTAAGTGGATGCTGTGGGACATAGATATCCACATTTATCTTCAATTAAGAATCAAAATGCAAATGCATTGTCACTCCTGAGGATTAAGATGGAATGCCTCGATTCCAGTAAAAGGTTCTCCGGTTCTCTACACTCACCGTACGAAACACAGCAGAATTACGCTGCTATTTTACGCTGATATTCTGTGAGAGCGTGGTCCTGCCCGGTCGAGCCGACCCGTGAATTATTATTGATTAGGGCAACGTCTATGTTCAGTTATATACTGAGTTCGATTTTCATCAGCATCACTAAAATTCTCTCATGTTGTCATTGGACTCAGGTCTTATCCTCCTGTAGGACTTATAACAAAAAAAAACTACCTCGTAGTTCTAGTGGTCGTAAAAAACCCGATTGCTGATCATGAGGTCTCGCATTTAAATCCCGTGTCGGGCCAAAAAGTGTTATTGAAATTCCCATCAGCAGCCCGGAGTCTGAAAATTAGCAATGTCTCACCCCCCGCGCCTCAAAAAGCACGTAAAGGTGCTTTTAGTACCTAGGTGACGCTCGTATCGTAACGAAAAATTTATTTGAAAGTTATATATCATTCAACTTCAGTGAATGTATTATAATTCCTAATTAAACAATAAAACTCTTCCAAATTTAAAACAATATCTTCGCAATTTTTTCTGCGGCTGCAACACGCCGGGCACCTGCTAGTATTACTATTAAAAAAATTGTAAATCAAACATTGAGATGTCTCTAAAAGAAATATCCCAAACACCTTTTTATTGGAAACGAATCATTTCATCTAAGTTCTCAGAGATGACACCACAACAAAATGCAGGTCCATTTTGATCCTTAATCAAGGATGGATGTAGATGTCTGTGGTCCACAGCATCCACTTACTATCAAGTCTTAGTTTCAAGAGAAAGTGAACCGCGAGATGTAAAGCAGCATTTTCCTGAGAACTGAACAATAAAAACTGCGAATCCAATTTGCCTGCTGACGTTATGTATTAAAATTGGTGATAATTATTTGCCTCTTGGTCAGCGGTGCAAGAAATCACCGTGAGGAAACCTGAGTGTCTAACAAACAATTTTTCGAAAATGTGTCCGTAAATGCGTTTTAAGGACAGCGCGGCGGCCACTTTTCTGCTCTATAAGCCCTCACAGAAGTAAAAGAAGATCTAAGCCCAGCTGTGGGAAGGATATTACTTACCATCATAATACGTTGCATAGAGGAATGTAGGATATCTCTCTAGTGTTCATGTATAAAAACATCTAATTGTTAGGAAGATTTTTGTTACGAAAGACTTTATAAAAAGAACGAGGAGTGAATGAATTAAAGAAAAAACAATGCCCATTATCGTAAACATGTTGAGGTTAACATGCGCGATTTACTTCAAATAATCTTGTTTATAGCCAACATAAAGCGTTCCGCGTTGCTTAGTGAGAAATAAATCTCATCAGCCTGATCCTGCCGGTCCCGTTGAGGAATGCCTTTTTTATTACAATCGTCAAGTCATTACAGTGAAATAAACAACATAAGAGCCTTTATCACTGTGGATGCTCTATTACGAACGCTTATTTCGTCTATATGAACGAGAGTGTACCGGTTGATTGCTTTAACCAACTTAGGAAAAGGAGTATGTTATAAATTGGACTGTGTTTTCAATTCTTATTTTTGACGCGCTTTTAATGATCCTTCTGTTAAAATACTACACCTCAAGAGTACTTACTTACTTACTTTTTATGTAAAAATCCCAGCCCTAAGGGTGGAAGAATATAGGATGAAACTTTTATTGTGACTATAATGGATGATTTGTTTTACCGTCTGGACAAAAATAGGGTGTAACAGGTGAACGGAAGAGATGTCTATGGCACTGATATTTCCCAATTTTTTTTGTCTTAATATGTTATGAAATTGATCTATCAATAACTACTACTAATTAGGTGCGTATTATTTTAATTTCGATAGTTTTTATTTGATTTATTTATTTAGTTCAAAATTTTTGTTTCTTAATTTTTTTATTATCGAAAGCTTATTTCAAATTAGTGATATTTATTGATAGTTCAATTTCATAATATGTTATTGAAAAGGAAAAAAAATTGTAAAATATCTGTACCATTGGCTTCTATTCCGTTCACCTGATAAATATACCCCATTTTTTCCAGATGGTAAAAAAATCAACCAGTATAGTATAAGACAATTTATGGGTATATTGAACTTATATATGTATATTCAACTTCTGTAATTATGTAATCCACTCAAAAGGGTCAAATACTTAATTTTAAGCAAATGTTGGTTTTTCTATAGGATTGACTTCAGGAACTATTAAAATATGTGGAAAACTTTATTTTCAGTAATTCTTATTTGATAAAATAAAACTTTTAAGAAAAGTCCTATGTTTTTAGTCGAACACGACATAAAAGAAAACATAAGTATTAGCAAGTCAGTCTTCTTTTTAAAAATATTTTTATTCGATGTTATAAAAGGATTTCCAATAATTATATAATACATATGATACGAAAAATTATAAAAATTATTTAGTACATTTTTTTGTATTATAAATACGAGTTGTAAGAATTTAAAGAGTAAATTTTGATTAATATTGCAATTGGTTTTATATATACTGATGTTATAAGTTACCTACTACTAAAATCACAAAAATCTTCCAAATGCGAGGTTACAATATGGCACACCTAATAGTGTCTTTTAGGATAATAGGCATAAAAATGGCTCGTGACCTCAACTCTGAAATATAAGGGGAGGTATGAAAAAGCTTTGATGAATAAAACGTGTAATTTCCTTTGTGTTACAATTTAAAATTTTTGCCACTAGATTTTTTTTCATTCATTGTTGTCAAAATATTGGTAGTGCGTAATTAGGTAAGTACCTACTTTAAATATAAATGGCCGAATATCCAGCTATTTATATGTCAAATATAAAGTACCTCGATTGTCGATGGGAAACAGCGATTATTTAATCGAATTATAATCATCAGGTACATTTAAATAATTACTTGAAACTTTTTTTATTTATTTAAATTTACTTCCGCTCATCGCACATTTAACTAACTCCTTCGGTCCACAAATGTATTCCTTAATTTTCGAAATATTTAAAGTTTGGATATTAAAATATTATTATTATCTCCAAACTTTAAATATTTAAAATTTATTATAATATTATTATAAATCGACGTTTGACGTCGTTTATATTACATCGACCGTTACCTTCTGTGGTGTGTCGAGCAAATCTCGCAGGACTGTGAGGAAGGCATCCGGCGTTAGTCGGCGTGCAGCATACTCCTCCATGTAGTATGCCAGTGCTGGGAGATCACTGGGCGGTATTAGTGATTTTGCCTTCTGCTCCACTGCTACTGCGGCAGCTCCACGTCTTTTGCCCCAGCCGCTTATTCTGTATGGCGTTGAAGAAGAGTTATTTATTTATTGTTCGTAAATTTATGTATTTAAAAAACTATAAGAGTGGCGAGCATCGTCTGATCTATATGCATAATCAAACAATCGAAAGCATTCCAATAGTTCTCGACATATAAAAACAGAGTGATATATAAATAAACAAAAGAGAAAACGCGTGTATTGGTCTTGACGAAAGAATATTATTTGTGTGGCGTTATTCATATTTAAGCTTAAGATAATTAAAGACTCAGATCAGAGATCATTAAAGACTTTTTTATATAGGATAGTGTGACAAACGAGCACATCTATCCTCCATACGAATCAAAATGCAGATGCGTTGTCACCCGTGAGGACTAAGATAGAATGCCTCGTTTCCAGTAAAAATGGTTTCCGGTTCTTTACACTCATCATACGAAACACAGCAGTATTAAGCTTTTATTTTAATCTGGTATTCTGTGAGAGCATCGTCCTGCTACGGTCGAGCCGACCCATTCGTGATACAACTATACTACTATATAATGATTTCTTATATTTACGCGAACACTACACATGATTAAAACTACTTTTACGGATTTTATCGCGTTTATTTTTGCTTTTAATTACTTTTATTTTTAATTCCCGACGTTTCGGGCGCTTTCCAGCACCCATGGTCACGGGGGACTGAGATGACTGACGTCCCGATGTCATTGTTAAACCCGGAGTACCTTCAGCTTTTTTAATTATTGTTTATGGTCCGATCTATGCAAAATGAACTGACTATGTCTTGAGGTCTTGCAGTGGTATGCTTGGGTTTAGTTTTAATTTTATTGATTATAGGATCCCAAGCAGGTGGTAGTACCCAGCCTCCTTCTCTATTGAAATTAGGATGTTTTTTAATTTCAATAGCCTCACGTATCATCCTTGGTAGGAATCGGTGTTCTTTCGCGAGGATTTGTGGTCTATCAAATCTGATGTAATGGTTGGGGCCGTCCAGGATATGATCACAAACTGCAGACTTCCCGGAACGTTGATGCTTCACATCAGCTATATGTTCTTTTACGCGGGTTCTAATTGATCTTTTTGTTTGTCCTATATAAGAGAGACCACATTCACAATCAAGCTTGTACACTCCTGCATCTTGTAGAGGAATATGACACTTGACGGATGGTAGGAACTGACTAATCTTCTTCGGCGGCTTGTAGAATGTTCTAATAGAAGCTCGCTTCAAGATATAGCCAATCTTATCTGTGACACCTCTGACATATGGTAGTACAGCAGGCACACGCTCGACTGTGGCCGGCTTCACTCGGTCACTGTGACGTAGGCGCGGGACCCGAAGCTTGTTGTCGTGCAGAACTTGCTTGACGTGCTGAAGGTCGGCGACCAGGTGTTTGCTGTCACAGATCCCTCGTGCTCTCTGTAACAAAGATTTGCCCACGGAAGGAAGAGTTTTACAAGCAAGTAGATGGTGTTGCGATGGGCTCACCTGTATCTCCCATTGTCGCCGATATATTCATGGAAGACTTTGAGGAGAAAGCCCTCCTTACTGCATCTGTTACACCAAGGATCTACAAGCGGTACGTAGACGATACTTTCACAATTTTACCATCAGACAAAGTAACTGAATTTTTAGAACATCTTAATTCCATAAACTCTAAAATTCAATTTACTATGGAGTTAGAGGCAAATAATTCCTTACCTTTCCTAGATGTGTTAGTCATCCGAAATCCTAATAACACCATTGGTCACACTGTGTATAGGAAAAAGACCCATACAAACCGATATTTAAACGGTGAATCTCACCACCATCCTTCACAGTTAGCTACCGTGGGCAAATCTTTGTTACAGAGAGCACGAGGGATCTGTGACAGCAAACACCTGGCCGCCGAGCTTCAGCACGTCAAGCAAGTTCTGCACGACAACAAGCTTCGGGTCCCGCGCCTACGTCACAGTGACCGAGTGAAGCCGGCCACAGTCGAGCGTGTGCCTGCTGTACTACCATATGTCAGAGGTGTCACAGACAAGATTGGCTATATCTTGATGCAAGCTTCTATTACAACATTCTACAAGCCGCCGAAGAAGATTAGTCAGTTCCTACCATCCGTCAAGTGTCATATTCCTCTACAAGATGCAGGAGTGTACAAGCTTGATTGTGAATGTGGTCTCTCTTATATAGGACAAACAAAAAAGATCAATTAGAACCCGCGTAAAAGAACATATAGCTGATGTGAAGCATCAACGTTCCGGGAAGTCTGCAGTTTGTGATCATATCCTGGACGGCCCCAACCATTACATCAGATTTGATAGACCACAAATCCTCGCGAAAGAACACCGATTCCTACCAAGGATGATACGTGAGGCTATTGAAATTAAAAAACATCCTAATTTCAATAGAGAAGGAGGCTGGGTACTACCACCTGCTTGGGATCCTATAATCAATAAAATTAAAACTAAACCCAAGCATACCACTGCAAGACCTCAAGACATAGTCAGTTCATTTTGCATAGATCGGACCATAAACAATAATTAAAAAAGCTGAAGGTACTCCGGGTTTAACAATGACATCGGGACGTCAGTCATCTCAGTCCCCCGTGACCATGGGTGCTGGAAAGCGCCCGAAACGTCGGGAATTAAAAATAAAAGTAATTAAAAGCAAAAATAAACGTGATAAAATCCGTAAAAGTAGTTTTAATCAACTATACTACTAATATAACTGCAGCATGGCTCTACCACGTAAAAAACTATAAGAGTGGCGAGCATCTGATGATTTTATCAATTTTTTTCAAAAATATCTCCAAGGTTTTCGGATCAAATATAGCATAGATCACTCCTGGCAAAGCTCTCTATTTGTTTGTTAAGTAGTTATAAGTAATAACAAACAGAAAGCTATCCAAAACTGCGTCTCAGAATTAAATATTACACAGAAACCTCCCAACCTGCCAGCCAGTCTGTTCACTTCCCTTAACAAAGGGGATCTGTGCCCGGCAATCATTACCTATAGATTGTATAAAGTTGATATAATTACCTTTGCAAATCTAACAAGAGAAAAGAAACCTTTATGAAGATTTTAACGTGAAGTTTTATTATCACATGTTTGTATTCCTTTTGGTTTCTAAAGTATACAAAAGATTCAAGATCAGTTAGTAATATCAGCAAGTTCTCGATGTATGTCCATGTGAAATTTTGTAAAACGACTCTACGATACATGAGAAACTTATATTCGAGACTGTATGTTTGTCTGTTGTTTGTATAAAAAATCGAATAATTTTTTTGTCTTATTATATGTCCAACCGTTCTATTGTGTAATATATAACTTCTGTGTCAAAAAATATGCCGGCACTACCTACAGTTCGTGTTCAAGTTAGAAATGTAAATATGTGAAAATTAATGTTTGTTTGTTCATATTTTGTTTGTGCGCTACCGTTATCCCGTTCATCACACTGCGCTAAAACTTTGTCAACTTATTGCTTGCACTTGCGCGAAGGTTGTAGAGATATTAGAATTAACTTACAGTAGGTGGTGGTGGCGCGTATCTTACCGACTTTATTTAAAATCTCATCGTCATTGTCATTCCTAATTAAATAATATAACTCTTTCAAATTTAAAACGATATTTCCTCAATTATTTCTTCTGCGGCAGCAACGTGCCAGGTACCAGCTAGTATGCAAATAATAAATTTTTTATATGTAATGGACGACACACACGGTCAGTTCAACTAATCATTCCTACTGATCAGTTCTAACTACGACTGTCGATATTCTTTAAAATATCGTTTTTTCGATATATCGATAAATAAAGTTATATATATAATTCCGATATTGATATATATTATAAATATCGATATATCGAAAATCCGATATTTAAAAAAAATATCAACAGTCCCAGTTTGAAGTGATCAGTTGCAATTACCAGTTGAACTGACCGTGTGTCGTCCATAAGAGCCATGCTGCACTTCTTTGTGGCTGTAACACGAATGGGTCGGCTTGATCGGTGTAGGAGAACACGCTCTTACACAATATCAGCGTGAGACAGCTGAACGTTTTGTGTTTCGTATGGTGAGAAGAAGCGTTCCATCTCAGTCCTCAAGGGTGACAACGCAACTACATTTTGATTCTTAATCGAGGATAAATGTAGATGTCTATAGGCCGTAGCATCCACTTGTCAGGTGGACTGTGTGCTCGCTTGTCACAATTATTATATAAAAAAAACTATCTAAACCTGGGTGCTGCATCACGTTCTCCATATGCTGTGCACGCGTGTGGCACCTTGCCCACGTCGCGCACCAGCAGCGACATACGCTTGTGATATTTCAGCTGCGCGACGGCCTCGTCGTGCGTCACGTCCACGAACGACTGTCCGTTTACCTCTAGGATCTGATCTCCCACCTACACAGTAAAGAACAGTGTTGTAAACATTTTTAGGGTTCTGTAGCAAAATGGCAAAAAACGGAACCCTTATGGATTCGTCATCGATCTGACTAGTAGTTTTGAGTTATCTATAATAATGCGTGTTTAATTAACTTCAAATACATTGATTCGGTCGTATTGAAGATGGTTGTACAATTTTTTTTTAATTTTACCTCTTGTGTTCTATATAAAGTGGTTTTAGAGGTGACAATACACCTGTAGCCTTCTTTGCAGTAGCTACTTACTATTTAGGTGGATTGTAAACTCATTTGTCACCTCAGTTTTACAAAAATAGGTCTTTATCCAGCAGTGGACTTATATAGATAATATGTACTGATAATGATGATGATGGGACCAAACATAAAAGAACAAGAAAATTAATAAGTGATCTCTTTGGTTACTTATTCAAAACACGTAAAACTATGAGACCTATGTAATAAAGAGGAAGAATAATAAAATACCATAAGCCCTGCTCGGTCTGCTACGGAGTCCTTGTCAACTCCTGTGATGTAGATGCCAAGGTTGTACTCCAGACCACCTCTGATCATCAACCCTAATGACTGTCCTGGCTCAATGCACAAGTCCACCTGTGTGACAAGAAAAATAATTACAGATCAGTTTTGTTCTATATTTTTAAAGAATAAAAGTAATGTCCTCGCGACCGAATTTCGGTCACGGCGGCCTGCCTCAACGGAGACTAGCCGACGGTGCAGGACAGGATTATAGTGCCCAAGTGCAGCATGCACAGGTGTACTCTGTGTTCCCTCACTCTAATAATCCGATGGGGCGGTAAACCGACACGACCAGAGAGAGAGAGAGAGAGAGATCAGGCGCAGGACCAACGGCTTTACGTGCTTTACGAGCCGCAGAAGTGAGACACCGCCAACTTCCTGACTTCAGGAAGCTACTGAGAATTTCTTGACGGAAAACTCAATAATTGATTTTTTGGCTTGACCCGGAAATCGAACCCAGGACCTCAGGATCAACAGTCGCACTACTACAACCACTAGACCAACAAGGCAGTCAAAGAATACAAGTAACGTTAATAATATTAATTTGTAATACTCCCGTTAACAATTCAAAGTAAGCTTCAAATGCTAATGACTGGAGTGGTTCACGAAAGTAGTCGAATAGCGGATTTCATCTCACGACTTTATGAGTTTGCAGTCCGCATCCTTAATCTGACCGATGAAAAATAAGAAAATTTCCATAGTTGCAAATATTTTTAAATCCGTAGTCTCCAATCTTCATACTGGAAATTACATTTGTATTTTGTAACGTAGTAATATTTTACATATTAATTTTTGTAGAAATAGGGTGACGAACGAGCCCAGTTTATTACAATTGTTATCAGTGATTGTTAAATAATTCCTATTTTGAATCATTTAAAATAATAACTGTGTAATTATCGTTATATTCTTTTAAAAAATTACAAATATAAAATAGATTATAAGTCCTTGTACTGTCTTAATTTTCATAGATAATATTCTCAGTTTATTTTTAATTTAGAATTTGAGAGATTTGCTATATAAGAATATAAATGAAATTACTATATAAGAATATTATACAAGTAATTTCATTTTCTAAACATCTGTAATTAATTAACTTATAAGTAATATTTATAACAATGGTTTACTTATTTTAATACTATAAAAGTATTTGGATTGTATAATTCTCACACATTCGAACTGTTGCTAGGTTCAATTTTGATAGGTAGTAGGGATATGCTACCATAGCATACTATAATACACAATAAAATGGCTTTCAACTTTATTTTAAACTAGAATTGGCGTCGCCAAACCCGATTCGTTGGATTGACAGACTGAGTAAATTTACACATTTTAGACTTTTGATTAATGTTCAAGATCATCATTAAATTTTAATACATATTTATTTGTAAATAGGGTGCAATTTGTCATTTTCTAAATAATTTGCATGCGAAATTTTGAAACGATTGTAACGTCAAAACACATCTCGTGTTGACATTTATACGTGTGAATTGACGTGTTAGTGACATTTTAGTGGCTGCGTGGGCTCCGCCCACTCTCCCATTCTATTATGTATGTATTATAGTATTCTATGATAGGCTACCACCATTGTGTGATATTATTTAAACGACTGCAATAATAATTGAGGAGCTTTTTCGTGCTATAAAAGTAGTAAAGCAAACAACAAATAATCAGGCGTATTATTATTCCTTTTTTTATAGGATAGGGTGACAAATGAGCACACAGTCCATCTGATGGTAAGTGATTGCTGCGGCCCATGGACATCCACATCTATCCTCGATTACAAATCAAAATGCAGATGCGTTCTCACCCGTGAGGACTGAGATGGAATGCCTCGTTTTTTACTGGAATAAAAAGGGTCTCCGGTTCTCTACACTCACCATACGAAATACAGCAGCATTAAGCTGCTATTTCACGCTGGTATTCTGTGAGAGCGTGGTCCTTCCCCGGTCGAGCCGACCCATTCGTGCTACTACAACGTAAAAAACGAGTCCTTTCTGCGACTCCTGTAATACAATACAATGTAGTTCGCTGTGTAGCGGTGACGTAAGAATATCTACTGCAGTCTGCACTATATAATCCTGTGGGTGTAATAAAGCGCCAAGAGAAGGAAACTCAAATTGTTACTGCTGATGAACAGTAGCATTTTTCTGATACCAACCAAAGAATAATACAAAAAAAAAAACAGTGGTTACCAACCCATCAGCCAATCGGGGCAACTATGGCAGAATCCCCCCTATGATAACATTTAAGGGAGGAGGGGGTGTGTTCAGCAGTGGGCTCTTGGTAGTCTGTAATAAATGAAGTACGTGAGGGTAATATGGTCATCCGGTTAATATGGTCGCTTTTTTATAACTTAAAAACTACAACCTTGTTTGCATAGTTTTCTATATGATACGATAGCTCTTCATCAATCAATAAAATAATAAAGAGTTAAAAAGACGCAGCTTTATCGACGCCATTTTAATAAGTAGTTGATATTATAGTAAATATTTTAGTCGATTATAATATGGCATAATGTAGTTAGTTTTTACAGTGTTCCTAATTATTGCCAAAGCTTATTTGCTATTTTTTATTAATATATTAGTTATCGTATACGACTTTGTGTTTTTGTATCTAATCTCTTCCTAGTTTTGGTTTTATAGGGCGACAAAGCTTAAGGTGAAGGTGAGGTAAGGGATATTACCCTCATGTCCCTTCGATGAATGATTGCATTACAAAAGTCGGAAACCTAGAGAAAGACAAAAAGAAATCATATAACAAATTCTTCCTACAATAGAAAGATTGTAGAAAACATTTTTCATATTCTCATTAAATCGGGAATGCGGTTACCTACATTCTCTGAATGGTATTTAATAGCTCAGAGCTTCCCAGTGACGTCATATCGATCGATGGCCAGCCTCGTGCCTGCTGTTACAGCTGCTAAAGTTGGCATTTAATGGCCAATGGACAACGATTTGCATGCCATTGCGTCTCACCATTTTGAGTTTCCGTCGTTTTAGGATACTTATCGTGCATTTACGAGGCATAAAATTTATGGAGCTTTACAATTCGCAATTACCTACTCATTGAAAATTAGCTCCAACACCATCGTAATCATTCATATTGTTACATGGATTTTCTTAGAACTTATCAATTGAAAATTTCATCTATCACCGTTATAGCCTATTAAAGTACACTACTGAACTAGGCCTGCCCAATAGATCGCCTCATGGGAGGAGGGGATATTTTCCATAGTTGCCACGCTTAGTAACCACAATTTATATTTTTGATCGTTTTTAGGAAGACTCTGATGCCCATCTCCTGATTTATTTCCCTAAGTCACCTTTTAAGACACCCGAGTGGGTGTCTTAAAAGGTGACTTAGGGAAATAAATCAGGTCTCGTGGGTCATTCCTGATATGTGTTAGTGTATATTTTTATACCGCCACTACACGGTAATTTTCAATAATAATAATAATAAGATTTCATCACATCAGTAAGTACAACCTTATAATATAATATGTAATAATTAGACACACAAACAGACGTTTCTCATTCGTCAACCAATTTTCATGTTTTAATTGAACTGTTGTGTCCTTGCTCGTAATTAACTTGCGAGTAAATAAAATTAAAAATTTTCAACGCTGGGGTTTTTAAATATAAGTATAAATAAAAGCGGAAAAATCTGTAATATTACTTTTATTTAATAGATAATACTCACGTAGGTATAAAAATATGATTATAAAATCTTTAAATTAAAGACAACTTTCTTTTCATCGGTTGATGCTGGTTCTACTGCAGATATCATCATTACGAAGTCTATTGCGTAGGGAAACTCTAAGCTTAGCTTCCTTCTGCGGCCAGCATCGAAAAACCACGTCTTTAACTTAGCAGCCTTAAACTGCTATTTTGAGCTGGTATTCGGTGAGAGCGTGGTCCAACCCCAGCTGAGCCGGTCCATTCGTGCTACAGCAAATATATCTGCAGCGTGCAAGGTCTCAGATCCGTATCCCATCACTGGCGACACGCACTGGACAATCAATTTGTCCTGTGTAATCAGCAGCGAGTAAAGTGAAGTGTAGGGAGGCGCCACTACTAGATGGCGTGATGACCTAATATGACATGCACGAAGTCGACGGGTGCAGGTATCTCAGGACCGCGTTTTGTACCATTTCTTAGGTAAGCTCTCTTTTCCAGTAATTTTGTACGAGGTAGATTCACATTGTTGCTGTATTAGGGTTGCAGGACGAATGGATCGGCTCGACCGGGGTAGGCTCACGGTCTCACAGAATAGTAGCATAAAACTTACGTGTTTCGTATGATGAATGTAGAAAACAGGAGATCCTATTTAATAGTAACGAGTCATTTCATCCTAGTCCTCAGAGGTGACAACACATCTGCATTTTGTTTTAAATCGAGGATAAAAGGGACCACCGGGTACCTGTTTGTCACACCTACTTTAATTAAAAAAAGACTTGTTAAGAACTGTAGTGATGAGTACTCTTACAAGATAACATATTCGCTATAGTATTTCTTTTTTAAAACATACTCACTGTAACCTAATATTTTCATAACTAAATACCCAGAAACTAGAAAAGTTATATATTATTTTAACCAATTTATTTAAAATTTAAGTCCTAGGTATAATATTAAATAAACTTGACAAAGGGTTATAAAAAGAGGTAGAATAAGAGATAAAAAAGACTAAGGAATAAAGAAATACAATTTTCGTTACCATTTAGAGCGGCAACAATTCAATGATAAGCTTAAAGATGAAGGTCGCTAGAACTAGGTAATTCTACGAGAATTCCTATGTAAGTGGTTATTATAAGGATGCCACTGAATGTGGAATCCTATTCATATACATTGTAACTATGTAAGTAGTCATCTATAATTTATAAGGATTACACTTATCGAAGTTTCATTTATACTCAAAAAAGAACAAACATACAAAGGTTAACCTTACGCAATAAAAAATATATTTGTTCTGTCTTATACATGCTATCAATTTTAATGCTAAAAACAGCTCATGACCAGCAGCAGTAGGCGTCTCCTATAGTAGAAGGGATTCGTTATAGATGCCACATATGGCATACCGGATAGTGCTCACGGAACCAAACGTCAGATATGTTTACTTTTCGTCGCCGGTCTGGGATTCGTACATCTTATGGTAAGGATGAGTATCATCATCGTGGAAGCCACAAAATCTCCCGGGCAATTAGTTAAGTCAGTTTTTAAAATACCCTAGAGATGGGATGTGAGGGGGTGAAAGATCTTCTTATGTCTCCGCCCCAAGGCGCATAACTAAACTAAAGAATACCTAATAATAGGCAGACACCTGGAATCATAACTTGCGGGATCAGATAAAAAGTTGACACAAAATTTGTAATAACCAAGGACACGTAAGCCAGGAACTACACCAGCATATTTAACACAACATTAATTTTATTATCCAATCAGACTTATCTTTATTTGATCAACAAAATGAAGACGATAAATGTTTAATGTTAGTAGCGTGATAAACGAGCTAGAAATCAAAATAGAGATGGAGGATGAAACGCATCTTGAGTTCCGGGGCGATTTGCATTGTAGGCATAGGGGGAAGAATTGTTCCCTGCCGGAGGGGCTGCTAAGAGACGATCGGCGCTGACGGGACCGCGCACATACACGAAAGCGATCCTGTGGTTATTCCACATATGTGGTGATGGTGGAACATAATAGACGAAACTCGTCCCTTGCCCCGTGAAGCAAATATGCGTAGGCAATAAAAAAAGTTCCTTACAAACTTAAATGAAAAGTAAATGTCAAATGACAATTAATGAGAAAAACTGTGCCCCTAACACAAATTGAGTCAATAAAACTTATTTGTGACGTAATGGGGGACATGTATCAGTTTTTCTTATTAATTGTCATTTGACATTTACTTTCATTACAAGTGACATTAGGATTCAGAATCCTCATAATCGTGTTCCAACTAAACGAATTAAAGCAAAAGGTCGATACACTTTATCGTATCTATCATGAGGAATGCTCAGAGGAATTTTTCGGACTAATTCCAGCCGCTCAATTTAACCATCGCACATCGTGACAAAATTCGAGATACCATTCATACCATATGGATAATTAGCGGTCCATTTTATGTCAATGTTGTGTTGTGTCAATGACAATGTCCAATCCGATTTACTAGAAGTTTTCTTCTTCGCACAACTTCCTTGTAGAACCGACTACCACAGGCGATTTTCCAAACCGATGCGACCGAAGCACTTTCAAAAAAGAACCTACCCGTTTTTAAATGCTGCAATTTCATTGGTGTTGCAGTTGATCATAGGCGGTGGTAGTCACTTACCAGGGAAGCCGAATGCTCGTTTGCCCCCTCATACAAAAAAAATGTATCTAATGAGCATTTCTCCGTCACATTGCCGTATTTGTTGATCATTCAGTTAATAATAATAATAATTTATAATTATTAATATTATTTTAATAATTAAAAATTCGCTCTCGATTAGAAGATCTTAAAACCAAGCGCGCAAGATATATAACATCTTTAAATTTCTTTAAGAGATGCAGAGACCATAATCTCATTCCTACGTGTGTCAAAATATCAACAAAAAAAGGACATTCGAGGAAGCGCAAACATCTTAAATCAGGCAAGTAAAAAGTTGTGACGAACGGTTATTCAGCAGAAACGGTTCGATTTACATTTCATAAACAACACCATAGATTATTTTAATAATTTACACCTCTGTGTATCTTAGAACAACTTAGTCACCGCGCGGAGTCTATCTAGTCTGTTTTGCTTCAGGCTGTGAATATCATTCTACTACATATTCTCTCTTAGGGTCGATTTATCAATATTGAGATAAAAGTTAGCCTTCGAATAAATTATAACCTGACTGTATATAAAAGCGCAACGATTGAACTATTTTATTCATACAACTGTAATTTTCAATTCATTTATGTTCTATTTTATTCTATAAATAAATTTTATCTCAAGACTGATAAATGGGCTCTAAATAATATTACCCTGCGTATAGAGCGATCTTTGCTAGCAGAGCGGATTGGGCGCTGTGGTGGCGGCGAGGCGGGTCTCCCGTAACGGTCCATCCACGAACACGACGCGCGACCCACCAGCGCACCAGCCGTCCGCACCGTCATTGTCAGCTGGCGGCACGACTTCAGCATCTGTCACAATCGTAAAAAATTTTTTTACATCGATGAGAGAAACAGATTAATTTAAAAATTACCTATGAAATTGCCGTTCTGCAGTACTGGCTATTTCAAATCAAAATGAGTTTTGTTTGACTAAGAATTCTAATTTCAAATTAATTTTATTTTAAAAACTTGGAATTCTTTTTCAAAATTAGTTATTTGTTTATTGATCACCGTTATATTTTCCCTGTGTAATGGCGGGTAAGAATACCCAGAAACAGAAACAGAAACTTTTTTATTCAATGTAAATTATTAAACAATACTTATTGAAAGTCACTTTTTTCATTTATACTGGTTCGCAAAAAATATCTCTGTCCTGGGAAGAACCTGCAAGAAACCCAGCCGGACTATTTTTTTTTCAAATAATAGCTTACAATTATTTTTGCAATTAACAACACAAGACAAATTAGAAATAGCTTGGTAGCGATCACTCTTCCCAGAGGTTATTATCACCCATAAATTCCTTAATATTATAATAAACCTTTTTATACACACTTAGTTTAATAAAATTTTTGATCTTTGCGTATGACAAATTTTGTATATTTTATGGGATTTTGTTTTAAAAGCGTATACATCGCTCCAAGAATGAATTCTCTGACTCGGTGGAGTCGAGTAACTGGTACTAACTAATAGCTTGTGCCTGTTCCTAGTATTTACAGAATGAACCTAGAATGAATATCACTTATTTCTGTGTACGTACATTACATTTTCATAAATGTGTTGAGAGGCCAGAGTTAATATATTAATCTCCTTAAATTTTTGTTTCGGTAACTCTTTTGGTTTTAAATTACATATTGCTCTAATGGCCCTCGTCTGTAAAATAAATATAATTTCAGTTTCAGTCGCGTGTCCCCATAGCAAAATACCATACGACATTATGCTACGGAAATAACTAAAGTAAACTATTCTAGCTGTTTCAGCACTGGTAAGAGTTAAAATACAAAAATCATTAAGGGTGTAATCATCAAGTTTTGTTTGTAGACCACTTAACAGTTGGTTAATACGACCTCCTGTTATGCGGTAGTGGCAGATGTTTTGCGTCTCGAAGTGGTTTCTCAATGGGTGCGTTTGGCAGAAAAAAGCGCTAGCAAGCGCTTACAAGCGCTAAAATAGCTTTCGGCCAGGACACGATTGCTACTTCAGTAGCGCTGACACAATCCGCCGTTTTGCTTATTTAATTTGTTTGTTTTGAAGTAGAGTTTATAAGTTTTTTTGTGCAATATTAATTTTAAGTAATATAATGACATGAATAAACATATACATGCTATTAAAAATTCATGATTGGTAATTTTTTTATATGAATACTTTACAAACATATATTTAAATTAGGTTAGGTTCCCCGGTTAAAGCTAAATTCGTGTCCTAGAGGAAAATAGCTACTTACGATTTGACAGCGCTTACCGCTTACGATCGCCATTTTGCTTACAAGCGCTTGCTAGCGCTTTTTTCTGCCAAACGCAGCCATTGTTTCTTGAAGCTTTATTCGTTCATTCGGAATTATGGCGTGTATCTGGCTTTAAATTTTTCCTGTTTTGTTTTTTGGGTTTTTCGGGTGTATATATGAATAAATACTATAGGTATTATTATGTTATTTTTTTTAAACTTTTTTATTACGAGTATGACTGCGTCGTTGGTCTAGTGGTTGTAGTAGTGCGACTGCTGATCATGATGTTCTGGATTCGAATCCCAGGTCAGGCCAAAAAAATCAATTATTGAGTTTTTCTGTCAAGAAATTCCCAGTAGCTGCCCGGAGTCAATAAGTTGGCGGTGTTTCACTCCCGTGCCTCGGAAAGCACGTAAAGCCGTTGGTCCTACGCTTGAACTCTCTCCGGTCGTGTCGGTTTACCGTCCCATCGGATTATGAGAGTGAGGGAATAGAGAGTGCACCTGTGCTTGCGCTTACACTTGGGCACTATAATCCTGTCCTGCGCCGATGGCTAGTCTCCGTTGAGGCAGGCCGCCGTGACCGAAATTCGGTCTGGAGGACATTATATTATTATTATTATGTTATTTGAATATCGCAGTCTGATTTTGTTTATTTTTGTAATATCAACTAAAATCCACAGATATAGGCTTTCCCACAAGATTGCCTCATATGGAAATATTTGTCACGCTTGAACTAGGAAGACATTGCCGTCCATCTCCGTTTGTTTTCCGCTGTCTCTTCTTACTACACCCACTTACTATATGGAGGAGTGTAAATTCTTACACCACCACTATATTATGGTCATACATTCAAAAAACGTATAGTCGTAATGTAAAAAAATTATAATTTGCATATTTCTTGCACCACTTTACACTAAATTTATTACTAGCGACGCGCCCCGACTTCGCCTGGATGGGATCTATTATATTGAGTCATTTGGAGTTTTTGAAATAATCATCAATGATAGTTGGATGTTTTGGATTAAATATCCTAGATCACTCCTGGCATTGCTTTCTATCAGTTCGTTAACTTTCGTCGCAATCGATTCAGTCATTCCGATGATTAGCGCGGACGGACAGACAGACAGACAGACGGACTAAAATTCTACACATGACTATTCATGGCTAAATGGCATACGAATTATCTCGTATAACCTCAATAAAAGACAGTCATTCCGATGTTGCAGACATACAACCTCGATTTTATTAATATGTATAGATATTGGTGGAGCGGAGAGAGCGAAGCGAGCGGAGCTCCCATGGCGCAAGAAAACGATTCTTTGAAATCCATCTCCTCCGTAACCGCACAGGATAAACAATAGTAACACGTACCCGTAGGCCAATCATAATTTTTTCGACAATATTTGTAGCTCAATGCAAACCCTGTCGGTTTGTAAACAATAAAAATCTGAATTTGAATTTTTCTTTTACTATCTAATCAATTCGCTAATTTAAATCTGTGCAATGTCACACCATTTGATTGAATCTTTTGTTGAAATAAAGATACTTAGTTATGATTTTAGACTTTTACCCCGCTCCGTTTATGATGCTAGCAAAAGGTTTTACCTCTGCATCTGCATAGGGCCTAGTTTTACATATGTGACCATTGATAAATGAATGGAATACATTTTTGCATACCTACATTTATTTCTAAAAATCACCCAGCAAACACTGTGGATAACAAAAACAAAGGAAGTTTTAATTAAAAGTGTAATCTACTTTTTCGCCATTCGTCCATTCAATGATAGCCGATTTAGGATCGTCGAAGTAAATATGAGTTCTGTTTTTAAACTGATGTTATCTTTGTTGAAGCAAGGTTGAAGAGTAAAGATTCATTCACATTATAATAATTATGGCTACATGCTGAATGTAATAAACCGAAACTATTATGTAATTTTATAGCGAACAATTTAACAATATAATATTTGATTTCACTATACCAGCATAAGCATCGGTGGTTCAGTGGTAGAATGCTCGCCTGCCACGCGGGCGGTCCGGGTTCGATTCCCGGCCGATGCAAAAAAATCTTTTTGTTACTTTTTGTTGTTTTTTAATCCGTATATTATATTCTTTGCTTTATTTTATAAAATATGTAGCCAAAATATAAGATTTAAAAAATTATGAAAGTCAGGACTAATTGTATTGTATGTCAATATAATCGAGCAAATTTTTTAAATGTTCACTTTCCACGTTTCACCATATTTTTATATGATATTTTTTATTTAACTATTATAAAACAGCAGGAGCACATTAATTTATTTACATGACATTGTAATGTATATAATATTAAAAAGCTGTAATAAAACAGCTAAAATTATAAACTTATATTATCATATAGTCCTACTCCCCGTGGTATCATGCCAAGAACGCCAGTTGCGTTTCCTCGCTGAATGGCTATACCGCACGTGAACCCCACGGATCGGTTATGGAACTCTTCAATACTGTATTTATTTAGAAATACGGCTAATGTACTATGTACAATTACAATGTATTTAGTAGAATTTTCTACTCAAATCTCCGTGTTATTGTTTTTCGATTTGATTGACAGTCTTCTCAGATACGTATATAAGAATATTTCTAATAGAAACGCTAGGACTGAGAAGCCGCATAAAAAGTTTTGAAACCAGACAAATTGGTAAAGTTGTAGTATTTTATTAAGCTACAAATGTAAACATGTAAAAAATTAAATTATCAAACACTAAATGATGCTTTAACATTTTAAAAATAGTTGATTAGTTAGGAAAAACCATTACAGACTATTTATCCAGTTCTAAGTAGCTGCTCAACTCAAGTGTTTGAACTGAGAAGCCATCTTTAACGTCCTGTAACTTTTGAATGTTTTAATACAAAATTCGGCATAGAGTCTACATAAAAGAGTTACTTAATAGAGGTGATGACCGCGTTTAATTACCAAAAATGCCTAAGTTTACTCGAAAAATAAAAATGCTAAAGACAATTTAGAAAAACAGAGAGAAATTACTTAAAACATTATTTGCTCTAAAGTATGCGATTTCGCTTAAATAGATTAACTACGAGTACGAGTAATACTTTATTAGAACCTTTCAAAACCTAAGATGACATTTTCTTATTATTAACAAGATAAAGGAGCATAAGGGTCCGCCGTGTCATGACAGATTGTGCTGACGGATCTTCGAAATGTATTTTATTTCCGATCTTGCGCAAATTCTATCAAATGTCGTCCACAATAATGTCGCCGAAGACTAGTTCGATCAATAAGTTTTCGGAATAGGACACACATAAATGAGTTGTAGAATGCCTTCTATTTTTTTTTCGAATCTTATATTCGTCAGTGGCCAAGGATAGAAAAATCTTAATTAATTTTTTTTATTCTTCATTTGGCGGGAATTTGATTCGTTTTCAAAATGGAGAAAGTCGCATTTTATGCGGTTATTAAATATTTCTGCCTGAAAATTTTTCTACAAAAGCGTTTCTGAAGAACTGTAGTCTACTTTGGCAGACAATGCACCGCTTTATTCGATGGTGCTGGTGGGCACCATAGTGGACTGAATTTAAACGCGACAGTACCGCCTGCAATGACGACACCCGCTCCCGGCGGCTAACAACGGTCGCTAACAAGAAAACTTTTAAAAAAATTTAAAAATTTTTAAAGGTAGATCGACGTGACCACCGTTATTTAACTGAGATTCTAAAGCTTTCGTTTGGGACAATTCAGTTTATTTTAATTCATAACTTAAAATTTTAAAAGAATGGGTTCCGTTAATGTTAAAATACGCCCAAAAGAAAGAAAGAGTTGACATTTCAAAGCTAAATTTAGCAATAGTTGAAGAAGATTCAGATTCTTTTTGTAAAACCGTAGATGAAACATGGGTACACCATTCTGACCGGAGACAAAAACCAAAGTAAGGAAAGAACCGAACTAACTGAAGAGTCCGCTGGAAAAATAATGGCCTCTGTCTTTTAGGATGCGAAAGATATAATAATCAATTATTTAAATAAAGAAAAGATAATAAATAACCGGAGATTATTACGCATCATTAATCAAAAAACTACGCGAAGAACTAAAGAATAAACGTCGAGAAAAATAGTTGCGTGCTGGAGTACTTTTCCATAATGTTAATGCCCTGGCTTTCGATCTGATTTTGCAGGCGCTTCCATCCGAACGCTGGGTTCCAGTTGATGTAGCATCCACCATATTCTTCGGACCTAGCTCAGTTTTTTTAACTTTTTACTCAATTGGAAAAGCACTTGCGTGGTGTAAAATTCGATGGCGACGATGCGGTGATGCATGCTTTAGAGGCCTTTTTCGAGCCCCGCGATCAAGCTTTTTATTCTAAGGTACTTGCAAAACGCTATTCAAAAAAAAAAAGCTAAAGGTTAACCTAGAGTTTCATTGCGTTTCCGAAAGCTTATGGAACAACTTAGTAAATCAAAGTTTAAATTATAGTCAAATTTCACTGCAGTCAACGGAAATCGAAAGTTCGAGTACACCAAATGTGCAACGGGGCAAATCCGCAATTTATGTAATTATCCATAAGAACGTTATTTTGTTATATAACTTTTTTTTAATTAAATGCGACAGTAATCACGTAATAGTCACGACATTTAATATGTGATAGGCGTGACCGCCAATTGTGAAAAACTTTTAAATTTTTAATTTGCATATTAAGTAACTACCGTGTAGTAGCGGTGTAAGTACATCCACAACCCATATCATCCCGATACTGGTACAGGAGATGGGGAACAGCGTCTTCCTGATAACAACTTAAAATAATAAAATACGGTTGCCAGTCCAAGCAAGCGCCAAGCGTTGCAACTATGGCAAAATCTCCCCTCCACTCTATGGAGAAGGCCTATGTTTAGCAGTGGACTTTTATAGGCTGCAATGGATGAATGGATATAAAAAACAAAACCCACCTTTGACTCTTGTTTTGTTAAATATACAATTTAAAAAAATCTCTTTAATAAATCAAACATAAAGTTCTCAAGCTTCTATAGTAAATAACTTGTCTATACGAATAATAATAACGTAAAAGTATAATATTTATCTTTTTATTTATAGCTTATTATTGATATATTATCTATACGTATAATAAGCATAAAAATTGTGGGTGTCTATAGATTTTATAATTTTGTGGCAAAAATGATTGCGAGGGACTAAAAATAAGTAAAATACTAAATACATTTCTAATCATACATAATATCAAATTGTTTATGTGTACGTATATAAAAAATGTAAAAACATTTTTTATGTACATACATACACAAACACCTACGTCTTAGTTTTATTTTTCTTGCTTCACTTTGTTAACCTTATTTTTATTTATAATTATTTAATGTAGGAGAAAACCTTAAGATTTATACATCTAATTGCCTGTTATTACAATTATTGTCATTATATATTCATAAGAGCTGTTGGTATTCTAATTAAATAAAATGAATAATGCGATCGTAGGTACTAATCTGCGCGTAACAAGTTAAGGGGAAATATAACCTGAAATGGCTCAGCAAGATCCTCCGTTATGCCGAAAGTATTGCGGCATTAATTTTGAAATAAATATATGGTAAAGATGAGGATTAATGTTAAGGTTTATGTTGACGAAAACACGATTCCGTAAAATTTTCTCGATAGAAAAAAAATCCAAAGTTACCTCCAAACTGAACAATAAACCGCTTGGTTCCTGCGGAGCAGGAACCAAGCTTACGCGCCGATAGTTTAGGTAATTTCTTTTTACAGCGAAAATAATGATATTTTAAAAAAAGTAAATAATATAAGCACTGCTTTATGGTTAGTTCAGTTAGTATGCAAAGTTTCATGATCTTATTTAAAGTATTTTATGAATAACAGCGGTTTATTGTTCAGTTTGGAGGTAACTTTGGATTTTTTTTTCTATCGAGAAAATTTTACGGAATCGTGTTTTCGTCTAACATAAACCTTAACATTAATCCTCAACTTTACCATATATTTATTTCAAAATTAATGCTGCAATACTTTCGGCATAACGGAGGATCTTGCTAAGCCATTTGAGGTTATATTTCCCCTTAAATGAACTGGGACCATTAACTTTTACGAAAGAAATCTATATCAGTTTTTCTTTGTTCGAAATTCATTTGTGGTGACTGTAAGTAAAAGTTTCTTGAAAGTTCATCTATTAATATCTGTTATGTGTACTTTCTTCTATTGATTTTTCGTCGTTTCCTTAGGAAAGTTTTGGTTCTGTAAACAGAGCAAAGCTATATAACATTTACTTTTCTTATTTGTTATATTATATCTTATCAGTTGTTTATTTATCAGGCCATAGTAGGAACGAAAAACTATACCAAATCCCACGTGATTGTAATAAATGCTATAACTCCTTGATAATTACGTCTATCCCTGATTAAGAATCAAAATGCAGATTAGTTTTCACCCTTGAGAACCGTTATGTTACCTCGTTACTAGTAAAAGGGTCTCTACTTAGAATACCCCACAATACTTAGAACACCCACTCCCCTCCCCCCATCAACATGGTAGCGTAATTTGAAGTTTTCTTCCTCGCACAACTTCCTTGTGGAATCGACTACCACCAGAGATTTTTCCGGACCGATACGACTTCACCTTCCTTTCCTTCAAGATAAGAGCCTACTCCTTTTTAAAAGGCCATCAACGCATCTGCAATTCCCTTGGTGATGCAGTTGCTCATGGGCGGCAATAATCACTTATCATCAGGTGAGCCGTGTGCTGGTTTGCTCCCTCTCCTATAAAAAAATGAAAAAAAAAATAATCTAGTTTTCTACCTTATTCTTTTTTCTTTTCTTTATTTTTCGAGCGCACAGTTAACCTAATGGTAAGCGGATTGTTTTTTAACTTAATATAAGCCAGTGCTTGACAACAATCCTATCTGGCAATAAGTGGTGATGCAGCCCTAGATGGTAAATTTGTCTTTGCGAAACAAAAGCATATTCACTCTGGCTTTGAAGACGCCCAGATTGTATTCAGACGGAAAAATAGTCGCCGGCAAATTATTCCACTCCTTTGCTGTACGCATTACAAAAGAAGAAGCAAACCGTTTGATTTTTATGCTTGGAATATTGGCAACAAAGAGGTGAAGACCCACCAACCGTCTAGCTGTCCAATGGTGGGAAGGAGAGGGAGGAATTAAAGCGTGTGATTCCTGCGCACACTCACCGAAATGCATCCTATAGAATACTGAGAGGCTGGCTACTCTGCGCCTGTGAACGAGGCTGACAAGATTCGTTTCAATCAAAGCAAGGTTACCAATGAGCCTTTTAGCACGTCTCTCCACTGAGTCCAATGCTGCTAGGGGGCATTTTGCAGCACCAGCCCATATGTGACAGCAGTACTCATGTACGACCGGACTTGCGCTTTATATAAGGTAAAAAACTGCCCCGGCGTAAGGTACCACCGCACCCTTGCAAGGACCTAGCTTCCTTGCGGCTGCTTTGGCCCTTGACTCAATGAACCACCCGTAGTTGAGGTTCGGAGAAAATTCAACCCCTAACAACTGAAGTTGGTTAGTGTATTCCAAGGATACAGTCCGGAAAGTAGGAACCAGGGTGAGCGGGCTCCTTTAAGCGAAAAGACACGCTTGTGTTTTGAAGGCGTTAAATTTAACAAGACTGACATCGCCATAGTCGGAAATTGTCTGCAGTGGAAGATTCACACGCTCAACCATAGCTTCTCTTTCAAACTGGATTTGATCTCGCCTGGCCCGAACATTCGGCTGGTACTACTTCACAATTGTGCTGTAGTCTGCATACCCATAGATACTGTAAATAAGCAGATCATTAATATGCAGCAGGAAGAGAGTTGCACAGAGAACGGACCCCTGAGGAACTCCGGCGTTTGTCGCGATAGGACTGGACGAGCAGTCATCTATGACGGCTCGGAGAGAGATTTACTCAGAAAGTCCTTCAGTCGCAGTCAGTCAGGCCGGGGGATAAGCCGTGCGCTAGAAGTTTGCTCAAAAGGCTAGCGTGCCAAACCCTTCCAAAGGCCTTCGGGACATAAAGGGAAACAGCAAGTGCTTCCCCTCTGTTCTCAAGGGCTTCGCCCCATATGTGAGTGGCATAAACTAGAAGGTTCCCAGTTGATAGATTTCAGTGAAACCCGTACCGGCGGTCACTGAGGAGATCACTCTGTTCTAGGTTAGCCATCAGGGGGTGTTCAACACACGCTCTATAATCTTACAAAGTATGGAAGTAATTGAAATTGGTGGATAGTTGGCAGGGTCGACACGACTGCGTTTTTTAGGCACAGGCTGCATTGGCTAGCTTACGAGATTTGGGCACTATTGCAGTCCTGAATGAGAGTCAGAACAAGCGCGTCAACAAATATAAAAGTGGGTGCCGTGGCTCATAGCCATCTGTATTTACCCTCGATTAAAAATCAAATGCAGATACGTTGTAACCCCTGAGGACTAAGATGGAATGCCACGTTTTTCGGCCGGCTTTTCGGTTCTCTAACAAAACCTATATAATTAAGGCTAGGAGTAATATGTAAGTATATAAACTTTGTCTTTAGGGTTGTTTTTTATTTAAAGTCGATAGCAAATATCTGATTTCTTTAAGACTGGTTTGGATATTTAAAACCTACTATCGTGCTTACACTTGAAATTGATTACGAAATTTTGATGATATTTTTTTTATTTAGGGATAACTTTCAATAAATTAAAATTAACTTTTATATATTTTTATCTCATAATTATAGGACTTACTTATAAGAAAAAGCATTTTTATAAGCGCTTACTAACGGCAGACAGCTGACAACCGATAATTTCAATTTGAACCACCATTCGATTGTGCGCTATTGGAAGTACGAAATTACCTCGAGTTCGAAAAAAAATTGGATTCTGTCGGGAGCAGGCCGGCCGGCTGATTTTAAGAGGTTTAGTATTATCTGTCAGATAGCATAATTATGCTATCTGACAGATAATACTAAACCATTGATTGCTTTCCAATTTCATGTTGTTGATTTCTATAACGAAGAAAAAAATTTGAAATCCGTTTTACCATCTGAAGTTTTTTTTTTCAATTAGTTAAACGAGAAATCCAAAATTGCATAACAAAAAGCACTCGAGAAGCGAAAAGAGGAAAAATGGAACTATTCTGTATTCGTGTAAAATTATCGTTTGCACCGAAGGGCAGCGATAATTGAGAGGTCAGCCTTGCCAATTAAATTCCTCTCTGAAGCAAAAACTCTTGTTCTAGATAATAGTAAATTTTATCTAACTAAACCTGTGTAAATTTTATTTTACATTGTTAAATTATTGTAAATTTCGGAACTAAGTTATTTAAAAGTTTAAAACATTGTGATTTAAACACGATACATTATACGCTTCCTGCTATTGTCGATTTTCATATACATACATATAATATACACATTTTAAACAGGTTAGTAAACTGGAGTGGCAATGGACCGGACATGTAGCTCGAAGTCCGGATAAACGATGGGGAAGAAAGTGTCAGCCTCGTAGACCTATAAGCGAAATACGGTGCGGTCCCGCACTAGATGGAGTGCTGCCTAGTAAGAGAGTCGGTAAATGCAGGTGGCTCAGGACCGTGATCCGTCCCATTCCTAGGGGAAGCCCTATGTTTAGCAGTAGATTTGTGAGAGGCTGTAATGATGATGATAACAAAAATGATGAAAAACACATGCTGTGAGGTGGTAGCGTAAGAAAATTTATAACCTCAATCACTGCATTTCACACCGTAGATGTCGTGAGAGGGGACTATGAGAAATTACTGAAAGTTACCATTGTCACCGATAAAATATGGTGGTAAGTGGATGCTGTGGCCCATAGACATCCATATTTATCCTCGATTAAGAATCAAAATGCAAATGCGTTGTCACTCCTGATGACTAAGATGGAATACCTTGATTCCAGTAAAAAGGGTCTCCGATTCTCTGCATTCACTATACGAAACACAACAGCATCACGCCACTATTTTACATTGGTATTTTGTTAGAGCGTGGTCCTACTCCGGTCGTGCGGACCCATTTGTGCAACAATTATAATGTACTTTGTTTATTACATTACTTAAGTGTTAAATCGTAGTTGTTAATAAAGTTGGAATTTTAATATACGGCCGTGCCTTATTGCTAAGAATAAAAATATAAATGTGTGTTGCAGTTTTGACGCGATATCATGGTGCGTCAGCAAGTTACTTCATCCAAATTTCAAACTAAAAAACAATACGTAAGTTCTCGTTGCGCATAGCATAGTGTACCTAAAAGTACTTGTACAACGACGGACCCGCCAGAGAGGTCCTTGGTCATTGACCATTGGCCATTCAGCGGATTACTGCATACCACCATTACATACTAAATAGGGAGTCAATTAACTACGCGAGGTTATTTGGAGGGAAATGGGGTCGAGTTGAGCGAGAATATCACCAAATCTTACGTAGGGGAAAGGGAGGGTAATTTGCAAATATCACGTAATTTTTTTTCGCAATTTTTCAAATTTCGAAGAAAATTGGGTTTGATTAAATAAAATATGTTGAATGAAACTATTTATACGGATTTTATCACGTTTAATTAACTTATTTCAACTTATTTTTAATTTCCGACGTTTCGCATGTTTTACTGCACCCATGGCCAAGGGGGAAGTAAGATGTTTGACGTCCCAATGGCATAGTTAGCCCAACCACCTTCAGTTTATGAATAATAATTTTTCATCCGATCTACGCTAAACGAGCTTACAGTATCTTGAAGTCTTGCAATGGTATGCTTGGGCTTGGATTTAATTTTGTTGATTATAGGACCCAAAGCAGATGGCAGCACCTATCCGTCTTCTCTATTGAAGTTATGATCTTTTTTTAAAATTTCAATAGCCTTGGGACGTCAAACATCTCCACATATTACACAAAATGTAATTGAGAATCGAATGCCGTGTTAAAAATAAAATCACTCAATACTGTTACAATAACCAAATAGTTAAAATTGTGCATACACGAAAATAGAACATTTTATTTGTTTGATCAATACTGTCCGTTGTGTTTTGAATCCGGGCATGATTGTGTGCGTTAACTTTTAAACCACGTAGACAACTAAATGTTTTTGTATTAAACCGAGTTCATAAAACGAGAAGGTTCTATATTCGGCACGTTAGGTTCCTGCACCAATTTCTAGGAAACGGTTGAATTGATTTAAGCGATTCTTTTTATAAAAGGTTGTTTTCAGGGGTAGTTTCATATAAATTTAAATAAAAAGTTTTATCACTAAAGGTGGAAAAATAAGAGAGGATGATTTTACAATTAAGACGACTTCCTTGTTGTTACCTAATACTTGTGATATTGTTCAGACCACTCAAAATGATAAAAAAAAACTTAACGAATAAGAAGGAAAACCAACTTTTTAATCTCAAAATTTTTAAATATTTTACACATAGTAGCTTCTGAAGTCGGTGCTTTAATTGCGATTCAATACACTATGTCTTAGCACTGACTTGAGAAGCTATTGTGTGGAAATTATTTTATGTTCCTGAGGTTGGGTTATATAGGGTTACTGGGAAATAGACTACTTTCTGACAGAGCGTGATAGGGGAGTCAAATTGCTAGCTTTGAATGTGTGGATGGGTGTTGTAAACGACAAGCTTATTGGCCCTTATTTGTCACAACATTTAAACGGGGAGATTTATGATTTTTCTTTTGCAAAATGATTGGGATAACTTATTAGTAGATGTTCCATTTTTAAGTTTTAAAATTTATGTTCTTAATAAAATGAGCCGTCATTAATAATAATCACAGAGAAAAACAAACCAGAGAGTTAATGTAGATATCATATAGCCGTGAAAATACAAGTTATACTTACCAAAAAAGTCGAATCTTTGAATTCAATGCAGTATAAAAATAAATATTTATCGATAGAATTACTTCATAAATTATTAAATGTTTTACTAAATCTAGGTAAAACCGAATAACTATCTTTTGGAAATTTAGAATAGTTAAACCGTAGATGTCATATTTGTTGACGTATATATTACCATAATAAGATATAAGGATACCCATAAAGGTGCGCTTACACGAGGGCAATAATTGCTCGGCGACACGAATGGACCGATCTGGAGCAATTAATGGAGCAATTTCAAAGCAATGGAGCAATTATTTCGGCGATATTGCTTCTAATTGCTCCAGATATTTCATATCGCTGAATGTCGCAGATACGAATTGACGAATATCCAATGGGCTTGGAAATTCCTAGCAATTTTTATATATATCTCATTCACACTTGTTTGTTTTGCGGCTTGCCGTCTTGCTCCCGCGGGGAGCAAGACGGCAAGCCGCAAAACAAATTATTATTATTATTATTTCAAATTTTATTTATTCAAAAGTAATTCAAAGTCTGTTCGTGACATTCTAGTAAAGTTTTTGAATAATATATCATCTAATTCTTTACACAATGAAAATTGAGGCCTCTTTGCCAAAAACGATCGCACCCAGATACGCCTATTCCTTTTCTTTCTTTTTTGTTTTTGATTAATAATAAAAAAAAGCGCTACAAGCCGCCGCAGCAAGAACAATGTCGTCCATAGCGAGGGAAAACTGAAATGCTCGTGTAGGACAATATTGCCTAGTTGATGAAGTTGCGCCATATCGCTCAATATTGTATTGCGCAGTATTGATGCTTGTTGCCGTTGCCGTAAATTGCTTGAAGTAGTCGTGACGTCATCGTTGACGAGTACTGACTGGAATTGAGCAATTTTAGTTGCCCATGTAAGCGCACCTTAACACAGGCCAAATGTCTGCGTTTTATGCAATCTTAAATCAACAATAAACAATCCGTAATTCAACTTGGTTTTATTAATAAAATTTGATTGAAAAGTATTTTTACATGATATAGTAACGCTGTAGCTATGTTATGACTGTAGCAGGAATGTTTCGGCCGAGGAAGGAGCACGCTCTCCCAGAATACGAGCGCGAAATAGCAGCTTAATGCTGCTGTATTTTGTGTGGCGGGTGTGGAGAACTGGAGATATTTTTTAGTGGAAACGAGGTATTCCAACTTAGTTCTCAGGGGTACATAGGTCACAGCAGCCTCTTACCATCAGCTTGACTGTCTGCACGTTTATCACCCTTATTCTATAAAAAGCTCATGTATACGCTTAGAACTAGCTGTGTATACGGTAGTGAATTTGATTATTGAGCTAATTGCATTCAAATTTGTTATGAGAGATAATTATATGCGATATTATTTGCGATCTAGAACTTCATTCCCACCTACCATGATATGGGAATTTAATCGAAGGATAGCTTATATAAAGCTTGGTTGGGCGGCGGGCCTTAGGGTTCCCGAGTTCGATTCCCCGGTCGAGCCTTGACCCTGTTACGCGAGATGTTATACTAGATGGACTGTATACGCGGTAAGCCTCAACAAGATGGTGGATGTGGCACGCAGTTCCTAGACAATGCACTCGCTCTTCCGAAATCTATTGTTTGCCAAGGTTATGAAGGAATCCTGCTTGAGCACATTAGGAGGAATGAAATGGAGCGGATTAGCTAACAAACAAATGCTTAAGCGGGCATTGAATTATAGGAAAAAGACACTTACCGGGGAGTGACTTCGATGCGGCTTAGGCGCTTCCGTTGCTGTGGTGCTTCTGGGGCGTTCTGGGCGCCCTGCCAGTTATAAGGAAGAGAGCGGTGCGCGACGATATCTCACACTATGTGAGGCGGTTACTTCTGGAGCTCGACTGCTGCAGGTGCAGTTAAGACTAGCGGCGCGAAGGCAAGAGAGGACTCGAGGGCAGCGCGCGAGCTTATATTACTTCGGCTTTCCTATCAATGCATCTCGGTCGGGCGCGCTTCTCATTGGTCGAAAGAATCACGCCACCTTCTAGCCTCTCCTCTTTCCCCTCTCAGTGTGTTTACGAAGGGACAATAGGTCAAAGGAAGGACACTTGGCACAATATACCCTCGAATAAAATTAAAATACACTAATCGTTTTCCGCGTAACCAACCCCCCCCGGCTTGAAGGGTCCCCTTCAAAATAACTAACGCTAAGACTAAACCTAATTTTAGACTACAATTTCTAATCTAGAAAGCCAATTTAAACTATTGAAGAGGCAAAGGGCACAAACGGACAACAGGACGCATGTAAAACCCAGTCGTAGTCCTAACGCGAGCTACCCTAGTTACCCCGTCGGAACCGGGAAAAACTTCTTCGACAATCCCTAATGGCTAATGGAGAGGTGGCGTATTCTCATTGGTGAGCACAACACAGTTCCGACAGTTAAAGGTTCAGTTGTTGTGTTCCATTTTTGCCGAGACTGCAACGTATGCAAGTATTCCATCCTCCATCGTTTCCAAAACGACTGCACCAACCAGTCCAATAATTTATGGCGTGCGGAAATACTAAGTTTGTTCTCGTCCATGTCTATGGCGGGCAGATACTTCAAAGGCGTTAAATTCAAAAAATGTGCTGGAGTTAGAGCCAGCGGCTCCGAGGGGTCACTTGACAACGTACGACAAAGGGGGCGACTATTCATGACGCACTCAATTTGAGCGAGCACAGTACTTAACTCTTTGAAGGACAAAATTTGATCTCCTATTACTCGGTATAAATGACTCTTTAAACTCTTAATATTAGTCTCCCAATTTCCCCCAAAATGGCTCGGACGTTCCCCCAAAATGGCTCGCGGCTGGGACGTTCAGAGACCACTCGATGCGGTTCTCGGGTTGGATGTGAGCGAACTCTGAATTATAATATTTACTGGTTAAAAGCTCATGTAATTCTAATAAAATACGTTTGGCGCCGACGTAGTTTGTACCGTTATCCGTATACAATTTACTTACGGGGCCACGACGGGAAAGAAGTCTTTTAAATGCACCCATGAAGCCCGCTGTGCTTAGATCACCAACGAGTTCTATATGCACAGCCCGAGTAGTCGGGCATACGAAAATGCAGACGTAAGCCTTTGTGGATCTTATAACACGCCCGCGAGTGAGTGTGACCTTAAATGGACCAGCAGACCCGGTGTGCATAAAGTGCTTTACGGATTGTGTTACTCGACAAGACCTAAGGTCCGCCATTTCCGGAAACGATGGCTTAGGACGTACTCGAAAGCAAGCTATACATCTGTGCACCCTATTGTGGATTAAATTACGTGCTCAAAGAATCCAATAATTCTGACGCAAGATTGACATCAGCAAGTCGGGGCCAGCGTGAGAATTCAATTTATGGTGGTAATTAACTAATAAATTCGCGATATGATCTTTACGCGGTAAAACTATAGGGTGCCGTTGGACGAAACTTAACTGCGAGTTAGACAAGCGTCCACCTACCCTGACGATTCCATCTTGTAAAAATAGCTTAAGACGTTGAAAAGCGCGACTAAAAGTTCTATTCGATTGTAATCTTGTAATTTCATCGGAAAAATATGCACGTTGAAGTTCACGCAATACTAGCAACTCGGCATAGCTGTAATCGGACGCTACGATATACAAACGTCGCGGTAAAAGCTTCGCGAATCGACAAACGTAAATCACGCTATGCAATAATTTCGACCAAGAGGACAAACGGTTCGCCAAAGCAATGATTGGAGAAACCTCGCTCGAAACGTTCGCCACCAGAGCGTTTCTCTTCTCTTCCGGTGGTTGGGACACTGACGAAGGGTCGAAATCGGTTATTGGCCACTGCGAGGGTTCCAAGTGAACCAAAGAAGGTCCGTGGAACCAAAGCGGATGGTCCATCATTTGCAGTTCGGTGAGTCCACGGGATAGACAATCGGCAGGGTTTTTCCGTACCGGACACGTGATAAAAGTACCGTGTTCCTAACTCGTCTTGGATCTTGGCCACTCGGTAGCGACAAACGTATCCCAACGGTGGAGAATGAACCCAACATAAAGCGACGGTTGAGCCAGAAAAGGCAAATATTCTTTCTATGTGAACTCTGTCACTACATGCACTGATAACTGCGGTGATAAGCTTTGCAAGGACTAATATCGCGCAAAGCCACAAGCGCGCGAGAGAGACGACCTTACGGGGGGAGACTCTTGACTTAGAGTTAATAAGGCTGATCGAATTTGCTACCATTATTCTGGACGTGAAAATATACAACGCCCCCCGTAAGCCTTCTCGCTAGCGTTTGCAAACCCAACGACCGTGATGACGCTATTTCTATCGACGTTTATATGACGTGGTATTTTAATTTCGCTTAGTAAAGGAAGTTCCTCTCTAAAACGCTGCCACAACCGAACAATGCTATCAGGCGGCGGATCATCCCAATCGCATTCGCATAACCAAAGTTGTTTAATCAAAAGCTTTGCGTATAACACCACCCATAATCCAGCAACGCATGACAGCATTGTGCGCTTTGTGCACGTTTCTGCGGGCGGGTTTACCTTAAGGCTAAACACGTCGGACTCCGGTGACTAACACAAACCGAGCACCTTGTGCGTATCAGAACCGTCGAATTCCTTTACCGCCGAAAGGCGGTGTGATAGCGGGATTGTATCTAAAACGTATGCGAATTACTAGTCCACCTGACGAGATCGAATTGACCCGCTTTCATGAGCTTTATAACCTCGGCAGTGGTTAGGATGGCCTCCTCCACGCTATCAACCGAATACACAAAGTCATCCATATATAATTCACTCTCAATTGCCCTCTTAGCTTTAGGATAAGAGGGACCTTCATCGTAGGCGAGCTGTCTCACCATGCGTAGCGCATGAAATGGGCTCGACTTTAAACCAAAGCAAACGCGATTAAATTCAAACACCATTAGAGGTTCTTTTGGGTCAAAGCGATATAAAATGCATTGGAATCTACGGTCGCATTTACGTACCCCTATGCAAAGAAATATTTGGCGAATATCGGCGGATAGTGCTATACAGAACAAACGAAAATTTGCTATTATATTAAATAAATTGCCCTGTAAATTTTGCCCACTATAGAGGATATCGTTAAGCGAAAGGCGAGTGCTAGTTCTAGCACTAGCGTCGAGCACTACACGTAACTTGAACGTCAGTGTGTCTTCCCTAATGACCCCGTGATTTGGTATCAAATACGACGGCGCGTCTTCGTAGTTATCTAATTTTGGAGCCACAAGTGATATTGTAACCCTCCCTTATATATTCATTAATGACGCCGTCATAAGCTTCCCTTGATCTGGGCGAAGCGAGCGTCCTACGCTCCAAACAATAGAAACGTTTTTCCGTCATTTGACGCGAGTCGCCGAAAGACAAAACATCTCCTTTAAAGGGTAGCGCTACACTATATCGACCGTCGCGATCACGAATATGGTCGTGCGGACGTAAATTTCCGCGCATAATCTATCATCTGGACTAAATATAGGTGGAACGTTAACCTCTTCCATCTCCCAAAATTTGCGAACTAACAATTCGAGCGGTTCGACAGCCATACAACAATAAGAGATTGCCGAAATATTATCCATGATAGGGGCGGAACCAACGATGACGTAGCCTAAGACGGTCTCCAGTGCGTAAGGCGCGGTATGCGAGGAGTTAATCATAACGTTATCTCCACACTAGGAATTTTTCCTAAGTACATCGTGGGTGCAGTTTAAATACATTAATTTCACAAGGACAAACATCCAGACATGGAACAATTATTTGTAGGTAATACAAATTTTTGTTCCATGTGGGATTCGAACCCGCGGCGCTCAGCGCTACAACTCATTACCAAGTCACTCCGCCACGGAGCCAAAGGTGAAAGCCAACGATTTTGTATTTTTACTTGATCCGGATTGCTTACGTTCATTACTCATTTCTAAAAAAATATGTATGAAATGAAAATTTGCCACCATTATCAAACCATCATATTTAAATATTACTATCATAAACACATTTCAAAATTACTTACTATAAAAAATATCGCTTATAAAAGTCGCAATCGTTTAAAATGCTCGATGGTGCTATAGGTATCTAGTTATAGTATAGTGTAGTATAGCCCTATCGGTGTATCAACGCGATCGCGTGTCGGTGAGAAAAAATAATACGTCCTACCGTTGGGATTACCCGAAGCGTACTGAATCGAACGGCGTCTGCGCATGATGATTTATAGTATTTTTAAAATAATTATACAAAATAATTGACAAAATAAAACGAGCTAAAATTTTTTTTGGATATTTTAATATTACATGTATTTGGATAAAATAATTAAAATAGATATATTTATAACCAAAAACATGGAAAAATTACATTGAAGTAGACAGTTTTGGTGATTTTATAATATTATTTTATAATATTAAATTGAAATATTTTCGTAATTTAGGTTTTGCTATACACTAAAAGACTATATATTCCATTATAATAACGCTTAAAATAAAGTATTTTAGCTTATAATAACGGTTGTATTCAACCTGAGAAAAATAACTCTGATGCATATTTTCGTAAAACGCTGTGAAGGAATTGTCTTCGCCCCAAAAAACAGTCATTAAAAACTATGATTTTGCATTGCTATGTACTAAATAAAGACTTCATCTTTCTAAAGCCCTAATTTTCAGCAAATAATCTACTCACATCGTTACGATATCGCCTTTGGAAAAACCATAAAACATGTAGTTTTAGTTAAGTTCAGTTTTAAACGAAATAGGATATTTGAAGAAATAATATGACCGCATGACAAATTCATAAAGCTGAAACCCTTTTTTGGCTATGTGCGTTATGTGATCACCAAAGCGTAGCTTAAAGTAAAGATACAATCCTAAATCTCTGTAATAGTTAAAAATAAACAGTCTTTAATTAACAGTGAGAAAGAATTACATATTACCAAAACTTTTTTATGATCAGTCCAGTATAGAGCAACTGAGGGTGATTTTTTATATACTTGAAAACAAACAATAGCATAATTCACTTGACTTAAGTATGTTCTTAAAAATGTTCTTGCTCTTGAGCTAAATTTCAGTTGGTATCCCTAGAGTTCGATTGAAGTATAAATGAAGCAAAATTGATTTCAAATATAGACAGATAAGATTTTTATTAGCTAGTACGTTTTATCATACAAAGTAATTTGCTTATAGATTGGGATATTAAATAACTTTATTTGCCTAGTAACATTTCTTAAAAAGTACCTAGACTTCATGATCTAGCCCGGAGTCTCTTAAGCTGGGTGTCTATGGCGTCAAACCGTAGTTAGGATATACGCTTAGTTTTTCCATTAATGAATATGAATAGGTAAAGAAAAAGCATGTCTTCACTTTCATGTCAAACTGCCATTGCAGTTGGTACGTAATATAAATATAATGTTTGCATGACGCAAGCTCTATTTACATCATGAATATTGTCAAGTGTACAAAATATATCGAGAAAATAAATATTTAGATTCTTTCCACATGGTTATCCTACAGAGATAAATTTTTTGCAAATTTTATATCAAAATAAAAAACCTGTAACTCAACGCTTCTGTGTATTATGAGTGTAGAAAACCGGACACCATTTTTACTGGAAACGAGGCATTCCGTCTGAGTCCTCTTGTCACATCTGCATTTTAATTTGTAATCGAGGATAAATGAAGATATCTGTGGGCCTCAGTAATAACCACTTACTATCAGGTTGACTTTTTTATAGAATAAGGGTGACAAACGAACACACAGTCCACCTGATGGTAAGTGGATGCTGTAGCTCGTAGACATCTACATTTATTCCTGATTAAGATCAAAACGCAGATGCGTTGTCACCCCTGAGGACTAAAATAGAATGCCTCGTTCCCACTAAAATAGGGTCTCCGGATCTCTATACTCACCAACACTACTCAACACAGCAGTATTAAGCTGCTATTTTACGCTGGTACTCTGTGAGAGCGTGATCCTTCCCCGGTCGAGCCGAACCACTCGTGCTACAACCATAATATAGCTGCAGCGTGACTCTACCAATAAACTGATAATTTATATTTTATTAATTATGATAAACACAAAATCTTGGATTCGTATTAATCTTGGAATCGTCATAATTAGTATTCAAAACCGCGAACCAATAAACGGCTAATAACACGTTTATGTATATAGTATATATATATATATATATATATTATGTATTATAAAGAAAAATTAATTTCAAACATCTTTAATTGAGTCCGTAATACCTTCGTCAGTTATCAAAATATATATCATTAACCTTCCAGCAATATCAAACACGAAACGGAACAGCGAATTTGGAAGGTTCAACTCAATTATCTCACGCAACACCGCGGCGGGAATAAAAGGAAACCATTAAAGTTATTTACGTTGGTGTAGGTGAACTCTGAACCGAGAATTCATATTTACCCGCTAAAGTATGTACTATTTAATTTAGCCTATGTCGTAGTACTATTATTTATTCTGTGCCTCAGTAGAGATCATAAAGGGACAGAAATAGAAAACGTCTTTGTCTTGTCAATCCGTGATATTTCAATCTGCTACTCGTACACAATTACGCTCACATACCAGTAATTTAACTGACTCTATTGTATTATAATTCGTTATTTTTTTGACTGCCTTGTTGGTCCAGCGGTTGTAGTAGTGCGACTGCTGATCATGAGATCCTAGATTCGAATCCCGGGTCTGGCCTAAAAATCAATTTTTTTTTCAAGTTGGCGGTGTCTCACCCCCGTGCCTCGGAAAGCACGTAAAGCCGTTGGTCCTGCGCCTGATCTCTCTCCTGTCGTGTTGGTTTACCGCCCCATCGGATTATGAGAGTGAGGGAATAGAGAGTGCACCTGTGCTTGCGCATACACTTGGGCACTATAATCCTGTCCTGCGCCGATGCCTAGCCTCCGTTGAGGCAGGCCGCAGTGACCGAAATTTGGTCTGGAGGACATTCTTATAATTCGTTTTTACGATGTTACGAACTCATTGTTTCATCTTTGCCTGCTGTATCTTTGGTGACAAACAAACTTACAGTCCACATGATGATGAGTGTTTTCTACCGCACATGGAAACCTTCAGCCATCTTGAAAGAAAGCTCCAGATGCGTTGTCACCTCTGAGGGCTAAAATGGAATATCTTACTGCCTGCAATTATACTGGCTTTCTTTAACCATAAGACCGTAACACACTAGTGCCAGCACTGCTATAGGCGGCAGAAAATTGGTACGAGGGTGGTAACTATCCAGATGTACTCCTAGGCAGAAATGGAGTCCCAAGACCAAGAATAACACCAATTTCTGGTCTTTAAGCGTGATAATTAATAGCTAGTATAAAATAAAATCAGGGTTGTTTCGACATTCTTTTTATAGAAGGGGGCGCAATCGAGCGTGCGGCTCACCTGATGGTTAATGACTACCGCCGCCCATGAACAAATGCAACAGCAGGGGAGCGAGTTGCGTCCGGACCGCCCTAGCAGCCGGTCACGTCCGTCTGTCGTCGGCTCCCGCCTGGGTGGGAGAAGTACAGCGACATACGTCGCTTCGCAGTGGGTGCACGTGCTGTGGGGCCAACTCGGCTTGCGTCGAGCCTCGAGGACGCCCCTGACCCCTCCCGGGACGTTACATACCCAACGCTGCGTTTAACCTACCATGCTGAGAAGCGAACTCCGAAGGCCTGGCGTGCTGCTAGGAGAGCGCGCGCCTGTTGGCGACTTCGGCTCCGCGTCGGGATGCGTCTCCGCGGGACCTGGAGGTTGCTGAACCTTCGGCAGATCCCTTCCCAGAGGCGCGAGATACGCCAACTTCTGCCTAGAAATCCACCAGGCCTTAAAACCTAGAGGCAGGGTGGAGGACTGGAGGCCCGGAGTGCTGCTATCAGGAGCGCACACCTGTCGGCAGGATTAAGGCCAATTACGTCGACTCCCTGTCCGCGGGACTCCGCGGGGCTTCGAGGCTGCTAATCCTCCGAAAGCACCTACCTGGCGGCGCGCAATACGCCAAAGTAGATTCCCTACAATGTCGTAATCGTACGGCTCCCAGGAGCGGCTCATAGAAATGGGCTGTAAGGATTACCCAGGTAATGGGGAACACCCCGAGGCCCAAAACCTGCATGGGATGAACATGAGTAGTCCCTTGTACACTACAAACACTGGCAAACACTGGCAGCAGGGGGGATTTCAAGTGCGTTGCCTTCTTTTAGAAAGGAGTAAGCTCTTTTCTTGAAGGTCCCTAAGTCGTATCGGTACGGAAAAATTGCCAGTGGTAAACGATTCCACAGAGGAGTTGTACGAGGAAGAAAACTCTTAATAAAACCGCCAAGCATCCAGATGGTGTGAATGGTATCGTGAATTTTGTCGTGACGTGCGTTCGTGATATTTGGTGGCTGGGATTAACACACCCATCTTATTTCGTGGGCATCGTAAGAGAAGGCTTTAATTATATATATATATATATATATATATATATATATATATATATATATATATATATATATAATTTAATATAAAAATTAATATAATAATATATAATTATGTAATCATTTATTATTAACTAGATATTAACCTACTAGGTATTATATGCTCAGACCGTTGGCGGATAGCAACATAAAAGATATGAGGGATTTAACTGCCAATTGCCTTTTAAACGAAACGATTACGGCAAATTCAGAGAAGAATAATAAGTTTTACATAGTATGAAATTGGCGTTTTGTACTGGAGGAATATAAACTCAATTTTTTTTGTAAAATATATTTAATTAATCAAAGTATGCACCGTTTTTATCTATGCACTTTTGCCTTCTCATAGGTAGTTTATTGATCCCTTTACTAAAAAAACCATGAGGGGGCGAGAATCAATAAACTCTTTGAAGGCGGTTTGGACTGCCGCATCAAAGTCATTGTAAGAATGAATGAATGAATGAATATACTTTATTGTACACCACAAACAAAGTTACAAAGAACATAACAGAGAGCAGATTACATGTACAATTTGGCGGCCTTATCGCTACATAGCCATCTCTTCCAGGCAACCAAAGGTGTAAAGGAATAAAACAGTGAGTACTAGGTAGGTGGTGCAATATAAATATACCTAATATAATATCAATACATGCAATAAAATAACATATAAATAACTAATACATTAAAAATATGATACACATATACATACGTATATACATAAACATATACACACACTTATATTTACATATATATATACATATACATATCCATACATGTACATATACATACATACATATACACATATACATATATATACACATAAGAAGTTGCCCAAATTCCGGAAAAAATGGTAATCTGTTAGAGCAAGGTCCGGGGATAACTGTGGATGCCGCAGACATTTCAATTGTAGCTCATCTAACTTAGTAGTTGTTTGTTGTGCAGTGTGTGGTCTTGCGTTGTCGTGAAGCAGCAGTGGTCTAGAGCGATTGACCAATCTCGATTGTTTAGCAGCTAGTTCTTTCTTCATGGTTTGCAGTTGCTGACAATATATATCTTCCGTAATCATTGGTCAGATTTAAGAAAGCTGTAGTGAACGACACCGGTGCTAGTCCACCAAAGTCACAAGTAACTTTTTCTGAGTCAATTTTCAAAAAAGGCAGGATTTGGCTGGGTCTCCAGGGTTCAGCCATCCGATTATCGTACAGTATCCTCTTTTCATCACAAGTAATGATTCGATTTAAAATTTCTTCATTTTTCTGTCGGTGGAGCAAAGTAACACAGCAGTCGACGCGTGTTTGCAAGTCGATTCACTCAACTCATGAGGTACCCATCATTCAAGTTTTATTACTTCCCGGTTTGATTCAAGTGGATTAATACAGTTTTATCACTTCCTCCCATGCCTGCAGGTATCTCTGATCTGTTTTGTGATAGGTCCGCTTCCACAATAGCCTTTAATTCTTCATTTTCCACTTTGGTCTCCGGCCGTCCACGGGGTTGGTTCTGAATGTCAAAATTTCCAGAAAACGAAAACGTTAAAACCAAAAATGTACCGTGCTTTCATTTGCAACACCAGCGCCGTATACATCATTAATCCTTCGAGCTGTTTCTGCAGTACTGGTGCCACGGTACAACTCGTACTTGTAAATATACCGATATTTCATGTTTTCCATTGTGCGGTAATAAGCAACGTCAAAGAAAAACATAATGAGAAAAAAACAAATGAATGACTGTTTTCAAAACTCAAATGTACCAGCGAAATTAACTTATAAATTTCTATTTGGAATTCTTAACCAAAGAAGAGAGATTTCAGATCAAAGTGATCAGTACGACAAAACGCTAATTTCATATGTAAAGACCCAATTATAAAGAAAAGACTCATGGCTAGTTGCGGGCAGAATACGGTTTGATAGGATGTGAGAATCAAAACAAGTTGATCTAATTACAGTTGCTGTTTCTATAGAACGGTATCCTTGAAGGTTAGTTTAAAAATCATAATATTATAAATAACAAGAATATCTACATAGCTCTTAAATACCTAAAACTTGTTATACTTTAGAAATATAGTAAGGTTTATTTATTTATATTTTTATTTCATTTATTTCATTATTTTCTTTATCAATAATAAAGGTTTATTTCACAATTCCAAGAGTAAACTTTAAATTCACCAATTACGCCTTTAATAAGATATAAAGTTCAAATACGCTAACATCTGAAATTAACGCTTTTACGTTCCTTTCGAAGCACGTTACGGAAACCATAGATAAGGGTGTAAAACTCGAGAACAAATGCTACTAAAGCGTTTAATCTAGCTACTGTTCAGTTTGCTGATTTGGCTGTAATTTTATGAACGCTTAAACGATCTTCAGTCAAGCCAAAGAGTAAAAAACAAATAACACTTTCACTAAGAAAAGAGTTTGATGAATTTCGAATATTATAACGAGCACAATATATATACGAGTATGTAAAATGCCGATAAATACTTAAAACTTGTTACGATAGTATTTCAACAAATTATCGTGAGTGTGGTAATTAAATAAAGTAAGATCTTACAAGTGTAGTCAAGTCAAAACGTTCACCAGTTCTTAAAATTAAGACCTTGTCAGAGAAGGACCGTCAAAAAACTTTGAAATCTTTGTTAAAAAACTTCCTATTGTATATTTATATGAACATCGATTAATATAACAATAATGCAATGGTGTTGGATATAGTCGTTGTAGGAGTGAGGCGCTTGTCAAACTAGGTTTACGCTACTTTACATTATTTTTGCCTTATAGCATTGCAGTTATAGCAAAGTAGTTTTTATGTTTATTATAATGAATCAGAACATAGTATAGTCTGTTTCTTTATTAAGTATCAAAACTGTGATAAAATATAGAAATAATAATATTTAACCCCTGAAGACTAAGATGGACTGCTTCGTTTTCGGTAAAAAAAGGTCTTCGCTAATCTCTACCATACGAAAGACAGTAGCATTAAGCTGCTTTTTTACGCTGGTATTCTGTAAGAGCGTAGTCCTAACCCGGTCAAGCAGATCCAAATGTACTACTACCATATTATAGTTGTAGCATGGCTCTACAACGTATAAAAATGAATAAATGTTCTGAACATGATGTTTTTTTAAATACATAATGTAACTACTAACCACGTTTGATAATGTTTGTCGAGGTCATTAACGTTATCAGTCTAAAAAGTCCTAATATATTCAAAATTATCAATAATTCGTGTTATTCAGAACGATGTGATTGAAAAAGAGCTTTCTTCAACCTTAAACGCAGGCATCGCATCTGCGTATCCTCCATTATTGCAGATGTTCAGAATCCGTCTAAGTTGGCACCACGAGATTAAGAGATAGATAAAAGGGTGTTGTCTCCACTGGCAATAGGTCTGGAGGCATGGACATCGATAGTTAGGTATCGCTTGCTAGGTCTAGCCAATTCCAGAGTATTCTAGTATTCTAGTGTAATATTCTTATTTTTCCTTACATTGTTTTTCAGCAAAAAATTAGCAACAAATTTTAACCTCAAATTCGAATCAATGATCATTGATTTCGTGTATAAAACCAGTATAAGCTACAGAATCAGTTTTAAGCAATTTTATGCAACTATTTTGCTACAAATCCCCGCAAGCAGAAGTCAGCATAAGCAATGTTCATTGGTTTCTTCTGTCTTCATTTCCCCTGATATTGCAGAAATTCACGCTGTCCGTGAATTTCTGCAATATCAGGGGACTTCACTCTAACGTAAACGCCGTCCACTACCACCTCGAGACGGCGAGGCCGGCTCTGCTCTTTCTGACCGAGACGCAGGTGTCCTCTCCGGCTGATGTCTCGTATCTCTCCTGCCCGGGGTACAAACTGGAACACTCCTTTGTGCCTCGGGCTGGAGTTTGCGTTTACGTCAGAGAGGACATCTGTTCTCGACGCCTCGGCAGACTTGAAGGTTCGGACCTGTCCATCCTTTGGCTACGCGTAGATAGCGACGACCATCCGCGCGTCTACGGGTGCCTCTATAGGTCCCATAGCGGTAATGCCGAAACAGACCGACTCTTCGACCACGTCCAAATGGCTGCAGATTCGTTGCTACAGCAGATCCCCTCCGCAGAGATCGTGATCCTCGGCGACTTCAATGCCCATCACGCCGAATGGCTCGGTTCACGTTTAACCGATCATGCGGGGAGATCTGTTCATGATTTTGCCTTGGCATATGGTCTGACACAACTGGTTACTTCGCCTACGCGGATTCCAGATGTGGAGGATCATGCACCTTCCCTGTTGGACCTTCTGCTGACCTCTCACCCGGACGGATATCAGATTTCCGTCGACGCCCCTTTAGGCTCCTCGGACCATTGTCTTGTCCGGAGTGTGGTGCCACTCACGCTGAAATCGCGGTTGCATTCTGCAGGCTGCCGCCGTGTTTGGCACTATAGGTCAGCCGATTGGGATGGGATGCGGTCTTTCTTTGCATCCTACCCTTGGGGGCGGGTTTGCTTCTCGCCGGATGATCCCAACGTTGTTGCGGATTCTGTCGCTGATGTGGTACTTCAGGGTATGGAACTTTTTATTCCTTCCTCTGTGGTGCCCATTGGAGGCAAATCTCAGCCATGGTTTGGTCGCTCCTGTAAAATAGCATCATGCTATAAGCAGGAGTGCTACCAAGCCTGGGCTGACGCATCAGCGTCCAGGGATGTAAACACCAGCGCTCTAAAAAAGAAGTATAATTCCGCCTCTAGGTCCTTCAAAAGAGTCATTGCCAAGGCAAAGTCAGAGCACATAGGCAGAATTGGCGAGAGACTAGTTCGTCTTCCTTCTGGAACCCGTGCATTCTGGTCTCTCGCCAAGGCTGTCCAGGGGAATTTCTGTCAGCCATCTCTTCCATCTCTGCACAGGGAGGACGACTCACTGGCCCACACCGCAAAGGAGAAAGCCGATCTTCTAGGCTCTTTCTTTGCGTCTAACTCGACTCTCGATGACGGGGGGAGTACGCCGCCGACCATCCCGCGGTGTGAGTGCTCCATGCCGGAAGTGCACTTCACTCAGCGCTCGGTTCGCAAAGCACTCCTCTCCCTGGACATCCATAAGTCGAGTGGGCCTGATGGAATCCCCCCAATTGTGCTGAGGACGTGTGCTCCAGAGTTGGCACCGGTTTTAACGCGTCTTTTCCGGTACTCCTACTCCCTAGGCGTAGTCCCAAAATCATGGAAGACGGCTTTCGTCCACCCGATCCCTAAAAAAGGCGACCGCTCAGACCCGTCTAACTACCGGCCTATCGCCATCACCTCCTTGTTCTCCAAAACAATGGAGTCCATTGTAAACTGCCAGCTCATGAGGTACCTTGAGGATCACCAGCTGATTAGTGACCGCCAATACGGTTTTCGCCGTGGTAGGTCAGCTGGTGATCTTCTGGTCTACCTAACTCACAGATGGGCGGAGGCAGTAGAGTCCAAGGGGGGAGGCATTGGCCGTTAGTTTGGACATTGCGAAGGCCTTCGATCGGGTTTGGCACAAAGCGCTTCTTTCGAAGCTCCCTTCCTATGGGCTTCCCGAGAAATTGTGCGATTGGATCACCAGTTTTCTTGCAGATCGGAGCATCAAGGTCGTTGTAGACGGTGCAAGCTCCGATTGCAAGCTTATTAATGCTGGTGTTCCACAGGGCTGCGTGCTATCGCCAACGCTGTTTCTTCTGCATATCAATGATATGTTGCAAACCCGTAGCATTCATTGCTATGCAGATGACAGCACTGGTGATGCTCTTTACACCGGCCGAGCAAATATTTCTCGGGAAAACGTCTCTGAGTGCCGGGACAAACTTGTGTCTGAAGTCGAGTCTCTGCTGGACAGAGTCTCGGATTGGGGGCGACTAAATCTAGTCCAGTTTAACCCCCAGAAGACACAAGTTTGCGCGTTAACCGCTAAAAAGAACCCCTTTGTCGTATCCCCTCAGTTTCAAGGCACTCCCCTTGTTGCCTCAGCCAGTATCGGAATCCTCGGCGTCGACATATCGAGTGACGTGCAGTTTCGTGGTCACTTGGAAGGGAAGGCCAAATTGGCCTCTAAAAAGCTTGGCGTGCTCAGCAGAGCGGGACAGTATTTCATGCCGGCACACCGCCTGCAACTTTACAAGGCGCAGGTTCGGCCGCTCATGGAATACTGTTCCCATCTCTGGGCTGGGGCTCCCCCAGTACCAGCTCCTTCCACTTGACCGCATCCAACGCAGAGCGGCTCGAATCGTCGACGACCGAGTGCTTTCCGATCGGCTCGATTCACTGGCGCTGCGAAGAGATGTTGCATCTCTTTGCGTATTTTATCGCATCTATCACGGGGAGTGCTCTGAGGAATTGTTCGGATTAATCCCAGCCGCCAAATTTCGTGAACGCACTACACGGCAAACGTCCCGATACCATCCACACCATCTGGATGCTTGGCGGTCCACCACTGTACGTTTCAAAAGGAGTTTTCTTCCGCGTACAACCTCTCTGTGGAATAATTTACCACCGGTGATTTTTCCGGACCGATACGACCTGGGGACCTTCAAGAAAAGAGCTTACTCCTTTCTAAAGGGCCGGCAACGCACCTGCAATTCCCCTGGTGTTGCGGTTGATCATGGGCGGCGGTAGTCACTTAACATCAGGTGAGCCACATGCTCGTTTGCCCCCTCTTCTATAAAAAAAAAAAAAAAAAAAAAAACTTATCTCTGCCAGCTCGAAATAGCTTTTCATTTTAGTCCACAGAAATGACAACGCATCTGCAGCTTTCTTTGTTTGAAGTTAGTTACAGGTGTCTATAGGACACTCTAGGTGACTTTCCAACAGATGTTCTAGCTCGCTTTGACTCAGTGTCAGATGCTGTAAAAAGTATTTTGTGTGGTAGATCCATGATGCAACTATATTATCGTTTTAGTATAAATGGGTCAACTCGGCCTGAGAAGGTCTACGCTCTCACAGAATACTAGCGTAAAATAGCAGGTTTATGCTGCTATGTTTCGTATGGTGAGTGTAAAAAACCGGAGACCCTTTTTCTGGAAACGAGGAATTCCAGGTAAGCACTCAGAAGTGACGACGTATCTGCATTTTCCTTCTTAATCGAGGATAGATGTAGATGTCTGTGGGCCACGGCATCCACTTACCATTAGTTGAATCCTTATAGGTGATAAAAGAACACACAGTTTACCTTTTATGGGTAATAGTACAAATCTACAAAAAAAGATTAATTTATGAAGTACAGAAATTAGTGACACAAGTTTTAACTCGGACCAAGGTGAACTCTAGATCAGAGAGTATTGTACTAATAATGATAAAGCACTAATCCAATGGGCCATCGTAACATCTTAAGAATAAATATTTATAAAACAATAAAGTCAAATAGGTTAACGACATGTTCAAGTTCAAAAATCACAGACTGACAGTACCTACAAATACATTTTCTATTTCTGTAACTTTGTCAACTCTACATAGGCACAATGAAATAGTAGTGCATACTTTAGCAAGTAAATATTCCTTCCAAATTCGCTGTTCCGTTTCATGTTTCGTATTGTTGGAAGGGTAATGATATCTATTTACATAAACGACAATGAGATTTTTGTACTAAACTAAAGATTATCATTACTATTACAGCTTAACGCATGCCCACTGCTGAACATAGGCCTCCTCCATAGATTGCCTAGATCCCCCATAGATCCCATTTGTGCGGGGGATATTTGCCATAAATTTCACGCTTGGTAAGCGGGTTGGCGGCCGCAGTTCGTTATTTTAGAATTACTGTCCCACCGGACTATGAGAGCGAGGGAATAGAAAGGGCACCTATGCTTGCACCTACACTTGGGCACTATAATGTTGTCCTGCATATATAAATAGTCTCCGTTAAGATTGGCCGCCATGACCACACTTCAGTCTGGAGCACATTAAAAGTGTTTGAGGCAATATAAAGTCCTCCGCGCTGCATTACTGCGTGTTGGCTGAATTCCTGTATGTCTTCGAAATATGAGAGAGCAAACCAGGAGATGGGCAGTAGTGTGTTTCAAATAACAACGATAGATGCGTTGCAACTATGGCAAACATGCTCCCTATTAGGCAATCTGTGCGGATGGCCTATACCCAGCAGTGGGCTTTGATAGGCTGCAAATGTAACGGTAAGCGGTTTGAGCTATCATGAGTAAAGAATATATAAAGTAACAAGAGTATCCTAAAATATTTTATGTAGCATAATAAAGTATCAATCACGATGCTAATGCTTTGCTTGTGGTTAACATCTAAGCTATTGAGTATATTGATTTGGAATATGTCACACACGATAATGGGAATACACTGGCGCTCACGTGTCAGCCTGTCATTTTCATTTACTCCGATATAATAAATTGCAAGCATTATAATATATGTACCATCTGTCGTTACCGTGGCTAAACTTGATGAATACGCACAACGTGCTCGTAGATGAGGATATATTTAGGCTAAGTAAAGAGTGTTATAACCGGACGATACTTTGAGTATTCAACCAACTAGAATGGACAATACAACTGTTTCTCGTAGTGCGTACGAATAATTCATTTTTATTTTTTGATTGAACGATCTTGTGCACAGAACCGGAGTTGCTTTTTACTGGTAACGAGGCATTTCAACTTAGTCCTAAGGAGTAAAAACTCAATATACTTGTAACACAATATATAATGCAATACACTGGATGACCTTGTTTACCGTCTGGAAAAAATAAGGTGTAACATGTGAACGAAGTAGAAGTATATGGCACTGATATTTTATAAAAAATAAAAAGAAGAATTTTGAAATAAATAAATAAATTTATTGAAATCAATGGAAATTCAAATCCGAATACATGATAGGGCCACGTTGCAGCTTTATTATGGTTGTAGCAGGAATGGATCGGCAAAACCGGGGAAAGACCACGCTCTCACAGAATACCAGCGTAAAATAGCAGCTTAATACTGCTGTGTTTCGTATGGTGAGTGTAGAGATCCGGAGACACTTTTTAACTGAAAGCGAGGCATTCCATCTTAGTCCTCAGGGGTGACAACGCATCTGCGTATGTAGATGACTATGGGCCAGAGCATCTACTTACCATTAGGTGGACGGTGTGCTCGTTTGTCATACTTATTTTATAAAAAAGTTATTACGGATGAGAAGATGTTTGACCGAGTGCCTCCAAAGTCGGGTATTTTCTTTTAGGTGTACCTTATGTTTATTTCTTTGCGATGTGCTGCGGTACGAGCTTCTTTCATTTTGAAAAGGGAGCTGTTACATTGATTTAAAATCCTGATTTTCTTCTTTTTTTTTGGCTAAAGTTTTACACACATGGGAATAATATACCAATAGATCTTGCTTGAGGTACATTTTGAGGAACGTGTTAATTTATATATACATATATTATATACACATATGAAAAAAAATGGAAGTTTCTGTGTGTAATATCGAAATAACTGCCTTAAATTTGATCTCAGGGAGTTATTTGTATGCCATTAAGACATGAATAACCATTTAAAAACTTTGTCTGTCTGTCTGCATATCCGTGCTAATGTTGAAATGGCTGAACCGATTGTAACGAAACTTCACGACCAGATAGAGAGCAGCCCGGAATGATGTAGACTATATTTCATCTGCAAAACTTGGTGGTTTTTTTTTTGAAAAACCGAAAAATGTATAAAATAAATGGTCTATGTTTATCTAAATCTAAATAACGCCAAATTAATAGACCTCACCCAGAGAAAGCAGGGTCGGGTCACTAGTTAGTTAATATAATAACAATAGATCACGTTTTTGTTGTTTTTAATAATAATTTACTTGTTATATATTAAATCAAGTTGTTATGTGAATTAAAGTACTTAGTACAAATACGGCTTTTGTCCTTTTAATTTAACCTGTAGGGGTAGTTGTTCACAACCTTCGTAACAAGAAACACAAAGCGAATGGGTGCCGTCCGATGCTTGTTAGCTTTAACTCTGTTACGTCACGAAAAATCGAGACATGTTGGACAGTAACCAATAATAATTTCAACATTCGTATTTCGATTTATCTTTTGAAATACAAGTTTTAGCAGCAGAAAAGCAACTTTTGGTGAATAAGTAAAAACTGTAAACTTAACTTAGAAACTTGAAGTTTTGTAGTCATACATGTTAAATTAAAATAAATCGGCCAAGTGCGAGTCGAACTCGCGCATAAAGGGTTCCGTACCATCGTACAAACACGTTACTAGTACCAACAAATAGAAATAAATTAAAAATAAAGGTGGCCTTTTTTAAACCTTTAATTTTTAATTTATTTTTATTTTTATCTGTGAAAATTTCAATTGTCTACCTATTACGGATCATGAGATACAGCCCATTGACAGACATACGGACGGAAAGCGGAAGCTTAGTAATAGGGTCCCGTTGGTTACCCTTTGGGTACAGAACCCTAAAAATAAATAAGCATATACAACAAATGTGCAAAACAAATAAAAAGAGCCTAATACGAGTAAAGCATCACATGTAATAATATCCGAAGAATTTTAATTATTTGCGGTTTTGGATTGGAAAGAAGATAAAAAAGTTAAAGTTAAAGTTACAGCCTTTATCCTCTCGGCTGTCCAAAACCTTCCAAAGGTCGCTATTAAAAAAGTAAGCGTCTGTACACAACCTTCTAAAGGTTGCCATTTACTTATAAACTTCAGACACGAAACAGCCGTAGTAAATGTATCTGTATCTCCCTCTAACTCGTACAACATTGTTTTCATGTCATTAACCTACTTATCTCGGTATGGAATTGTCGCTATTGAAGTACATAATGTGCCTTTTTTGTGCCTGTTTCGGGTCATCTTAAGTGTGAAGTGACATTATTGTCGAGCTTGTGGTGTAAAAAAAATGTACGCAGAGTTGTTTTTTTTTATTAATTATTGTAAAGTGTATTTATCTTATATTGTAAATAAAATAAATATTTATTGAAGTAATTGTTTTTTTTACAAAATTTTATTCACCAAACTGGAAAAATAGCTTTTAGCATTTTTACCATGGAGTTTAGAAAATATAAAAAAGTTAAATGTACACATTTACACATATTCTATTAGCTTACTTAACAATAATTCTAACAACATATTATTTTATAGTTTCCATTCATAATTATTAAGATATTGCCATTTTAATGAAATTCAGGTCCTTAACGACTTAACTTGAGGATGGAATACCTCACAGCCTGTAATTATACTGGGTCTCTGTACCCTTCCGAATGGAACAGCTGTGCAAGCGCTGATATTAGCAGCAGAAATAGTCTCAACTATTTCTGCCGCTAATATCAGCGCTTGGGTGGTACCCAGGCAGACTTCTCGGTAAAAAAAGGAGAACTACCTACATATTTACAACTAGTAAATAGGTAGGTAGTAATAGTAGGGTTTTTACTAAATCAATTCCATGGTAGAGCCATGCTGCAGTTATATTAGTAGTATAATTGTAGCCCGAATAGGTCGGCTCGACCGGAGAAGGACCACGCTCTCACAGAATACCAACGTAAAATAGTATCTTAATGCTGCTGTGTTTCGTATGGTGAGTGTAGAAAACCGGAGACCCTTTCTACGGGAAACGGGGCATTCCATCTTAGTCCTCACGGGTGACAACGCATCTGCATTTTGAATCGTAATCGAGGATAGATGTAGATGTCAATGGACCACAGCAACCACTTACCATCAGGTGGACTGTGTGCTCGTTTGTCACCCTATCCTATAAAAAATCCGTATTTTTTAAACAAAAAAAACATCATACTTATTAGCCTTCTTATGAGGGAGTGATGGCGTAGGCATCGATAACACAAGACACCGTGCTCTGTATTTTATTTTTAGATTAAACTTCTAATACAATTATGTATATAAGTAGTCCAACAACAATAAAATAAGCTTATACAAATAAGTATTGCAGAGCTTTGTCATTCATTGGAGCCGCAAATACGCGTGGGCACGGAAATAGAAAATGTCACTGCCAGTCTGTCAGTGTCGTTTTCAACCTTGATGCCTGTGCGTAGTAACATTTGCATGTCGAGACCTATCGTTCTTTACAGTGTATTTTTACTTGTATCCACTGTTGTATATATACTTGAATCGGGGGTTGATATATATAATAGGTCATACAGTTGATTTTTCTCTGTCAAATGAAGTATTACTTTAAATCTCTTTTTTCGTATTTTGGATAACATTTATCGATAAAGAAATTTAATACTTCTAGGTTAAATTTTGACATATATTTCGTAAAGTATAAGTAACTGCGTAGGGTGGATTATTACGAGCCTTTTATGCCAATTTCAACTTTAAAGATTCGTGCTAATTTAACTAAAGCGTTCATGCAAGTCACAAAGCCTAAAGATGATATTATGTGACCTAATTTTATGTGGAGCATAACTTGTCAAAAATTTTGTAAAATGGGCGTTGTCCGTTGCGTAAGTGTTTTGATTTAAAATTTAATACTGATAGATTTATAACTGTTTGGTAATATTTGAAATATACTTTCGTCTTATTACGAAAAATATTTAGTTGTTAATATTTATAGTTAAAACCACTAGAAATCTGTATTTGAAATAAAAAGGTGAAACGGCTGGTATTTGGGGCAGGGCTGGCATAAGGGCATCCACCCTAATATATTCAATATTTAAAAAATAACCTAAAGAGTTGCAATCTTACTTCGATATAAGTACAACCACCAATCTTACTATTCATAACGTAAAATAGTTGATCAAATAATCAATAATAACGCTATAAAGCCACAATATATCATAATTATAAAGTTTATTTCGGTTTAATAAAAACAAAAGTTTCTCAAAGGAAGTCTTATGTTCATTTTATTGCGATTGTATTCCATAGACACCAAATTCATTCCTGTTAAAGAAGGTCACACGAGGTAAAGGTAATTTAACTTCCGGATCAGAACTAGGGAAATAATATCTCGCTTCTGTTACCTAATTATGTCTCCGGTTCTCGATCGATAGCGTACATTAGCATTAGCTAATGTCGGCGTGGCGAGGTTATGACTTATGATACCTTGTCATTCTACTACGCAATGTAATAACACATAACTCAATGGAATAATACATAACGCAATGGAATAGTACATAACTCAAAAGAATAATAAGCCAATATTCGTAGTACGAATTTAGGTTTAGTTTTGTCTTATTGCGTACAGGTATCAATTTAGATGTCTTTTTATATTAAATTTTGGTTAATTAATTAATTTTGGTTACAGTGTTATCACAATAAAAAAGTAACTAGGTGCGGAGTGACCTTCAACGCCAATGATTTCTACCAGAGTTACACAATCGCACTGCTTGTTGTGGTCTTGTACCCATGTCTGTTACACTGTATTCTCATTTACCTTCGATTTTATAGCGTTACCATTTTGTAGCTTCCAGTATTTGGCCATAGTTGAAAATCGGTTAAAATGACATTATTCTACACACGTAACGCTAATATTTCACGCAAGAGTTGGTTAGCAGTGCATATATAAGGCAGCTTCTTATGCAGCCCCACCCCCCTCTCGCTATTATGTTTCCATGAATGTACCAACCTATTAGCGACCTAGACTTATTGCAGCCACTATTTATTGCAGCTTGACTGCCACGTGGCAGTTTTTAACAATGTATCTCACTTACATGAAACATAAAATCTAAAATATACAATTTAAATATCTCAGCACGGCCAACATTTTGTTACCTTTAACGCGTCCTCGTGGGATATCCCAGAAAATGGAGTGCCGTTGACCTGCATGATGGAATCCCCAGGGCGAAGACCCGCACGCTCCGCGACAGACCCTTCTTCCACCCGCGATATGTACACTCCGACTCCTAAACAAATCAATAACAAGTTTTCACAAGTAAAAATTTGCGGATCGAAGTTTTATAATTAAATTGTACAAAATAATCCATTATGTTAAAACAAAAACGTTATATAAAAATTTGTTCTATTTTGTATGTATTATAAACTAATATCTTATTATATTATTTTATATTTGTATTTATGGAAATTTTACACAATACGATACAATATTTATAAAAATGTTTTTAAAATTCATATAATATAGATGTAAAATTCATATTAAACAATTTATACATTATCAGTTTAGAAAAGGCCAAACACACTCAAGGACAACATTGTACAATATTGTACTAGTATATGACACATTTAATGTATATTGTCCTGGGACCACGGATGAGCAAGACTTTCTTCAACACTAACAACTGGATAAGCATCTTGCAAGTCTGTTGTTGGCACTGTGCTTTGTAGAAGATCAGCGTCGGTTTCGTCAAGCCACTCGGCATCATCATTTTCGCGCACTACACCGACAATCTCTCTCGATCTACCGATCGATCCGTGAAGGATGAACATTGTGCATCTCTAGACTATTATTGTTCTGATTAGGTTCAAGCTTGTGACATGAATCTACATATACAGGCGAGTCAAGATCACATTACATGGTGGTTTTCGGTTTAGAATCGTGCGTTTGACGAAAAAATAAATACACGTGATATCTTACTACAACGCCCACCCCTTGTGATATTTCGTGATTTTTCCTCAAACCCCCTCCTCCCCCCTTTCAAGCCTCACGTGATTAATGGACGACCACTAATTTATAAACTACATACATCCATCGATGTCGTAATTAATCATTATCAATTATAATTTTTTGCTTACTATTTAGCTACAAAATTTATTGAGATCCAAGTCTATTCATTTCAATTTAATTTACGCGTATTTTAGTATAAACAAAAACGGTATATTCCACCATAAATTAAATATCCAGAGAGGATGTTATTCGTTTACAATCCATTGATTAGATGGCTTTGTTTGATCACTCAGTCTATTTATGTTATAACTCCCAATTGGGTAGCTAATCGATAAGCCCCTGTCTGTTGCCTACTCTACCTTACGCTTGATTTAACTTATGAAACCATTCACTGATTAAATAAATAATAAAATTAGCGATTATATGGGGTTACTGGTTATTGGACCTATTCCTGTTAGGAGGTTGTGGGGGAGGCTATTACCGATGAATAAGACCATAAAGTCTCTGAGTAAAAGTGAACCAGTTATGAGAAAAAATACATTTAATTTTATAATATTAATAGTTACTTACGGCTGACCGCTAAGCCGCCGTAGAGTCAACATCACCTGAAGATGCCTCGTGTAGAGGCGAAACACGTGTCGTATTATCGTCGATGGTGTGTCTTTCCTAGAATAGTGGTGTTGGGAGTAGTGGTGCTGGGATTAGTGGTGACCGGATTGCACGCAATTGAGGGAGGGCGGGAGGTGCTCTTCAATCTAGATAAGACACATCATTGTATTTAATTAAGCGGATGTTTGCAAAGTAACTATTTATATCTTTATTATAATGGATTTACGCAAAGTAACGCCTGATTCTATCAATTACATTTAATTTTTTTATTTATTTATCGAGGAAGACGTTTTAAAAATTAATAAAAGGAAAAGTATTGGCTGCAATCAAATTTTGAAGTGATCGGCTCGATTCACTGGCGCTGCGAAGAGATGTTGCATCTCTTTGCGTATTTTATCGCATCTATCACGGGGAGTGCTCTGAGGAATTGTTCGGATTGATCCCAGCCCCCAAATTTCGTGAACGCACTACACGGCAAACGTCCCGATACCATCCACACCATCTGGATGCTTGGCGGTCCACCACTGTACGTTTCACAAGGAGTTTTCTTCCACGTACAACCTCTCTGTGGAATAGTTTATCACCGGCGTTTTTTCCGGACCGATACGACCTGGGGACCTTCAAGAAAAGAGCTTACTCCTTTCTAAAGGGCCGGCAACGCACCCGCAATTCTCCTGGTGTTGCGGTTGATCATGGGCGGCGGTAGTCACTTAACATCAGGTGAGCCGCATGCTCGTTTGCCCCTTCTTCTATAAAAAAAAAAACTTCTTTAGCGGCGTTGTGCACTTTTTTGTAATGGGTAAAAAATGTTAAACTCGCGTCAGGACACGTGACCCTGATCGAAAATTCGTAAGACGGATGGAGAGAGAGAGAGACAGCCGGCGCGGCGTAGGAGAGGAAGTATCCCCCTCTCTTTCTACGGCGCGGCGAAAATGTATGCCTGCGCCTGCTGTTTCGTTTAGGCGGCGCAGGGCGCTTGCGCGAATGTAATATAAATTGTCATGTTTGTGTACGATAGCGCCCCGCCTGTGGCATCGCTTCCGAGCGGTAGCATCCAGGTAGTCCGCGCTTTCGTCCCTGTACGGTAGTGCTCTCCCGCTCTCGCGCCCCCGCCGTCCCGCTCGCGCTGTATAGCGCCGACGCAGTGCCAGCGTTGTTCTTGATACGGCAATTGCCGTAATATACGGCATTCAGGCATCTTAGGCAACGAAAATACGGTATACGGCAGCTATTTAATTACCGTATTAAAATATACGGTAGTTGTCTAAAGTAAAAAAAAATATTTCGTATAATGGAACACACCAACTTGTGAACCATGAAAGTTAGAGAACAGGAGAATGATCACTACGTACTAAAGCATAGACTGCCTGTCCTTGAAAATTGTAGAGTTTATAGCGGCGCTGACGTCGATGAGTAGTGACTGCGAAGTTAGCTGTTCATGAGTACAAGTCGATGAAGTTAGTTCAATAATGTACAAATTTTCTACGCGGCGTTGGTGAGAAAATTTTCATGTTCCGTAAATTTGTAATTTTTGACAAAAAGAAACATTAAAAAAAATTGATAAATATTTTATTGTACGTGGATGTGCAAGTGGTTTAGCATCTGATCGGAAAAATAGACTGAAAGTGACTTTTATTGACCGAATTAGCGATCGCAGCGCCTCACAGCGATCGCAGCGCCTCACTTACGGTGTCCAAATTTCTGGGACACTATTTTCTACGGCGATCGTTCTTCTGTTCTCTAACCTTCAGAACCATGGAGATCCGCATCTGTAACGGTAATTGTACAAAATTTCAAGTGCCAAACTAAATCTTCTACAGTGATTAGTAAAATGAAAGATAAAAAACAGTACGACCCAAATGCGACAGAATCATAAGTACTGAAAACTATTCAAAACCTATATGGTGAAGAATAAAATTAGTACAACTATAGTACATACTTATTTATTACGTAAACAACATGTATTTCACGTGCTTTTTTTATTGTAAACAAATATTTAGTACAATACGGCATTTTTCTTAATTTTCCCTAAAAATCCGGCAATTTTAGAGGTAGAATAAGGCAACTCTAAATTTGTCAGGAACAACGCTGCGCAGTGCTCAGTCCGCCGGCGGCATCGTTCTCGGACGGTCGCCTCCTGGTGGTCCGCGCTCCCGTACAGTACGGTAGTGCTGTCTCGCTCTCACGCGCCTCCGCTGTCCTGCTCACGCGGAACAGCGTCGAGGCTGCCGGTGAGTCACTTTCACGCTACAGTTCTTGCCCCCCTGTCTTCGGGCAGGGAGGTCTGACTGACTTCCGCTTTTCATTTTCATTTTTCATTTTCACTTTTATATCATTTTCATTATCATTTTCATCTATCTTTTTTTTTTTACTGTCTCCTTTATTTTCTTGTTGTTCTTGCATTACTATTACATGCATAGTGTGTCGTAGTACGTCTCGCGATCTAGTCCCTGTTCTACCGAGAACAGGGACCCGTCCTCATCTTTACTTAGCTGAGCTTACTGACCCAAAATGGCCACATCCAGCTTCACTGAGTCCCTCGCCGCCCTCATTAACCAATTCGGTTTAAATGGCAATGAGACGGTCCTCGCCGCCATCGCCACCATCGCCGCCCAGGCTCCCCTCCCTGCCCCTCAGGCACACCATCCGCCGCCGGTAATCGCGTCTTACCTCGAAACGAGGAACTCCTTTGCCCCCCTTGAATCTGCCCCCTTAGAATTGGAGTACGCACGCTCCGAGTCCTTGGCGCCGACCTCCCGGAAGAGGCCCGCCACTACTTCAGGCTCCGGCTCATCGGAGTCCTCTGACTGCGACGGAACCGGGGAGTCCACGTTCACCACCGTCACCTCCAAGCGCAACGGTAAGCGCGCCGCGTTAAAACGTACCCCCCTATCTCAGCGGCCCCTGCCGCTCCTACAACCTCAGCAGCCCCCGACGCTGCCGCCGTCCCACTTATGTCACTAGACATCCCCACACCGTCCAAACCAGCCTCTCGTTGTGCTCCAGTCCTTGCTAAGAAGCAAGTCCCGCCCCCTGTCTTCCTAAGAGACAAGGCTAAATTCACCCAGTTGTCAAAAACCTGCTACAACGCAGGTATAAAGTACGATCATGCCGTCAACCTCGGGGAGGCGATCAAAATCATCCCAAGCTCGATCGAGGATTTCCGTCAAATCACCCGACTATTCACAGCCGAACGAGTCTCGTACCACACTTACGCTCTCCCTGAAGAGCGCAAAGTCAGGGCCGTCATCCGAGGCGTCCCCTTCGAGTTCTCCAACGAGGAAATCCTTGAGGACCTTAAGTCCCAAGGTTTCCCCGTAGAAGCAGTGCACAAAATGCACAGTAGGACGGGCAAGAGATTCAACCTTGCCCTCATCATCCTATCCAACGTAGAGGAGGCCAAAGCCATCTTCCGGCAGGTACGCACAGTGTGTGGCCTGTCGAGAGTGAAGGTCGAGCCCCCACATAGGCGCGGTTTCCCGGCGCAGTGCCACCGCTGCCAACTTTATGGTCACGCGGCGGCCAACTGCTCCGCCCCACCCAGGTGCGTAAAGTGCCTCGAACCCCATAACACGAAAGAGTATCCCCGGCCCAAAGACGCCGAATCCCCGCCTGCTTGTGTCCTGTGCAAACAGACAGGACATCCGGCTAACTACAGGGGTTGCAAACGCGCACCTCAACCTCGCCCCAGTAGGCAAGCTCCACCGCCGGTAAATGACCGCTCATTCCCGGCCCTCCAACAACGGCCCCGTCAGGGCCTTTCTCAGCCCATCCAGGGCTTCTCTCACCCTCTCAGGGTCCCCCTAGGCCCCCTCAGGGCATAATTCGGCCCCCTCCGGGCTTCTCTAAGCCTATGCAGCCTCCAGTCTTTCCCTGGGGGCCCAAAAAGGCAGACCCACCGCGGATAAGCTCCTACTCCCATGAAGCGGAGCCCACACCCGACGACTACAACACACTATATTCCGCTATTAGGAATATTGAGGTTATGGCACCGTTGTAGCACGCAAACTGCGCGCGGCGAAGTCCCCCCAAGAACGTCTCCTCGTTCTTGCAGAACATAACAATCTTTTGTTAGCGTTGTAAGTTAAGTTAACTTAATTAACTTAACTTCAATGTCAGTGCAAATTACTCTACCAAAATCTCACGGTCGTATCAAACCTAAGGGTTTATCGCTTGTATCATTTAATATTCGCGGCTGACAAAATAACCTCCCAGAGCTTAAGCTCTTTCTTCGGAATCATGAAGTCGATTTCCTCCTCCTACAGGAAACTAATCTCAAAGCTAAGGACACTAAAGGCCTTTCTATTAAAAACTTCTCTCTTCTTCGTAACGACAGACCCGACCGCCGAGGCGGCGGAACGGCCATCTATTACAAGAAGACACTTCATTGCTCGCCCATTTCTACTCCGCAGCTTACCAACATGGAA